>JANFAM010000017.1:27117500-28342500 GCA_024362665.1 Prunus padus
CAGTAGTTTCCTAACATTTACTGATCACATTTCTTCCGTAACTGAAATTATCAGTTAAGAATGGCCTAAAATTTGACCGACTCCCATCAAGGCACAAAACTATGTACTTCCCTTGTATCAATCAAATGACCTGTTCCCTTGTTTGATTAATCTACCAAATTGTATCATATACAATATAGCAAGCAGAGTTAATCACTGTGTGCATATGATCATGAAACGCCATGGTACCTAATATTGACATCTTTCTGTTTGGTTAGTAGAATCTACTAACCACTAAGAGTTTTTATGACTATGAAATGGACAAGTAGTCCGAGAGAGAGAGAGAGAGAGAGAGAGAGAGAGAGAGAGAGAGAGTATTAAGCGACACAAGCAAAGTTCCATTAGTTCCAATAAGTCAAACATGTAAAAATTAATCGACACAAGCAAAGTTCCATAGGTTCTAATACAAATATGCTACCAAATCGCTTAACCATGACGACGTTGACGTTGATATGTCATGGTAGACCGTATGTTTGTACCCTCTAAAATCTGCCGCAAGATCTCAACCGCTTGATAAACTTGGGAAGGTCGTGTACGCAATGCGCTTGCTTCTCCTAATTCCACGATCGGCCTAGTAAAGGATAACATACTATTGCCACGCTCCTATAAAAATTTGAATTCAATGCCTTAGTAAAAATTAAAAAATTGAAATCGATATAAGTCATAACAATTTATAATTTTACTCGATAATATCTGCTTTGCATTGAGGCAAATGGGTCAAATGCACTCCGTAATTAGGATTCGAACAAACGGATATCCAACGTTGAGATACCACTCCAACTACCCAGGCACGATTCGATGGTCTCCTCACCGGTATACTGCGGTTCGCCTCTCCCAACATGTGGTTCTCCCGATTGTCCCACATTCCTCCAAAGTATGAATTATAGGAAATAACACGACTACCAGGTTTGGTTGGAGCACTTATTCGGGAGGAATCGTCCGCACCGACCAAATTGCCTAAGAACCCGCTTAGGATGGTAAGGCTCAATAATATCACAAGATCTCGAGCATCCCCGAGTAGAATGCAACAACTGGAAATGGGTGGTGCTCCCTTTCGAACTTGTAAGGTTCCCATATAACCTGAAATATGATATGTATAAATACAAAACACAAAATTCAAGGAAAATACAAGGTTCCCACTTGTAATGTAAGGTTCTCATATAACCTAATGGAAAATACAAAATTCAAACAAAACTTATATTTATAAATTACAAAACACAACAAAATTGAATGACATGTAAGATGTGACATCCTGACTCCAATTTAATTCAATTTATTCAATTTAAATAATTTTACGAAATTACAGTTTTTGCTGGGATTAAGGGTATTTTAGGCACTTTAAAAATTCCATAAGGATTTTGGAGAAATGGGTTGCCACGTTGCGTCAAATTTCGTCGAAACGAGTTCGTGGATACGCAGACAATCGAATTAGTGTTGCAACGATCGGGAAGCGATAGAAGAGAAAAGAAATAAAAATAAAAAACAAAATTCTGATTTTTACTGTAGCGGCTACAGTACTGCTACAGTGAAACCCGAAAATTCCCTTCTTCTTCTCCCTTTCTCTTCTCTCCCTCTCGGTCTCTTCTCTCCCGTGCGCAGCTCCCCTCCCAAAACAGCACCGATGGGTTTTTGGTGGCCACGGATTCATCCGGCCACCAAATGGAGCGATACCAGTCCCAAAGATCCGTGACGCCTTCCTCTTCCAACCCCAGCCAGGTTCCACCTCTGGAACGGTCTCCGTTCGCCGAAAAATGCAAGAAACTGGCCGGATTTTACGTAATCTTTCGAGCGTTCGTTCTCCCTCCTCCGGCGACGGAATTCGACGAGTAAGGTATGAAAACTTAACTACTCTTCGAGCTCTAGCTATCTGCATGGTTGGTTTTCATCAATTCGTAGCGTAGGGGATCGAATCTGTAACACAAAGTTTTGGCCGGTTTTCCAATTGAATTTCCGGCCACTTGCCGGCGTCTATGCAAGTTCTCGTAGTTGAATAAGTTGTTCCAATCATCGAGTAGTATAGGCTGGTGGAAGGGCAGCTCTTGGTTTGGAGTTTGTTCGGAAGTCAAATTTATCGCTTTGGGCACCCAAATGCGCTGCCAGTGTGGGTGGCTGCGCGGGGCCTACTAGTAATTGTCAATCTTCATTCCTAAATTATCCGTATGTCGTCACGAGCGTAGGCGTCTTCGGATTTCACTCGAGTCGGATGACAATGAATCTGGATTTACGCCTATTGCGCGTTATCCGGGTTCGATATGTTCGGGCCGTTGGATCGGTCCCTTTTCCAAGTATGTTGTTCCCTGTATTTTTAGGATCGTGTAGGATTTGACGGATCGCGATTCGAGCCCCAGACGCTTCGGATCAATGACTTGAAGTTTGAGTTAAACCGTAATCGTCCGATCGTGCGATCGTGAGCAATCCGACCGTCCGATCGTGACCAAACTTTCAGGACGTGTTAGTTAAACCGTAGTGAACCTATAGGAACTTTCGGATCTAAGTTTGGAGGTCATGGGACCCACGTGCCCGGTTTGACCTATTAGGCTCGGTTTGACCAAGTTTGACCAGGGTTGACCGAGGGTCTCCGAGGTCTGTTTGCAGTGTAGTTGACTTTGTTGGACTTCTAGGAATGTCCGAATCGATTTGGAGGTTGTGGGTTCCGCGGGCCCTGTTGACCAAAGGGGTGTTTGACCGCCGGTTGACCGTGAGTCTTCCGGACGGTCCCACTGGTTAAAAGAGGTAGTTTGACCTTAGAATCCTTCGTAGGACGTACGTGCACGTTAAGTGGGGTTTTGTTAGGGTTTAAGTTTCGATTCTCGCTCGGCTCACTTCGCATTAATCCAATCTTCGTGATCTATCGCTTTTGCTTCTGCTTACAGTGCGTAGCAAGTGAGACCCTTTGGGGTTATGCAGCGTAGGGCCAACGGTGAGTGGACTTTGTTTTCAAATGAGCGTGATTTGAATGTTTTGCATTTAATTGCGTGAAATAAGATTTAATGGTTTTAAATCTTGAATTTATTAATAATTTAAAGTCTTGGTTTGACTTTGATTGAAATGTATTAAAAGGATTTGCATTGAGGTAAATGCATGATTTGGGTTGCCGGTTTATTGTGGGCCCTCGATGGCTATTTTATTATTATTTATACCTTTGGGTATCAAACGGAGACGGGTTAACGCCCGATGGTTTTCGTATTGAAATTGGGTTATCTAATTGAGCTATTTTAAGCTTGAAGTCGTATACTTTATAAAAATGAGAATTTATGGACCTTTTGGGATATTATATTTATAAGGTTGGTTTTATTATATATTATTTATATAATTGAATAGTTGGACGTTAGCGTAGTCCATTTGGTCACGTATTCGGTTTTGGCTTTTAAAACCTTTTGAAGTATAATTACTTATACCTTGATTATATATATGTATATTTTCATACATATATATATTGATTTTGAATAAATACTTTGGAATAATGGGAATTGATTATACGTATATTCATACATATTTATATACATAGATATGTATATGGGATCGGGCTTGAGTTTTTGTACTTTAAAGGATCTTTATGTTTTATGTATATATATATATATATATATATATATTTATATATATATATACATATGTATATTTTGGATTATACGTCCTGATTTAACGGTATGTATTTACTGACGAGTTCCTTATACTTTAATTATATATATCTTTGGGTTGGAATGCCCGGCGTCGGGACGTGAGGTCCCTCATATAATTATATTGATATTTTGAATATGGAAATATATGTTTGGGACGGTGATGTCCTTATTTTGAATATATATATGTTGACCTTGAATTTTGGACGCTTGGGTCCGGTAATCAGATTTGGGTTTGGGTGCATGATTGTGGGTTGAAATGTGAAAGTATATGAATATGTATAAATGGATTATTGCAGGGCAATGGTTGTGAGTGTTGTAAACACCGTATTATGTACCTCCCCTGCTCGTTCGATGATGATGATACTGGTTACTTGGATATGGTTCGATCCGATGCATGCTCTAACGGGTGTAGCCGTAGACTCTTAATTGAGTATTTAGTCGCCGCGCATGGACTAGTTCGGACGTAGGGGTATTGAGTATGCGTACTACGCCATACGGGTCGGGTAGCATAATCCATTACTATGGACGGCTAAACCCTGGTACGGGGCCGTTGCGATGTTGTCCTCGTATCCAGCTAAACTATCCCCTGTTGGATGGTTTCCTTACACTTGATCCGTGTTGAGTTGTTATTGTATATATATATATATATGTATATATATGTATATGCGTGGGTTATTATATTCGTATTCTTATTTCTTTTAGTGAGGATCCCTCCTTACTTGTCGTGCTTATGAGCACAGGATTGTGAGTTGGGGAAGTTGGGGAAACTTTACACTTACTTTGACTTCAGATGTTGATTGGATTTCAAGATCGGTTATGTTTTACTCGTGGGATTGTGAATCCGGATTTGATATTTATATATATGTATATAAATGCTTTGAACTACAATAAATGTCTATATTGTCATTGTCGAGTTGGGTTTTCTTGACGTATACGAATTATTCGGCATTTAAAGGTTTGTTTTACGTTATGAGAATTTTATTCCATCTTTATGCTTTACTTTAACAAAGCCCGCTTGTTTATGTTTTATAAACCTGCTTGGGTTGATTTGAGAGGTTATGCCTCGGGAAAAGAAAAAGGGTATTTTATTCTAAAAAGGTTTGAGTGGATTACTCTCATGTAATTTGAGATAATATGATTTCTAAATCAATCACGTATATAAGGATTTCATATGCATGGTTTGCATGGTTTTAAAAGGTGGGGTTAGTATATTGTTTTAAGTATGTAAAACTTTGTTTTTGTCCACTCACACTCTTTCTGTTTTGCGCCCTGCATCGTAGTTGCGTCGACACTGTTCGGCCGCGCTCCTCTTCTCGAGCTTTGATCAAGGGTAGGATCTGTTGTCCTTGAACCCTAAACTCATGTTCTGCTTATTCTTTTCCGCCGAATTCCTAAACTCTTAGATTGCTGTATTACACTGTAGTGGTTAATTTGTTGGCCGAGGCCTGGTAGTTTATCCGTAGCATGTGGTGCTTGGGATATTTGTTTCTCACGCTTGTTTGAGCAGTTCAAACTTTGGGAAGTGTTCACTTTGTAGGGAAGACTCTGTCCGATTTTCGGCAGTGTCTCGGCCCTTTGTTTGTTGTTTTGTCGGGAAGAGGGTAACTGCTCAGTTCGTGGGCCCGCATGGGTTGGTGTTGGGCCCATCAACAGGGTCCGGCTCGGGTTCCGGTGGAATTTGGGTCGGTCCGCCATAAGAGCAACACCCATGATCGTGATTCAAAGCGCCAAGCCGCCTATACTTCTCGCACGCCCATCGATGTTGTCCCACTGTCTCATCGTGGAGTCCAATGAAGTGCACGAGGCTGGACCTCTAAATAATCAAGGTCATAATCGGGACAACAATACCATGCATGTGCTCATACACCCATGCCTCCAACAAAGTCATGTACCCAGAATCTGCTTCACCTTAGCCCTCGAAGCTTGGCCTAATTGCCTATACAACCATGCTAAGCACCCGGACCCCATGAATAATCGCAACATTATCAAGGTCTCTAAGTAGTCTAAGGAACACAATTTGGACTCTTGTGCCCGTCTTGTCAACAAACAAGGTGCAACCCAAGAGATATAACAAATATGCTCTAGCCGAATACATGTTGCGCTCATCTCAATCGTGGTTCCAAACATTAGAGAATTGAGCTCGCAACCATGACAAACTCACATACTCATTACAAGATTGCCGCAATTGTTCAAGAGCCTCTTCATCACTCACTCCTAAGTAATTGACTAACAACTCATAATTTGTCTCGTTATCATCTTCGTGTGGAGCGATGGTCGCACTGCATACAGAATGCCTAAAATAGATGACACATCATCCAATGTGATGGTCATCTCACCAAAAGGCATGTGAAAGGTGTTCGCTTCTGTTGCCACCTCTCAACGAAGGTAGACACAACAATCTTATCTCGCATTCCGATAAGAACACCTAATAAGTTGCTCTAATCCGCACCTCTGAATGTACCCCTTAAATATACCATTATTTGGATTTACCCACCAATTCCACTCACGAAGGGTAGATGTCTTCGACATGCATCTAAGGGGCTCACGTTCCTAGTCAAATACAAAAAGAAAAAAAGGTTAATTACCATGAACCGGACTTATATTATGCTAATATTGTTACAAAGAAACGACTTACCTTGTTATTCCAAATTGCAAATGCTATATGGGTTTCAAAACTTGTAAGTAAAGATGGATCAATAGGACCTACTCGAGATGACTCAAGAGGCTCGACATCTACCTCAACATTACTATGAGCCGCTATATCTTCAACCTTTGTCGTATCCTCAAAGTGGTCGGGGACCATCTTGGGCCGACCTCTAGAGGGGCTAACCTCGTCGCTTTATTTCTCCTTGTTGAGGCCGTGGGACGCTCTCGATTAGGTCGAGATGATGAAGCTTGAGTAGTACCTCTGCGAGTCCTCTTCATATCTCGAAAAATAATATTAAGTACAAATTCGATTATCACCGAAAGATTAAACAAATTCGGTGGACACCGAAAACAATTATTGAAAATCATAACCAAATTCGGTGGAAAGCCACCTAAAACCGGACAAAAATTCGGTGGATAGCCACCGAAGCAAGCAATTTGGTGGTAACCCACCGAACATTATAAAACAATTCGATGGTAGGCCACCGAAGACAATATGAAAATTCTTGGTTACCTACCGAAACCCATATCCAATTTCGGTGGAAACCCACCGAACCTCATATCCAATTTCGGTGGTAACCCACCAAAACCCGTATCCAATTTTGATAGTGACCCACCGAATCCCATATCCACTTCGATGGTGACCCACCGAAACACAACTTCCAATTCGGCCAACCAGGGTCGAAACTTCAAAAACCCCACAAATTCAACCCTCAAAGAACATCAACATCCAAATTGAAATCATACCTTCGATTTTCGGCGGATTTTGAGGTCGATGTTTGAGTTACCCAGTTGAAACTTTGGCTCCCTAAACCCTGGTGAGTTCGGGATCTTGAGGTCGATGCTTGGGTTTCAAACGATGGGGTGCAAACGGTGAGTTCGGGATCTTCACTGTATGGGGGTGAGCTGCTCAGTGCCAATCGATGCACGGTGCGATGGATGGGCTTGGTGCGGTAGAGATCCACCGAAAATTTTAGATGTAGGTGGGGTGTGCTGTGCGATATATTTCCACCGAATACTTGGGAAGATTAGCTGCAGGTTTGGGGTCTGTGCGATGGGTTATCGTTGAAAATGAAATGGAGTATCGGTGGGGTGCCTTTGAAAATGAATGGGGTTTTCGATGGGGTGTGTTTGAAATGGGATAGGATTTAGTTAGGAATGGGGTGTGGTGAGGGCAATTTAGGAACCAAAATGGGGTGTATTGAGTATTTATAAAATTGACTAAAATTTATAGGGGTGTAAAAAGAATATGGGGTGTAAAGAGCAAATAATGGGGTGTAAATAGAATCACCCTTCTTCTTATCTTATTTTTAAATGTTTTAAATTTTATTTTAGAATTAAAAAAGATAATGGACAGTTGTGTTCCATAAAAACATGACCATTATCTGATTTTGTTTTTAATTTTTAATTTTTAAATATGATAAAGTGTGAATTTACCATATTATCCTTATTTTATTAACAATTTTAATTCTTAATGTTTGCATTAACCAATAACATTTTATAGTATTTTGAATGTTTCACAATTCTCTATCTTTTTCTTTACATATATAGATAAATTAAAGTTTTGTAAAAGAAATATTTTATTATAATACATTGGTTTGGGCCTAAAGCCATTTCTGGTTTTTGTTCTCACTCCATTGAAACTTCACTTGTATCGAAGGAAGTCATCATCAAGGTCTAAAATATCGATAATATCTCGATATTTCCATCGAAATTTCCGTGTTTTTGGACTACCAATATTTCCTATACCATTGATATATTAGACCTTGACCAGTATACTTGGTTTCAACCATAGACCAAAATATCGATAATATCGATGAAATATCGAGGATATTATCGTTTTTTCGAGTCACAGATATTTTGGAACATATCCATACACATATCGTATGAACATCGATAGTATCGACGAAATGTCAAGGAAATATTGATGTCGATAATTTCGCTCATACTTCAGCAATATTTTGGCAAAATATCGACATGATATCGCTATAATATCGAAAATATCGATTTGCACATGAGAATGAGTTTACTTTTCAAGTTTCAACTTTCCAACTACTCTTCACATACACTTACTCTACACATAGAGATGAAGAAGATAGTGAAAATTTTGAACTTCATAGGAACTCTATGTGGTACTAAGTCACTCATGTATCTTACCATGCAATGTATAAAGTGAAAAATATTGTAGTAAATCATTATATATAAATTATTATGGTGTGTTTTATCTTCTTTAACTAATTACTATATATTTTCTACACTCGCAGTGTTTGTCAGTTCGTTATATAATCAACTTAAATAAGTTAAACCCATCATGCAATGCATTTCCTTCCAATTTTTTTTTTTTTGTGATAAACTAATAGATAATTGACTAAATAAACATCCTCCAAAGTTTCAATAAAATTTCCAAGTTTTTCTTACAATTTCCATGGTTTTTATTCAATTTTTATCGATATCGATAATATCCCGATATTTCCATCAAAATTTTCGTATTTTTGGATTACCGATATTTCCGATACCATCGATATTTTAGACCTTGGTCATCATCTATGATATTGGCTTCTTTAGATTTCCTTTCATGTTTCTCCATCTATTATTCATTTATTTCTTTTGTTACATGTATTGTATCAGTACTTGGTATTTTAAGTCAACCTATTGATGAAAAGTTTATGACTTACCGAGTTCTTAAATTCACAATCACAACCTCTACTGGAGGCTTGCAGATAATCCTATGCAGATATGCGTAATTAATAAGCAATATGTTACCAAGATTGCTAAATTCAAATTGCATGACCATTAAAAGTGGAGTAATCTAATGGCCCAAAAATTGTGTCAAAATATGGTGCCACGGATTCGCCCCATATATATATTAAAAAAAAGAATAAATAATTTGTAAGATGGCACCTTGACTGGAAAGTTGAGCTTAAGGATGTTGTCAAACAAAGACTTACAAAAATACAAAACACATTTGAATGCATCGTT
Organism: Prunus padus; assembly: GCA_024362665.1. Taxonomy (NCBI): domain Eukaryota; kingdom Viridiplantae; phylum Streptophyta; class Magnoliopsida; order Rosales; family Rosaceae; genus Prunus; species Prunus padus. Next base: position 27,126,785 of record JANFAM010000017.1, read on the forward strand.
GCTTGCTGGAAATTCTTCTTCACCATTTGGTTGTCACTGGTTATCATCAATGCCTAAAATATCTATGGTTTCAGAAATATCGGTAGTCCAAAAATACGGAAATTTCGATAAAAATATCGGGATATTATCGATATTGATAAAAATTGAATAAAAACCACGGAAATCGTAAGAAAAACTTGGAAATTTTTATTGAAACTTTGGAAGATGTTTATTTAGTCAATTATCTATTAGTTTATCACAAAAAATTGGAAGGAAATGCATTTCATGATAAGTTTAACTGATTTAGTTGATTATATAGCGAGCTGACGAACAGTGTTAGTGTAGAAAATATGTAGTAATTAATGAAAGAAGATTAAACACACTATAATCATTTATATATAATTATTTACTACAATATTTTACACTTTATACATTGCATATTAAGATACATGAGTGACTTCGTACCACATAGAGTTCCTATGAGATTCAAAATTTTCACTATCTTCATTATCTTTATGTGTAGAGTAATCATCAAATGAAAAATCCCCAAAATAGTTTTGCATATAACTGTTAACATGCCACCCATATGGATCCGAGATTTTTAGCATATTATCACAAAAACATAAGCAACATGGTGGTTAAGGCGTTGGAGGAGAGAAATGGCAAGGGTTCAAATATTTTGACCAAATATTGCTAAAGTGTGAGAGAAATTATTGACATCGATATTTATACAATGTGTATGGATACGTTCCAAAATATCCGTGACCCAAAACGAGGCTACTATCAAATTTTGATTTTTTGTACATCACAATATAAATCCGAAAATAATCTAATCCGATCCGAATTCGATGTGTAACGAATATGGATTGATAGGTGCAATCCGATAGTCCGAATACGATCCGAATCTGAGAATTCGATTATAAATGGATTTGGATTTGGATTGAGGTATATCTGATCCACCGTTTCAAAAAAAAAAAGACTTATATATATCTTCTGCGAAACACAACTTGCACTCACACCAGACTACTGTCTTTAAGAAGCATAATGACCAACCTGACAAACAAATATCTTCGGATAGTACGACTTCAACCAGAATTGCGAAGGCTGTAGCTCAAGGCGCATACATACACTGATAATCCAAATATGTCATGCGAAAAATTCTCATCAGTGAAAAAAGATTCCACAATTTCGATAAACCACAGATACTTCATTTCTAAAGATGGTCCTGACGTATGATTCACATCTTTTACTCCAATATCAGTATTTCTTGTTAAATGCGCACTACCTGGTGGAAACCACACTTTCAATAAGAATCTTGCACAAAAATGTGCATCCTAGTATTGGTAAATATTGATAGCAGCACCAAATAGAATGATTTTACATACTTTGGATCAGTGCTAAATTCTTTCTTATATGCATCAAGGGACTGTAGAACAGACCATTTTGATGTTCATTTATCACCTGAAATTATACAAGTACACATGTCAGAAAAAGGTAACAATATACACAATAAGAAACAAACATCGAGCCTCTTAATGGAAAGCCATCAAGCACCATGCTTAAGGGGCAATTATTGAAAACATATGTTTTAAAATTTAAATTAGCTTCACAGCGAATGCCATATAACCCTTTCCCAAGAGTATATAATAAAAATTTAAAAAGTAGGAATATGGGATACATTTTGCCAAAAGAAGAAGAATGGAAGACGAAAAGGCACAAAGTCTCATATAAAATTAAAGGAAGAAAAAAAGGACTAAATTGCAATAACACCCCTCAATTACTAGCATCTCAATTTAGTCCCTGAACTTTAACTTGAACAATGTCAAAGTTAAACTATGCATTAGTGTCAATGAGAACTTTTGTTACTAACATCTGTTAAATACTTTTCTACATGAATGATACAGGAGAACCTCCTGTTAACATGATAAATCATTAACCCTATAGATCATACTGATGACAAAAGAAGCATTTAGGATGTACAATATGTAAAAATACTGAGGAGGGTCCCCTATCTCAACTGTTGGTTGGAGTGCAAACATACCGAATCCAGATAAGTTTACTACCATGAAAAGAAAGTTTGTGATGATCTAATCAAATGTTTTGACACTATATTTATATTACTTCGGGAATAAAGAAATCCAAACACCACCAGCGCACCAACTTCTTTCTACATACCTCTTCCGGAGAATTCAATCTCTAGGCCAAATTCAACACACTAATGAATCCCAAATCACCAATACAAGAAACAAATCCTAAAAACACAACCAAAGCAAAACTCCAATCCTCAAACTGGTACTGCCCCGCTAGCGCATCAGCTCCATGGCATATTGGCATTACTCTAAAAGGCAAAAAATCACAACTTTTCTCTTGCTCTTCATGGCATTACTCTAAATGGTTTGCTCAAATTAAAGATGAGGGACTAAATTGAAACACAAGTTTATTTTAATTTACTCCACTCCAAAACAGAAAAAAAACATGGGAGCACGTTTTGGAAGAAATGAAAGGATGTGGGAAATAACCCAAACAGATGCATTGAATTGAATCTCAAATCCTTACATTGATAGCTGTCCAGGCATTGGAGAGTAAAATGAATAATTCTATGTGCCCAATGAAGCTTACTGACCCCATTGTGCAAACACCCACTTCATCCATGTAGATAAGCAATACTTGGAAAGATATTCCGGCAAATCCTCCTACAAAACAGAAAAAAGATTAGGATAGCAAGAAAACATCCTTCATTTTCTAACTCCACTACGAACGACATATAAGTTAGAAGGACGTTCCAGTTTTTAGGTTCAAACAAGATCAAATTCAAAGGACTGCTCAATTAATTCAACACGAGAAACAGGAAAAAAAATAGGAAAATCAAAGCTAAACTGATTACGACCATTGCCCATGGATAATAAAAATGGATCAATTATAAAATAAACCACTGAATTATGAGGCAAATTTCCATTTAGTACCCACTTTTCAAAATCTTTCAATGTCAGACCCAAAGTTCGGAAACTTTTTGAAGTTCAACCTACTGTCACTTTGACTGTCAGGTCAAACCTTGTGTGCATTCTGGTAGTGTGGGACTGAAGTTCTAGATGACGTGGACATCATCTGAGATACGAGCTAAGGCACTTTCAGGTTTTCACAAAAACTTTTCCGGCCAAATGTTGTACACTGGTAGTGGCCACTCTAATTTACTCTTTCTCTGGGCGATGGGCCTTATCAAAGGTCACACTGGCCAAGCATGCAATGTTTGGGCGGGATAGCTCAGATCTGCACATCATCTAGAGCGTGGTGGTGGGTGCCACACTGCCATGTATGTGCATAACATTTGACTAGACAGTCCAAGTGACAGAGGCTTGACAATTAAACAATTATCGATGGGTTTGATATTGGAAGATTAAGAAAATTGGATACTGAACACAAATTTGAATCATAGTTTAGGGGTGAATTTTGTAATGGGCAAAATAAAAATATAAAATGAACTAATATAACAAGTACTATATTAGTGCAACACTTTACCCACTCAGCTTATTTCCTTGACATGTTTTCAAGTACAATTATAGGGATCATGGCCTACTCTAAGCTTGGTTTCTACACTACGCATGTTTACTACAGAAAAGAGCTTACCAAAAGATTCTATTTGGGTATGACCACATTTAAAGAAATAGTAGCAACCATAGTTGAAGAGTTCAAACAAGTGCAGGGGTAAAAGGCAATTGCAGTGAAATGTAAAGAGGTCAAAATGATTTATAGAGCACATAAGTAGAGTCTATGAGAAACTTACACTGTTCCATGATGCAGAATACTCATCAATTGGGAGCAACCAACTTCCAACATTAGATTGTAAATACAGCCTATTTTTTGTGGTTCCCAAATCCAGCAACTCATTGTCGCTGTCATCATGATTGATGTCCCTTTTTCTTTTCCTTCTACTATGTTTTTTCCGGTGCTTAACTGTTTTGGATGCTCTACGATCCAAATCAGAACCACCACCTTCCACCACTCCATGATTCTCTAGAAATAAATATCTATCTGATTTTCGGAAACGTATTTCATTATGCATAAATAATGATTCCCAAGACTCGGGAGTCTGGCATTTTTCTGCTAAACTGTAATAGATAACCCATGACTGAAGCCCCAGCAATTTAAATGCTTCTATATTCTTCATTTTAAAGCAATCTTTGATTATTGAGGCCAAGCTACTGTCATTGCTTGGGATTCCGCAAATCTTCGAAACAATGTCTTCAAGTTTTGCTTGTTCCTCGTGGCCCTCTTCATCTCGTAGAAGTCGTAAAAGCTGGCGTCCATGATTAAAAACTGCATTTAACAGTAATATCTTATCAAAGCACCTAAAATCACCGCACTTAGAAAGTATAACCTCAAACAAATAACTTGAGTCCAGAGGATCCTTGTGCTCCATTCTAGGGTCGAGATGCTTATGAAGCATGTTAAGAAAATCAAATAAGTCCCACTCATCAAGAGTAATCAGAAGGCGTTTACACAACGAAGAAAAACATTCCTCCTTCAGATACTCACTTGTAACTTCCCATACATCTCTTGAATCCTCTTTATACATCAAATCAACAAAAAATTCGACAAAAAATTTTCTATCAACTAACAAAATTTCACCATCTTTAAGTGACTCAGAAAGCTCATTGGACAACCAAAATTCAGGGACATTTTCAAGGAAATTCTCCACAGTTGCCTGGACATCCAAATCAAGGAAGTAATGGGGCTTTGTAGCAACCACTGCTGGTGATTGCCCATGTTTTCCCTTCCACTCAAGCTCCTCCCAACAAATATCTCGATTAACAAAAGAAAATTGCGACAATGCCTTAGCACCTGGTCCATGGCCCAACCCACCACCAGTTTTAGAAAACCATTGAGACATTCGTGTTGGATTTCCTGCATTTTCAACAATGATGTCATTATCAGAATTCCTAAAACATCCACATCATTGGAGGTTGGCCTGCCCACCATCCAACATCGACATATTTATCAATCTTCCAACAGGTATAAACACAGCAGTCTTTATCCATACTAAATATTACACAGGAATAAATATCAACATTATTGGAGATACAGAAAGTAAGAAAATGATGATATTCAATAGTAAAAATAATACATACAAGAAACTAAAGTTACTGAAAAAAGAGGAAAATTAACTCAAACATGAACTGAATGTATGAAATGTAAAACTGACTTGCCTTCAAAGAATTTCTTAAGTATGTAACTTCTCTTGGCAATAATGGACCCTGCCTTATGTGGCCTATTCTCAAATATCATTTCTACGAGCTGAGATGCGAAGCCCTTCTTCAGCGGCTTAGATCTCAGCAAGTTCATAAGTAACTCACACTGATGGTGACGACTGATGGAACTTATGCCAGCTATCGTGTTACAAAGCCACAGACGAGCCTCTGATCGACCTCCAGATGCCATGAATGACCAAATAACAGATTCCAAATTACTCAAGAGAGATACTCTCATCTTGGCACAATTGTCATCTCCATTGTCATTCCAGATGTGCTCTGATAGAAACAAATGAAGCATTATATATCCAAGGTTATCAATGTGCTCAACTCAAGCACCTTATACCAAATAAATGATTCCAGAACAAAGTCCTGCATAAAACCAATAGCATTATCAATATACATCACCTCGAGCAAGGGAAGTTCAAGAACAGAAAATGAAATGAGTATCACGCAATGAACTTAAACTACAACATATAACAGTCAAACCTCTATTAAAAAGAGAATATAGGAATCCCAGTAACATAGGTTACCAGAATTACCCAGCCACGGATGTGAACCCTTACACTTATAAACACAACTACGAGAATATAAATTTTCCCCGCAGAAAAAATTATCACTCTTGATTGAACTAAAACAAGGATAACAAATAGTTTGGTAAAGGGTCTTGAAGAACATGGGGAATCATAAAGTACGGCTGACTCAGTGACAGTATCACCTTCGTTGCACCTGGTGGCGACTTAAACTGGATGGGAGGCTGAGCAAAGAGAACAACTGGGTTTGTCAGATGAAAAAGGCAGATTTTTTTACTTTGAAAAAGAAATAACAAGAATCAATTGGTTCTTTCAATCCTAACCTAATCTTCTACCAACCTTCCTAACCTTTAAATTGACTCACAATTCCTATTCTCTAAACCCATACCAAAGAACTAGGTGAACTTCGTCGGCATAGGAGCTTCTAACTGGCCATAGCGAACTTAAGTGACTTTTTTCGTTACAGCAAAATTTGGTAGGTAACATATGCATATACTCAATCTCTCTCAATTTCTTCGGCCTCTGAAGCTTTACCCCAGCAAGGGCTTCAGATTTAAGGACTTTAATCTGAAACCCTATCTCCTGTAATGGTTTAATTAAATATGCAGAGATTCTACAAGAGGCAGAACTACACAGAGACATTACCCTCCAGACAAACTATTACTTCATCCCAACATTAACCAGAGATAAAAGAAGTAAAAAGCACAGCATAAACCACATAAAAAGGGTTTATTGTGCTTATACTCACATGTGCCAATGAATTTGAAAGATTAACCAAACATGAAGAGAGACAAAGTATAAACCTAAAAATTACGAGTAGAAATAACCATTAAAAAAATTGAGATTCGTAGCTGCAGACATATAAAATCCAAAAAAAAATCAGGAAAAAAAATTCAAAGTATCCACCCAAAAATTAGAAAGTAGAAATAGGCATGAACAAGCTGGACTCCAAAATTTCGCAGATATATATAATAATAAAAAAACAAAATTAACACACACAAAAAACCAGCAGAGATAAGAAGTTGAGAACTTCAAAATTCTATCCCCCAACCAATGGTTGAAATAATTTATTGCAACACGAACGGATTTTGCTCGAAACTACAGAAAAATAACAACAAAAAATTCAATGAGGTAGGGAGGGAGTGAATTAGGGTGGCTTACCCTAGGCTATCATCTTGACGGAAGAGGAGGGAGCGTGGAGGTTTTGCTCAGAAACGAAACTACGCTTCTCAACGAAGACGCACAAATTAAAGAAAAAGATGAGTTGAGTTCATAAATTTGGAACTGCAGGATTGGCTTTTATCCGCGTGGCATTTGATAATCAAGTGAAACTTAATTGCTACGCTGCAATTAAAATATTAGTCAGATCTCACATCAGAAGGTAAAGTGACCCATTTTGTCTTCTTGAGCAGGGTTTGTGTCCTCATAACCATCCTAAACACTTATACGTGTCCATAGGCATAATCATGGTTCCATAAATACAAAGTAAAAGTTAATTATGGTTATATCTTTAGACACGTGTCAAGTATTGAGGATGGTTATAAGGGTACACTTATAATTAAAGTGGTGAGCAAAAATGTTCCCTAAACTCAATCTCAATCTTTATTAAAAATGATGAAGTGGCAAGACTACTATTTGGGCCTAACATGGAAAAAAGATCCGTTAAGGAGTTTTTTAAGTTGAGATGGGCTTTGGGCCTAAAATGGCAAATCACTAAATCAAATCATAAATTAATCAAACTCCTTCTATTGGGCTTAAGCCCAGTTTCCTATCGCAACCCCAATTTAGCTCGCTCAATATAGGAGGTCGATAAAACCCCAATTTGCCACCAACAGTTTATAACATTACTTTAAGGGTTATTAGGTCTATTAGTCCCTCAACTTATACCCAATTTGCATTTTCGTCCCTCAATTTCCAAAATCGTTCTACTCATCCTCTAACTTTAGTTTCGGTAAGACAAATAGTCCTACTGTTTACTTCGGTCATTTTTTGCGTTAAAATTAGGGGTAGATTGGTCTTTTGACTATGGGATTTCCCTTTGATCAAAACAAGAAGGGTTTTCACCGGATTCGATCAAAACCAAAAAACTAAAAACTGAAGGGTTTGATAAAAGCAAATCATCCAATTACACCATGAATCCACCTCTGGGATCTCACTTTTTATGTAAAAATACCCAAAAACCAACAAAGAGGGGTATCGAAGATTTGGCTCGGGTTTGCAGGTAAAGCAGAGATCTTGAAGTCAAAGAGAGGTTGAAGAAGAAGAGTGTCTTTGGGGCGGAGGATGGTGAAGATAATGAGGATGAGGTTCTGATAGTGAAGGCCAATAGAGAGAGGAACGTTCGCTAAATTTCAGATATCTAATTTTGACCTCATCAATTTCAGATATATAGTTTTTTAGTTGGAACTAGAATGATGTCTTCATTAATAGAATGGTGTTGTTTGCTTATGACTGAAAGTCCTGTAGAGGCTTTAATAATGAATCACATGCTTTTCTTTTTTCTTTTTAGTCTAATCATTGTGCTCAGAGGAAATGGTCTGTGGGGATGGTTGAAGAGAAGGAGGAAGAAGGATGGGGGCGATGAAGATGCTGGGTTTGGGGGTGGGGTTGGGGTTGGTGACGGTTGGGGTGTTTGTTTGCTCGGGATTAATGGTGACGGGAGTGGTATGGGATGGTGGTGGGTGTTTGAAAGGCTGGGTTTGTGTGTGAGAGAGAGGGAAAGAGACGGTGTTTATGGGGGCAATGAAGATGCTGGGTTTATGGGGGCGATGAAGATGTTGGGTTTTCTTATTTTTATTTAGTTTTATTAATATTTTTAATGCTGGGTTTATGTTTATAATATTTTTCTTATTTTTATTTAGTTTTAGTAATATTTTTAGTACAAAAATACCATTTTGCCCCTACATTTAACAGAAAATATAACAAAATCGACGATAGACTATTTGTCTCTTCAAACTAAAGTTTGAGGACGAGTATAACGATTTTGGAAATCGAGCGACGAAAATGCGAATCGGCCTAAGTTGAGACTAATGTAACCTAATAACCCTTTAAACATTGATCAAAATCAATACCCGTACTTGATACAAATTAAGAGCCATCTAACAAGCCTTGTCCTAAACAGTCTTTCCAACATATGCATATCATCAAAAGCTCTCATAAAGGTTCATTTCAACAAAAAAACACAACATTTGCAGGAGACTTGAACCTCTTCTTTCTTCTCTTAGAAGAATGGGAATTTGCCACCATGCTGTAAATTAAGGGTTGGACAATTTGCTTCAGCATCTGAAAACATAAGTTCTTGCTGCAACCCCATAAAAGCTCTTTCAAATTTGTCACCTAAGGATTGGCTTCTTATCTTCAACGAGATGTGTCGTCAATCTCACTTGAACATTAAATACTTGCAGCCCTAAAAGTCATACAAGCCTTCATCCATCTTGTGCAATACGAACATCTACATGTCCTCGAATGGGTGGTAGATGAAATATGAAAAAGAATATATGTTACAGTATTTTCTTACAAGAAGCAGAACTTGCACTCCAGACACATCTTCAACACCACTCTACTGTCCTTTTGGCTTGAGAGTACCACTGCAACAAAAATTATCACCCACTTGAGAGGGCAGTAAAGCACATGCAAACTGATAACCAAAATTTGTCAACCAAACAAATTCTCATCAGTGAGAAAAGAATCCACCCTTTCAATAAAAGCATTAAGATGATAAATGGCAGATACTTCATTTCTAATGATGATCCTGATCTTTGACTTCAATACCATAAAATCTAGTCAAATGCGAATAACCTTATGGAAACCAAACTTTCAATAAGCTTACTTGTACTTTGCCGTCTCCGTCCAGGTCAGTGTTCATTTTCATTAGAGTGTAAGCACAAAAATGAGCACCATACTAGAGCTGAGCACGGTTTGGTTTGGTTCGGGTTTTACCCAAAACCATACGCCGAACCGTAGCTTTCGGTGGAGAGTTTTCTGGCACCGGAGCCGAACCACCAACTCCGGTTAACCGGTGTCTCGGTTAACCGGTCAAACGGTTTGGTTTTCTCGGTTTTGGTGATTAACCGGTGTCTGTGAAGGAACTGAGATGGAGTTGCGAGAGAACTGAGACGGAGCCTACGGGACCTGGGCTAGACTTCCTCCGCAGCTTGCCCCTCCACCTCCACGCTCCAACTTATTTATTCCCTTTGTAAAAATGGCTGGTACAGTTTTGTTCTTTTTGGATTATCATACAATAAGAAAGAGATGAATAAGAGAGGGAGGAAGAAAAAGATGAAAAAGCTGTGATAATAGAAACAGAGGGAGGAAGAAGAAAGAAGAGAGAGAAAGGAAAAAAGAAGAAGAAGTCGTCCAAAAAGAGAGAAGAAGAAGTGGTGCGGAAAAAAATAGATTCCAACATTTTTTTTATAATATTTATTCTACTAGAAAGTAGTTAAATAAACTTATTATATCAGTATTTGCAAAGAAACTTGCTTGCTCTAGTGGATGGTGGCATACCCAGCAACAAAGGGGGATGGGGTTCGAAACCCACCCTATGCAAATATTTTTGCAATATTGGATGGTGAACAGTGATCGGTCCGGTTCGGGTAAACCGGTCACTATGAAAACTTCAAACCGCAAACCGGACCGAATTGACCGGTTTGGTCCAATTTAAAACCGAAAATAAACCAAATTATCTAAAAACCGAACCAAACCAACCCGATCGGTTTGGTTCGCCGGTTTCTCGGGTTATCGGTTTGATTGCCCACCCCTACACCATACTATTGGCAACCTTTGGTTGCTACACCAAAACGATCTTTTATTCTTTGGTTCAGTGGAAACTTATTTCTTATACTCATCAAGGGACCGTTGGACGTAAGGGCCTTGTTCCAAGTGTACCAGATAGAAGATAATAGAGGGCCATATCCTTGCGTTGTCAAGATTGACCATGTGCATTTACTACCTGAAATTAAACAAGTACACATGTCAACAACAAAAGCATCATAAGAGAAATATCAAGCCTCTTACATGCAAAGCCAATTCAAACACCATGCTTCCAAGAGTAGTAAGAAATAAAACTCTTCAAATTGAAGTTTGTTGACCTACGCGATTTGAAAAGCGCTTATTTGCTACTTGAATAATTTTTGCTCCAATGCACTCTTCAATTCAATTAATGTAATATCATGGAAAAGAATGAAAAATATGAAAACATGTGAAAAATGTCTATGTATTTATTATATGAAAAGAAAAATGCATGTTTTTAACATTTTCAAGATAGATTTTGTTTTTCCAAAGTAAAATTAAATATTTGAATAGCCAAAGTCAACTTACCAATCCTTAAGAGAGAGAGAAAGAGGTTGCACTTTGATGGCGAGGTTGAAGAGAGTTGGAGAGAGTTTTTCTGATGTGGCTCACCTATTTTAGAATTCCAAAAGGCATTGAAGAGGCATTGGAGATGCTCTTACAACACCTAAAAAATTAAAATTTAGCTTCACAATCAATGCCTAATTCTCTCCCTAAAGCATTCAAAAGAAACACACACACACACACAAAAAGAAAAAAAGAGGAATATGTCCCCTCAGATAAATTTTGCCAAAAGAAAAAGAAAGGAAGAGTGGAAATAAGGAACACATTTAGACAGGAGAGAGAGAAACCATTGGTCTCAATCAATAAGGTACGCATTTGCTCCTTTTTTTTAAGTTTCCCCAAGAGCCGCAGGAGATGTTCTAGACAGTCAATAAACCATCTTGCACACAAAATCTGAGTGTATTGAAATGATGTACGTGAACATGAGTAATTTAAAAATACAAAATCTGGCTTACAAATCTGTGAACAATATCTCACTGTCTATTTCTAATTGTAATTTAATTGAAACATCAGTTGGGATTACTTTTATTTATCAATATATTCCAATATTTTAATAAAATGATATTTCCACAATTGATAATCCACTGTTAACTTTAAACACTAACTGATAACTGTTATAATCGTTTTATGAATTAAATTATCTACAGTTTCGTTTCTGAAGAGTTTTCTAAATTATGTTTACAAACAGTAAGAAAATAACTCATTGCTAAATATTTCCCACTTTTTTTTTTCATTCTCTCATGTTATAATCTTTGAAGTTTAGTGACATCCGAACTATCTTCCCTAAACATTTTTAGCAACTAAAACAATAAATGAACATGTCAAAGAAAAGGTGGCTTGAAAACTATGGAAACCTTAGTGATACAATGTTTTCATCCCTAAAGATCTTTGGTAATGAAATTGTCACTAGCTAGGTGGTGTAGGATTTTGTCACTGGAGGACTTTTATTATTATTATTTTTTTTTTGAAAAGAAACTGTTGTATTGAAAATCAAGAGGATAAGATATCCTCGAAATACAACGAATAAAAGATCTGCGCTCATAGAGGCAGGGAAAAAACCAAAGACAGCTACTCTGTAACAGACATCATCGGATTTAATATCAAGACAGATACAAGTGGCGCTTAAGTATTCTTATCTAATGACTGCTTTCATATTCCTTTTGATAGTAGAGTAATGATAGTCGTTAAAATGCCTAGACACAGAAGCCCACAATGAGCCCCAGAATTTAACTCTCTCCCATAAGTCTTCGGTGGACGCACCGCTATGATTCTGAAAAATTCTTCGATTACGCTCCGACCATACAGTCCAGAGAATAGCGTGAATAAGGCAATACCAGAGGGTTTGGGCTCTTTTCCTGCTTCCCGGCACAGCCCGCCCATTTGAGACTAAGTAGGTCTTTACAATCTCTAGGTATCCACCCAGGTGACTCCAAATTCGCTTAAAAGTTTCCACCATAGGTTTAGTGAAAGCTGACAGTGAATGAAGAGATGATCTATACTTTCGGTACTTTTCTTGCACATAATACACCAGCATGGGGATAGACACGTCGACGGTTGCCTTCTTTGGATGAGATCGCATGTGTTGATTCTCCCCATTGTGATCAGCCACGTTAAGAACCTAACCTTCGGGGGAGTCTTGGCCTTCCAAACTGAAGAGTACGGGGGAAAAGTTTCCCTAGTCCCTTTAGATAGAAGGAAGGATCTAAAGGACTTGCACGAAAATGAGCCTTGGTCTTCAATCTCCCAAGTTTTAAAGTTACCTCTCAAATTGAAGTTACCTCTCAAATTGTTCCAAACCCACAAATCTATAGCTTTGAAACTCATCCTTGGGATGACAAAAGGTGGTTTGCTTAGTAGGTAACAGCTTATATCCTTCTTCATTTGTGCAAATCTCAAGACCACAAGCTTTGCAAAATGATTCCAAATCTGATTCATGAAAAACCACATACAGGTTTGAAAAGCTCAGCAAATATTAAATACCAAAATGACAAATTTTAGTACATTCCAGTTATTGATAATCTACCGTCATCATCAAGAGCTTGGATAAGTTTGCCAGCAGGTACGGATGAAGCTTGTATCCACCATTATTTATACATGACACAGCTAGCGCTCTAACCTTTTAAAGTTAACAAACACAAGAAACAAGATTTGATTTTTGTCATCATAAGCAATAAAGCATTATAAAGAGATGATTGAAACAAACTTTCACAAGCATTGATGTTAATTAAACCATAAAGAATTGAACAACATCTGGAACTTAAGATGAACAAAATCCATGCTCCATAAAATATAACCACATAAAACCGAAGCAAACAGGATACCTCTCTCTTTCTCTCATTTTCATCCACACAAACTGAGAAAACAAGAACTACAACAACAATTTCATTTCTCAATAATAACTTATCATTTCAGCAACACAGAGTCAGGGAATTTAACATTCAACAAGACTAAAAAACTGTCCATGCAAGACCAGCCAAAGTGAACATACTATTCTATTGAGGTCTATATTACAAGAATTCAGTATTGAAGATAAGACTGTAGAAATTCATTTACCTCATTGACATAAGGTTCAAGAATGCAGTACTGAAGATAAGATGCCTCAGCTGCTATAGTACTTAGGAAACGCTTATAGTTGCCTATCCGAAAAAATCTGTTGCAGAAGCTGACCATCTTTCAGTTTTCGAAACAAGAATGCTAATATAAACATTTTCATATAAAAGTTTTAAAAACAAAATTCCATTGAACAAGCAAAGCACATAAAATAAAGGGAAATGGAAATTACCGTAAAATCTTTCAGGAAAAGCAAATTTCCTTAGATTTGATTAACGCGGAAGGAAAATTACGAAACCACCAAGAAAGTGACTCCCCCTGGGACCAGAACAAGCTATATTTCACATATATACAACTCAATGCAAAACAGAAATAAAGAATAAAGAAAATAAAAACACATGAAAATGAAATAGAGATTAACCATTGGTTGGCTGTTAGAACCAAGATGAAGTAGCACATAAAACGAACAAAACTCAGCTTCATTTTCATATGTAGAATTGGAATCTCGATTTGCATCATACAGATTAAATAGAGATGTCAGAGTCTTTGCAAGCTGCTCCTTGTTAAGGTAATTCATTGAAGAAGTATTTTGACTGCTACAACCTCGAAGCTTGTGAAGAGATATCACATGAAATTTGACCTAAACCATAAAAACTTAAAATTAATTTGGTATTTCTAAGGTTAAGAGATCTAAATCCATAAAAACTTAGGTACTAAATATTTCTATTATTTGTGTGGAAGTACCAATTAAATAAGTTCCTTCTGTGTTTGAAGGATCAGTTTAATGAATTAAACAGCATTAGTAACTGAATATAGCACGCCAAGAGCGTCAAATGACAAGGACCTCTTTTGGCCTACCAATTAGCAACATTCTGCGATGATTTCTCCCTTTTGTTCCCTTTACATGTGAACAATTCAACTTTTACTTTCTGTAACAATGAAGGAAAAATCCTTAAACTAGAAATACGTGTCGCATAATGAAACACGTGTTTCACACCAAGAATACTTGCATTCCTATAATTTATACAATACATGTATTCCCATTATTAATAGAATATTTGTACTCCTATAATTAATACAACAGCGGTTGATTCCTAAAACAGAATTCAGCAATAGCAGTTCCCATATTCTCCTTGTTAAATCTATGTTTTCCTGAAAAATGATGAGCATAAGATTCAATGGCAACTTATACAAGTACTATCTAATCTAAAGGATAAAAGCAGATAAATGATTCTTTAGTATTTCTTTACCCTAAGAAGGAAGGACATAACAACAATAATATAGATCACATGTTCTTCCAACAAGCCTGCTTTTGTATTACTTATCAACTTGAGCCTTAACACTTGGTGAGGTCAAACTTGAGATGTGTACTTCATACTAACACCACTATGTCATAAGCCCACTAAAATAAACACCAAAACAATACACAACAATTTTCTGCTTTGACTTAAGCACCAGGCCAGTGGCACACCACACAATCTCATTAGCTGCAGAAATGTTGGTTGACATATAAAGCTTTTTGTGTTGATAAATAAGACTACAATTTCTTTTCAAATACAATCAGCACAAGACAGTGGCTAACTCTTTTCTATATATGATATGAGAACATGAATTGAAGAGGAGAAACTCAACAAGCAGTGACTCAATTGCACAACATATGGAAACAATCAACGAACAAAAAAATGTTTATGAAATGAAAATATTAACTGCATATGGCATACTATGAAGACAAAGCTTCAGAATATGGAGATATAAGCTATGCACGAAACTCATACCATTTTCTCATACATGCGGATTACTTTATTGTTGACAATATTCTGCATACTAAGATCTTGCCTTATTGATCTTGTTCGATCAAAGAGGAAGTCATGAACCACTTCAAAGGGATATTCTCTAGAATCGAACAAGTTTAAAAGGTAATTTAAAGTGTCTTCCAACACAGGGAGTGGCCGGACATCTGATGCTTCAACTTGTTTAGTGGACATGGTTCTGAAAAACTAGTGGAAGAAAGCAAGCGTTAGGTTCTATTTGCAGTACATGTGAAGGGTGGTGGCATTAAGTTCCAAGTAACAGTTGGAAATTCGCAATCCTGTGAAATCAATTCTTTCTATCTACCATGCATGAAAAAATAACCTTCTTATGATTCTTCCAATCAATGTAATTATTGTTCAAATCCAATTCCCTTCTCTCGAATTCTTGCATTCAGATGATAACTAATGTGCATTTGGTTGCATGGGTTTTCTATCATGAGGCATTCACTTGACATTCTACTTCATGATTTTGAACTTGGCAACATAATAATTCTAATTTGGATGTGCTTAAATTCATGCGGTATTCCAAGTTTACCTACAGTGATAATTCAACATATTGTTATCTTTTTTTTTTTTCTTTCTTTTGTTACGATGACGGGAATCAACTTCTGACCTAACCTAATACTAACTTCCCCACCCAAAATGACATTGTTCTCTGAAACTAAAATAGACATATTTAATAGCAGACGTGGGCTTAGCCAAGTTGGCTAGAGCGGATGTGCTTCACACCCTGCATCTGAGTTCAAATCCCCCTCCCCGTAGTTTAGCTTAGTTTAAAGTAGATTATAGCTTGTATAAAAAAATTATATATATATATAAAATATGCAGTTCTCAAATTTAAATTCCAATACTTTCCTTGATTTCAAATCAACTTGATTAATACTAACTTGTGAGGTTCTAGAAATCTAAGAAAGTGACTAAATTCAATTTTATATATACAGGTGGTCAACCAACAAAACTCATTTCTCTATCCCTTGTTTTTACTTTATTTAATTCCCTTTTGTTAAAAAAGAAAAAAGAAAGTAAGTAAATGGAGCATCAGAAAACATCAAAACATCAAACTATACACCACTTTTGGTAATAACCTAAATTAAATCGAAGGAATTTCATCCAGCAGCCAACATTTGAGGTACATTCCAATGTCATATTACAACTAGTATGAACAAACCTGAACAGAAAACTACTGATGACATCGCAAAGACTAAATTTTTCAGGTAGTATTGATTTCTATTTCACCTCAAATGGAAATTTTCATTGTTCAACGCCCATATATTATTAAAGAATCACCGAACTGAATTAGGAGAAGATAATTAAGGTAGAAGCTTACCTTTTTAACGGCAAGGTCTGGAGAAGATTGAGCTGGATTTCCATTTAGCCTCTCAAACACTGCTAAATCTCGAAGCCGCTCTCGCTGAGCTCTCTCTCTTTCTACACATATATCACATCCAAAGCAAAAAGGAGCATCAACATCATAATTGAGGGAACCGAATTTGGTCATAACCCTAGGTCAAAATTATTCCTTCCATTTGGGGATTATTTGACCTAATTGGGAATTATTTGACCTAATTGGGAATTATTTAACCTAATTGGGAATTATTCAATTTAATTGGGGATTATCCAATTAAATGGAATGTTACCTAATTGGGTTGAGAATTGATTTGGCACCTACCACAATTCCCAATTAAAGAAGGATTTACCTAATTAAGTTAGGGATTGATTGATACCTACCACAATTAGGGATTTGATTTAACCCTAATAAATCAAATCCCTAAATACACCAATCACACCAACCACACCTACCACACCTACCATACCAACCTCGCCGAGGCCCCCTATAAATACATGGCCACACAAAGGTTGAGGTACGTCAGACTCACTACTCAAACTACATCTGAATTTCTCTATGCAACTCTAGCCACCTCCTTTCTCTCCCTCTTTTACATAAGGCTCCGGCCGCCCGGTATACACCATAAACATACAACTCCGTACCCTATTGTTAGCTAGTGTTTTTCTCATAAACTCTCGAACTAACTTAGGCATCGGAGGGCCTTTGGCCAACACCCCTGTGTGGTCCTCTTATTGGTTCTATTTTGCAGGAGAAAGAGGCGGCGAAGAAGAAAGAGGAATCTTTTCAACCGAATATTCTCGTGGGGAAATTTGCTCCCACAAATTGGTGCTTTCATTGAGAGCACGAGTTATACTCAACGCGTGCTCAAGGAATCCGTTCCTCCTATTTTCCAATCCACCGAAGCCTTCCAAACAACCATGGTTGGAAGCAAGAAGACGAGGGCAAAACCGCCGCGATGGCAAAATCCGCGACGGCCCAAAGCCACTCCACCCATGATCCCGCGATTGACATGGTAGCACCACCACCTCTCACCACCGCGCTGCCACCGCCGTCATCCAAGGCCCCGTGGCCGGATCAAGCCACCCTCATGGAACCACCGCCGAGCATGGTGGAACATCCCATCAAGGTGGGCTCATTACCACCGCCGACTTAGGCCCAATCTTGGAGCAACTTCAATCACTCCCTCATTTGCCGCCGCTGCCGACGTACGCTCCCGCGTACACCTCTAACGAAACCCTAGCCCGTGTGCAATTGGGCTCCACGCAATTCTCTCCTCCCGGTCCACGAAGTCAAGTAGACCTCGCTTAAGAGTCGACCAACCGACCCAAAGGATGGACGACTTACCGTAGTTGATGCGACAACTCCTCAACCAAGCGAGCTTGGCCCGAAATCTTGACCTTGGACGACAGGCGAAGAGAGAATGATGGACAGACGCACCGGCGTGCAGGTCGAAAGGTCTCAAGTAGGTCGAGCAGAGCGGCGGACAAAGAGGTCGACAACAACGTGACCAGCAAGTCGGCACGCCGCAAGCATCCGCGAGCCACATTCCGAAAGCATTTAAGTATCCAATCAAGATTGAGTTCGAGGACCAACGTGCGTGAGAGGTGGGCCCACGATCCGACATCCTCGCCCGCTTGGGCCCGCGAGGAAGTGTGCACGAGAGGCTGGGCCCTCAAGAAGGTCAACCCGATGACTATCGCAACGAGGATCGTGAAGGAAGACGCCACGCGGCTGCCCCGAAGAACCAATCCCCGTCGACAAGTCGCAGGGAATCCTCGCAAGCGCTGTCCACCAATACGCCACCTAGGTAAGACAACCAGGACGACGGCCCTTGCGAGCCAACGAGGAAGTCAACCAGCGCCGCCGAATCATGAAGGTCGTCAACTTGACCAAGAACTCATGCGTGCGTAAGACGCCGAGAAGCTTCGTGAATGACCGACTTCGAGACTTGAAGGCAGGCGGAAATTTCAAGATGCACTACGCAGGAGGTAGACCGAGCGAACTCCACGCCATTCACAGTAGAAATCGAGCAGCCGCTCCCCCAAAGCGATTCTCAACGCCCTCTCTTACACACTTCAAAGGGGATTCCGACCCCGAAAGCCATCTCAAGCATTTCAAGAGTATTATGATCCTCTACAAGACGGAAGATGCGTTAATGTGTAAAGTGTTTGCAATGACCTTGCGAGGAGCAGCCCCCAGATCGGTTCCACACCCTGCCTGGGTCAATCAGCAGCCTTCAAGGAGCTAGCCTATGTCTTCACTAAAGAGTACACTTCTTATCGGGCGATTAAGAAAACCATGGCCAATTGCTCAACATATACAAGAAGTCCGATGAATCTCTCCGAGATTACATTAGGAGATTCAAAGCGTAAAAGGCGACCATTGTGGGATGCGATGACCAAGTCACGACCATCGCTTTCAAGAAAGGTCTCCGGCCGAGCACGACTTATACCGCGAGCCGACTATTACTCCCACTGCACTCGCAGGTCTTCGCGATCGCGGAACGCTATGCGCTCTGGGATGAAGATCGAATCGCCGAAGAAATTCACCAAAGGGAAGATCAGCCTACCAAGCAGCAAGTCGTGAGGCGACAAGTTTAATAGCATGAATAAAGACAAGCGTAAGCCGCACCCGCAAAGGTATACTGCAGGGGAGAACTTTACCAAGTTCTCCATCCCCATACATCAAATCTTAGCCCAAGTGAAGGACAAGCCTTGGGTAAAGAGACCGCCACCCTTAAAGGGAGATCCTGGACAAGAGGGATACTAGAAAATACTGTGCCTTCCATGGGACGCACGGCACACCACAAACAATCGCATTGCCTGGAAAACGCACCTCGAAGAGCTCGTGAGAGAAGGCCATTGCACCGAAGTTCATAGAAAAGAAGGCCATTCAGCAGATCGAGGACCGCGACGCCGCCAAGGAACCTCCACGTAAAGTTATAAGGATTAACACGATCCTGGCCGACTCGAGGAATCCGGCTGACCAAAGAAGGAAAAGAAAAGGAAGATTAAACAAAGTGCCATCTGTTATCTCCCGCATCTCGACAAGCCTTCCCTTGGCGTAAGACGATCCGTGATCGGTTTCCAAAAGAAAGATCTAGTCGGCCTCGATATGCCACACAATGACGCCCTTGTCATCGGCATTCAGATTGCTCGGGCCGAGGTCGACCGAATCCATGCGTATGAGGGCAGCAGCCAATATCCTACAATCGCGCAATCATCCAACAGATGGGCTTGGAAACAAAGATCAACAAATCAGCTAAGTCGCTGATCGCTTCAATGGCGCAACAACGATTCACGGTGGGCACGATAGATCTCGACGCCTACTCCCCACCTATAATCGCCTTGCAAACATTCATGGTCATTGATGAAGTCTCACCCTACAATGGCATTCTGGCGGACCCTGGATCGGCAAGATCAACGCCATCACCTCCGCCACGCACCGGAAGATCCGCTACCCCATCCCCTGGGCGGTGTCGATCAGATCAATAGTGATCGTGCAATGGCGAGAAAATGCTCGCTCAAGGGCTGAAGAAGAGCAAGCAAACACGCTTCCTCCCTGTGAATCGTGCAAATCAAGGGAGTAGAACAACCAGATCTCGCCCCAAGAACCAAGCAGGCCATAAGGGAAAGGGAATAGCTATTCCCAAATAGCAATCAAAGAATCGTGACCAAGTTGAGGGAATCCGTCCGAGGTCTCTCCGAAGAAGGATGGAAGCCCGAGGAGGACGTTGAGTTAGTACCCTTGATCCCGACAAGCCGGACAAAAAAGCGCGGATCGGCTCGTGCCTAAGCCTGCACGAGAAGGTGGAGCCTGACCACCTTCCTCCGTAATAACAAAGACATGTTCGCATGGTCGCCATCCGACATGCCCGGCATTGACCCAGAGATCATCTGCCATCGACTTCACGTCAACCCTGCTAGCAAGCCGGTGGCGCAGAAGAGACGCAACTTCGCCCCCGAACGGGTCGCAATCATTGAAGCCGAGATCGACAAGCTCCTAGCTGCTGGCTTCATTCAAGAGGTCTCCTACTCGAAGTGGCTAGCCAACGTTGTTCTGGTAGCAAAACAAGAAGAGGGCAAATGGAGAGTGTGCGTCGATTACACCGACCTCAACAAAGCATGCCCTAAAGACAACTTTCCACCGCCGAGAATCGACCAGCTCGTGGATTCAACTTCCGCAATCGCTGCTCGACTTCATGGACGCCTACTCCGGCTATAATCAAATCTTGATGCACGAGGATGACAAGGCGAAAACCTCTTTCATCATCGAAAGAGGGACTCATCAAGCATAAGGTCATGCCCTTTGGGTCAAGAACGCCGAGCAACATACCAAAGGCTCGTGAATAAAATCTTTAAGGAGCAAATCGGCAAGACTATGGAAGTCTACGTAGATGACATGTCGTCAAAGCCCCAAAACGTGCGTATCACATCAAAAACCTCGCCGAGGCATTCACTGCTACGCCAAAGATCGCATGAAGTTGAATCCAAGTAAATGCACGTTTGGTGTATCGTCTGCCGATTTCTCGGGATACCTAGTCACACAACGAGGTATCGAGGCACACCCGCGCCAAATAAAGGCCATTCTCGAGATGAAGTCACCTTCCACTATCAAGGAAATACAAAGTCCGACAGCAGAGCAGCGGCCCTCAATCGATTCCTCTCGAGATCTACCGACAAGTGCAGGCCATTTTTAAAGCTTTGAAAAAGGACAGAGAGACAAGTGGGATGAGGAGTGCGAAGTAGCTTTTCAGAATCAAGACTTACCTCACTTCACCTCCCCGCTCTCAAAGCCGCCTTCAAAGTAGGACTTGTTCGTGTACTGCAAAGGTCCAACTCGGCCGTTAGCTCACTCTCATCCGAGAAGAACTGGGGCCCAACATCCCAGTATTCTACACGTCAAAAGCTCTCCTCGATGCAGACTCGCTACCCGAAATTGGAAAAGCTCATTTTGGCCCTTGTAGTTTCCGCTAGAAAGTTACGACCCTACTACCAAGCTCACCGAATCATCGTCATGACCGACTTTCCTTTGAGATCAATACTTCACCTCGACGCTTCTCCGACTCATGAAGTGGGCTGTAGAGCTAAGCCAATACGACCTCCTCTACCGCCAAAGATCGCCATAAAAGCCTGTGCTTTAGCAGATTTTGTTGTAGAGTTTACTCCAACAACCGAAGAAGAGAAGTTGGTCACAAAAAGTAAGGAAAGTTCGAAAGCAGACATCGCTCCACGAACCTCGGCCAACCCATAGACATGTGGCGGCTTGCGCGTGAGACGGAGCGTCAAACCACAAAGGAGCGGGAGCAGTGTCGTCATCATCACCCCGCATGGAACCCTGTTGGAGCAAGCCATTACACTTGGTTTTCCAGCCTCGAACAACGAGGCGTAATACGAGGCATTACTTCACGGCTCGCGCTGGCAAAGGAGCTAGCGATCAAGAAGCTAGCCGCTTACTCGTATTCCCGCTAATCACGAATCAAGCCTCCGTGAATACATGGCGAAACACCCAAGGATGATTTTGTACCTAGACAAAGTCCAAGAGATGTTAAAGGCGTTTCCTACCTTCACCATCCAACAGTGCCTCGGCAGAAAACGCGCATGCAGATGCCCTGGGAAGCCTAGGATCGGCGTTGGATACCCAATTCGTACGCTCCATCCCCGGTAGAACACCTTGACCGTCCAAGCATCGAAGAAATAGAGCCAATCGACGCAATGCAGATTGACGAGGACCCACTGGCAAGACCCCATCATCGACTACCGATGAATGGAAATCTACCAACGGACAAGTCCGGTTAGAAAAGTCCAGCAGAAGGCTGCAAGATACTACATGCACGGCAACAAGCTCATTCGCAGATCATACTGCGGTCCTCATCTCACCGCATAAAGTACCCTCAAACACTTGAGGTTCTTTGCAAAATTCACGACGGCGAGTGTGGCAACCACTCTGGGGCAGATCACTAGCCCGTAAAGCTCTAAACATAGGCTACTGCCCACCATGCGCCACGACTCCACCGAGTATGTCAAGAAATGTGATCGCCGCCACGATACAAGCCAATTCCTAACCTCGCCGCCAAGTCTACCATCCGCAAAACAGTCCATGGCCATTCATGCAATGGGCCATTGACCTAGTGGGACCCCTGCCACGGCGCCCGCCAAAAAGACATGATGATCGTTGCCACCGACTACTTTACCAAATGGATCGAGGCCGAAGCTTTATCCTCTACTAAGGAAGCCGATGTGGAGAGATTCATCCGGAGAAACATCATCTCGCAGGTTTGGCTGCCCACAACACCGGTAACCGACAATGGCTCACAATTCATCGGCATGCACATCACCGCTTTCTTTGAGAAATACAAAATCAAACAACACCTGTCCACCCCGAGGTATCCACAAGGAAATGGACAGGCCGAGGCATCCAACAAAGTCATATTGACCGCTTGAAGAAAAGGCTAGAAGGCGTCGAAGGAAATGGGTGGATGAACTCCCTGAGTACTATGGGCTTATCGAACTACCAAACGAAGGTCAATCGCGAAACCCCTTTTCCTCGCCTATGGGACGAAAGCAATCATCCTCCTCACATCACCGTCCCTCCATAAGCCTTGAGGTGGGCGGTGTTGATCAAAACTCCGAGCAGATGAGGCTCAACCTCGACTTGCTTGAGGGCGAACGAGAGAAGGCTATTGTCCGAGTCGCCTCCTATCAACAAGCAGCTAAAGTCTTACCACGACAAAAGAGCCAAGGTCGATAGCTTCAACTAGGCGATCTCGTGCTAAGAAAGGCTTTCATCACCGCACCAAGGCAAGGGTCAAAAAGATGAATCCTCACCGGGAGGGCCCATATGTGATCCGCCGGTCCGGGCAGGGGAGCTACACACTAGACACCATGGAAGGGAAGGAAATTCCACGACAGTGGGAATGCATACCATCTCCGAAAGTATCATCCGTGACGCTCCCTCCTCGCCCCAAGCGTATAATCGAGACCTACACATCTCGGAAAAGATGAGCGACACTAGAAGCCTCTCGGTTTTGAGTATCCACTATTTTCGTTCTCGAATAAAGCACTGTAACCTTATAAACATCAATATAAAGTTCTGTTTCTCATTCCGTAATGTCTTATCACCTACTCATTCCGCATCATCTCCATATAAGTTGCCCATAAGCAGCGGCCCTTCGGGAGACGCAGGTGACGACTACAAGCGCCCTTCTAGACGCAGCCCATAATAAGCGCCCTTCGGGAGACGCAAGGTGCGCCAGAATTTCCTAAGGAGATATCCAGGTCCCTATCCGTTTCCTAAGGGAGGCAGGATAGCCATATAAGTTGCCCATAAGCGGCGCCCTTCGGAGACGCAGGTGAACAACCAAAAGCGTCCTTCTGAGACGCAGCCCGTAGTTAAGCGCCCTTCGAGACGCAGGTGCGCCAGAATTTCCTAAGGGAGGTATCCAGGTCCCTATCCGTTTCCTAAGGGAGGCAGGATAGCCATATAAGTTGCCCATAAGCAGCGTCCTTCGAGACGCAGGTGAACAACCAAAAGCGTCCTTCTGGAGACGCAGCCCGTAAGCGTCCTTCGGGAGACGCAGGTGCGCCAGAATTTCCTAAGGGAGGTATCCGTGTTCCTATCCGTTTCCTAAGGGAGGCAGGATAGCCATATAAGTTGCCCATAAGCAGCGTCCTTCGGGAGACGCAGGTGAACAACCAAAAACATTCTACAGATATGCAGAACATGCCCTAATCCCTCAAGGGGACCCCGCACTCATAAATCTCCAAAAGAAGATACACAATCAAGACGCTGGCCGGCTACTCAAGCGCTTCACAAGACAACGCCCGCATCTCCAACATGACAAAAGTGTTCCACCCCGGCTTAGTCGCGGGCGTTATAGAGGAACCCTTCACTCGAGCGAGATGACTCTCTCGCTTTCTTAGCCTCGCCAACCTCACCTCCAAATGAGTCAACGACGCCGAATCAACTCTACGCTTGACTGCCCGTAACTCAACAGCGGATCATGAGCAGACCTCCCAACTCGATCCCCATCCTTGGACTAATGCACGACCGAACTTCTGAGAGGAATATCTGCATCTCTTTGCTTCTCGGCCAAGTGAACTAGATCTCGCACGGACTACTTCGCGAAGCGAATCACGGTCTTCAAGCTTGTCGCATGAGGCTTAAGTAGAACATCCCGAGCATGATGCATACCGCCAATCTTCTTGCTATCTGCACCAACAAGGTGTTTAAACCTGGCAGATGATGGGGGAAAGCTCGTACTTGTGTCTCCTCAACAGAAGGCAACTTTGTCTTTTTCTCAACGGAGACACACTCTTCGCCCAAGAACTTCTTCATCTCTCGGAAGACTCGCCAGCCTTCCTTTTCGATGAGGGTTCAGCAGAACACTCCTCCCGGCCCAAAGATGCGTATCATCGTGGTCCTGGACCGCTCGCTTCCATCTCTCAACATCCTGGCAGGGGCAACCCACCGACTTCTTCCTCAACGGAGACACACTCTTCGCCCGCGAAGAACCAGCTTCATCTCTTGAAGACCTGTCACCACCTTCATCCTGCTCAAGCTACTCGCTCAAAGAGCCCCTGCCGCTTCTGCCGCTAGCACTCCATCTTTTTCAGCTATCGCTCGCTGCAGCTTACCTCGCCAGCCCCAATTGCCCCGCTTCCGCAACACCTGCTCCGCTTCAACTTAGCTGCAACCACCGCTCGGCCTAGCGATCATCTAGATCCGAGCCATACAACCTCCATCTTCCAACATCTTTGGCAGGGGCGGACCACCAACCTCCTTCCGATGTTCGCCAAAGAACTAGCGCCATTCACGGAACCCGATAGGGACGTTTAGAGCCTAATGAACCTTGGCCATGTCCGAGCCGAGGTTGAGCTTCTTCTTGATATCATCATCTGCAAGTAGAAGATCAAGTCGATCAGCCACACATCAAAGAATTCAGATTGAAGCAGATCGCCAGATCATGATCTACCTTGGTGTGCACGACAACTCCTCTCCTTGACAAGCAAGATAGTCCTCCAAGATCTTTCTCACAAACAGAAAGTAGAGGAAGCAAGTTTGCAATTTGAAAAGGAGCGAAGAGAAGCCTTGCACTCATAGCAATTGAGGTTCATTGACCTACAAAGAGTCACAAGCCCATTCCAATTGGGAGCTCGGAAAATTGGCAAGTCAAACACCTCCTCCACTCAGGAGCCCAGTCCACAAAGGAAGCCCGATACCGGGATGTACCCAACGGATAATCTACACCTCCTACATGCCACCACGCGCCATGCGTGTCGGGGCATTTGAGGGAACCGAATTTGGTCA
Organism: Prunus padus; assembly: GCA_024362665.1. NCBI lineage: Eukaryota > Viridiplantae > Streptophyta > Magnoliopsida > Rosales > Rosaceae > Prunus > Prunus padus. The sequence continues at coordinate 27,152,913 of JANFAM010000017.1, forward strand.
TAACCCTAGGTCAAAATTATTCCTTCCATTTGGGGATTATTTGACCTAATTGGGAATTATTTGACCTAATTGGGAATTATTTAACCTAATTGGGAATTATTCAATTTAATTGGGGATTATCCAATTAAATGGAATGTTACCTAATTGGGTTGAGAATTGATTTGGCACCTACCACAATTCCCAATTAAAGAAGGATTTACCTAATTAAGTTAGGGATTGATTGATACCTACCACAATTAGGGATTTGATTTAACCCTAATAAATCAAATCCCTAAATACACCAATCACACCAACCACACCTACCACACCTACCATACCAACCTCGCCGAGGCCCCCTATAAATACATGGCCACACAAAGGTTGAGGTACGCGACTCACTACTCAAACTACATCCTGAATTTCTCTATGCAACTCTAGCCACCTCCTTTCTCTCCTCTTTACATAAGGCTCCTACCCGCAGATACACCATAAACATACAACTCCGTACTCCTATTGTTAGCTAGTGTTTTTCTCATAAACTCTCGAACTAACTTAGGCATCGGAGGGCCTTTGGCCAACACCCCGGTGTGGTCCTCTTATTGGTTCTATTTTGCAGGAGAAAGAGGCGGCGAAGAAGAAAGAGGAATCTTTTCAACCGAATATTCTCGTGGGGAAATTTGCTCCCACAATAATAACAATAGCTATCTATAGCCAAAAGAACAATCAGGAAGCGTTAATGGAAGCTGACCTGGGCACATCAAAGGGCAAGTACCCACAATGGCGGGAAGGTCGGAAGGGTCATCTACGCCGTCGTTTTGTGCTTTTTCACCGCCACTTGCAACTCTGCTCGAGGAAGGAGTCGAGTTGGGTTTCAAAGCGAACCTGTTCGTGCGAGAAACCGTTGATTCTCGAGAAGAAACGCGTTTGAGGTCGAAGACGACCACGCCCTCGCCTCTCCATTTCCACCTTCCTCTTCCTTTCTCGCTCTTTTGGTACCAAATCAGCTAGATCAAAGTTTCAAAAGAAAATCAAAACAAAACAAAAGGGGCTTCAGGCAAGCTCTATCAATCCAGAGAATGAGGTTCAGGAAAAGAGAAGGGACACAGGGAGGGAGCTGGGGTGTAGATATATCAGGAAATGGTTGTATTAAATTGATTCGCTCGGGAAAGAGTTGATTGACTGAGGGCGTTTAGTAATTCGCAATCCAAATTTTGAGGGATTGAATTGTGAATGAATTGAAATGATGCGGAATCAGAATCAGATTTACGTTGAAATTGTTTAATAAAATTGTCCGGAATCTAATAGAATTCCATAAAATCATTTACTAATTCAAAGAAATCGTAATATAAATCAAGATGATTACTAAAATGTTATTGTCCCAAATCAAATATTTTATATATATTTTTAAATAAAATTTATATAGTATATAATAATAAGAAAAATTAAATTGCTTTTCTATTTCATAAACACACTAAAATGATTTTGTTTTTTTAATTTATAAATTTAAGTATTTCTATTAAGTATTTTTTTATAAATGTAATTATTTCTATTAAATTTTTTTATTTATAAATGTAACTATTTCTATTAGTTAATCCTTAACACTAAAATGATTTTGTTTTTATTTCTATGGTTAAGGATAATCTTGAAAATAATGAAAGTAAGTGAGGGCATAAAGGGAAAAAAATTATCATTCTGATTACGGATGCAATCCAGAATTCAAATACTTTCTCTATATTGGGAATCCAAATCACCCAAATCTTGTAATTGAATTCCATTTTTTGTGTGGGCCCCACGCACTTTTGATTCCTCTCAATTTTAGTAAATACATGTATAATCTGTAATCGAAATCGGATTCCTTTTTCTCATTCCGATTACGGGTTAGTGAACACGTCATGAGAGTACAAAGAACAAAAACATGCGAAATGGAAGTGTTTTGGAAAAAAGGAGATTTGGAGACTTTTAAAATTAAAAAATAGAAGGAAAAAAAGAAGATTAAGTGTCCATTCACCTAACTTGCACTCTACTTTCAATTTACACTCTCAACTTTTGTTCTGGAAAATTAAGTATACGAACTAATTTTTATTGCCAATCCCCCCTACCGTATAAATCTCAACATTTCATCCAATTTGTCCTTAAATATGAGGGCAAATTGGTCATTTTATATGTTAAAATAATTAAATACTATAAATAAAATAATATGAAATCTAAAATAAATAAAAAATTATTTTAATAAACAGAGGGGCCCACCCACTTCTCCTCCATCCCCGCGCCCTCTCCTCTCCTGCAAATATCTTTGGGTCTCGTTTGGTTCACAGAACGGATTTGAGGGGAAATCACTTCTCATGTCATGTTTGGTAATGCTGGAAAAATAACGAAGATATCACTTTATTTTCTTTCTCATGTTTGTTTTGAGCATGAATGGAAAACAAAGTTTGTATAATTTTTCAATTATAGCCATATTAAATCAAATAAAAAAAGAATGGATTGAATAATATATATTGTAATTCTAAATTGTTCAAGGAGACAAAATAGTCATGAAAAATGTGCATTTAATGTTGGCTCATTTTCCTAAACTTTCCCATGATGAGAGAAAACAAAACTCAATGAAGGAGGAGGGCTTCACTTTCCCCCATACTTTCTCATGTGTCAGGCAACCATTTACCATGCTTGGACTTACCAAACATGGGAAAGCAATTGATTTCTCATCCCCAAGCCTCATTTCCCATGAACCAAACGGGGCCTTGGAAGAAACAAACCCATCCCACCCCATCTCAGCCTCCCATGACCTCATCCCAAGCCACCATCCCTCCTCCTCCTTCCTTGACCAGCCATAACAACAGCCACCCCATCTCACGAACTCATCTCCATCCTCAACCCCAGCCCACTCAATTTCCACCATGTCATCGTCTCCTCTTAAATCCAACCCCATTTTCACCACAAGTCAATCACAAGCCTTCCCTTCTTCATCCAAATTCTTTCACCAAAGTCTCAAACTTTTCCTAGCCAGATTCCTTTGCACTTCTTCACCGGACAATCTCGATGGTCTGGTCGATCCTCACGACTTATTAATGTTGGGGAGTTCTGTTAGTAGTATGCCCTTAATGTCAACTAATTACATGATAATTAATGTTGATGACATCTTTTATAAGGACTTATTAAGTTATTCATGGGCAAGACCAGTTGTTTTCAACCATGATATGTGGTCAATTATCATAACAAGAAACAACTATAGTCCTAGGAATATAAAAGTGGACATGAGAACTATGTAATGAGACTCGATAATGATCCCTAATCTTGAATATGTTCCTGGTCATAGGAATATCAATTGGGCATTGATATTCTGCAAAGACCGGTACACACAATATCATCTCTATATATAGAGAATGGCGAGGTCTCAAGTTATTAAGTGTGGCGACACCAAGATATGTGTGTAGGTGCTTGTAGGAGAACAAGTACACTGAACGCGATCCAATGCATGCATTCTAGTATAAAAGTCTTTACTCACATGTCAAACTAGAATTTATAAATTGTAATGGTGCAAATTAATCCTTAGACCTGAGACATCATAGATGTCTTGATGACACTATACAGTTGTGTTAAAATAGGCATAACTTAAATGTGTTCATCGAGACTCTCAATAGAGTCATGGAGGCAAATGAATATACAACAAGGAATCTCTACAATCAGTAAAGGAGAGAGAATAATCCAAGATATGATTTGTCAAATCTCTGCGCAGAGTAGTGGATATGATTTGAAAGAAGAGCTCTTCAAATCTTACCAGGATAATCATATAAAAGGAACGATTCACATTAGGATATTGACAATCGGATTCCATAATCTAATAATGTGAATAAGGAGTATTGGTATAAGAGAATGATTCAATTGCACGGTCATTCCAATTTGAATAAGTTCTTTCACAATGTCTCATTTAGCTCGGATAACCGTGATTTGCTGCTAGGCGACAACCATGGTTTGTAGGTGTCCTAAAAGGTTTCAATTAACCTTTGTTAATAGGAAGAATTAAATTATGAAATTTAATTCGTACATCATCTCTAAAGAGTTAAGTTAACCAACTACCTTGCTAAAGGGAACCTACGGATTTGCACACCCAAAGATTGTTATTAGAGGAACAAATGAAGAGAAATGAAATGAGGAGACACAAGTCAATGGTTGATAATCAAATGTCAAAGTCAACGGTCAAAAGTCAACATATTGACCGGAGCATTTGACCAAAGTCAAATAGTTCAACCGGGTCAATTAAGTATGACTATAATTATGATTTAATAGTTAAATTATAACTAAAAGATTAATCATGGAATTAACTTTTGACATGTAGAAATATTGGATTGGGTTTATAAATATGATTTAAAAGGAAAATGACAAAATGGCCCAAAGGGCAATTTGGGCCAATGGATAAGTGACATAAGATGACATGACCCATGGACCCAAAAATAGAGCCCCAAACCCACCAAATTTCTACACCATTAGGGATTTTTCTCCCTTGCCTTTGTGTTATCCTATAAATACATAAGTTAGGAGAAAACCTAGCTAGGGTTTTTGGTTTCCTACTTTGGTTGATGAGTGAGTGCATCATCTTTGACTCTCATATTGCATAAGCCAAAAATTAGTCCAATCAAGAGGTAGACTAGCATTCATACTTCTTGATTGCCTTCTCTTCATCTCTAGGAGCATTTGGTGTGGTGAGGTAGAGGACTCCAATCTTGGAGCCTTGAGGTGAAGGAGTCAACATTTTAAGAGAAAGAAAAGACATTTCCAATAAAAGTGTTCATTCTTGAGAAATCAAGAAAAGGTCATCAAGGGTAAAGATCTATTCCTTTTTCCCTTTTTTCTTTTTGTGTTCAAAGAGGCTAGGCTATGATACTTGGGTTATATTGAAAAAGGTTTAGCTCAACTAGCATAAACAAAATGAATCCATCATTTAGAATGTTTTTGTTGTATAGATTGTGGCTAAAGTTCATTTCCTAAGAATTAGATACATGTTTCCTTCAAGTTCTAGAGTTGAGTATATTTCGACAAAGGAATTCGCCTCTCTGCGTAATTCGGTGTTAGATGCCCATGCCGGTGATGAGTCTTCAACTCCTAAATTTGAATCCGAAAAGTTTTTTGATAATGCCATTTTGATTTCGAATAAGATTAGGAATTATAATGATGTGTTTGGTGACCAAACCCAGAAGTTTCTTAGACAGTTTAGGGATAATCTGAATGAAACTCTGGTGATGGAAGTACTGAAGCTTATTCAAAACCCAGCCCACCCCTTTCTCCACATCCACCAAACAGACCGCAAACCCACATCCCCAAACAAATTCGATAATGCCAAGAAAAACAGCTTGCGAGAAAAACATCAGCTGGATGGGAGAATACATTTGGTGGAGAGTAATTGGTATTCAATTAGTTGTTACACCCCCCATCTCCCTTGACAGAGTGGGTCAGGTGGGTTTGGGTCTGTTGGGTGGATGTGGAGGAAGGTGTGGTGGTGGGGTGGGGTGGGGATGGGTGAATGGTCTAGGGGTAAAAAAATGTAAGAGGGGAGGAGTGGGAGGGCTCTGTGGGTGGGGATTGGTATGGGGGTAGAGGGCTATGAAGCATGGAAATGAATACGGATACTGCGATACGACATGACACGACATGGAGCTACGGAAAATCTCTAAAAGTTAGGATACGATACGCCATGGATATGGCAATTAAAAATATATATTAATATATATTAATAAATATATATATATTTTAAAACAAATTTTAAATATAAAAAATATAGTGTAGCATTTTGGATTTTCTTGTTTGATTCTTTATATTTTTTAAGGCCTGTATAGCTTTTTTCACCCAAACATATCATTACCCAAAACCCATTAATACTATTTTAATGGAAGGCAAAGCATTTCCTAATTCCTACCCTCAATCAACGGCTAAGATTGGATCTGTGATAAATCTAACGGTCAGCTCATCTTTCTACCTATCCTTTTGTGTAGACTAGAAGCTCAAGGCCCGGCTCTCCTATCCGATAAAACCAAAGAGCCTCAAACGGTCTCGTAGGCTCTCACAGAGTCTCTCTCTCTCTTTCATTCTCTGTCTATCTTTCTTAGCCATAGCCAGAACCACAGAGCAAAAGCCATGATTTCGTCTACATCTGTGACTCTGTCTCAAGCCCTCTTGGCTCACACCATTTCTCACCATGGCTCGAGCTCAACCTCAGATCTGGTCTCTCTCTCTGCAACCCTCACTTTACCCACTTTCTCCGGCCTCAAATCCACTTCATCGTCACCATCATCGTCGTCTTCGACGTCATCGCCCGGAGGAAAATATCTGAAAAGTCAGATACTCGTGTCCGGAATATCGGATACATGTATTCGTTGATTGCGATATGTATCCGATGCATATCGAACCATATCCAAAACGTATCATATCCAAATAAGTATCCGATACGGAATACGCCACTAAATTGGCGTATCTGTGCTTATTAGGTGGAGGGTGGCTTGCGATGGGCGGTGTTAATGAGCAATGGGAGGAGAAGAAGAAATAGTTGGGGAAGAGGACTGGGTTATGCCTATGATCTATGGGTCCTCAAGATTTTTTTTCTTTTTTTGTTTTTATTTTTTTTCTTCAATTTTTTTCAAAAAATTAATTTTCTTTTAATGATTTAACAGAAAATTAGATGAAATGTCGATATTTAGACGGTAGGGGGGAAATTGGCAATAAAAATTAGTTCGTGTTCTTAATTTTCCTAAAAAAAGTTGAGGGTGCAAATTGAAAGTAGCGTAACAAGTTCAGGGGTTAAATTGATAGTTAACTCGAAAAAAAAAAAAAAGCAAACTGTTATTTTTGATCCATGCGCTTATCTAATTTTTAAAAAAAATTTTTTTGCAAGCACAGTTTCAATTTTATCGTTGTACAATTCAAAACAACATTTTAATTTCTATCTAATTCCTCCCAATTCCGTAAGTTTTGACAAAGTGCCCTCTCACCAAGGATATTTCAATCCACTCGAACTTGTAAGCTTGTATAGGACATCACAATCATTGAATCGATCTTGAATTCATGTTTGCACACATAGAGCTTGTCTAGTAAACTTGAACATATGTGAATAAGGAATCCTTATGAGTTTAGAAATTCTAATCCTGTTAATATTGACATAAGTATACCGATGCTAGGTGTACAAGTTATATTCTAATTGGGTTTCGATGGGAGAATCCAATCAGATTTTCACCAGCTAACAGTATTAATACAAAGGTCCCCGCCTTCGCAAGGATATGCACCAAATAGTACTCGAGCCCTATTGAGAGTTGGTAATCTAGAGCTTGCATAATGTAGAAGATCTTTGTGTCTTTGAGTTAGTTTTTCCATAGGTTAGTGCTTATTGAGTTAGAACTTCAGGCGTTATTTTGATCTACAGAACTATCTAATGATAAAACATAAGTGTGAGTTATTTTCATTCCCTTTATGCGTGATTTTTGAGCTTAGATTTTCGCCCAAAAAAAAATAATTCATTTTTGGGTTAAAATTTAAGTGAATTGGAAGAAATTTTAGCTCGAATGGACTAGAATACCCTCCTCGTGAGTGACAAATGTTCAAAAACAGAGTAATGGAATTGGGAGGAATTTGACAAAATTGAAATGTGTCCTTAATTTTTTTTGGGTCGAAAATGTGTCCTTGAATTTTTTTAATCGAAAAAGTGCCCTTGAATTAGTCTAAAGATAAAATTGATAAAACTTAAACTACGAAACAAAAGCGGTAAACCGATAAACTATAGGACAAAAAATGACTTATTTTGTAAAGGACTCACTAGTGTAGTGTTTTGGAGTATTTACTTCTTTAGGCAAGGTCATGGGTTCGAGTTCTAGCATTCGTGTAGTGTGTGTGAATTTAGTAAACTATCGCCACTCTCATTAGAAAATGTCTTAAGAAAAATTGGGATAATATCACAAATGGTCCCTGAGGTTTGCCATATTATAACCTTTGGTCCTTTAGTTTTTTTGTGACACTATTGGTCCCTTATGTTACACCTCACACATCAATTTGGTCCCGCCGTCACTTTCCGTCAAAATTTTCCGTTAGATTGCTGACGTGGACAACACGTGGATTAAACAATGTTTTAAACATTTTGGGTTTTATCACAAATGGTCCTTGAGGTTTGCGAAATTATCACCTTTGGTCCCTTATGTTTTTTCCTACCATTATTGGTCCTTTATATTTTTTAAAAATAGTTTAACATTTAAAATATTTTAGAAAAAATTTAATTAAAAAAAGAGAAAAATTTCAAAACATAATTTGTTTTTAATTCAAATCCACTTGGCATGTTATACACGGACATGTAGGCTCCACATACAAGTTGCGTAAAATCCATTAGGTTTTGTTGAAAAACTCTAAACCCTTTAAAAAATAGTTTAACATTTAAAATATTTACAAAAAAATTTTAAAAGAGAGAAAATTTTCAAAACATAATTTTTTTAAGTTCAAATCCACTTGGCATGTTATTATTGGACATGTAGACTCCACATACACGTCACGTCAAATCCATTAGGTTTTGTTGAAATTTTTATCAATTTAACAGAAATTTCAACATAACATAACAAATTTGACGTGACATGTATATGGAGCCCTACATGTCCAATAATAACATGCCAAGTGGATTTGAATAAAAAACAAATAATGTTTTGAAATTTTTCTCTCTTTTTTTATTGAATTTTTTCTAAAAAATTTTAAATGTTAAACTATTTTCAAAAAATATGAAGGACCAATAATGCCATAAAAACATAAGCATCAAAAGTGATAATTTCGCAAACCTCAGACCATTTGTGATAAAATCAAAATGTTTAAAACATCATTAATCCACATGGCCCACGCCAACAATCTAACGGAAAATTTTGACGAACGTGTAATGATCAAATTGATGTGTGAGATGTAACATATGACCAATAATATCACAAAAAACATAACGGACCAAAGATTATAATATGGCAAACCTCAGAGACTATTTGTAATAAAAAGCCAAAAAAATTAATTAATTTTTGCCTAATGTAGGGTTACATAGTTAACTGTCGGGTCCAAATAGAAATACGTTTCCCCTCTACCGAAAAATGAAAAGCCCGAAAAGCCCAGCGAAAACCCTAGTTAACTAACTATCCGATCCCAATCTTTCCGGTTTGGCTACAACGGGAAATTTGTGTTACAGTGTGAACATCGGCTACCAAAATGGCTAACATTGTCCTCAGAAATCTGCATTTTTTGGTACAAAGACGCCTTCTTGCAACATTACCAACGCCTACTTCTGCATTATGTTCATCTTTCACAGTTGAGTACCTGGTGAAGTCATGCGGGCTTCCTTTAGAATCTGCACTCTCAACCTCCAAGAAGGTCCAGATTGATGAGAAGCAAACCCATCGGCCAGATTCTGTGCTCAAATTCTTGAAATCTAACGGTTTTGATGATACCCAAATCGCCAAATTGATCACCAAGCGCCCCACAATCCTCCATTACAAGGTACTCAACAATCTGGAGCTCAAATTCAACTTTCTCATTGAAATTGGCTTTGTGGGTCAGAATCTGCCAGAGCTCGTTTTATTGAATCCAGTCATTTTGACTCGGAGTTTGGATTCTCACATAAAACCAGCAGTTCAATTTCTCAAGAAATTGCTTTCAACCAATGACGTGTTGGCGGCGGCCAAGCGCTCTTCATGGCTGTTAAACATTGATAGTGAGGGTATAATTCAACCCAATGTGGCCCTTTTGCAGAGTGAAGGTGTTCCCTTTGATGTTATAACAAAAATGATAGTGTTCTACCCAAGGACCATAATGCAAAATGTTGACAGAATGGCTTATGCAGTTAGAACAATAAAAGATTTGGGCATTGACCCGACTGGTCCGATGTTTATCCGGGCTCTTCGAGTTATGATCTCTATGAAAGAGTCAACATGGAAAAGGAAAATGGACTTTTTTAAGAGTTACGGGTGGTCTGAAGATGATGTTCTGTCAGTTTTTAAGCGCCAACCATTTTGTTTAGCTTGTTCAGAGGAGAAACTTGGGAGGCTCATGGATTTCTTTCTGAACACTGTGAAGTTGGAACCAGAGATTGTGATTGCCAATCCCACGCTTCTTATGCATGCTTTTGAGAAAACAGTTCTACCAAGGTATAATGTTTTCAAGATTTTGGTTTCTAAGGAGCTGATTAATAGGAACAACAAGCGGATTTCTTGGGTGATGACACAAAGTGAGAGGAGATTTTTGGATAATCATGTTCTTAAGTATTTGAATGAAGTCCCAGACCTACTGGAGATATACCGTAGTTCTGTGGAAGAGACAATAGATATTCCATAGTACAATAGTAAGTGGACCTGTGAAATTGTGTATTGAAATATCGTCTCTTTGCTCTGGATTTAGAGTTCTTATTTTTATATGTAATCATTTAGATTTGTTTGGTTGACCCTCGTTTTCGGATTCGTCGTATGTTTTTACATTATACAACTTTTTCCCTAATATCAGGCAAATTATTTGGTGGTATGATTATTTAAGAGAGAACAATGCACATAAATAATAAAAAAGCGAAACTCCATCTTCATGCACTTAATTGGTTTAAGAGCATGTTTGGACTGCGATCGCTATTAGCTATACGTTTTGTTAGTATCATGAAGTCCTTGCTGCATCTGTTGATAAGTGAAGGAGAACACTGTTTTAAACATAATCAGTTAGTTTGGACTGCTCATTGTTCTTTTACTAATCATTTTATATTTCCAAGCGGACATTTATAATTATATCTATAAAGGGAACAATATGTAAGAGTTACTAGAATCAAAGACATTATATGTTAGTGATACATTTTGGCTTTTCTATCTCTTCCATTTTTGTTTGTCTTGTTCTAATTTTGCTTTCTTTTTGGCCAGACGTCGGGGCTTCTTTTGATGCTTGAACGGTTTTGTTACTGAGAAATTGAAATGGATTCGAATTCTGGTTTTCCAGTGGATGAGGTTGCTGCTTTCTGGATTTGAAACGGCATTTGAAGCAGAAAATTGTGGTGTTTGTTCTAATGTTTTTGTAACAAGTTGGACAAATGAAAGAGTTCATTAAGTTAAAAACATTCCTAAGAGAAGACCTCATATTAATCTCGCTTGAAGTTCAGCAGGATAATTTTTTAGGATAATCTTGATTTTTCTAATGGGTGCAGTCCTTGCACATAACTTTGGTTTTCTAATGGTGTTGGTACTTTTAGGATAATCTTGACTCTGTACAGGGTATTTTTGTGCGTCCTCTGCTGCGGTGGATTTTTTCTGGACTGAAAAGGACTTTATTGCATGCAGTAAATGATGTTGCTGTTTGCTGTAATGTTTTCAAAATGAGGACAGCAGAAGAACGACTGAGCCTCATTGAGAAATGCTTGAGATCCTTTGACATATATGCATAAACTTTTCTTTTTGTACTTTTGATGGATTATTTTTGTAAGTGTCAAACTATGATTTGCAGGTCATGAGGAGTGGGTCGGTTGGAAATTCTTTTATGCAGCACAATCTCTAGAAAATCCTTTTTTTTTTCTTCTTTTTTTGTGTTGTTGCAGGCTTCTGAAAACCAAATTTATGCAGGTTTAATGAAACTTGTGATGCATTCTTACTTTATTAATTGATCTCAGTTCTCGGCTGTGTTTTTCCTTTTCGTCTTTGTTTCTTTTTGTTCCTTTGGTCTGACTAAGATATAGTGCGTCGATTCTGAGCAAGAAATTCGTTGAATAGACTACCATCTGGCAGTTACGCAAGCCTGTGTGGATGAGATTGTGAACTGATCTCCATATCATTCTGACAATAGAACAGGAAAATAAGCCTCCATGGCAGAACCTTATCGTAAAAAATAATAATTACATGAGGTAAATGTTAGGGAGACCACGTTTATTTTATAGACCATTTTGTAAACCACCTCTCTAATAGAGAAGGCCTTATTGTATTGGCGGACTCCACCTCTATTATAGATATAGTTTACAAGGCGGTCCAATAATGTGGTCTCTCCTACCATCACCCACTACATTATCATAAAACTACATCATGTAGATACAAAATTATAGGTATATGTCGTGTGGAAGATATGGAATGCATCAATAAGCTGGTGCATGCTGAAATCCCTGATACCCCACGTGCCTTTCGATCGTGCTGTGCAGATGGCAGGCAGATTCAGGGAGGCAGTATAGCCACATCACCTACGTCGCCTTCGTGGAGGCAGGGGCCAGATGGAGGCCTGGCTAGGCAACCGGGGAGAGGCTCTCTGAAATTGAACGTTGATGGGGCTTAGAATGCAAGCGTTATGAGAGGTGGCACAAGTGAGGTGCTTGTGCTTCGACATGAAAAACGGAGCTTTGGTGGTAATAGCCCTTCCTCTTCATGGAGTTACTTGCCCTAGACAAACTGAAAATTTGCCTAGTCTTTATGGGCTTTTTTGCCCTCTTTTTGGGTGTAAACACATTTCTCTATTTCCAAACAAAAGAAAATTTTGTTAAATGCATGGTCGTTAGCTGAATTTGTATCTTACCAATACAAGATTTGAACTCCACCCTGTTGACCCCAACTCCAGATTACACCCAACTACCAATTGCACCCCATAAACCCTAATCATGGACAGACTCAGTCCTGGTTAGATTATTAAAAAAACAACATACCGTACTTCAGTGCCACAGGCAAACCTAAAACGCTTACCCATACAGCCTGTCATTAACATTTAACAATACCAAATACCATCATTTTCAAACTCATAAGATGCGCACTTTTATCAGATTATCAATTTCACAACATTCGATCTACTTGCAAAAGACGAGTTCCAAATAGGTATGAAATTTTCAAAAACCGGTCAAGATTTTGGAAGCAAGAAAAAGGTGTAAATGGGGCTCGGGCTATGGTTTCATGGAATCCATGGAATTAGAATATGTTTACTTTGGGACTTCACTTGACCACAAATCACTTGACAACTTGACCACAAATCAGCGAAAAGTACAGCTACTAAACTTCAATCATGGAATTATAATATGTTTACTTTGGGTCTTCACTTGACCACAAATCACTTGACAGCTTGACCACAAATCAGCAAAAAGTACAGCTACTAAACTTCAATCATGGAATTATAATATGTTTACTTTGGGTCTTCACTTGACCACAAATCAGGAAAAAGCACAGCTACTAAACTTCAAATGGGCATGGCTCAGTTTTATGCAATTCTCAGTTTGTCACTGATACAACAAGGTTGAGAGACACATAACTAAATTGGAAATAATCCAGACCAACTTCCAGCACAAAAGATCTGGACAAACCATAAAATAACCAAAAACAAAACCATCGGAAGAGAAAACATATCTAAAACTCAGTTGGTAAGCTCCATAATTGCAGAAACTATGTCCCCATCTGCAGCCTTCAGTGCCTTTACAGCCTTTGATCTAGATACTCCTGCCTGCGTCATCACCAACTCAATGTCTTTGGGCTCCACTCCAGTCTCATCTACATCTTCATCATCCTGAGCAAGGGTCGAGGTCTCAGGTTTGGAGATCACATGACTGAGATCAGGAGCCTTAAACTGCTCAGCAGCCTGAGTTTGTAGTTGCGAGCTCAAGTCCTCAATCTTTGCCTCACCGAAGATAACATATGTATCTGAATTTGGACTCTTGAAAACATCCGGTTTGGATATCACAAATAAGATCTGGTTATTTAAAGCCACAAGATATTATGTTAACAAAAAAAACCAAATACCAATTTGAATGAAAAATTTAAAAGGGAATCAAATAAAAAAGATCAGAGTAGGAAATGCACGAACATTCTTGCTCTTTTTGACTGTAACCCGGCTAACACCTGGAATGGGCTTCATTCCGAGCTTCAGCATTGCTTTGCGGCTTTTCTTTTCACTTCTGCTTTGCTTTGACCTACCACTTGCCTCTCCATCTTGTTGTCCTGATCACAAAAGGACAGAATGAGAAGATAATTAGAAAGTTAACTTGTTAAACAAGAATAAACCAGGTGAGGTTGCGTCCTTAATGAGAATGTCTAAATGTCTTAGGTAGGTGCATCATGACTCAAACAGTAAATTAACAAACTCGGTTCATTTTGTATGATCAAATAACACTGGAAGTTCATTTGTTCAAACCATTAGCCTCACTCTAATATTTCATTTTTCTAATCCCACATGTATGACTAGAGAATTGTCGCCTTATATGAAAATTAAAAGCTAGAGTAACCCACACAAAATTTTTAATGTAAAATCAAACAGCCCAACTAGATGGCTCATATGTTGCAGTGACATGAAAGATGACAGGATACAGAGGCTGGAGAGGGAGGGAGGGGGGATGCTAAGAAAAAACTTGACAACAAACTTACCCTCTGCTCCATCATCGTCCTTGTCATCATCGTCATCTTCGTCGTCGTCATCATCATCATCTTCCTCTTCAACTGTTGGCTGATCAGGCTGCAAACAAAAGGTATTTAATTAAAAACATCCCAGCCTATTATCAGAAAGGTAAGAAAACAAGAGAAAGTAATAACGATAAATATCCAAATTTTGATATCTATTGGCAGCTAGTTCTAAATTGATTTTAAAATTGTAAAACAATAAATATACCCGAGCCCACGGTAAAGTCCTTAACATGCAACAGAGAGACTATGATACAATTGCATAATTGCAAAAGAAAAAACGTTTATTTAGGTAGAATACTTTTGATGTAAACGTGTTTTATTACATGTACTTTCATTCTTTGGCATCTGTTCAACTATATACCTTCATTAAAATCAATTTGGGTAAGGTCATTTACCAAATCAAAAATCTTTGGTCATGAAATTTGAAGGTTTACGTTAACCAAGTAAAATACATAGAAACAAGACAAAATCAGTGAGATATAATATTTTCATTCAATACCCACTTGAAGTTTTCACTTTAACTACCAAATCCATCCAGAAATTCAGCAAATGATGCTTTCCCGTGATAAAGAAAGTAAAGCAAAGCACTGGCATTTACAACATGTAGATATACAAATTATCCAACTCTCCACTCAAATACACACAGAGGCATCACAAAACCATTAATCGAGAGAGAGAGAGTTAAGACTTACATCGATGGCCTGCTGTTCGAGATGGGCAGCGAGGAGCTCTTCCTGGGTCTGAGCAGTCATGGTTTTGGTTTGTAAATTGGAAGAGTTACAGGAGAAAGTTAAAGAATGCGTATTGCAAAAACCCTAAAACCCCGAAATCGCAAGGGATTGTAGTTGGTGCTTTTATATTCACGAGCTCAGAAGTCGGTGTTGTAAATGACGAGTTTGACATTAAGCTCGTGCGATAATTACCAATTAGTTCGTACTGTTGGGCTGGGCTCACTTTCGCCGGAGAAATATTTATATGTTCCGGATACACTCTACCTCTATTGGATTGTACTTAAAGCTATTTTATAGTAATTATGTTTTTGGTAAAATTATATAGTTATTCTCATTTCTTACTTTCTATGGTATATGAGTACTGCAATCATTTCAATTCATGATTTTTTCCACTTTTACAAATATATAATATAAGGAAAAGAATAAAACAATTATATGGGTTCATAATAAAATACTTGAAAGAATCAAGATTGATTATGAGAGAGTTGTTGATCTCATACCCATTCTTTCTCTCTTATTTCTTACTCCTCTGATTCACGACTTTCCATATTCTAAGGTCCTATTTAGGATGGGAGCATTTTGCTCACCACTTTAACCATAGGTGTCCTCACCATCATTTCCAATCTTGACACGTGTCCATAGGCCTAACAATAGTTAACTTTTGCTTTGTATTTATGGAACCATGATTATACATATGGACACATGTCAAGCATTGAGGATGGTGGTGAGGATACACCTATGGTTAAAGTGGTGAGCAAAAATGCACCCATTTAGGATTGCCATATTTTTTCGCTAAAAATCTGTTTCACTTGAAGTTAACTAGTTTAAGGTGTTTGGTAAAAATAAAATATTCTAATTATTTTAAAAGCAATGACATTTTGATAGCAGCTTTTAAAAGCAACATCTAGATTGCTTTTCAAAGCTTCTTTCAAAAGAAGCAGAGATGAGCCTTTAATGAATTTTTTCAATTCCAATAATACCATCATTCATTTTTAAAAATGACATCATCTACCACAACCACCTCCACAACCACCACCAACTCATCCCCCATCTCCACCTTCACCTTCATCACCATCACCACCGCATGATTAGCACATAACACTTTCAACATTATGTCTATTTTAGTCATTATTCACAGTTACAACAGTTTTATATTACAATTTACCAAACGGTTTTGACATTGCTTTTTATACTAACAACACTTTAAAAATATTGTTTACCAAACATGGAAGGGCTTTACTTTACATCTGATTACTTTCTATACCTCGACAATGAAATCTCTATGATGATTTTGAGAAAGAAACATAAAGATTTTTGGAAGGTTTGGCATTATTTTTTTTTCAATTTTCAACTTTGAAAATCTTTTGGTTCATGACACGCAGTGGCGGATTCATAAATTTTCATTCCAGGAGTCAACGTATAAAAGGTTAAAAAAATTATATACAAAATAGACCCATTGAAATGGAACGATAATATTATAATTCATAGTTAATAGACAAAACCATACAAAATACTCATGTTCATTATCAAAGAGAACTGCATCAACTTCAAAAAATAGACACACACTGCAATACACCAGAAAATCTCTAAGAATGTGATAATAAACCAAAAATTAGCGCAATCCTCTTCGCCTCTCAAGACGTCTCGTCATTTTTGAGGTCCGTCGTTGTTTTGATTTTGGGCTTTATCTGCATTTCTTTTGGGTTCTAGCTCTCAAACTTTGGACTCTTATGAGTACTGTCTTAGGAGGAGCTAATTCAAGCAAATATTTTTTCAATACGTAAGAGTTAGGTTATTCTTGTAAAACTCTTTGTGGATTGAAGATCTAAGACTTTTTACCTAGATTGACCTTAGGTCCCTTCATGCATTCATATCATACATGAAAATTTGTTTTATGTAAAAATATTGGCTAAGTATGAAAAATGGTTTTTCGGAATAATAATTTTCTCAAGATAATTTTTGGCGGTTTTTATTCCTTACACATCAAATAAGAAAACTTGATTTTATGGGATTTTAGTATGAAGTATATATTAACTTAATGAGCCATCATTTTTAGCATAAATCGTATTTTGCACTAAAACCGATTTTTTATATTTTGATTTGGTGGGAATTTGATTTTCTAGTATTTTTATTTGAATTCAAATGGGGAGTACTTCCATATTTACATTGTAAACTTAAGTAAATGGAGTAATATAAAAATAAATGAAAGTAAAAAGACAAAGACATTTACTTAAATGTTGAAAATGGAAATAAGGTAATCTGCCTATGCTGCGCCCTCTTGAGCATTTCATCAAGCAGTTTGAGGGCAATTTGCAAGGGTCATATCTTCGCCTCCAATGGTGGATTTCGAGCTTGCAGGGGTCAATTGACCCCTCTTGCCCCTATGTGGATCCGCCCCGTGCGGTTAACGACGAGAACTTATTAGATGTTGTTAATTGTACAACTTGTCGATATGTAGTTTTCAGCAACCGTCAATTTATGAGATGTCTTTAAACCATAGTCTAAAATATCGATAATATCGGCGAAATATTGAGGATATTATCATTTTTTCGGGTCACGGATATTTTGGAACGTATCCATACACATATCGTATAAATTTTGAAAATATTGATGTCGATAATTTCTCTCACACTTCAACAATATTTGGTCAAAATATCGCTATAATATCAAAAATATCGTTATAATACCCAATCTTCAAATGATTTTCCTTATGGACAACATCAACCAATCTCTGATCCATATGGGTGGTATGTTAACAATTACATGCAAAACTATTTTGGGGATTTATCATTTGATGACTACTCTTCACAATACACTTACTCTACACATAGAGATGATGAAGATAGTGAAAAATTTGAACCTCATAGAAACTCTATGTGGTACTAAGTCACTCATGTATCTTATCATGCAATATATAAAGTGTAAAATATTATAGTAAATTATTATAAATAAATGATTATGGTGTGTTTAATCTTCTTTCATTAATTATTACATATTTTCTACACTCACAGTGTTTTGTTAGCTCAGCTGTATAATCAACTTAAATAAGTTAAACCCATCATGCAATGCATTTCCTTCCATTTTTTTATGATAAACTAATAGATAATTGACTAAATAAACATCCTCCAAAGTTTCAATAACATTTTTCAAGTTTTTCTTACAAATTATATGGTTTTTATTCAATTTTTATCGATATCGATAATATCTCGATATTTCCATAGAAATTTCCGTATTTTTGGATTATCGATATTTCCGAAACCATCAATATTTTAGACCTTACTTTAAACAAAATTTATGTTTGCAACATAAGATGTTACGGTGGCACCACATCATTTGGTGATTTAAAATTGCAAAATGTTTGGAGGATTTAGGATGATTGGTAAACAATCAAGCCAATTCACATTCCTTGGTTAATTTTGTATGAAATGCGGCTTTTACATTCTTTTTAAAAGCGTTTCGAGCTCTTCCTTTATTTTTGTCATAACATTTTAGAATTGACATGTTTGGGAGTTCTTCATAAGGGCTAAAAATGCTTATGAGTAGAAGTGCTTCGTAGAGAAGCACTCCCAAACAAGCTCCTAGTCAGTGGCGGACCCGTTAAGGCGCAAGGAGGTGCAGTTGCACCTCTCCTCGCCGGAAAAATCATTTTAGGTGCTTCAAATTGCCTCTTTGCTCAGCTGGTGTACAGATTACCTTATTTCCATTTTCAACATTTAAGTAAATGTCTTTGTCCTTTTACTTTAATTTATTTTTATATTACTCCATTTACTTAAGTTTACAATGTAAATAAGGAAGTACCCCCCTATTTGGATTCAAATAAAAATACTAGAAAATCAAATTCCCACCGAATCAAAATATGAAAAATCGGTTTTAGTGCAAAATACGATTTAGGCTAAAAATGATGGCTCATTAAGTCAATATATACTTCATAATAAAATCCCATAAAATCAAGTTTTCTTATTTGATGTGTAAGGAATAAAAGCCGCCAAAAATTATCTTGAGAAAATGATTATTCCGAAAAACCATTTTTCATACTTAGTCAATATTTTTACATGGCTTAATATCACAAAATGTCCCTAAGGTTTACGAAACTATTAGATGGCATCCTTACATAAAACAATTTTTCATGTATGATATGAATGCATGAAGAGACCTAAGGTCAATCTAGGTAAAAAAACCTTAGATGTTCAATCCACAAAAAGTTTTTAGCCTTTCCAAATTGAACCTCCGCTAAAAAATTCCTAGGTCCACCAGTGCTCCTAGTCTTCCGTAAAATATAACAGAGAGACTAGTGTCGTACGTAGCTTCCGAAGTAAAGTATTGTTATATTCTTAGACTTAGAGAGAACTAACATGTAAAAGTAATATTCAAACAGCTTACTTGAGCAGAGTGCTAGCAATGCATAAATATCTGTATGAGAAGAATAAAAATGCATCTAACATATTATTCATTGTCTCTAGTCATTTCAAATTTAAATACTTACACGGTTATACCTGTCATTTCAAATCCATTCTAAATACATTCCATATAGTATTCTTCCAACCAATGTAGTGTTGTTGTCAAAATCTAGATCTCTTCCTTTAAATCTTTCCAACCATTTGCTGGCATATTTGGTATCAACGTAATCAATTTGTGTTTAACAACAAAGTTTAGTATGTTTTTCATGCAGTCTGCTTCCTATTTTTATGGTTCCGTTCTTCAGTCAGTCAGGCAAAGCTGTGGCGGGTTTTGTTATTCAAAATCATCAAGGTATAGTCAAATTAGCAGGCGCAATGCAATACCTTTGGGTTTTTGTATGGTTCTTGAAGCGGAGGCTGCTGGCCTGAAATTTGGTCTTTCTTGTGCACAACAGTTTGGTTTTTTTAACATCCTTATTGAAGGAGATTCTCGTGTGCTTCAGTATCATCATGTTCCTGCTTGGTGTATCTTATCTCTGGTTAAGGATGTCACCTATTTGGCTCAACAATTCCATGTCCTTCAGTATCAGCATATTTATAGTGAAGCTAATTCGGTGGCAGATGCTCTGGCTTCTATTCGTCACAATCAAAATTTCGCTGAGACCAAATAAAGACCACGAAGGATGACATATCCAAGTATAATAATCTCATGGCATAAGTGTAATAATCAAAATTTTGTTAAATGCCGTTATACACCACATCTGTTTCTGTAATGAAAGCTTTTCTTTTTGCATGATTTCATGAACTTTTAAAACATCAAAAATAACCAAAACGTTGTGAATCTACACCTAAGTCCCCATCCCTTGAAAGAATACAACAGTGGCAATTACACAACTGCCAAAAATTAAAAAAATTGAACAAAGATACAGTCACCAATAATCACCACAAGAACAGGTTCCGTTCTTGAAATGATGGAACCGATGCATATCACGCACTATGATCTCCCGTCCAGTTACAAGCGATATGTACTTGGTTGCATTATGGCAATCACCACAAACTCGTAGATTCTTCCGAATGTGTATGGTTGTACCAGGAGTAGTATTCAAGAGTCCAAATGCAATAGCCAGCTTCTCACTGTGGCTATTGAGTAACTGCTCCTTAACATCAGCTTCCACATCATGAATTGAATTGGTATCAGGCACATAACCGGCAGCCTTGATCTCATCTCCCAGAGTCTCCAGAAAAGTATAGATTCTTTTTGATTGGGGATGGCTTGTGCTTCCAGAGTAGAAAGTGTGAACCTCATTCCTTAAATCCACTAAACTGCAGCCTGGAGTTTTCTGAAGCCCGTTTTTCTCCATCATTTTTCGCACTTTGGCAACTTTGTCCCACAATGAAGCTGTGGAATATATGTTAGCAAGCAAAACATGGTACCCACCTTCAACAGGATTTAGCTCAAATATCTTGTCTGCTGCCTTTTCACCCAACTCAACATTTTTATGAATTCTGCAAGCCCCCAACATAGCACCGAAGACAGTAATTCCAGGCTCCATAGGCATCTTTTGAATAAAATCCCAAGCCTCACTTAGCCGGCCAGCTCGACCAAGGAGATCAACCATGGCCCCGTAGTGATCCATTGCAGGCTCCAAGCCATAATCTTCTTTCATGCTTGCAAAGTATTGGAGACCCTCTTCTACTATACCTGAGTGACTGCAAGCAGAGATCACACATAGGAATGTAATATCATTTGGCTTTATTGTTCCTTTTTTCATTTCATTAAACAGATCTACAGCAGCTTTCCCCATCCCATTTGTTCCATATCCATCGATCATAGCATTCCATGTTGTCACATGCAGCTCATCCATCATGTCAAAAAGTTTTCTTGCAGTGTGGACAGCTCCACATTTTGCATACATGTCAACAAGCGCAGTCATCACAAAAATGTTTTTGTCAAAACACGTCCTTATAACAAGTCCATGAATCCACTTAGCCTGTCGTGTAACTGATAACTCTGCAAGAGCAGGAATAACACTCACCATGGTAAATGAATCTGGTTTCATATTTTTGAGATTGCATCTCACAAAAGTGACTTAAAGCCTCGCTGATGCGTCCATTCTGTGCATAACCTAATATCATAGTATTCCATGAGACAAGGGTTTTACCTTGCAATTTTTTAAATATCTTTGCAGCAATATCAGCTCTCTTACACTTGGAATACATGGACATCAAAGAGTTCATTACTGAAACATCAGATTCGAGTTTCAGCTGATCCAATAATTTATGTATGAACTTTCCCCGTTCAAGATCCCCCATATCAGCACAAGCATGTAAAGCTTCCATTATAGTAACGTTGGTTGGTTGAAAGCCTTCATCCATCATCTTCTGGAAAATCTCCATTGCCTCCTCTGCATCTTCATTCTGTACATACCCGTCTATCATGGAATTCCACGAAACAGGAGTCTTTTGTTTCATCCTATTGAAAATCAACCGAGCAGTCCCTACTGATCCGCATTTCGAATACATGTCTAGAAGAGCCGTAGAAATGTTTACAAGTGAGTCAAAACTGGCTCTTAGAACATACGCATGAATTGACTTTCCAATTATCAAAGACCCATAATCTGCAACAGCAGGTAAAAGAGTGACCAAAGTAATCGAATCAGGCTTCTGGCCTTCCTCCTGCATTCTTATAACCAACTCCAAAGCTATCTTGGCCAACCCATTTTGTGCATAACCAGCAATAATCGTATTCCAAGAAACCAAGTCCCTCTCAGGCATTCTATCGAACATCTTATATGCCTCGTTAATCTGCCTACACTTAGCATACATATTCACAACCGCGGTCATCGCAAACAAATTCGTGGCAAACCCACTACTTATTAGATGCGCATGAATCTCCTTCCCCCTCCTAAGATCAGCATTATCACCACAAACTTTCAACAAATAAGTAAAATTATAGACAACAGGTCTAACACCATCAGACTTCATTCGGCAAAAGAACGACATGGAATCACCTAAAGACGAGTTCTTGGCATACCCTTTCAGCAAAGTGTGGTAAAAAACGTCGAGTTTATCCTCAACGGTCTCGAAAACCCGAAAAGCCTCACTTGGGCTGCCATAATTACAGAACAAGCTGACGAGCTTGGTCTGGAACAAGTGCTCATCGTAGAGGCCGTTCTTGATAATGAGAGGGATGATTTGGTTGAGTTCTTTCATGGAAGTGCAGAGCTCAAGGAGAATGGCAGCAGGGTGCTTGTAGACATGAGAAGGAATGTGGATTCTTTGGGAAAGGGTGTGAAAGGCTGGGAATTGTGGGGCTGAGGTTGGAGGGCGAGCTCTAGAGGGAGTTGGTGGTGGTGGTGGTGTTATGCAGTTGGTTATGGGGAGCAGAGCTGTGAAGTGCAAGAGCTGTGAGCTCATCTCTTTGTGCCTCTCTACGTCTCATGAGATGAGCGTCTCTGGGAAAAGGGATTCTGTGACATGAGGATAAAATAATACATTCACAAAGAACCTGCTTAATTGGGGTAAAAAAAAGAGGTTGAAAAAAGAAAAACATGTGCTACAGGCACCAACATGTATTATAAAACTATAGTATTACAACACGATAAATTATAAGGAAATCGTGGTATGGTCACCCCATGCGCCCATATCACTCAACTTAGGAGAGGCTTTGGCATAAGATCTGATGTTGAGGCGATGATGATGAATATCAAGGTTGTTCTGGAGCTTTCACTTGAACGTTGCTATGCCGTGTAAATATCAGGTTTGGGGATATGATAACCAACGGTGGGATTGTTGTTGGTCCGGCCGTCATCAAGTGTCAGCCGCCCGATCGTTGCAGTTCTTTTAATTAATTCCCTTATTACATGTTTTTCAGTTTTGCTTATTTTTCTTTTTGGTGTCTCTTAATTATTACTTACAGAGAAAGCAACACAAAAGTCAGTTTGCCTTGTTAGATCTAATTCATATGTCACCTACAAGCATTGTGAAGGTTTTCAAGTTACAGCTAGAAGGGGGTTTCAAGAGTTTTGATAGGGAAAGTGAAATGCTAAGCAAGATTCGTCATCGAAATCTTATAAAAGTCATCGGATGTTGCTGTCAAACTGATTTCAAAGCCCTGGTCTACATGCCTAATGGGAGCCTTGAGAAGTGGTTGTATACTGAAAACTCTTCTTTGAGTATCTTACATAGGATGAATATAATGGTAGACGTTGCACTGGCATTGGAATACCTACACCATGGTTATTCAATACCTATCGTACATTGCAATATGAAGCCCAACAATATACTACTAGATGATGATATGGTTGCACATGTTTCTGATTTTGGAATCGCAAAACTCTTGGGTGCAGGAGACTCTATGACCCAAACCATGACCTTAGCCACTGTTGGATGGATATATGGCTCCAGGTGATGTACTTGCTAGTTTAATATTTTTCAATTTTATAATGTTGTCCTTGATTATGAAGAACATAAATTATCATTTTCTTTTCATCATACAAATTAATATAATATGCCAACGAGGTCTAGCTTAGTGAAAAATGACACTAACTTGCAGACCAGAGGTTTCAGATTTGAACCCCCATGACATCATAGTTGTGTGTGTGAGAGAGAAATCCCTTTTTTGTGCAGTTTATACTATCGCTTGTTAAAATTTTTTTTAAAATATAATTCAAATATAATTCATATTACAGAGTATGTGGAATGGAAGAAATAGTTTCAATAAGAGGGGATGTTTACAGTTTTGGAATTGTAGTGATGGAAACATCCACAAAAAGGAAGCCAACAGATGAGATGTTTGTTGGGGAGATGAATTTCAAGCAATGGATTTCAAAATCACTATTACCATATGCAATAAAAGATGGAGTTGTGGATGACAATTTACTTTGGACACAGCAGGAAGGAAGATGTTGATTTTGTGAGCAAGAGGGATTGCTTATCATCCATTATGAGATTAGCTCTTGCTTGCTGTGAAGAATCACCAGAAGAGAGGATAAGTAGGGTTTTTAGGTCTAATGGTCCCTGAATTTTGGCCCGATTCACATTTTGGTCACTCAATTTCCAAAATCGTTCCCGTGGCCCTTCAACTTTACTTTGGTTAGGATAAATGGTCATGCCGTCAATTTTGTTATCTTTTCTGTGAAATGTAGGGGACAAAATGATATTTTTATATTATTTTAATTTATGCACCCATTTTGTTCATATTCTCTCTCCGGCATCCATCCCTCTTCTCCATTCCTATTTTTCAGTTCGTAAAAATTATGCAACTATGTTACTCTTTATCTTCAGTCACTCTTCATCATCTATTGATTTCTACCCCTTTTTTTTGTAATATATTTAAATTGAAGATGAAAAAGTGATAATGCAATGGCTTAATATGGAGATAGATTTCTTAGATCTTTAGGAGAGAGTTGGAAACTTAAATTGGTTTCCAGCTATTAGTATTTTATTGGATGGGGATACTGATATGGGATGCTGACCGTGGAATCCCTGTGACAGTGAAGGTTTTCTCCCAAGAGTGAAGCAATTTTCGATTTTGACCCTCAACAGTACAACATGTGCCATACACATACTCAAATTTAACAGAAAAAGTTAACAAAACTGACGACATGACCATTTGTCCAAACGAAACTAAAGTTGAAGGACCACGAGAACGATTTTGGAAATTTTGGACTAAAATACAAATCGGGTCAAAATTCAGGAACCATTGAACCTAAAAATCCGGATAAATATGAAAGAAGTTGTAGCTACACTCAATAAAATCAAGACAGTTTCTGAAGGACGTTGCAGGAGGTGTGCTGTTAAATCGTCCTCTTGTTCAGCACTTCAATTAATGAATTCTATGACATATATTTCATGCACTTTGAATTTTAATTTGTCTTTAATTGATGGACCAAGTCATGCTTTTTGTTTTGATATTTAACTGATTGTATGCTGGAGAGTGTAGACTGATTGTATTTAAATTTTAAACACAATAATATATACATAGAACAAGTAAACTCAACTCTTTGCAAAATCACAAAAATATATAATAATAAAATCACTCAATGGTGGACAAGTCTACTCCTGTAACTCATTTTGTGTCCTGGAGACCAATAAATTTGAAGTCTGCTTTCATGTGTTAAGCTTGCTAATTACTAGACCTCAAAGAAAGATTTTCTTCCTTTGTTTTGGTCGAGCATGATTTTTCATTTAAAAGGCAGAGCCCACCAAAACAAACAAAGACAGTGAAAGTCCCAAAACAGCAAACTGCACAGAAACCAAACAAAGACGTCGCCCAACATTAAAGACACCAAACATCCTCCTTGCAGACTGCAGCAACTCCACTAGGGATGGGGACAAGGAAGGCCATCCTTGTTCAAAACATGCACCAGTGAGGGTGGAGGTTGAAAGACCCAAGTCACAGGGCTCATCCTCGCACATGCAATTTTCACAATATGAACTGATACTTCATTAGCAGTTCTTGGACACCAAGACCAACTAGCATCAATGAAATTTGGATGGCCAGGCTGATTCCGAATCCTGCAAAGGAAAATGTACAACTCCCACGGACCACGCGATATATCACCTTATAATCCCCGGGTCACCTCTCTACAATCCATCTCAAAATGAACATTTTGGAACTGATATTCAATAGCGAAGGAGCACGCTTCCACTACTACCATGGCTTCAGCTTCCATCGCCGAGTTCACCTTGCAAGGACACGCCTTAGCCACAAGGAACGACCCCAAGTGGTCCCGGGCAACCAAACCAATGCCTCCAGATTTTGAACTAGCAGACCAAGCTGCATCCATATTAATTTTAACCTTAGGAGCCGTTGGGGGAGACCAAGTTTGATTCACCTGGTTTGTCGAGATAGAACGGAGTCTAGCATCCAAAGAAGCAGCTTTTGCTGCCATGAACTCAGAGAGCATTGGAAGTTGCATAAATTACTTCCATTGGGGATGGCACTCGACCAGAAATGACTGCCTTGCAGTGAGTTTTCCATATGTTCCAGCAATTAAAGGCAACATAGGAAGCAATTCTTGTTTGCTCCATCTTACTGAGCCCAGCTTTGAAAAGAATTCTCTGGAACCATCCGCTTAAAGTTGTGATCTACTCCCTACAAATACGGATGTTCAGGCTGCATCCAAACCAGATGGGAGCAAAGATTCTCTGTCCTGGTTTTTTCTTGGGTTTTCTTCTCTCTGGCTCCCATAGCCACGGGCCCAAACAATGAAGGGACCCAAGGGCGTTGGTCGTAAGAAGAGATCACCTGGTGATCTTGTTTCTTGGAGCACTCTTCTGGTGCACCCTCTTCATCGTCATCAACTGCGCCCTCTTCTCCGGCTTCACCTTCTCCACTTTCCGCTTCCTCTTTGGGGAATGATCGTGTACTGCAGGTCCTCTGACGAGCTTGTCAACTTTTGGGAGTGCGAGAAGCAGTTGTCGCACGACGTCGATGGTGTCCTCAAGGGCCACAAGCTGGCGGTTTTGCGTTTGGCCGCAGCCGGGAACTTGATGTTTAGCAGCTCTGCTGATAAATTCAAATATCTACTTTAAATTGGACAGCTGCGGATTTATGGGTTTCTTATTAAAATCTATGCTGAAAGGGCAACATAGGTATTTCAAACATTCAATAAACTAAGACATTGGCCAGCTGTCCTAGTTTGGGTTTCTTTCTCCAATTCAAATGACGGGCGTAGGGTACTACGAAAGGAAGTTGATCATGGATTATCAATAAGCCTGTAATTGATTCTTCCGATGCCCTCAAAACTACCCATTATCCAATAAAAACGATTTAGTGTTTATCACTAATAGTACTAGTAGGAATGGGTATACGACTAATTTTCTATTTATTAAACTCCATTTGTATATTAGGAAATTGCAAGCAAGGAATCCCAATATATTGGAGCCCAAAGTTAGAGGAAATGCATATAAAGATGAGAAACTGACCAAATACAGGATTAGGCTCACTTCCTTTTTCCTCCATGCTGTACAAATGAATCATGCCTTTGAGCTCTGGCCTATTGAGCACTGAAAGTTCAACTTTTCAGTTTCCCAACTGAGAATATCATGTAATCAACCTGTGTTTGAGCATGACACTCAAGGCGAAGGGAGTGAAATTCAAGTGCAGGTGATATTGGATAAGTATTTGACAATGTCAATAATAACAAATGCATTTCAATTGCTTAAAGTACAAATTCAAAATAAACTCAAACTAATTTTTTTATCCATTGAAGGGTGCATAATATGTTACATGGAAGCCAACGTACAAAAAGAAGAAAAAAAAACAAGTGAAAAAGTGAAAACCTGACTTTACCAGTTTGCTAGTTCATGTACAGCACTGTCAAAGCATTTTTCGTGCTTCATTGGTACAAAATTTTACTTCACCTATTACAAATGGTTTAGCCTCAACTTTTTCGCCCTGCATGAAAACAAAAGCAGCCAGATAGGTAAGACAAACAGTGAGATCAGGAGAAATATAGATCATTTGGAAGCATACTGCTGACCCTTGCATAGATTTCAGACCTTTTAATTTTTCTTTTTTCTAAAATTCAATGCTTGACTAAAATCTAAAGATACATAAGGATGTAACTGAGCATCAGGGATCAGAGTGGGAGAGCAGAGAGAAGTAAATGATCAGATAATATGGATTTTTTTTTGATGAAGAGATAATATGGAATTTTTTTTTTGATGAAGAGATAATATGGATTTTGATAGACTGAAAAAGAGGAATATTAAGCCGATGCCAAATACCTAAAGGATGATTAAGATAAGAATGATTACTGATTTTTCTAATTAGTAAGTGTAAACTTTGAGGACATTTTTAAAGACAAAAATCCGTACCCTGAGTTAGTAGAGAATCTTTGTATCACTATCAATGCAGGTTACAAATTTTGCAGATATACAGTTTAAGGCATGGGTGCAACTTTTATGCGTGTGTGTGAAAAAGGGGCGCGGGGGAAGATCATTATTGGAGGTCATATGCAACATGTACTTTGGGCCATTCTCCATTTTGGTCCCCATAATTTCAATTCAATTAAGTCGTATCCCTGTAGTTAATTGAGGCTTGCAATTAAGTCCAATTTGGATATGAGAGTGTTAATATTGATGGAAATCTCAATTTGGCTTTTAGACTATTCCACTTTGAAGTGTTTCAAATTATTTTACATGAGAAATGCAAACTTTATTAACAAAAATTGAAGAAAGTGCCTAAAGATGGATGCTAAGTTCATCAAAACTAGTTCTTTAACCTTAAACAGAACACTTAATATACTCAATACACAATAAGAAAGGAAGGCCATTAAAATTCTTTGGCAAAAAAGTCCAAGAAGAAGCTAAAAACTTAATCCTAGGCCAGAGTAACTTCAATTCTTCCTTGTTGCCCTAAATAACCACTGTAGTCCATCCAAATCAAACACGCAACATAATAGCCAAAACAGCCCACCTCCAAGAGTAACCAGCTTTTTCTGGCTCCTAACAAATAGCCCTTTGTCAACAACAAAAAGTAGCTCCTAGGAAACACCCACTTGAATCCAAATTCCAAACACCTCCAAAAAGAGAGCCCAGGTTTACCTATTGAAATGTCAATGTAAAAGATGTGGCCTGCCAGCATTTACCCCAGAACAAAGCCACATAGGTTTTACGTCTACTCTAGAAGTTTCTAAACTTAATTGTAGCAGTAAATTTTTTGATGAAGATAAACAGGGAAAACAATATTATAGTAACATTAACATTGTTATGAATAAACATCCTACATAAGTTAAAAAAACATCATTATGAAATAGAGTACAATATCTAACCGGACAACAGCTTCAATGCCATGGAAAGCTGTGGCATGTGCATGTTGATAAATTTTTTTTTGACCCATCGCTTCTTTATCAAATATGGCATCTGATAAAACAACTGATGATGCTCCCTGAGCCATATATTTCCCACCAGAATCTGTATCAATTAGAAAAACAAAGTATCCACACAAGTAACATGGTCTGATGCTCAAAGCCAATAAATCATATCTTTCTTCAAGAACATACAGAACTAGATCAGAAAAATAGGAGTAAACTTTCACTACTGGAAATAAAATTAGCTAAATATAACTACAAAGGTTTTCTATATCGTTTAAGTTTTAACTAATGCAGACCCAAAAAACAGTTATCACGATGCAAGCCCAAAGAACTTTATCCTTCATGCCACCCCTTAGCAATTTCTGCTTTTCACATAGAAGAGGAGCAATCCACCGGGCCGATGGAACTACCCAACTTACATTGATCAGAGAGCACCTTATGCTTTTCACCCTCTCTAGCACTGTATGTATTTCTCACTTTACAAAATATCTTCCCAATACTAACACAAAGTGATGGCAGTAGGCTGGAGTTTTAAAGGGAACAGGAGAGTCAATTACCAACCTAATGTTATGCCTTAAGAAGCAACCATTGAGATATGGGGAAAAGGCTTCTTGATAGCTGATAAATATTGTGTGCCACCTAATGCAGAAACAGGATCAACTAACCAATAAGCAAATTTAGAACCCACCAGTCATGCCGGGAATAGAACAAACATGCATAAGAAATTTAACTGAACCAGCCAATAATCAGTTAACAATCTAATCACTTCCGGTTTTAAATTACATGCACATGCAACTTGAAATGCATACATAATGAATTATGTTGGGTAAAACAAAGCAACATTATGCAACAGTACAATACACGAACAACCAATGAAAGTTCATGGCTTAAAAAACAAAAACTACGTCCAAAGTGCTAACTCAATAGAGAATGACTACACATTATGTAGCAGAAAAAAATTACAGTAAACAGGCTACAGTGCTTGCTAAAGGTCTTGGCTTGTCTGCAGATTGATTGCAGATTGTTCTAAGGTGATGGACAGTGATAGAATCGGCTTGTTGAGCGTGTAAAATCAGTGAGGACAGTTCCTACCTGCACAGCACTTAGCACACTCAGAGAAAGTAAATTTTAACGGTTTCAATTTATATACGGACCTGTACCTTGCCCTTCTTGTAATATGGAATTATAATTTTGAATACCAATAAAAACACCTTTATTAAGATTTATTTCAGGTTGGTCACTGCTACACATACAACCAGATTGGTCACTTACATATGCATCTACTATGATTTGTACCAGAACAGATGTGACAGAAATTTGAAAAGAGAAGCTATTAAGGGTTTTCTAGTAAATCCAGGTTTCCCATCTTAAACATATGCGACAAGGCATTCCATATAACATCCAAGGAATGGACAGGGTATGGCTATTCTTCCACATTGAACCAATATTTATGTTAAACAATGCAGACACAGCATTTCTGCAAATATTACTGAATCTACATTCTCTGTCAAACACCATGAATTAGAGCCCACAAGAAAATACCAAAAACATGTCAAGATATCGAGGAGGAAAAAGATGCTTACCCCTAAGACTCTTGTAGGATGGTCGTGTACCAGCTGTTGTAGAACCTGTGTAGGAAGGGGAAAAAATCGCATAAGTTCTCAATCTTAGTGACCATTTTTAACTGGAAACGGGAAAGTCTGAATGTTTAAACAACATCAAACACACCTGGGGTCTGTTGAGAGAATTAGAGTACACAACTCTAATGTAGACTTGTTGGAGTCAAAACAAGTAAATAAATTACTTGTATTACACTCACAAAATATTATAACAAGACAATACTCAAGGGAAATACCAATTCTTACAAGCATTCTTTCTCACTTATAGAAACAAACTATGGAACTCTCACACTTCTCACAAGGATTCCTTAGCTCTATGGCTTCACTCTTCTTTTTGACACAAATGACTTCTTGATTTTCAGCTTGATTCTTACAGCTTTGTTGATTATACAATGCATGGCCTATATGCCTATTTATACAAGTAGTAACCGACTTAGATAAGTCGGCTTTGTTGTTTAGCCGACCTTGACAAAACACCCCAGCCACATATTCAACCGACCTCAATATTTAACTTGATCACATGAGTGTCTTGCACTCCAAACTTCAGCCGACTTTTGTTTTCTCCTTTATCTCAAATGATTATTATCAATTCATTGAGTTGGGCTTCTTTGGGCTGGTGGTGATCTTTAACAGGGTCAACATCACAATCTCCAGCTACATATGAAGAAATATAAAATATTTGAAACCCATCAATGGTGATCCAAAATGAAAGTAAACTACTACACTGTAGATGTCATTAACAATGCAAACATGCAGCAAACATTTCTTGTACAATGGTTGCGCTTCCTTGGCAGTTGGCACTCTTTTTGGTAAAATGTGACACTTATCGTCAGGTTACCAACAGAAAGAGAAGAAAAGGAAGAGCAATTGAAAATAAATGAGGGTTATCTTAGAATGAGAGACAACCATTATATATCAACCAACACATTTATGCTTACAAAACTACCCCAGCTGCTGTAAGAGAAAACCCTAACACTTGTCAAAAACAGGAAAATGCAGTAGATACTTCTTCCTTCCCATGTGAAGTTGTAACCCAACTTTCCAAAATGCAAGGCACCTTAGTCTGGCAAGAATTTAAAGTATCAACCACCAGGGATCTTGCACATGCAGCTTCAATTGCCAGCTCTGCACTACACAAGGGAAACAGGACAGTAAGCCCAAAAACCTGGGGTAAATCATCTGCTAAATTTACCAAAAATACAAAAAACCTTGTAACATTGTTATAAAATTCAATCTTAATAACTCTATCACCATGTTTACTTTTAACTTTCGACAAGTGAAGATTAGCAATATTATCTTTTTAGAGCAATAAGAAATATTATTCAAACAAATGCAGTACAAGCAGCCAGGGTTATACAATAAATCAACAAGGTTTTCCCTGCACAAGAGACAAAACAGAAACTCAAAACCAAGTCAATTACAAGCTAGAAAGGAGCTGAGCACCCACTAAGCCTCAAACCTGCATCCAAAATAGAATAGACATGATTCATCAGGCACGGGACAGAAGCTTTGTTTTTCCAATAAGTAAATCCCAGACAGAAGAATGAAATCTTTATAGGCAAATCTTCAAATTTTAAAAGCACCCTAAGGTATTCCTGGAAAAAGTTGCAATTGGTTGTATTTCCCGAAAAGGGTATTTCCCTCTCGCCTTTATTTCATTTAGGAACAACCACTGATGCAATGCAAAGCAGTCCACATTGTTTTAATTAGCAGAACTGAATGTAAATTCGATGATGGGAACATGCAAAAGTCATCAGTAAAGCGTAGACACAAGATTCTCAACTTTGCACATATTGAATGACAAATTAACTTATGAAAAGTTTTCTTTTCCGTTAGCATGTTAAACACGTCCTACATAATAATGACAAAAAGAAAAGGAGATAAACGGTCCCTTTGTCTTGTTGTCCTATCCTGAAAGAATCCCACCAGAGAACGAGTTAATCATATACAAATAGGCATAGTAAAAAAATTCACAATTGAACCTGGGCAAAGGGTTAAACCAAAAAACAAATCATAAAAGAAGTAAGAATCCAGGAGTAATGACTATATCTGATATTCTTATATAAATCTGGAGCAAAAATGAGTTTTCATATCATACTTATTGAACAACACATTTCCCAGAGAAACGGTCTCTAAAGAAAAATTGTGAAAAAACAATACATAAAAAATAGAAAAGAAAACATTGACATATTTTTTTACAGGAATATAACTAGAAACTATATCATTTCTATTATAATGATCCACTGATTCACTGATGTGGCAGAGAAATGGAGCCCGAATATGCAGCCAGTCGATCCACCAACACTCACAACCAGGAATATACTATGAGGAAACATAATGTGAAAGCCTGGAAGCCATATTTGCAACCTGTGATTGCATTTCGACAGCCTTGTTTGCAACCTGTGATTGCATTTCGACAGCCCTGTTTGCAACCTGTGATTGCATTTGGACAGCCCTGACTTTCGCCGCCATAGCGCGATCATAGAACTGCTTGCGCGACAAAGACCTCACATTCTTCAAGTACTCATCAAAGGGTATAGCCCCATCCTGCAACGCCTTATCCAACGAATACACAACATCTTCTATAGCCAAATCAGAGGCCGTACAATCCAACATTTGCTTCGAAAGCACATCTACGCATTGGAACGCATCGTCCACATCGACACCATCCAACCTGCCCCTAGCTTTTCTCTCATTCTCTCTCAGCCACCCCTCCAAAACATCAGAATTCATCAACACAATCTGCAATTGCTGCTCCAAACCCTCCTTCTCGTCCACCATCTCCTTCAAACCTTTGTTAAGCTGCTCAGACCGCTGCCTCAGCTCGGCCTGAGCATTAAATAAGCCTTCCAGTTCTGCCTCCCTCGTCTTCCTCAACCCGGCCACGTCGCCGTGCACCATCTCCACAAGCTTACTGATTGCGTTTCGCTTGAAAACCTCGTTCGGATCCTCGTTCTGAACCCGAGAAAACGAACCGCTGCTTCCATATGGGGACGGCGGGTACGCCCTCGGGGGGATCGCGGGGCGGGCAGGAGTAACCGAGCCTGAAGATCCCGAATAGCTGGAATAACCTGAATTCGAAATTGCCGAGGAGGAATGACCCAGATTAGGGTTAGGGTTAGGATTTGGGTTGGGATTGGGCCTGCGCTGGGAGAACAGAGGCGGGTCTTGACCAAAGACAGCGCTGAGATTCTTGGCGAGCTCGACAAGAGTGGAGCTTGGGTAGACCCAATTGTGCAGGTAAGGGATTGAGACCAAACCAGAGGGGCTAACGTGGGCGTGAGGGCGCTTGATGATCATGTCGCGCGTGGGGTTGACGTAGACGACGGGCGGGTGGCGGGGATAGGACTCCATGAGCCAGATGATGACGGGGATGTTGTAGGTGACGCCGTGAAACGACATGGGGATGGTGCCGTCGGCCTGGAGGAGGTTGACGGAACGACCGTCGTTGTGGGTGAACGTCGCCGTTTTGGGGTCGAGGGAGGGGTAGGCGGTGGTGAGAGAGACGAGGTGATTGCGGATGTGCCATTTGGTATCTTCGGCGTAAGGGAGGGAAGAGGGGCCGCGCTGCGAGAGGACTGAGCTCAGGAACTGCTGAATCAGTTGCGGGTTCGCTGGGGTTTGACCAGCCGGCGGAACCATCGCTATTCGGGTCGGGAAAATGGAGATTTCAGATTGAGAGAGAGAGAGAGAGAGAGGATTTTGTTTGTTGAATTGAAATTGGGGGATTGGTTAGTTTGTTATGTTTGCTTCGCGGAGAAGGGCGTGTGAGCGTGCCGTGTTGTGCCGTGTTGAGTTAAGACTGGCGTGTGAGCGTGTTGCCGACTTCCTTTCAAAAATGGTGCCCAAAGTCTCTACGTAGTTTGGTAGGGCGGACTGTCATGGATTGTGATTATATTGGATTATTTCGAATTGGCCTAAATTGGTGTTGTGTTGGACTAAGAAGCTGGATTGTAAAAATAGTTAAACTTATGTTTGGTGTTGTGTCAAATTAAAAAATAATTATTTTAATTAAGAATTTTGACTTAAAAATAAATAAATTCTAATTTTTTTAAAGGTTATATCTTACCTTTTTTTCTTCTTTCCTCTGCTCTCTTTTGTCTTTTCTTCTTTATTTCCTTCTTGACCCGTTTCTTTTTGTTTTTTTGTCTTTCTTCCTCTTTTCTTCAATAGTGCTAAAATCCAATTGCAGCAACAAGAAAACCCAATTGGCCACATGTCGAGGGACTCAAAGTCAGTTCAGAAACAACGAGCGCCATCGAAGCTAGAAAGATTTGTTCGCACAATTCCGGTGCAGCTTTGACCCATTAGGCGTTGCTTATAACCCAGAGGCTTTTGCTGAGCTCAAGGTGAAGGAGCTCAAGAATGGAAGATTGGCTGCAATTTGCAAACACCCACCCCCTCTCTCTGGTTGCACTAATTAATGGATGTGGTGATTCAATTGGGTGGTGATGGTGGTTGAGCTGAGTATGTGGTGGCTGGTTATGGATTTAATTGTGGTGGTTTGATGGTCGTGGACTTGTGGTGGTGGTGGTCAGGCTCGCATACGCATGTTTGATGGTGGTGGTGGTATCCAGCCGAACTCGCTTGTTCAAAATAGCACCATCGCTATTTTGCGAACCAAGTTTCGGGCTCGCTGTATTAGACAAGCAAGTCCGATTTTTTTTTACCATGGACTATATAATCTCATTTAAGTTAATCTCATCCCTTACCAAACATAGGTTTCAAATACTATTTAGCATAATCCAGTCCAGTGAGGCATAGTGAGGCATGCCAAACATGCCATGAACGCCCAAAAATTTTCTCAGGACAACCAAGCAATTCTTACTTTTTTAAAATTTTTTTTTTTAATGCCATTTAATTATTGGAGGGGATTCAAACTGTTATACAGACATTATAATCTAAATTATCGAAGGGAATCCGAACTCTGATGCAGAGTGGGGATGTAACATCTCGACCCAGTTAAATATTATTTAATTATTACTTATGAAATTACATTTTAACTCTTGGGGTATGGGTATGTTAGTCACTTTTTGTTTGAAAAGGAATTTGAGGAATTAAGTTGCACCGTTGCATCAAGCTCGTCGATACGAGTTCATAGACAGGCGGTACGCTCAATTTAGAGTTATAATGATCGGGAAAAAGTATAAAAACGAAAATGACGTAAAAGTCATTTCAAAAATTGTTAAAACCCTAGAAAACCACGATTTACCCCACTGCGGGTGTCTCTCTATCTCTATATATATATATATATATATATATATATATATATCTCTCTCTCTCTCTCTCTCTTTTCGCGACAGAACCAGTCCGGCCAATTTGGCCGGCGATCTCACCCGTCCGGCCACTCCAGCACGCTAGACCGGTTGGACAAGAACGGCCTCCGACCTGCTACCTCATCCCTCCCCTTCTTAGACGAGCCCAGCCCTTCCAATGCCGGCGCGAGCTCAAAAAGAGCCGACTGTGCTTGATTTTTCCGACGTCGTTTCTAGCGACTCTGGTGACCAAATTCATCAATCCATGTATGGATTTGGATCATCTCCTCGTGTTCATACTGATTATGTAGGTGGTTAAAGTCAATTTTGGAGTTTTGAAACTTAATCTAAAACCTAGAAAATTGCCGACAGTTGTGGTTTTTTTTTTCGGCCACTTTTTTGCATAGGTCCAATACCAAAACTTGTTCCCCAAGGTGTGATTCATATGTGGGTATAGGTATTGGCTTGCGATTTGGAGTTTTTCTGACCTCCAGAAATTACTCAAGGCACCCGCCATTGCCGGTGTGTGGTGGTGATGTTGATGATTGGATAATATGTACCTCCTCGGTTCTGATTGGATAATAACCACACGTGTGATGAGGGATGCTAGTGTGTGGTGGTGATGTTGATGATGATGATCCGGACACCCTTGGCCAGGTGTGCCGAAGGCCTTTGGCGGGGCTGATTTGCTCGCGAAAGGTTTGTTTCAGCCACACGGGCATTAAAGATTCTGCCATGCATGTCTGGGGAGCAATAGTCCCCTGGTTGGACTGTTTGTCCTTAGCCACATGTGTATTGAGGAGTCTGACATGTAGGCTAGTTAAAACAGTCCCTGTGTTGGATTGTTTTCCCATGGTACATAATGATGGTGTGTATGTATAATAGGTACAAGGGTGGGAGAAAGACAGTGTGTATGTGTATATATTATATAAATTGGGCGTATGGGATTACAAAGGATTTTAAATCAAAGTATAGTATGATAAAGGATTTCCCTTGCATGATTTTGCATCATTTTCACAAAACGGTAGGGTTAGTATGTTCAAATACAATTATGTTCAAAACTTTCTTTTGTCCACTCACATTTCTGTTTTGCGCTCCCCATGTCGTAGCTCGAGGTGATTTGAAAACCCAAGTCAAGCATCGTTTTCACAAAACGGTAGGATTAGTATGTTCAAATACAATTATGTTCAAAATTTTCTTTTTGTCCACTCACATTTTTGTTTTGCGCCCCCCATGTCGTAGCCCGAGGTGATTCAAAAACCCAAGTCAAGCAACTCTCCTCGTACCTTGACATCAGTGTATGACGTACTGAGTTCAATTTCTTTCCTAAATATTTGGTTATGTAAACTAAATAATATTCTTTAGATTGCTCTGATATTGACCTGGTATGGTTGAATTTAAGGCCGGAGGCCTATATTGTAATTTGTGTGTAATTAGCATTGTGTGTGCTGTCAGTTGGGAAAACTTTTAAGTTTGTTCAGTTGTCAGAAGGATAATAGTGTTCGACAAGGATTCCGAGGGGAAATTCGGGTCGAGTCCTGTTAGGGGATCAGATCCATTTTAATCAACTTGGCTAAACCCATATATGTGATTCTTACTTTTTGAGAAGCAATTTTTTGAGTGTCCATGGTTAACAAGGTTTTCACTACCCACTTGAAGCAGACTCTCAAAGTGACAGGACTTATACTAAATTCTCAAGGATCAATGGGATAGATTTACACTTGTTTCAACAAAAACATGCAGCGAGTTGATGTCTAGAGAATATACGTACACATACAAGTCAGCAAGTTGCAAAACAAAGCATGCCTTACAGTTTACCAGGTTGGTGATAACTTTGCATTTTCAATTTAGCTCGGAAGCTAAGCAAAATCCTGCAAGTTTTGGTGACAGCATTCTTTGGCATCGGTTTCCATAGTAGCACATTAGCCAACAAAAAGTGTAGGGAAGGTATATTCAATTCTTAGCCAAATAATAATAATAATAAATTCGATCCCCCTCTCCATATATGAGTAGTTTAGAATAAAACATTGTGAAAATGTCTATTTTGGTACAGAAAAATACTTTCTTATAGGAGTTAAAATACGGCAAACAAAACCATACTCCAATACCTCAATTTGTGTCCTGGAGACCATCCATTATGGAGACTGCCTGCACGTGTTAAAGCTTGTTAATTACTAGACCTCAAAGCAAAAATTACTTCAATTTTCTTCCTTGTCAAATGATTCTCACTCCTGGTTGAAACTTGAAAGCATCTCTACAAAAAAATTGGTCATCCTGCCAAAGAGAAACAGTAAAACAAATATGTAAAAGAGCAAAAGACAGACATAACATAACTATGAAATGAAAACTTCAAACAATCCCCTCCTCGTATTTGAATTCCAATGCGGCTAATATTAAACTCCATTTGCATATTAGGAAATTGCAACCAATGTAACCCCAATATATTCCCAGAGTTAGATTAAATGCATATAAAGATGAGAAACTGACCAAATACGGGATTGTGCAGGCTCACTTTCTTCTTCCTCCATACTGTACAAATGAATCATGCCTTTGAGCTCTGGCCTATTGAGTACTGAAAGGTCAACGTTTCAGTTTCCCAACTGAGAATATCATGTAATCAACCAGTGTTTGAGCATGGCACTCAATTTTAAAATGGCGAGGTGAATTGAGTGAAAATCCAGTGCAAGTGATGTAGTCAGATTAATATTGACAATGTAATAACAAATACATGAACAGGTTCATGATGCTTAATAGTTCAGCGAGGTGAGCAAACTACCATGACGGTTTCAATTGCTTGAAGTACACATTCAAAATAAACTTAGACTAAATTCTTTATCGATCTAAGGGTGCATAATATGTTACATGGAAGCCAACGTATAAAAAGGAGAAAAAAACAACCAAGAAAGTGAAAACCAGACTTTACCAGTTAGCTAATTCATGTCCAGCACTGTCAAAGCATTTTCTAAACTCCATTGGTATACGACTTTACTACACCTATTACAAATGGTTTAGCCTCAACTTTTTCATCCTGCATGACAGCAGAAGCAGTCAGAGCGCTAAGAAAAACAGTGAAATCGGGAGAAATATAGATTGTTTGGAAGTATATTGCTGACCCCTGCATAGATTTCAGACCTTTTAATTTTCTCTTTTTTATTCAATTCAGTACTTGACTAAAATCTAAAGATACATAAGGATGTAAATGAGAGTAAGGGATCAGAGAGAAAAAAATGATGAGATAATATGGATTTTGATAGACTGAAAAAGAGAATATTCAGCCGATGCCAAATACCTATAGGAGGATTACGACAAGACTGATTACAGAAATTTCTAATTAATAAGTGTAAGCCTTGAGGAGAATTTTTGAAGACAACAATCCATACTCCAAGTTAGTAGAAGATCTTTGTATCACTATCCATCAATGTAGGTTACAAATTTTGCAGATATACAGTTAAATGGATGGATGCAACTTTTATGCGTGTCTGTGTGAGCAACAGGGAGGAGGGGGAAGAGCACAATTGGAGGTCATACGTAAGACGGCCAAACTACAATTTTAGTTCATGTGTTTTGGGCCATTCTCCATATTGGTCCCCCATACTTTCAATTCAGTCATATCCCTGTAGTTTATTAAGGCTTGCAATCAAGTGTAATTTGGATTTGAGACTGTTAATATTGATGGAAAACTCGATTTGGCTTTGAGACTGTTAATTAACTACAGGGATAATAAGATAGCCAAAACCGGAAGCATGGGGATCAAAGTGTAAATGGGACCCAAATTGTAATTGACCATCTAGGACTGAATCCCCAAATTATAAATGACCATCCAAGACTAATCCACTTTGAAGTATTTCAAACTTTTAATATGATAACGGCAAACTTTATCAACAAAAATAGAAGAAAGTTCCTAAAGATGGATGACAAGTTCATCAAAATTAGTTCTTTAACCTCAAACAAAACACATAATGTACTCAATACACAATAAGAAAGGAAGGTCATTAAAATTGTTTGGCAAAGAAGTCCAAGAAGAAGCTAAACATTTAATCCTATCCCAGAGTAACTTCAATTCTTCCTTGTTGCCCTAAAGAACCACTGTATTCCATCCAAACCAAACACACAACGTAACAGCCAAAACAGAACACCTCCAAGAGTAACCAGCTGTTTTTGGCTCCTAACAAACCCTTTGCCAACAACAAAAAGTAGCTCCTAGGACACACCCACTCGAATCCAAATTTGAGACACCTAACAAGGGATTCCTGGTTTGCCTACTGAAATGTCCATGTAAAAGATGTGGTCTGGCAACATCAGTTGCCAGCATTTACCCAGAACAAAGCCACATGCGTGTTATGTACTCAAGAAGTTTCAAAACTAAATTGTAGCAGTAAATTTTTAGTCAAAGATAAACAGGGAAAACAATATCATAGTAACATTAGCAGTGTTATGAATAAACATCCTACATAAGCAAAAAAAAAAACATCACTATGAAACAGAGTACAATATCTAACCGGTCTACAGCATCATTGCCACGCAAAGCTGCGGCATTTGCAAGTTGATAGATTTTATTGAAATTTTTTTGACTCATTGCTTCTTTATCAAATATGGCATCTGATAAAACAACTGAAGATGCTCCCTGAGCAATATACTCCCCAACTGAATCTGTATCAATTAGAAGAACAAAGAATCTACATAAGTCAGATGTACATGCTTTGATGCTCAAAGCCAATGAATCATATCTTTCTTCAAGAACATGTTGAACTAAACCCGAAAAATAGGAGTAAACTAAATATCTTCCCAGTAGTAACACAAAGTGAGGGCAGCACTGGAGCTTTAAAGGGAACAGGTGAGTCAATTACCAACCTGTTGTTATGCCTTGAGAAGCAACCATTGAGATATGGGGAAAGGGCTTCTTGATAGCTGATATATATTGTGTGCCACCTAATGCAGAAACAGGATAAACCTGCTTACCAAATAAGACGAAGTTAGAACCCATCAGTCATGCCTGGACCGGAACAAACATGCATAAGAAATTGAACTGACCCAGCCAATGATCAGTTAGAACCCTCAGCTCTATATCTATCCTGTAGCCTTAATGTAGCAGTTGCAAGTACAGCAATGAATAACAACTTTCCTGCCAGCTGGGATTTTGGCTTTAGAAAGAATCTAAGGGATGAGGAAGCCGGAGAACAGGCAAGTTTTTTGAAAGCATTGAAAGGGTTGGGACTTTACATTAGTAGAGAGGATGTAAGGAAGTCACTCGTGGGTAAGTCAGGCACATTTTCTGTCAGCTCATATTTTAAATATTTCTGCAGTAATATAGCAAAAGCACCTCCAGTTGTGCAGATTTTGCATGGCTGGTGGCAAATATGGAAGGATGACTGATGACGATCAAATCCAAAGAAGGAGACCTCTTATGTGGATGTCCCTCCAGTGGTGCATCTTGTGCAAGGCTGATTATGAAGATGTGTGAGGAAGGAAATGTGACAAGTGTTGTGCCAGCTAGTTGATGTGCTTGGTGAAAAGAAAAAACATAATTTTTTTTTGGGGCGGGGAAGAACGATGACAGTTGCTTCAGGTTGTAGCATGATGTATTAAACAAACAGCAAATAAAGACAAAAGTATAGGCCCATTGTCTCACCTGATGTCCACTCTCAACTTGTCTAGAAATATGGGGGAGCACAACGGATAATTTGCAGGAACAAGCAATCGTAAGGCTTGGATTGGAAGCTCCATAGACATTGAACACAAAGTTAATACAGGAATCGAAAAGTAGACATATGGTTTCTGATAACATTTGGACTAATGTGTAAAAAAAACCATCTGAGCTGAAACCTGCTCTGACTTCAGACTTGGACTGATGGCCAAGCAATGAAGGAGCACCTGACAATGGTTCCTTCACCAACTTTAATTGGGGCCGAGGCTACTGTTGGAGGGGTGTCTTCATTACTGATATCCAGTACTGTGTCTATTAGTTGGTGGTTGATTACTGTAATTTCTTCTAAGAGGGTTTGATTCACCTGCAACATGTGATGCATAAATGATAACAGTAAGGACATGGAGAAATATATATATATATATTTGTAATCCTGCTTCTCTTTTTATCTGTTCACTGATTAAACAAATTCAAAGCTCAGATTTGACCCAATTCAACCCTATGGGGTCTTACTTTAAGAGACGTACAAAAGCTTACCAGAAAACGATACCACAGCACAACTCAAAGACAACATCAAATAATTAGAATCATGAACAATAATTGACTTTCTCTGCCTAAAGGAAATATTAACCAGTTTCAAATTGTACAGGGATAATACAGCTTTCTTGGCTTGAATATAGGGATATTATATTATACCAATAATGAGGAGAACCGACAGATATTTTACAGAATATTATTTTAAAAAATCTCTAATAAACATTTCAAACAAACACAGATAACAGAACAATGCTAGAATCTAAATTTTATGAAAAATTACAGAACATGGTTCATAAATGTAGAGAAGGAGGATCCCTAAACAAGGGAATTTCTGAACTTGAAATAAACCTGAAATTCTTTTGAAAACTAAACAGCAAAATATTATTATTTTCTTGAGCAAAACATAATTCATGTATTGTGGCATAAAAAGCAAACTTTTATAATGATAATATCCTGCTGGTTTTTATCAAGGTGGAAGATATGCAATTGAGCTTTAGATACTGACTCCAAACCCCATGCACATCAGATTGTCTACAGATTGTCTCATTTTCTTCTCTTCTATTAATGTTTCTGTGTATGATTACTGGAATTGAGACTTCCCTAACATGTTCTCTACATGCATTTTCATAACTTATTACCTATTAGATAGTTGTTCTAGTAAAAAACGAATTAATTAATTCTAGTATTATAATGAAGCAATCACAAAGCCATTAAAACTCTGTAAATGATGCTGACATCATTTTCATGGAAAAGTTACCACAAATTAATTACTCTTTCTGATAACCTACACTAATTCCACAAATTCATATAATAGACCAAACACGGTCTATCTAATCTTTTTATGAAATTATGCAGGTTAAGCTGGCTACTATAATAAACCAATGAATGAATACTGAAATACGTTTCAGAAAGATCCTCTCAATGCAAATAGAAATGTAAGATATGACTTGAGAGTCCCTTTCATACCAGGCAGTTGTTGAAAATGAAATAAAGAAACTGGAAGAAAAATAGCATTTGGGTCATTGTGTAGCAGACAAGAGAGAGAGGACCTTTTTTATATCAGATGGTAATGGCAAGAAAATTGAGCAAACGATTAAAAACAAAAGGATCACAATGATCTGCACTGATGCTCTGTTGCAGGCAGCATCCACGAGAGAGTGCTATCATTAGATATAATTATTAGCTATAAGAAATTAAAAGATCCTATCAAACCAGCATCATACCTCAATCCTAGGCCTTCTGATGTAAGATCTTGCAGTTGAATCCAAGTCAAATATCTACTTATCACTAAACTCCGGTAAGCTATCAACAACATGCATTGGCACCGTACTTCTGCAGCGTTTAATTTTCCTTGTTGGAAAGGTGTTATCTTGCCAGGTCAAATACCTCTTTAGCAAACGAGAATTGGTCATTTCCACAAAATGTTCACCAAATAAACCTATAGATCCCCCATCGGTTTCTGGTCCTGATATTCTATCGGTTGTACACACTATGGAACTAATGTCCAAAACAGAGGCACTTAGTGTTTATATGACATCAAGTTCACCTGCAATGGGACAAGGATAATAATTTTCCATGTTAAGCGGTAAGTCCAATACTTTCAAGAACAATCAAAGAGGAAGTTGCAACAAATCAAACTAACCACTTTCGTTAAGCGCTGAATAGGCTGCTCAGAAGCTGTCAACTCATCAGAAATTATTGTTGAAGTGTTACGATGAATGCCATTAGTGGACTCTTCAAGCAAGGGTGACGCAGACATCCCAGGAGTGCTGATGACAAAGCTTTTGGTGCACCATTTACTTGTGGATCTCCAGTACTCCCAGCATTTGAAAGGGATGAAGTATCAGAAATAGGTTTCTCAGAATCTCCTGTCCTAGATGATGCAGCCAAGGGA
The DNA here is from genome assembly GCA_024362665.1 of Prunus padus. Classification (NCBI taxonomy): domain Eukaryota; kingdom Viridiplantae; phylum Streptophyta; class Magnoliopsida; order Rosales; family Rosaceae; genus Prunus; species Prunus padus. The sequence goes on from JANFAM010000017.1 coordinate 27,197,174, forward strand.
ACCAAAGAAGAAATTTTAATAGAGGGGGAGTTTGTGGGATAAAAAGTCGTTCTAGCTTTGTAAGAGGTATCAGCTGATTTTTCTTGTCAATATGAGAAGAGTACTGAGGAACTTCTTGACAGGAAGAACCAAGAATTTTGGGCACAGCGGGAGGAAATGAAGCTCCCGACTGCAGCTTTACCGGCTCATGGTGCTGGTGCGCTATTTTCTGTTGTTGCACTAGTTGCTCCGTGATCATGTGCCTTCGAAGTTCTTGCTTTGGGTTTTGAGTCTGTACAGCCGGCTCTTCTTTAGGTAATTTGAGGTGCATATCTTTAAGTATACTACAGCTAGAATAAAGAGCATTTAAATTTGACTGGGTTTCATGTACGGGTATTTGTGACAAGGTCAGAACCTTAGGTTTTTGAGGACTGCCTGTAGGGATTTTTGAGGATCCTGAGGCAACCTGCTGCACTGTGGTCAACGAATTTGCTTGTCCTGAACATTGCTCAGTCAAATTCTTTCTCAAATGCACCATGTCATGTTTCAGGTTTGGATGCTCAGCTGGAAACCTAGAACTGTTCACCAAGTTTGTCGCATTGCTCCAATGCGTTGTTGTTGCACAACACTGCAAGTTCACTGACTGCAATGGTAGCTTCCTTTGGTCTTGGTGTGTATGAACTTGAGGAGTTTGAGAACGAAGTTGCACCATTTGATGTGTAGAGTGCACATCAGAAGAAAGTTGTCCATGCTGCAGTGAGGGAACAGGCTTTGCCCTTCCATATGTGCGAAGAATAAGCAGAATTTGCCTCTCCATTGAACCCAGATTCTCCTTGTAAGGTGTAATTTTGCTTTTGGGCACATTTAGATGCAGAATGATCTCCCTCAACCTAATCTTCAACGCTTTATATCTCTCGATACTGACTAATTCTGTCTGTTGAGAGACGGAATTGAACTGGAGAAAATTCAGAGATTTTAAAAACAATTATAGAAATTAGCGTTAGTTCTTGTGTTGGATAGATAAGGTAGAAAACTTGAAGAAGTGAAGCAGTAACTTACCTGCTGTATTGTATATGTTACTTTTTGAAGCATATCAAAAACTTGCTTCTTAAACTTTCAACCTGCAAAATAACATTTTTTAAAAAGTAATCAGTCACAGATATAATTCTTAAATTAATTGCCCTATGCAACCATAGGTAGATAGTAATTTTATCTGCACACATAAATTACGACAACACAAACACACATACACACACATTATCAGGATGAGAAGATTTTCCATATGCCATATGATCTAGAAAAATAAAAATCAGATACATAAGTCAACAGTTTTGTAAGAAAGAAGGCTGAAATTTGGCTATCTATATTTTCCTGATAGGAAATATGTAATGTATACTAATGAGTGCAGAACACAACCCAAGTGGACCAGCAGTCTGCAAAAGATCCTAGCTTCTGCCTACAAAAGCAGGGCACCGAACAAGAAAAACTGAAATGAAAAATAAAGAAAAAAGAAATGAAACAAAACAGCTCTCAATCTATAGTCAAATGAGGAAACAGCAGCTGCCCAATCCATGTTCAAAAAGAAAAAAAGGGGCTGTCACAGGTTGCAGGGGAAACTGAACCCCAAAAGTGATGCCCCTCCGACTACTCAAAATTCCTGTTATTTATTTCCACTATCGACCAAATAATTGCTAACAAACTACATCTCCATAGAACCTACGGCTTCTCTTCACCACCTAAAGAACAAAACCTCTCAACAAAGAAAGAATGAAGGAAGTGTATTCATAAAGAAAAAGTAGATAGCCTCCATTTATTTCATGCAAATAAACCCTATTTCATGAAGAAAAGAATTTAGGTGGAAAGCTGAGAGCATAAAATGGTTATTTTTGGTTTCTGCACAATTGTGAGTCATAACAAGTTGGTTACTCAAAAATAATTTAGTAATGAATTGAAAATGCCAGACTAAAAATGCTCCAATCCGACCAAGGAACAGTTTAAATGAAATGCATAAAACCTCACTTTCCAATTCACCAAAATGAAACCAGTTAGTTATACCAAAGTTCAACCTGACTCAAGACAAGCTAATATAGTAAGAAAATGCAGGAACTTGGCTTGGACTAACAAATCCTCTCTGACTAATATTTCATATGAAGTAATCAACGATTCTTTCAACTTGCAGCAGCACAACAGTGCCCAAATAACATTAGAATAGAGTAATAGACAGTCAGCATAAATTCGCATAAAAAAGGTTAAGAATAAAACATAAGCAATCAAACAAGAGAGAGAGAGAGAGAGAGAGAGACATTGACAGACATAGACAGAGACAGAGAGAGAGAGTACCTTCCTGTAGGTATCCTCTTGCCAGTTGTCTACAAATGAAATCCTTTTCTCAGATGTGGACGTTACTGTTCCTGTAAAATTATACAAAATATGCAAGCACAAGTCAATTGAAAGTAGATTTGATAGGATGACTGTGGAAATAAAAGTGAGGGTTGTATTTAATTCTACAAAAAAATCAATTAAAAATTCATTCTGGGCGAAAGGAATAGATGCCCTAAGAAGTGAGCCTCTTTTGGTACAAACTAATAATCAAGGTGAAAATCCAACTTCTACATAATTCCAGAAAATGGCAATGGCTTCCAGTTTAAAAAAGGTACATATATAACATATCTTTACTGCATATTATTCCTAGAAGCTAGCTAATATAGTCGTACAGATTTTGTAGTTTTTTAATGGAGTCAAAAGTTTCACAACAGTATTGCAACAACTACGAATACCCAGAAGCTAGGGTGTGATGACTTATAATATAACTAATCATCAATCAGAGAAAAATTTAATTTCACTGCTAATAGATATGAGAATCCAAATAAGCTGCAAGAGGAAAGAGGCAACCAGGCTTCATAATGAAGAGAAAGTCGTGTCAATCAATAGATAATAAAACCAACCAACATAATGATGAGAAAAGAGGCAGTCAGGCTTTTCAACATTTATGACAGTTGCCTTTGGGTTGAATTAGGACTAGCCAGCAACAGTTTAGAGGTTCCCCACATATCCGTAATAAGACAAAAAAATTAGCAACTCAATAATATAACAATAATGTATCTAGGAAGGTGTTTCTACTTATTTTCTTTTATCTAACAAATCTATTTTTGCTGCCCAATTACATGATTTGGTTTTACAGTTTTACCTGATGTTTGATATGTTTGCTGCTGATCTTGTTCTGTTGGATTTGGCAACTGTCGCATCTTATCTGCCCATGATTGAGATTTCAGTTGCCACTCGAGAGACTGCGGTTGTGATCGTTGGCCTTGATTTGGCGGAAGAGCTGAAGCAGTGTGTTGGGTTTCCTCCTGCATTTTAAAATTGCATTGGCGCATGCCTGAGCTAGCACATTGTGTTCCAAGCAGCTTGAAGCTTTGTTGCAGTACAGAAATATTGTTTCTTTCTGCCAATTGTTCATGATGTGCACTTGAAAGATTCATTATTTGTACCTGAAACCATTGTTGTACATTATTGGTTGGCCTGGTAACCTAGTCTGTTGCTGCTGCAAGCCAGGAGTACCTATCATATGTGGTCGCTTTTGTGATTGCATTACTAGATTATCTGGTCTTGATGATACATTTTGATGAATATCAGGAGTCTCTTGTGATCGGTGTATTTGCCTAAATGCTGTGTGTGGATGATTCTTAATCACAGAGCGTGTTGTCTCCTCGAAAGAAGACATCTGATCCTGCCGAAGATCAGATAGTGGAGTAACATGTGTCTCAGAAGTCCATATGGCAGGAGTTTGCACGACAGATTGTTGAGAGGTCTGTTTCTGAGCAGGTTTTAAGAGTTTCTGCTGCTGCTGCTGGTACTGCTGTAGTTGTTTTTGCTGGGCTATACATGATGATGAGATATTTTCCTGCTTGACCTGAATACCAAGATGAGGATTTAGTTGCTCATCACGGTTCTGCTGAGTACCAATTTAGGGTGAATGTTGTCTCCCTTGCTCCTGTCTCACATTATTGGCAGAAACATTGATAGGTGCCCCATGCCCTGATAAGTTTCCTACTGACTTCTGCGAGTTGGCATTTTCAGTAGCACTGTTTGGCAAGGGAACCTGAACTGAAACACTGACGGTCGACCGTGAGATGCTAAGTTAGAAGAAAATCCACCAGATGCAATGGTATTTGGAACATTAGGCAATGAATGTTATTCACGTGCTTGAGACTGATCTCTGGATTGAACAGCAATTGATTGGCCTTGATTACCACCTAGGAGATGGAATGCCATAAGATGTTATTGAAAAATAAAGATCAAAATAACAAGATGAGGCAATTGGAATATAGGTGAAGGCTACCAGAAATATACGCCAATATTACTCTGCAACCCAGTGATAGCCACCAAAGATATAAAAAACAGTTCCCAGTTTTTTTCCAAACAAAAAAACCTATAATAATTTTCTGTTTCATGATTGTTTGTGGGTAAAATTACCCTAAGACTGAGCTTCACATGGATTGGAATTATATTCAGAGATGGACTTCTACTGTGAGGCTAATTAGGAAGCCTACTTCTACAAGGATTTGATTATCTTCAATCTATTATATATGGGTTGTGAGGACCAAACACTTTGTACCTATGTTCTTTCTTCATTCAATAGTAAACATACCAAACACCCCCGTGGATGTAGCCCAATTATGGGTGAACCACGTAAATCCCCTGTGTCGCTCGATTGAATGTTCTTACTTAATTTCTATTTACAAGTGCAATCCCTAAGCACTAGAACTCATTCTAGAGGACGACCTCCTTGGTCATGCCAAGTTGGTTTGGAAGGATTGTCGACCTCAATCTCGAAGAGGTTATTTTCTGTTTGAACCAATTTTAGGCATCAACAATGATTGAAAAACAAAAAACAAAAAAATCAAATAGAATTTAGCTAGGGAACATATAATACCATATGTTATGTACCAACAAAGATATATAAAACACCATACTAAGCTAAAATTGCATAATAGTTTGACACCATTCCAGATTTAAGAAAGGGTGATGATTTTGGCACTCCAAAATCACCCTAAAATACCCTCATGCACTCCTCTTGTGAGAGAGAGTAGAGGAGTGTGGGAGGATATCAGGAGTGCCAAAATCATCTCCATGTGGAAAAAATAAAAGCCTAAACTTTTCTTATGCATATGCAAAACTCAATAAATTAGTTTTTCAAATTGATGTCTTACCTGGATTTGAGGTGTTTAGACCAGAATAGGGAGGGTTTGACTTTGATGACGAAGGAACCATTGCCTCCAACCTTGACATTGTCTTCATTACATATTCTATCTAAATTAAAAAAGAAATGTTTATTTCATACTGTCATAGAAAACAAATTTACACTCTGTCGTTTTAAATAAGCATAAATAAATAAATAAACGCGTTAGTGAACTGCAATGTTTTATCTTCTAAAACCTAAAACCTAGGCAGTCCAGAAATATCACAATAACTAAAAGGAGGCTGTTGAGTTTCAAGAGCGGCAAGGCTGTGGAAAAGAATAGAAATATGTGCTTGAGAAGAAAGGCATCTCAAAACCCAAGGTACAAACACATCGAACTATTTTTATTCAACATTTTCATAACAATACAAAAGATCTGTGGATGGAAATACAAAAAAAAAAAAAAAAAAAAAAAAAAACCTAGGATCTAATCAAACTCAAATCACGCACTGTGTACTACATAAAATAAAATAAAAAACAACAATAAATCTAAAGCTTAAGAGACAGATCTAGGCCAGCAGCATCAGTATCGGATGTTGGAGGCTCACGGCGGAGACGATCACCAAGGATTGGCTTGTTGATTCCAAAATTCGAACTCGAACCACCAAAGTTGCGATTGCGAACAGCACCGATTTCCTTATCAAACCTTGAAGCGTTGCTGGTTCCTGGAAGCCCTGATATTCCACTGGGAGCATTAGCATGAAGGCCCTCCAGGTTGAACCTATCAATAGTGGATTGGAAGTTCAAGAGGCTACCTGCCCTAGATGACCATGCCCCAGAGCCATGGCCAAACTGCCCAAAGCCCGGGGTTGAGGACCATGGATAAGAAGGCTTGTGAATCATGGAATCCATCCTAACCCCAAGAGATCTATTGAAAGATCCATAGAGAGAGGGTGATGACAGACTGGAATATGGGTTGTAACAAGAAAATGGTGAATGCCCCAAGACACCTCCCATATTTTCAAGTCCTCCTTGCCGCCTTTTGGCCAAGGCGCGCTCTTGTTTGTGAGCGTTTTGATGCCCTCCCAATGCTTGAGAAGTAGAGAACTCCCTCTTGCAAAAGTTGCATGTGAAAACCCTAGGTTGGGATCTTTTGTCATCACCGCCACGTGGGTTCTCGTCTGTGGTCTCGTTGGGTTGAGAGTACCCTGAGACCGGATTTGATAAGTCCGGGTTGGAAGAACCCAGGTTCGAAGGGTTGAACAGGCTGAGTTCAAGCCTCGACGACGAAGACCCTAACCCACGAGCAGAGTCGTCGTTGCACAGCTTTAGATCAAGTCGGAGCCGAGAACTTTGTGATGGCGATGAAGATGATCTGACGGCTGCTGGTGGTGGTGGTTGTTGTGGGGGTTGTTGAGTATCATCGTCATTAGAATCATCGATGAAAATTTCCTCTTTCATTTTCATCTTCATTTTTTGGTCAAGATTTTCAGGACCATCTTTTTGTGTTGGTGGTGGACCATCCGAGGCGGCTGAGATGTTAGAAGCCTCAGAAGTAGGGCTCAGACGTTCTACTCTGGGTTCTTCAGCCATCCCGAGCATAGAAATTTTGGGTTTGATGAAAAGATTTGGGGACATCAACTCCTTTTTATTAACGGTTTGAATTAATGCCTTATCGTTCATGTTTGGAAAGAAATCTCATTTTTTTATTGTAATATGCACTATACTATAATCCCCATATTGGAAGAGATCTTAATTTCGATTCCTCTCTTTCCTATTATCATTATGTCAATCTTTATGGCAAATCATGCTCGTTTTGGAGTTTATTTGGTAGTTTGAAACTACTTCTACAGAAAATGAGCATTACTATCTTGTGTCTCAGGTACCCAGATAAATTAAAAGCAAAATAAGAAAACAAAAACCCATAAAAATGGAATTTTTCTTCTAAAAGTATGTAAATTTCATACAAAAATACAAATACTGTAGAGTCACCTATTGGCACGAAGGCAGGCGATGACGCCTGAACTCTCAATCTGCGTCAAGGTTTTCTCAGTAGAAACCCCACGAGAGAAGCAACGAACACGAAGGCCGTTTGGCCGCGGTAGCTGTGGCGGTGATATTTGAAGGCCAGGAGAAGCCAAAGGCCGCGTGATGCTCAGACTCGTACTCGCCATATCCAGTGCTCTGTTTAACTCTCACGTTTTTCCTTGCTGTGTGAGAAAGGAGTAGATAATTTTGGGCGGGACGGTATTTATGGCTGGTTTGGGACTCTTCGGAGTATGGATTATTATTTTGCTCATAAGTACGTCTAATAAAAGCTTTTATTACAAAAATCTAGAATTTTTATTATAAAAAATTCAAGTACTTCCTTGTAAAATGCTCTTTCTTAAAAAATTCAAAAAATACTTCTATACTAAAAGTTCTTGTAAACTTTTATACCAAAAGCTCGCATGAGGAGGAAAAGTGGTTAGAAAATTGTGTTTTATTATTTAACTTTACCTTAATTTTATTAAAATAAATTATATTTACTTGTTTATCCTTACACATCACCAATTTTTTATCCTTCATTCAATATATTAATAAGAATTTCTATATTTTCCATTTACAAAGTTAATTCGTTAGATCAGACTAATCAATTTTATCTAACGGTTAAGAGATAGAATCTCACCTAAGGTCTATTAGTTGATGGTTGATTACTGTAATTTCTTCTAAGAGGGTTTGATTCACCTGCATCATGTGATGCATAAATGATAACAGTAAGGACATGGAGAAATACTACGACCCCAAGTTTTAAGATGGCGGCTAAGTTTCATATGTGTAATCCTGCTTCTCTTTTTATCTATTTACTGATGAAACAAATTCAAAGCTCAGATTTAACCCAATTCAACCCTATGGGGTCTTACTTTAAGAGATGTACAAAAGCTTACCAGAAAAGGATACCACAGTACAACTCAAGACAACATCGAATTATTAGAATCATGAACAATAAGGGCTCGTTTGGTATACCGTATTAGACTCTGGATAGGAGTAAATAGTCCATGTCATGTGTTTGGTGTCAACTTGTATTATTTAATTACCTGACTATTTTATACGGGTTGGGCTTTTAATACTCTCCTTACCTGACTAACTAATACAACCCACACACCCCGGTTTAGATAATACACGCTTAATTATACGACTAGGGATAAAGAACACGCGTTCTACTGTGAAAAATCAAACGCTCTTTTCATTCTTTTTCCTGGGGTTCTTCTTTGTGATCTTCTCCACATGTTATTCTCATCACTCTTCTCCAGGTATCCATCTCTCACTTTCTCTATTTTTCATACTATGCTTCTTCTTGCTTCTTCTCTCTTCTCTATATATTTCTTATTTTATTAATTTTTTGTGGAAATTAGGTTATGAGTTTTTCCTTTTTGACATTTTTTTAATCGAATGTTTTGTTTGTATGATATAATTCGACGTTGTGGGAATCTTTAGCAAATAAAATGATTCGTGGAATAGTTTCTTTGTCCATGTTTTGCTTTTTTATGGGTGTTTTTCAGTTTTTCACTGTGTTGAGAGCTACAAACAAGTAGAACAATGGTTAGGGTGTTTTTCAGTTTTTTTGTGTCATTTGAATTTCAATTTCCACTTAAATTTTCAAAGATTTTTTTTTTTTTTATAAAAAAATAGTCTAATCTGATGTTATCCGGAACAACACCAAACATAGTATAACTTAGTCAGACTATTTATCCGAAACACCACCAAACACCTTATAATATTATGGATAAACAGTCGATACTCTCCGAACAGATTAATACTATCCGATAGAAATTAGTCAGTACAGTCCGACGTACCAAACGAGCCCTAATTGACTTTCCCTGCCTAAAGAAAATATTAACCAGTTTCAAATTGTACAGGGATAATACAGCTTTCCTGGCTTGAATATAGGGATATTATATTATACCAATAATGAGGAGAACCAAAATAGATATTTTACAAAATATTATTTTTAAAAATCTCTAATAAACATTTCAGTATGAAAGCAAATAATAAAGATTATAAGGCCTAAAAGACCAGTTAAACCTACATTATTGGAAACAAACTTCTTAGATATACGTAGTTCTTTATTACAAGGATTCCATAACTGCAATTTCTATAGCCCTAAACCCTTATCATGCCTGCATCTTCCTAAATAGCACACACATCAAACACCAAAGGGTTATAAGCTAGATGCTGAATTAATTAATTAATTTGAAAAAAAAAACATTAAAACCCAATCAAATACATGTACAAACACATCGACTATTTTTATTCCACATTTTCATAACAATACCAAAGATCTGTGGATGGAAATACAAAACAAAACAAAAAAAACCTAAGATCTAATCAAACTCAAATCACGCACTGTGTACTACATAAATTAAAATAAAAAACAACAATAGTACACAACAATAAATCTAAAGCTTAAGAGACAGATCTAGGCCAACAGAATCGGTATCGGATGTTAGAGGCTCACGGCGGAGAAGATCACTAAGGATTGGCCTGTTGATTCCAAAATTCGAACTCGAACCACCAAAGTTGCGAACAACACTGATTTCCTTATCAAACCTTAAAGCGCTGCTGATACCTGGAAGCCCAAAGATTCCCTTGGGAGCATTAGCATGAAGGCCCTCCAGGTTGAACATATCAATAGTGGATTGGAAGTTCAAGAGGCTACCTCAACAGGCTGAGTTCAAGCCTCGATGACGACGACCTGACCCACGAGCAGAGCTGTCGTTGCAAAGCTTCAGATCAAGTTGGAGCCAAGAACTTGGTGATGGCGACGACGATGATCTAAGGGCTGGTGGTGGCGGTGGTTGTTGTGGGGGTTGTTCAGTATCATCGATGACAATTTTCTCTTTCATCGTCATCAGGACTTTGAATTGGTTGTGAGTTGTGTGCAAATAATATCAACCAAATATCAAACACTTCCATATATGTTTTTTTACAGCACAGAGATTAATGCATACACGTGTGAAAACTAGTTGTTACTTGAGTAATGTAGTATAAAAAACAGATATTATTTCCTAAATTGTATTAAAATATTCATTATTGTAAACCTGGAATTAATATATATGTATGTACATCAACTTAATTTTGCAATCCAACTCTGAAGTACAAGTGTATGATGGACCATTCTTTGAGGATAAACTTTCTTATTTAGGGTTTGATTTTTTTTTTTTTAATTGAGTCTATTAAATGCTGATTTTTTATTAATTAAAAAAATCCATTTTTTTTAAAATTATAGAATAAGCGATAATTTTTATTGAAAATCCATGTTTTCTTAAAGAAAGTAGTCGATTATCGGTTGTTAGAAAATGGAAGAATATGCTATAGAATTAATCTAAGTTTTTTTTCTTCTAAACTCTAGCATGGGACGTAAACTGTACTACCATAGTACCATGGGTGTAAAAAGAGTTGAGCTTTTGTATGGGGTGGCAATCAGTGCATCGACTTTTAAAGTAGCTTATACTAGATTTTTAACATGGAAACCGAACTTGGTAATAATTTATAAGTTCGAGCACGCATGGAAACCAAGAATATTATATAGAAATCGGTATACATTCCTTTTAAGTCAACTATCTAGACATCAATCTCAAATGCTAGCATTGGTCATTCACGTGCCACATCAATTACTAAACAGTATTTATAGTTGAAAATTCATCTAGAGCAAATGCCTAACATCGGGTATCCGAAACAAATAAAATTTAAGTAAGCGTCTAATGAAATTAATTATGACAGAAACTTAGCCGCCACAATAAAGCCCCAACACCAACGCAGCACAACACTTGATTGAATAACGATTTCTTCACTGTAAAAATGCAAACAAAAAAAAAACCCCCCAAATTCAATGAATCCAACACATATATTCACACATACATAACCAATTCAAAGTATCATCACCCAGAAAACCCCAGAAAATTTCACCAAACAGAGACAAATTAAAACCCAAATATATATTATTTTTTGTGTGATTGGTCATCTAAGGTGATTGGTCACTCGAGGTTGGTGATTTCCACATCAGCAAAACATGGATTTTTAAGGGTTAGTGTTTAGTTTTTTTTATGGTTGTTTTAAATTTAGGTCTGGTTGTACTCAAGTGAAAATTATGTGCATAATAAGTAAATTTTGTGTGTATTATTAAAAATTTTGTATAAAACATGTGTATTTAACATGAAAAATACATACGTATTTGTACAATACGTGTATTGTATGTTTGCTTTAAACACGTGTATTAAACATGGAAAATACTAAGTTTATATTTATATTTTTGAAAAATCCTGTCCTGACAAACTTTCGTCGGCACAAGTCTTTTCCGGCGAAAACCCACGTATAGCTGGCTGGCTATACTGTTTTTTCTCTTATTTAATAAAGACTATAGCCGTGAGGCTGTACTGTTCCTGACGAAATTCTGTCAGCAAAGGTTAACTTGCTTTTTTTTTTCAAAAAAATTTGAAAATATAAAACAAGTTTCTTTACTTAATTTTGGGCAAACTTCTCTAATTTAATATATGTAATTAAGAATATATTTTCCTTTTTTTAATTACTTTAATTAGTAATTAAAATTTAATTATTATTTTTTTAGTCAATATTTAAATATTTTACGGATTTCATAAATAACTAAAAAAATAGTAATGAATTTTTTAAAATTATTTCATGGACATTTTTTTTAATTTCTTAATACTAAATAATAACTAAAACGTAATAAATTTTTGGAATTCTTGTTCTTGTTGGGAAATAGATTGCAAAATCACCATGTCGCCTTATTCTTACGACAAGTAAGAAACAATCTTAGCCTCTCAAATGATTTCATAGTTAGTGAAATACGGAACGGGAAAAATAAAAAATAAAATACGTACATGTTTTGTCCAGCAAAAAGTTCAGCCAATATATATTATTTTTATTCAATAATACTTGAAAATTATGAGTATAATACGTGAATTTTGTGTGTATTATTGAGAATTTTGTAAAAAAAAAGTGTATTTAACATGAAAAATACATACATACGTGTACAATATGTGTATTGTACGTTTTCTTTAAAGACATGTATTAAACATGGAAAATACGTACGTTTATATTTATGTTTTTGAAAAATCTTGTCCCGACGAATTTTCGTCGGCACAGGTCTTTCCTGGTAAAAACTCAAGTATAGCCGCACAGTCTAGGGCTGCCTAGGTGGCCCATTTTTTCTTTTTAATAAAGAGTATAGCCGTGCGGTTGTACTTGTCTCGATGAAATTTCGTCGACATAGGTTTTTTTACTTTTTTTTTTTTAAAAAATTTGGAAAATATAAAACTAGTTTCTTTACTTTTTTTGGGCAAACTTCTCTAATTTAATATATTTAATTAAGAATATCTTTTTATTTTTTAATTACTTTAATTATTATTTCTTTAGTCAATATTTAAATATTTTACTAATTTCAAAAATCAAATCCATTACTTGAACACCTTAATATGGTTCAAGATTCACTCCAAGGATAACCATCTTTTATCCCCTTCTTTAAAAATAGATTAAAGAGTCAAAATGTGCAATTTTTGATAAACCTAAAAAGATTGGGACTAATATGACTTGTATGAGTTTCTAGTTTTTTATTTTGCTTCTGCTAATTTAAAATGAGATATGTTAACACTAGATAATTTATTTTCCTTTATCTAATGGGTTTGATAAATACCTAACACATAATTTTCCCTTCATTTTCATTACCAAAGTTATTCATTAACCAAACAAACTCATTCCAAATAAATTTCAAATTATCGAACTACGTCCGGTTTGATTCGACTGAGAGTATGTAGGCAATCTAGAAGTTCAATCTAAATGCAACCACATCACCAAATCGAATCCCTGGTCTAATTGATTGTTTTTCAGGGGAGGAACAGGTAAAGGTATTGTTTAGGTGTGGTCTAAAATCCAATTCAAGGTCAAGGTGGAACCCAACTCCAAGGCGAGGAAGTTGATGGCCTTAGAATGATCATAAGGTTAGAAGAAAATAAAACCCAAGATGACTCGACAAGCAAGGCTTGTCGTGGGACTAGTTGTGAAATAAAGAGTAAAAACAATAAGAAAAAAATATTAATAATGAAAAGATTAAGAAGGTTGGCCTAATGCCAACTTAAAGGCCGGATTGGCCTAATGCCAACTTGAAGGCCGAGATTGGCCTGATGCCAACTTAAAGGTTGAGATTGGACTAATTCCAACTTAAAGGCCAAGATGGTCTGATGCCGACTCAAAGGCCAAGATGGTCTGATGCCGACTCAAAGGCCAAGATGGCCTGATGCCAACTCAAAGGCCAAGATGACCTGATGCCAATATCGAGTCATTCGATCAGCCGAGATCGAGTCATTCGATCAGCCAACATCAAGGACTTCGATCAGTTGAGATCGAGGCCTTCGATCAGCCGAGATCGAGTCATTCAATCAGCTGAGATCAAGGCCTTCAATCAGCCAAGATCGAGGCCGAGCAATTCCAAGTCGGGGTTGAGCAATTCCAAGTCACCAACATTAGTGGGTGTTTTCAACCAAGATCAAAACTCGAGAAGTTACGATGTCTCACTAGATGTCAACCCAAAGTATTGGAGGTCCAAGCCCAACCCACAGAAGTAGACCTAAAACCTCCGGATGTTTTCATGCACATGACGAGATCCACTTCAGGAAAGCAATCAAAGAAATCGATGTAAATCCGGAACATTCATAAGAAGGAGAGAATCAAGGAATCAAATAGTCTCCTTTAATGTGATCCTACAGATTTGGAGGCTTCACAAGGAAAGATTTGGAACAAAGTTGACCTTTGGCCATTTAATGGCCAGCCTAAGGGCTGACGGATACCCCTATATAAACCTCATCAGATGAAGGGAAAAGACAGACAACATCAGATAAACAAACCTATTTTTCGTCTCGCACTCTTCTTTTTCTTAGACTTAGGATTTTACTTTTCAAGCACTTAGTGTAGCAAGTTCTTCCTTTCCTTAGTGTAAATTTAATTTCTTGCAATTTACGTTATCTTGTTATTTAAATTTAAGTTGATTTCAATTTCATTGTTATTGAGTTTTCATTAAGTTTAATTTCAAGTTTAAACTTAGTTTATCGCTTATTTCGTTCTTACTTTATTTTACGTTTATTTATCGCTTTAATCTATTTTATCGCACGTTAAATTACGCACTCGTCTTTTCAATTATTCACTTTATGAACTTTATTTTCCACACTCCACATCATTTGGTTACTCACATAAAGCCTTGACCCGAGGTAGTGAAAGAACCTAGGTCATGAGGAGGTTCCTTACTCGGCCGAACAATCGTTTGATTAAAGTCAAATTTCGGACGCAACATCCACTCACATTCCATTCAAGCCAAATTCGTGGCTTAGTGGTGGCACGCCCCGTACTCAAAAAAGAAGAAGGACCAAAAGTTCCTTCCATCGGCCACCTCGGCCGAAAAGAGGGAAACAGGTATATAATGTGGCATTTTCCCTTTTATTACATATTTTTTTGCCATGCATACTATGAATGTTCGAGGGCAACTGCAATGAAATAGGCTTAGTGAGAGCAGATGGGATCGAAGACGGATGTTAAAAGTCAAAGTGATGTAGAAGGAGATCACAAACCATGCCAAACATTGTAACAAAAATGTTGTCTTCATAAGTTATGTTCCTACAAAGCAATGTTGTCTTCATATAAGATATGTATTCATAAGATAACACTATAACAAAGCAATGTTGTTTTCATATGTTCGAAACATTCTGAATGGAATGTATATTTAATCTCTTGACCTTCAAAGTCAAAAGCTAAAGATGATCAGGTATCAAGGTTCTAAGACATTTTAATATTTGTTTTCCCCGCTCATTTTATTAAGTTTGACACTAATTAGAAAAATGATACAGATAAAAATGTTAAAGTCGTATGTAGTGTGGTGATGAAAAAAATGTCTTCACTGAAGATTAAACAAACCCTAAAATTAACTGAGTACACCCTATGATCTAAGTACACCATAACATTTAAATTAAAATGTAAAATTAACTAAGTGCACCCTATTTAACTACCAAAAATACCTCAGATACGTACATAATATATTCTATCACACAACACCAAACTCATTCAAAAACTGCCTACTAAAAAACCAGAGTCAAACCATGACCCATTTTCGGAGGTCTGCCCGAAAAAAATGGGTATGTGTACAAACACAATGTGCGCCTACTTTCCATAAGCATTGTACAATTCTAGTGCGTTTCACTTTCTTGGCTATGCTATGCGTTTTGACAAGGTGTCGTACCAAGCCCTTCCCTTCCTTTTGTTCTCTATGAAAGCTATTAAATATGGCCAGAAATCTTCGAATCCAGAGCAAGCTTAAACCCATAAATTTTCAAATCAAAGCCCTACAAGCGCCAAATTTCTATTGGAAAGTTTTTGCAAAAGGTAATAAAAGTCAAAATTAATCAAATGTGAGAGAGACCAAATACAATATCTTTCCTTTGTTGGAGGACGACGGTAACCGTGGCAGCATGAGGATAGAGGCTGAATTACTACAGCGGGAGCGAGAGGGGAGACGGAGGATGGTGTGGGGAATTGGGTCATTAAAGCTGAAAGTTGGAAACTATCCTTTGGGTCATTAACTATGTGGTGCCACGATAACCTTTAGATCCACTTCAAAGGCCCAGATTAAAACTATCTCGCTTTGTCTTTTTGGTCATTTTATGTTAGGGTAAATTGGTAATTCAATAAATAATTTGGTAGTACAGTGTACTTAGTTAATTTTAGGGTTTATTTAATAGCACCCTAAAAAAAAGTAAACGAGTGAAACAATAAATTAACCATATGCGGGAGATGCTCGGCCAATTGTAAATTAATTAAGAGCCAGCGCATTTCCTATTAGGGGGCAAATTTCTGGCAACAACTCAGTTAGAGTTGTTAGGAATTAAGAGAAACAATTTTCCATCTTGAGTTTAAACTACCATTTACGCCAATTGATGTTTAAATTTCTTTGTGAATAATTCAGGACGTTTTAATTTTAATTTTTTGTGCTCTAAAATGATGGAATGGAGAGAATGGATTCAACACAAAGAGTTGACTTCGAGCATTTCAATTTTTTTTTTTCAAAGCCTTATGATTATCAGTTTGGATCTGATAGACCTCTTGGTCTTGGACGGAGGAGATGATGATTAAATACATACCTTGTTTGCTGTGATTTAGGTTATCCCCTAATTTCAAATGTCATTTTAAATAAGGTACCATATTGTTCATGAAAAAAAAGAATGATTAAGCCATAACAACAAAGTGCTAGCCATGGACCAACTTATTTCATATGCAAGATGCAATGCATCAGACACTCGCAATCAAACATGTCAACCCTTTCATTAAATTTTTTTATAAAAACATGTCAACCTTGCCTTCGTACCGAAGTCCATGTGTTCGTTTCACGGTCAGTTCAATTCTCTTAGAAGGTTAATTAACCTTATTTAGAGAAAAAGGAAGAAAGTCAGTTAATTGGTCAAAGAAGCAAGGTCTCGCAAATCCACTAGTTCATTTTTCATTAATATCTTACCCCCATGAAATGAAGCACAACAAAGGAAAAAAGAGGAAGTTCAATCCCCTCAAAACTTGGCTAAAACTTATTGCAACATAATGTATATCGCTTTGTGTCTATCTCTCTCCTTACATGATGAGTCACGTGTGGAGAGAGATATACACAAAAGAGTATACACATGATATGTGTCACTCTCTCTTTGAGACCCAAACTAACCAAGCATGCCTGAAATGATATTTTGTAATTAAAATTTTGATGAAGGAATGATCAGCTTTAATCATCAGGATCTAAAGTATTGAAAGCCATAAATTTGTCCATGGTGAAATGAATCCAGGCCATTAGTTTGAATTTTGAAATATCAAGTTTATGAGAGGTTTATACTAAGATAATAATTTTACAATAAAGATGATTTGAGTGCAATCAAAACTGACACACACACTCATGCTCTATTCAAATCATAGTTTATCGTGTGCCTGCATCTTCCTAAATAGCACACACATCAAACACCAAAGGGTTATAAACTAGATGTTGAATTAATTAATTAATTTGAATAAAAAAACATTAAAACCAATCAAATACATGTACAAACACATCGACTATTTTTATTCAACATTTTCATAACAATAAAAACGATCTGTGGATGGAAATACAAAAAAAAAAAAAACCTAAGATCTAATCAAACTCAAATCACGCACTGTGTACTACATAAATTAAAATAAAAAACAACAACATCAAACAACAAAAAATCTAAAGCTTAAGAGACAGATCTAGCCCAGCAACATCGGTATCGGATGTTGGAGGCTCACGGCGGAGAAGATCACCAAGGATTGGCATGTTGATTCCAAAATTCGAACTCGAACCACCAAAGTTGCGAACAGCACCGATTTCCTTATCAAACCTTGAAGCGCTGCTGGTTCCTGGAAGCCCTAATATTCCACTGGGAGCATTAGCATGAAGGCCCTCCAGGTTGAGCCTATCAATGGTTGATTGGAAGTTCAAGAGGCTACCTGCCCTAGATGACCATGCCCCAGAGCCATGGCCAAACCACCCGACGGGGGTTGAGGACCATGGATAAGAAGGCTTGTGAATCATGGAATCCATCCTAACCCCAAGAGATCTATCGAAAGATCCATAGAGAGAGGGTGATGACAGACTGGAATATGGGTTGTAATAAGAAAAGGGTGAATGTCCCAAGATACCTCCCATATTTTCAAGTCCTCCTTGCCGCCTTTTGGCCAAGGTGCGCTCTTGTTTGTGAGCGTTTTGATGCCCTCCCAATGCTTGAGAAGTAGAGAACTCCCTCTTGCAAAAGTTGCATGTGAAAACCCTAGGTTGGGATCTTTTGTCATCACCACCACGTGGGTTATCGTCTGTGGTCTCGTTGGGTTGAGAGTACCCTGAGACTGGGTTTGATGAGCCCGAGTTGGAAGAACCCGGGTTCGAAGGGTTGAACAGGTTGAGTTCAAGCTTTGACGATGACGACCCTGACCCATGAGCCGAGTTGTCGTTGCAAAGCTTCAGATCAAGTCGGAGCCGAGAACCTAGTGATGGCGACGACGATGATCTGACAGCTGGTGGTGGCGGTGGTTGTTGTGGGGTTTGTTGAGTATCATCGTCATCAAAATCATCGATGACAATTTTCTCTTTCATTTTCATCTTCATTTTCTGGTCAAGATTTTCAAGGCCATCTTTTTGTGTTGGTGGTGGACCATCCGAGGTGGCTGAGATGTTAGAAGCCTCAGAAGTAGGGCTTAGACGTTCTACTCTGGGTTCTTCAGCCATCCCGAGCATAGAAATTTTGGGTTTGATGAAATGATTTGGGGACATCAACTCCTTTTTATTAAGGGTTTGAATTAATGCCTTATCGTTCATGTTTGGAAAGAAATCTCATTTTGTTACTTTTATATTTACTATAATAGCAGAGGATTAAAGCGATGAGTAGGCTTTCCTGAGATTTGGCTTCATGGCCAAGCTTTCCTGCACAATAATTATATCATTAACACCATAATTTGCAAGTACCATGTAATTTCGGCTAATTTTTTCAGATATAATTGTCAACCTTCTATACTGAGGTTTCATATAGGTGGCAATCAGTGCATCGACTTTTTAAGTAGCTTTATACTGGATTTGAACAGGAACACCATACTTGGTAGTAAGTTACACCATGCATGGAAACCGAGAATATTACATTGAAAGTCCACGAATGTTGTTATAGAAAATCAGCGGACTTTCCTTCTGAAGTCAATTTCATATACATTCATCTAGTTAGGTGTGAAATTAAGTGGGTGAATGTTACCGACAGTCGTCCACGTGTGTCACATCGATCAATAAATGCATAGAGTTTGAAAGTAACTCATGTGGCACATGACTATTATGCAGAAGAAAACATAACTTCTTTTTAAACCTATAATATATGTGTGGACCAACTTTAGCACTTAGTACAAGGATACTTCTCATCCCCATATTGGAAGAGATCTTAATTTTGATTCCTCTCTTTCCTATTAATCAACAAAATAAAAATAAAAACCAAATATATATGTATGATTAAGCCTTGACAAAAAGAATAAACAAAAAAATTAGTTGTTCATAAACTATGTAAAATATCACCCCAAATGTCACAACCTAATATCTTTTCCTCTGCTTTTGGGTTTAAAAATATTCATTTTGAAGTATTAAAAAAATAATATTTTTTGTATAACATATATGTATACATTTAAAATTCATTAAAATATCATTCAGTTAATAAAATTGTTAAAAGACATGATTTGAAAAAGAAAATAGTTGATAAGATGATTTTTCATTAGTATAATTAAGATATCTAATTTGAATTTAACTGTTAATTTATCCTTTTCATTAAAACTGACATGTTGAAGAGTTTTTGAAGTCCACTCTTTTTCCCTTCTTCCTAGTTTGGCTTAGCACCAAATGGAAAGCACAAATCCTGCCACTTATTACAAGGAATATTACGTTAGATATTACAAGGACTTTGAATTGGTTATGAGTTGTATGCAGATAATATCAACCAAATATCAAACACTTGCAGATATGATTTTACGGCACAGAGATGCATACATAGTGAAAACTAGTTGTTACTTGAGTAACATAGTGTAACGACCCTGACCCGAAAAATCAATTAAAATAATTAAACCAATTAAATAAAATTAAACTAGAACAATTAATAATAATTATTGAAAAATAAATTAACACAATTGGAAAATGAAATTCTAAGCTAATTAATGGAGGAAAATATCACTTAATTTTCAGACGAGAATTTGTGAAACGGGTTGCGCCGTTGCGTTCGGCTCGTCAGCGAGTCCGTTGATTGGCGGCACGCTCGTATACGAGACGTAGAACTCCAAGGGCATTTTCGTCTTTTCAACAAAAATCAAAAAGGGATAAAATACCCCAAGTGGACCAATCCCGTGCAATCTCTCTCTCCTCCCTCACGGTTTCTCTCTCTCTCCCGATACCCCTCTCTGCCTCTCGTCGGATTCGACGATTCCGACCACTGGCGTGCCGAGATCACCGGCGTTCAGCTCTCCCCGTGCGGTCCTAACCCACCCAAGATCGGAGGTCAAGCTCGGGCGTTCGTCCCGGCGAGCTCTGCAAATTCGGCATTTCCTTCGTCTTCTCCGGCGACTTTTCCGGTGACTTGAGCGACGGCTCCACTTGGGTAAGCTCCCTCTCGACCTCCTCTTTCCGTTTTGGGTAGTGCGCGACAACAATTCACGGCGTAGCTGCCGTTTCAAACCACTCGATCCGCCAAAACCCTCGGTGGTTTGGCCGTGATCTCGACGACGTTCCGGCCGGTTCTCCGGCGGCTCACCTGCCTGAGCTTCCCACGAGGCGGCGGTTCGAACCTTGTGGGCGGTGTAGGTAGTGGTGTGGTTTGGTGGTTGGCGAGTACTCTAGCCACCCATCACTCTCGGCACAGCGTGTGGCGCGCGTGGCTGGGGTGGTGGCGGCGGTTCGGCGATCCTTTTCACTCCCGTATTGTCATGAACGCATACGTGTGGTCGGAGTCGATTCGGACGTCGTTTGACGGTCGAACCCAATTATACCTATTGCACATTGTTCGGGTTCGATGTGTTTGAACCGTTGGATCGAGTTCGATCTCAAATATGTCGTTCCTCGTATTGCCTAGATCGTGTGGGAATTGACGGATCAAGAATTGGAGTCCCGGTTACTCCGAAACTTCAAACCCTAGGGTTAGGTTGACCGTAACCGTTTGATCGAAAGATCGTAAGCGATCCGACCGTTCAGTTGGAACCGAACTTTCAGAACGTGTTCACTAAAACGTAACGAACCTTTAGAAACTTTCAAATCCAAGATTGGAGGTCGTGGGCCCCGTGGGCCGAGGTTGACCAAACCTGGAGGGTTGACCACTCGGTTGACCTTACGTTTTTCGAAGTGGTCTTCCTTTCTTTGAATCTTAAATTGACGCTAGAACTTCCAAACATTAAACCTACACTTAAATCTTGGGAATTGAGGGATTTACTTTAAATCCAAGTTTAATCCGATTATTTATTAATCAAGTCTCGTATTGTTCGGGTTAGGTACTCCGGCTACTCATACTTCGCAGCGGGACCCACTCGGGGTCAAGCAGCGTGGGATTACTTGTGAGTGGACATTGTTTTCAAAATTTATGCATTATTTTGGAAAGTACACTATGCTTGTTGATTTCATCATTTAATTACGTCATATGGATAAATTATGATATTATGCTTATGAATATATATATATATATATATATATATATATATATATATCTATTTTGCAACCATATTGATATATTTGGGTATTTGACATATTGTGAGTATCTTGAATCATGTTGGGTTGATTTGAATACATTATATGCTTATCGGATTTTATGTGGGTACTTGGGTGTTAGTGTGGGAAAGTGAGAAGTGTGGTTATGTTGTTTTGAAGTGCTATATGCACTACCCTATGTACCTCCCGATTATTGAAACTTTGGATATTGGTTACTTAAAGGTTGGGATACTTGGATATGTCGGATACCAGGGCACCCTTGACGGGTGTCGCTGTAGACCCTTGATTGGGTAGTCTGCGCGTAGGGACTGGTTACAGCGTCACGAGTATTGAGGATTCTGCTGTACGTGCAGATGAGCTTAGTCACTTTGGACGGCTCAATTCCCTAGCCACATGGTCAATTGAGGACTCTTCCATGTGGACTAGTCAAACAATCCCGTGTTGGATTGTTTCCCAGTACAAACTTGGTGGTGATATTTTTTGAAAGGTGTCTTTATTTTTATCTACTTATGTACCTATACCTATACTTATATAAATATATACTATATATATAACTATATACTATATACTTATATTATACTTATACTTATTCGTCACGGTCTGGGTGTGAGGATACTTCCTCGCCCGTCGTGCCAACGGGCACGCATTCTGAGAGTGGTGCAGGGATGGGTTAGTAGTCCCAGGTTGTTTTTGTGGTTAAAGTTGAATGGTGGATTTTTGGTTGTTGTTAAAGTTTCAATGGTTTCACTTTTATCCCTATTATTTACATTTTGAGTAGTGCTTGTGGTTTCGATTTAATTTTCATTTACTTAATTGGTGGGGTTATATTATGTTGCTTTCACTATTATCTAACCTTGTTTTCGTCCACTCACAATCTTTGTTTTTCGCCCCCCTTCAGGCAGTAGTTGGTGCTACCGCACGACCGACCGTGTTGCTCCACTTTCCGAGCATCATCTGAATTGTAGGGCTTCGTGCCCCTTATCTGTAAACTTTGAACTCTGTTGTTTGAACTTCCTCTACTTGTAGTATTGCTCTGTTATCGCCCACTAGATTTAACTTTAAGGCCTGAGGCCTATGTTTAAACTTGACTTCTGCATCGTCGTTGGTGTGTATTATTCCTGTTGTACTTTCCAGGTTGAATTTGTTTTGGGTTTGTCCTGTTTACAGGGGAGACTCTGCCGAATTTTCGGTAGAAAGTCTCATTTCTTTAATTGTGGGCCCGACATTTGGTTAATGTCGGTTAAACTACAGGATCCGACATGGGTTTCGAGGTGGATTCGGGTCGGGTCCTGTCACATAGTATCAAAAACATATATTATTTCCTAAATTGTATTAAAATATTCATTATTGTTAACCTGGAATTAATATGTATGTACATCAACTTAATTTTGCCATCCAACTCTGAAGTACAAGTGTATGATGGAGCATTCTTTGAGGATAAACTTTCTAATTTAGGGTTTGAATTTTTTAAAATTGAGTCTATTAAATGCTGATTTTTTTTTAAATTTTAAAAAATACATCTTTTTGTATTTTTAATATTATAGAATAAGCGATAGGGATCGCAGTTCAGGGTTTAGGGAGCGAGTGGGTATTCAGATTGCAGAGGAGGAGTGTGGGGATTTATGGAAGGGATCGCAGTTCACTATGGTGGCTAGGGTTTTAACTAACCGAGTTGTTCATAGGGAGGGTTTCAATGGTGTGTTTTCTAGGCTATGGAGAGGTGTGGATGGAGTATCTATCAAAGAGATTGGGGACATACGTTTCTTGGTGAGGTTTTCTAATAAGCAAGATAAATTGAGAGTTCTAGACATGGAACCTTGGACTTTTCGCGAAAGTTTGGTGGTGTTGGCTGAAACACGTACGGGCACAGATGCTCGAGAGGTTGAACTTCGTCATAGCACCTTGTGGGTTCAACTCCACGGCATTCCCCCCCTTTAATATGACAACGATGGTTGCGCAAAAGATTGGATCACTTGTAGGTCGGGTGTTGGAGGTCAATCAAGCAGAGGGAGAGGAATGCATCGGCCGTTTTTTACGAGTCCGTATTCAACTTGATGTTGAACAGCCATTGATGCGAGGCGCTTTTATCCAGTTCCCAGCGAGGGCTCGAAGTGGGTGTATTTTCGATACAAACATCTCCCCGAGTATTGTTTTGTTTGTGGGTGTCTTGGGCATCCTAGTCATACCTGTGTTGAGAAACTTATAGAAGACAATCTACTGGTGGAAAGTAAGAAGGAAGTCTTACGAACTTTTGCTGGCCTCGAGGCTGAGGAAGATCTGCGAGGCCAGTGACTACGCCCTGGGGGCCGAAGTGGATTTCGCGGAGGTTCCGGTAGTGGTGGTCCCAATTTAGGAGGAAGATGACGTAATGATGGGACTAGTCATTCAGGGGATGCGTCTGCATCGCTGCGATGAGGTGTTATGCATGGCAATGGTACCAGACCTGTGTCGGGTGGGGTAGAGTTAGAAGATACTACCTCATTGCCTAGCAAAGTGCTATCCCAGGCTTCCTCTTTGGCAGACAGAATCCGTTTGTTGAGGGACGAGGAGGAGTGCGAACGACGTATTCAAGAAGAGGCATGGAATGTTGGGATGTTTGGGAGGAGCAACGAGAGCGTTTATGTCACTCATGAGGAGTCGACTACTAATCTGTATGTGCAGGAGGAAGCGGAGGTGATGAGGAATCATGAAGGGGCTAGACTGTCTACTGAGGATGGACAGTTGATCGATCTAAATGTGGAACATGTTACTTCTCTCCATGAGAGAGCTGGTATTGTACAAGGCCTTAACCTTATGATTGGTTTGGGGAATGAGTAGGTTACTGGTACCCAAGGTTCAGACCCTTTTAATCTAGGCCCTATTATAGAAAAGACTATGAATAGATCGATCCATGGGAAGAACCAAAGGAAGAACAAATGGGACTATGCTGAGACTATTCGAGACATGGAGGATGTGACAAACTTTGAGACTATGCCTATACCTAATATGAATGTTAGTGGCAAGAAGAAGGCACGACGATGCCTGAGTCTGAATCTAAATGATGATACGCTACAGGTGGTGGAGATCGGCCAAAACGGGTCTCCACAGGCGCCATGAAAATCCTTGTATGGAACTGTCTGGGTATCGGGGGTAATCTGACAGTTTCAAGTCTTAAGGAGCAAGTAAGGCTCCATATTCCCGACATGGTGTTGCTCTTGGAAACTAAAACTAGGAGTCATCACTATGGTTTTCTTAAGAAGGTTTTAGGTATGAACTTTATGCATGCAGTAGAAGCAAGGGGCTTAAGTGGGGGCCTCTGTTTATTTTGGAAGGAGGCTCAGCACATGGCCTTAGTTAAATATTCGGATTTTTTTATTGAAGTTTTGGTTACGGATGATGAGATGGGGGTATGCATGGCGTTTCTTTGGGATCTATGCAAGTACGGATGATGAACTTCGGAAGGCCCAATGGCTTACTCTTCAAACTCGGATCGCACGGTGTCCGGAGGCATGTTTGGTAATGGGAGATTTCAATGATATTTTGGATAGCTCGGAAAAGCAAGGAGGCAATAATCGCACAGAGCAGAGTATGCACGACTTCCGTTCTTTTGTGGCTAATAGTCAGTTGCTTGATTTGGGTTTTGTGAGTTATCCCTTCACTTGGCGTAATAAGAGGCAGGATGGTGGTATACATGAACGGCTGGATAGAGGGTTAGGGTCTGCTCTATGGCTCCATCACTACCCTGAGGCTACAGTCTTTCATTAGGTTGTGGAAGGCTCTGACCATTCTATGCTTATCTTCAGACCCATGCAGTGAAAAAGAGGAGGAAATGCAGATTTATTTACGATCCTAGATGGGGTGCTCATGAGGGTTGCAAGGCTATGGTTGTACATCGGTGGGCTAAGGAAATGCGAGGCCCCAAGTGTGATCAGGTGCATGGCAAGCTAATCTGGGTCCGGAAAGGTTTATTAGATTGGAAACATAGAGAATGGAGGAACTCTCAGGTATGCATTGATGCTCTAAGGACTGAATTGCTAGCTGAGTATCAAAAAATTGCATTTGATTCTAGCACTGTAAAGGAGTTGGAAGATAAGTTACAGTCAGCACTTAAGGAAGAGGAAATTTACTGGAAGCTGAAGTCCAGAGTGCAATCACTACTACAAAAATCGAAATAGACATCGGTAAAACGACGACGGACAAAATAAATACCGTCGTTAAATTTTAAACGACGACGGTAATATAAAAACCGACGTGGATCAGAAACTAAAACACCTAAAAATTGGAAATTCATTTGGGTATTTTTAAAACACGACGTATGAAACTTTAAAAGCGTCGTCTTATGCAACATGCCATTCCGATCAGAAAAAAGATAACAAATAAACAACGACAGTATGTGTAAATATACCGACGTAGTAATTATAGACGACGTTTTACATATAATACCGCTGTTTTGAACATCCAATAAACACGACAGTGATTGTATTATTAACAGACGTATAAAGTACTATTTAATACGACCATAATTTGATAATTACCGACATGTAAAGCTAAATAACCACGGCTACAATACATACAGAACGACGTCTAATTTTAAAATATCCACGTCTGTCTTTTATTATTTTACGCCGTATTACACATTATACTACGACAGTTCTTATAAATAAAAGGTGGTGGTAAATCGTTACCACGTCGTTATAATATAATATAGCGACGTGGTTTTGCAGATAAGACGACAGTTCTTCTTGTAATTTTGAACATATCCACGACGGTCTAAATTTAATTCAACGCCGTTTCATGTAATAACGCCGTTGTACATCACTTTCACGTCGTTTCTATTAATTATACCGTCGTTGTTGTTTAAAACAAGCACGACAACAAAAGTCTAAATAAACGTCAGTAAAACGACGACGGAAAATATAAATACCGTTGTTGTAGGTTTCAAATTCGAAACTTTCGAACTGAAACGGCACGCTTTATCTGCGAAATTGGGGATTGAAACGGCGGCTTTTAGGTTTCTAAGTCGAAATAAAGGTCCTTTTCGGTTTCCAAGTCGTAATAAAGTCACTTTTAGTTTTCCAATTCGAAATAATTCGTTTAAATTGGAGTTTTTAGTCCATCCGTTCAGTATATCTCAATTCTCACCTCTCTGAATGGTTTCTGTCATGCAAGAATGTCTTTCTTGCGAACCCAGTTGTTGTTTTACACCCAACCCATCTAAGAACTTCAGTTTGGTGTAAAACAACAACTGAGTTCCCAAGAAAGATTGTATATTTATTTTCTTTTTTAACACAAAGTTCTATTTCTCTGAAATTATTTTTATTTAAGGCGTCGGTTTTATGCTGATGGTCGTGAAAATATTTTACAACGACTTTGTTTGTAACTAACTGACGTAGTATATATTTATAACGTCCCTATTATTTAAAAACCGTCGTGTATATTTTAATTTATACGACGTTTTAATTTTACTTTCCGTCGTCTTTAAAAACGCAGTCATTTGAAAAATTTGAGCGCGAATTGTAATTTTTCGAATTTGCCCTAAACCCTATATATATAACATTTCGCTATCTTTCTTCAACTCATATTCTAACCTTAAAGTTTTCTATCTCCATCCTCCGTTGTATCAGATTGCTCCAAGTCAGAGGTACATTTCATTCCGGCCGTTGTAAGATTTACCATTAAGTGTTATCACTTTGCCGTTACCTCTTTCTTAGTGTTATCACTCGGTTTTCAGTTTCTCTAATTATTGAAGTTAATTTGTTTGAACATTTGCAGTTTTAATATGGAAATCCAAATAAGTTATGCTCCCCTCTTCTGGCTTTTGTTTCTTGTTTCCTCTTGCAAAAGGTTTATAAATATATCTCGACTAAAACTTGCTTCTTTTTTTAATCCTGGTTTTGCGATTGCAAGAAGGCAACGCTAACTCATACACACAAGAACAAATTGATGAAATTCGGATCGAATGGGCAGCATTTATGAGCAATCACATGTAGCATAACTTATTTGGATATGATATTTTGTATGGATATATAGTAGGAATGAAGATTGGTAAACTATGTAATTATTATTGAATCTTCAAGTTTTATGAAACAAATTATTCTTGAGTATATTTATTGTATGGTGTGGATTATTTGGAGCTGAATTTATTGTTCACAAAGCATTATGGTTGTTTTTTTAGCAAAAATCGTTGTAGAGAACCATTGGAAGCAAGAAAAAAAAAGATAAAATGTAAAATTACTACGTCTTTGGATATAATAAACGACAGTTCTTTCAAAAAAATCGTCGTATTTACATTAATAGACGAAAGTTCTATCACAAAACCGTCTTCTTTACATCTAATAGACGACAGTTCTTTCATAAAAATTGTCGTCTTTACATTTAATAGACGACTGTTATTTCATAATAGACGACAGTTCTTAAAAACCGTCGTCTTTACATATAATAGACGACATGTATTTCATAAAAACCGTCGTCTTTAAGTTAATAGACGACGGTTTTGAGTAAAAGCGTCGTCTTTATAATAATAGACGACGGTATTTTACCGTCATGGTTTTATGCGTAAAAGATGTCGGTCGATTTCTCGACGGTTGAAAAACTAAATTTACGACGGTAAATTACCGTAGTCTATTGCGATTTTTGTAGTAGTGAATGTTGAATGAGGGGGATAAAAATACCAAATTTTTCCACACTAGGACCATAGCTCGACGTCGTCGAAATTTAATGAAGGGTTTGGAAGATGATGATGGTCAGTGGCGTGATGATACTGAGGATATGAAGCGAATTGCATCTGAGTATTTTTCTAAAATTTTTACAATTGACCGTCCAACTCAGATCGTGGAGGTTACTAAGTGTGTGAATCGGAAAGTGCAGCCCAGCAAAATGCCTCTCTGATTAAACCTGTTTTTGACATGGAAATTGTGCACGCTGTCAAAGCTTTGCACCCAACAAAATCTCCGGGACCGGATGGCTTTACTGGCAGTTTTTATCATCACTATTGGGAGGTAATTGCTGCGGATGTCATTACGGCAGTTAAAAGTTTCTTTGAGACTGGGCGCATGTGAACAGAAATAAATCGTACTTTCATTGTGTTGATCCCAAAGATCGAGAACCCTACTAAGATTACACAGTGGAGGCCAATTGCTCTCTGCAATATTCTTTATAAAATTATTTCTAAGGTGCTCACGAACAGGTTAAAACGGGTCTTACCATCAGTGATTAGCTTGAACCAATCGGCGTTTGTACATGATAGGATGATTATGGATAACATTCTGATTGTGCATGAGATTTTACACTCGATGAAGTCTCATAAAGGCAAAAGTAATCATCATGTGGCTCTCAAGTTGGATATGGCTAAGGCATACGACAGAGTTGAATGGCCTTTCTTGGAGGCGATGTTGCATGCACTTGGTTTTGATTCACGGTTCAGTCAGTTGATCATGGAATGCATTACTACAGTGTCCTACAATATTCTAGTTAATGGTGAACCCACTGGCCACATCTTACCTATGCGTGGTATTCGACAAGGGGATCCTCTTTCTCCTTTTTTATTCTTAATCTGTGCTGAAGGGTTGACTGTTATGGTTAATAAGGCATATGCGAGGCATAGCCTTCAGGGCTTTCGGTTTCGTTCACCTGGCATCACTGTTTCTCATTTATTCTTTGCGGATGATGCAGTCTTATTCTGTAGAGTGGAGGAACCTGAAGTGGTTTGTTTAAAACGCATTTTATGTACTTATGAAATTGGTTCCGGTCAGCGCATTAATCTTGACAAGAGCTCTGTTCTTTTCAGTCCCAAATGTCCTAACCATTTACGCCAGCAGTTGGTTGACGTCCTTGGTATACAGAAAAAGAAGGTTTTGGGAGATATCTCGGCTTGTAGGCTGATTTTGGTGTGTCTAAGAAGGCTGTTTTTGAAGGGATCCATAATTGCCTTTCATCCAAACTCTTGGGCTGGTCGGAGCAATTCTTATCTCAGGCAGGCAAGGAAGTTCTGATTAAGGCAGTTGCCATGGCTTTATCGAACTACGCCATGTCTTGTTTCAAATTACCTATGAGCTTATGTAAAGAAATTGAAAGTGACATTGCCAATTTTTGGTGGAAGAATTCCAGGGACAGCCATGGGGTTCATTGGGTGAGTTGGCAAAAGATGAGCAAGATGAAACATGTGGGAGGTCTAGGTTTTGGGACCTGATTTGTTTTAACTTGTCCCTTCCGGTGAAAACTTGCTGGAGGATCGTATGCTCTCCTAACTCTTTGTTAGCCGACTCTTACAACATAAATATTTTATAGGGCGTGATTTTTAGTCCGCATGTGCAAGGAGTGGCTCTTCTTGGGGATGGAAAGGGCTTGTACAAGGGCGACACATCCTTAAGGCTGGTGTGAGATGGAGAGTTGGCAATGGGGAGAGTATTCGAATTCGTGAAGACCGCTGGATGCCTTAACCTTATAACTTCAAGGTCCAATCTCCTCATCCTGAGTTGCCTGTTTGGGTTAAAGAGTTGATTGATCCGGTCACCAAAGCTTGGAGACGGGATGATGTGATACGGTGGTTTACTGAGGCTGAAGCAAAGCTTATACTCAATATGCCCATTAGCCGTAGGGGATGTCCTGATAAACTACTGTGGCATTTCACAAAGCATGGCGACTATACAGTAAAGTCAGGTTACGAACTTGCTGAGAGTTTGCACAGGAATGGTGAGCAGTGTAGTAATCAGAAGGTGCAAAAATCCTTCTGGAAAGGCATTCGGAGTTTAAAGGTAATCCCAAAAATTAGATCTTTTATGTGGCGGGGTTGTTTAAACTCTCTAGCTGTGCGGGATAATTTGCGGAGACGTCATATGGATGTGGAGAATAAATGTGGGCTCTGCGAATAGGAAGGTGAGACTCAGATGCATTTATTTTTCTAGTGTGAATTTGCCCGCGCTTTTTGGTTCGCTTTTCCTTTCCAATTGGATACTACTACTGTTGAGGGCAATGATTTTGCATCCTGCTGGGCTTTTCTCAAGCAGAAATATGCAGGTTACGAACAGTCTGAGGATCGTTTGCAATTACTTGCTTATGGATTTTGGAGAATATGGAAATGTCGTAACTCTATGGTGTTCCAAGGATTACAAATAAATCCGAGTGATGCATTTGGTATAATGGCAGTGCAGGTGGGGGAATACAGAGAGGCTGTTATACCCAAGGCTCCATTGATTAATGAGCTACCTAGACCCCTTGACCAAGCTCAACAGGTCCAGGCGGTATGGGAAAAACCCCGGCATGGTTTTGTAAAAGAAAATTGTGATGGGGCTTGGGTGATGCAGACAAATATGGGAGGTTTTGGGTGGGTGATTCGAGACTTCGTAGGTTGGATGATGCAAGCAGGAGGTCAAGGAGATATGCGGTATGGGTCTGCTCTCGCAGCTGAAGCAGATGCTATTCATGCAGTGTTGATTGCTTGCCAGCAAGGAGGTTTTGCTCGTGTCATGGTGGAATCTAATTCTCTAATTGCCATTCAGATGGTGAAAGGAGAAAGACTAGTGGATGTGGAGGTAGATGGTCTAATTTTCGACATCCAGGCTGTGGCTAGAGAACTCCAAGAAGTGATTTTTATTCATGCCCCTCGCAGCTATAATCTCATGAGGTTGCATCTTTTGTACGTGGGATTTTGTTCCTCCTGAATAGCTGTTTAATACCTTGGTTGCTGATGCCAAGGTCAGCATTCAGTTATAATAATATTTGTTCTTTTCCTGGAAAAAAAAATTGCCTAACATCAGTTATCCACGTGTGCTACATCGATCACTATACAATACTTGTAGTTAGTGAAAGAGTAAAGTGTTGTTTTCCCTCTAAACTATAGAGCTAGAGCTAATCTGACAGAAAGTGGCACATAAATATTGATGTTGAACAAAACACCTCTTTTAAAACCTATGTATGATTGAGAAGAATGATAACAAATCTTAGTACTTTATGAAATTTTAATATATCCATTTCTATTAAAAAATAATAATTAACTGTTTTTTAATGTTAAACTCAACTGCAAAAACTATGCCGTAAAACAGCCTATTAGTATTTTTCAAATATAATAACTGAAATTAATAAAGTATTGTTGCTTTGCTTGTTAACCATATATATGGTTTTTTTATTTAAAAAAATAGATAAAGATGATAGATTGCATTTATAATTTAGGCACAAAGGCCTTCAGGCACCAGAACCATTACAAATACATGTATAGTCACACAAGGTTATTACAACTATGGAAGAGCAGTAACCACAACGGGTTAATCCATATACAGAGGATTCCACTGGCACAATCAGCCACAGAAAGTGTATCTCCACTCATAGCCACAGAGGGCCAAAGAAGTTCCGACATACAAGTCGCAAGCTTGCAGAAGAGGAAGATATGAGAGGGGAGGAGGAGCAGTGACCTCCTTCCCCTCAAGGTCTGTGCTGCGCTAGAGAGGTTTGTTTTAGGAAGGGGCTAGGGTTTCTTCTTGTTTACCATATGTTTATAACTATCAAGTTTTAAATTCTTGTTTTATGTATAATATATTAATATTTTCTTTTTCTTTTTTGTGATTCAACAATCATGAGATGTTCCATGCATCTCTAACTTATGTACCATTAATAGCAAAATAAAATAAGATTTATCATCAAGATATATATATATATACATATATATATATATGTATATATGTATATATGTATATTAGAGGAAGAGATACAGTTTTGAAAAATATATTTCATATAATTTCGTCCTTGCCGCGGTGGCAAAAGCAATGCGGGTTGGCATGCTTGCTTCTTGATAAAGGTTTCTAGTAGGTGGAGGTAAAAACATATTCTAAAAATATATCGTGGACATGATCTTAGAGAACAGAAATGATGTTTTAAATCTTACAGTTAGAGCATCACCAGTGGGGGTGTATTTTTGGGGGTGTAATAAAGCCACTTTTACATCCCTTTACACCTCCGGGGTGTAAATGTGACTTTTCTCCAATGGGAAAGATGTAAATCGAAAGATGTATATTTGATTTTCTTGTCTTAATTTGTTTTTGTGTTAATTATTTTTTTGTGTTAACTTTATAAAATTAATTTTGTGTGGGTTAGGTTTATTTTATTTTTCCAAACAAATAGACCTAAAAATATTTAAATTCGGAGAAGATATGATTTCATCAAACTAGAACCGTTGGATCGTAAAGTACATTTAATCTGAACCGTTGATATCTTAATCTGAACCATTGCATTTTTTTATATCAAAATTTTTGTCTTTTTCTTTTGTCTCTTTCATTTCTAGCCGTTGCAGGTACTTGTCTTTTGTCATTTGCATTTCATGCATGAAATGCATTTCAACCAACAGCCACACACACTCAAATTCAATGGGCCCACCAGTGTGAAAATTAGGAGAGTGTTGTGCTATTTGCGCGTCACCAGCGTGTGGAAGAGGTAGCAGTCAGCTTTCCTCTCTCTTCTTTGATATTTTATTTGAAACGGGGCCCACATAGAAGATGTAAAAAGAGATGTACTTCTCCAACTTTTTTCACATCTTGCAGCAATATACACACGCCCACTGCAGCTCTTTCCGGCCAAAAAAAATGTATATCTGATATACAACCCCATATACACCCAACCATTTGTGATGCTCTTAGAGATACCGTGATCAAGTTTGCTTTACATGGTTGCAATAGAGCCGCTCATGATGCAGCGTTTATGTCCAAATATGGGTTATCATAAGTTATCACCATTGAAATGTAATAGTATCTGAACAGTTCTTTAACACTCTTTCTTCAAATGTAAATGTCCTCCATTCAATTATGAATAAACTACTATCGTTTGACTAAAAGAAAGACTTTGATTTCAATGGGAGACGCTAGGTATTACAAGTATGTGAGTTGTAGAGATAATTTCAACAAATTAATAACCACACACTTTTTTATCAATAGGCGGGGAACTCCAGTTTCAGACCTCTTCTAACATTAAGAAGATAAGTACCTCTAGACTAGTTGTTCGTTTGTAATTAATTACATACTTCCAAATAAGTTCAACACACGACTAAAAAAAAAGGGCAAAAGCTACAGTTTCTCTAGGCACAACATGTCAACGGTGGCCATGACTGGTTTAAAGCCACGGCTATTGTATATTTGTGGCCCCTAATACATAAGCCATGGTCATAGGTGTATCCGTGGCTTATATTGGGCTTTTCTAGTAAGGATTTTTAGCCATTTTCATTTCGAACTATTGAAAGAATTCAACTTACCCCTCGAATTATTTCATCTGCCGATTTAGTCCTCAACTCGTAATAAATAGTCAATTTCCCTTAAGTTTATCTAATTCCATCAACTTTTCTCGTTAATAACAAGGGCAAATTTGTAATTTTAACTTAAAATTCATAAAAATATTGTAAATAATTAACTTTTAGAAGAAAAAATTATTCTCCCCACAAAACCCCCACCCCCACCGATTTCTTCTCCCCCAAAGATTTTTTTGCTTCTAAAAGTTAATTATTTACAATATTTTTATGAATTTTAAGTTAGAATTACAAATTTGCCCTTATTATTAACAGAAAAATGAATGAAATTAGATAAACTTAACTGTAAGTGAAATTGACTATTTATTACGAGTTGAGGGACTAAATTGGCAAACGAAATAGTTCAGTGTAAGTTCAATTGCCTTATAGTTCAGTGCAAACCGCACTTTACCCTTCTAGTAATGACAACTTAAAGGTTAATTATAGGGAGTCGAAAGATTATTTCTTAAACCGTATTAAAAGTATTCACTGTTAGCATGGAATTAATATGTATATACATCACGCTTATTTGCCATCCAACTTTGAAGAACCAAGTGTATGATCGAGCATTCCTTAAGGATAAACTTTCCTATTTGCATTTGGTGTTTCAAATTTTGAAAGACTATTCGAATGTACTTGATTTTAAAAATCCATGTTTTCACAAAGAAAAGCAATGAATAAGAAATATTGGGCTGTTAGAAAAATGGAATAATATATGTGCTATGTAGAATGTAATTTCAATTTTAAAGTATTTGTAAACAAATAATCAATCATAACCAATCAATGAATTGTGTACTTCATAGGAGTACACGATGTTGAGAAGACACCTAGTATCAAGAATTCATAAGTAAACCCATCTCAACTATTCTTTTAATGAGCTTCTTGTTTTACCCCTTTTTAAAATTCAATATTTACACAAAATACTTATCATCAATAAATGTGGGTTTTACATCCCCAAAATCTTCACCATTAGAGCAACTTCCAGGCACCACAGATGTAAATATGGCTTTTACACCCCCATATACATTATGAACTGGAGATTCTCTTATTTTATCATACAAATGCCTCTGTTAACATACATGTTTTACGAGCCCCAATTTCTTCCATAAAATACAATATTAAAGAGAATTGTCAGAGTGGTTTTAAAGGATCTAGTTCTGCTGCATTGTTGTATACTTTCACCTTATTAAGGCTTTACTGCTCCCAAGAACCTAAGAATTAGAGTCTAGATGGTAGAAGTGGTTCTTTCCCACTTCAATATGTTTTTCTTATATTTTTTATACAAGCGATGTTGGGAGGGGAATTCGAACACCGAACCTTAGGTGCAGAGATAACGCTTTTAACCACTTGAGCTACAACCCTCTTACCCCACTTCAATATGTTTTTGTTTTTATTTTTATTTTTAATACAAGCGATAATCTAAATTACAATGGGAGGGGGGTTTCTCACACACACTACTAAGCTAAGGTGTCATGAGGGTTTGAACATGAAGCCACTAATTTAAAAGTGAAGGTCATTTTTCATTGGGCTAGACCCCTTGTTGGCCACTTCAATATGTTTTTAGATGGGTCAGCTGTGGCTTCTGTCCCAGTGTGTCGATTTTGGAATTCTATTATCTATGACCCCTTAATCCTAATTCATTGGTTGTTTCTTTGTGCTATTACTTTTCTTATCACTAGATTCATGGAATAGACATGAAAAGGAAAACAAGGTCAACATTCTCTCTCTCTCTCTCTATTTATTCATACATGAATTTGGTTGATGACTTGTTTCTCTCTTCTTTTTTCTTCAGATCATGATGGTGTTTGTCAATTGGTTTCATGCCAAATTGAACTTAAAAAGTGGGGGATATATAATCTTCATTGATGGCACACCGAACCATGAATTAATTTGATGAAATTTTGCAAGCTTGGACTAGAGGAATCGACTAATAGCATTGTAAATTCCCAATAACTTAACATGCAGAATGAATGGATTGGGTTGAAGCTGTAAATAAGTATGTCGACTGGAAAACATATTTTTTTACTTCTTTTAAATGCATGCAACATCGTGGGTAGACATGTTTACTTTCACCTTCACTAACTCCCAATTGCACATAGCCACAGCAAAGCTTTCAATTTTGGCACCAAATAACCTACAGGTTCCAAAGCCAGTCACTTGGCACATTACATTGTCAGGTTTTGAACAGATCCTACAGGAGAACAGAGCATTCAAAGATGTTGAGCTCTCCAATCCACTGCAAAATTCTCATCACTGTCACTATCACTTGATGACTCATCATGACTCGGCTCCTTTTTGACAATCTCTGAAACTTTTCTACGCTTGGAAGCACTTGCAGCCTTCAACTCCATTTTCTTCTTTCTTAACAATTCCACTTTCTCCCGATATGCCCTGAACGAAAGGAGAGCGAAGAAGGTAAAAGTCTGCAGTGAGGAAAATAGAGAGAGAAAAAATGTATAAAACCAAAGCACATCACTTTATTGCTGAACTCACCTTTGCTCTACTGATTCAGCCTCTTCTATCATCTCAGCGGCATCAATCTTCAGCACAATTGCAATGACAAGACAATGATATGAGTTTGTATAAATCAACCTCACGTAGAGTACAGATATAAAAATGCTATGCAAGGATATAAAAATGTTCACCTCTTCTTCTTCCAACCGATTATCGACCTCCTTCAAGTCCTCTTGGATCAACTTTTCAAATTCTTTGTACTCATCTCTACCCAACAGTTAACACAAATTCTAGGTCACAATGTGTTCATGTTAAACCTACTTCAACAGAGGGAAAAGGGAAAAAAAAAAAAAAAAAAAAAGGCTAAAGTGTCATTGAAAGATGACAACTGCACCCAACAATTTAAAACACACCAAGAGACGCAGCATATTCGGGACAATATTGCCAAACCTATCAATTTTATATAACAAACTTCCCAAGTTACACTGTATGAAGATTCAAATTATTTACTCTTTAAGCCTTTTCAGAATCTTTTTAACATGAAATAGTATACTTACCGGAATTTGGAACTTCTATTATATCTAGAATGGAATTTAGAACCTAGAACCTTCGGGAGTAAATACATACTAGACTAGAAAAATGAAAACAAATAAGAGAACTTTCAAGAGAATAACACCTTTACAATCTAGGAGATTATAAGAATAATGTACTTACTTGACATCTGGCTTAACAAGCTTTATTCCCCGTGCAGATAAATCAGCTTCCTTGTTATCAAAGAAGCCCTCAGGAAGAGCTCCCTTTATTTGCTT
This sequence comes from Prunus padus, assembly GCA_024362665.1. Lineage (NCBI taxonomy): Eukaryota > Viridiplantae > Streptophyta > Magnoliopsida > Rosales > Rosaceae > Prunus > Prunus padus. Next base: position 27,234,142 of record JANFAM010000017.1, read on the forward strand.
AGCTTCTGAACTGGAAATCTGTGATGATGTCCGTGTAAGGTCCCTGACAGGCTCAATTTTTCTTGTCTCAATCTTTTTGTATGAATCAGTCTCCACCACTGTGATAGAATCCATTCCTAAGATGATAATGTTAAGTTAGAAAGACTAAACGATATCATTAAAACAATTTTTTTTAAAGATCAACAAGTTCAAACTAAATCCGAAAAACTCGTCTTCTAGGCAGAGTTCAAATCGACTTAGATTTTCTGTTCTGGTACTGCGCTTATGACCAAAACTTCATCATTTTAATATAAACCAAAAAAAATTAAACTCTAGAACGGCATCATATTGTGCTAATGTCAACATAATATAAGTAAAGGATCCAATTTCATCTAGGCAACTACATATGAAACAAAAGATTGGGTTCTCCTAAGGGCAAAATTAATTACCATCTACAATAACAACAAAAAGGGAAAATTACCTAAGTAAGAAGAAGCATATATCAAAACCTTAACAAACATAAATTTAAAAATTAATTCATAAAACCCAAAAACTGTATCAATCAAACAAGAAAGCCAAACAGTTTGTTTATGGCTTAATGCTATTAAAGAAATGACGTGACATTACCAAAATGTCATAAATTAAGGACTATTGAAAAAAGATTTTTGTGGGAATTTTATTTATTTTTGGTTAAAGTGAAAATTTTAGTGAAGTTTCTTGTTTCCTTCACTTGATTCACTTGATTATGAGCGAAGAAAGAGGCTTAATGAGGGGGTCGCCAACTTATTTTCTGTTTTTTGCTATTTCAAAATTCCAATAACAATTCAAACCCCATTGCCAATGCTCTTTTCCAGTCTCAACCATCATTGGTCATTAGTTTGTTTGCATCTCAATGATCCGGGGGTTAATTAGATTAAAGTGCTAACATATTCAATTCCATATACTTCTAATGATACAATGAAAGCAGGAAAAAATATCGGTGGTGGGAATTGTACTTTTTAGCATTTTATTTATCAAGTAAATCAATTGTACTAACAAAAAAGGGGGGGCAAGAACATACACAAATCATATATTTACATATCTAGTTTTTTCTTTTCAATAAGCAAGAAAAAATTGCAGTTTTAATTGGAACTTTCCAAGAAAAAATTCAACATAAAAATTTTTCAGTTGAGAGAAACAGATTAAAAACCTTAGGCCTATCGCCATTTTAGTCATATCAGGTGATGTTAAGGGTTAGACTAAAAAATAAACTATTGGGCTAAGTTGCATGAGAAATACGCTTTTCGAGTTCTATGGATTCAGAATTAATCTGGGGGGTGGTTTTGGTGGAGAATTCTAATATAGGGTTAGAAATATTCTTCCTTACATAAGTAAATGTAATAGGAAAAAAAAACTGTGTAACTAATCCAGCCAATTTGTGTGAAATTCTGAAAGTAAGGAAATAGGCAATTGCCAATCTATAACTAATGCCAGCAATGAATTCAAAAACCAGTTATACAGCTTCAGATGCTATGAAATCTTCTTTGCTGAGGACACAGGTGCTGTGAAATCCTCTTTCCATCAATATGGTTATCGCTTATTATTTATTATGTTACCGAGAGAATGTCCTTATTTAAGAACAGCAATAAAGCATAATATGCCTAGCAACAGAGATGCAAACAAAGACGAAATATTATAAAGATTTGGATTGCTCATACATGTATGAGAATACCTGTATTCATAAGCAGTGCTATATCTATATTAGTAATCTGGAAAGCAATAAGTTGAATGCACTTACCATTGCCCCAGTTTCTTACTCTTTCCCACATCTAACTGCATAAAGTTTTTCAAGCTACCCAACTAGAATTTAATACTATGAATTAGTTTGAGTATAACCAGCGATGGAATTCTGCATAGTTGAGTAGAAAAACCCTTTTTTGTTGAAATAAATGAAAGAGTAAGCTACACTTATGCATAAAGGCTAGTACATACAGTCTCTCCCTTATATAAGTCTGTATCCTCTATACAAGCTTCTCATAAAAATAACTCTATACATGCTGATACAGTCCTTACTCCTCAGGCAATAAAACTAAGCAATGAGGTGTGGTAATAGTAATCTAAAAGAAATAGATAGGTTTCATAGTCTCACCAGTATTTTGTTTTTGTGCCTCATGGTTATCAAAAAAATCTGGAGGAAGCCCAGATGATGTTTGAGGTCTAGACAATTCTGTAGAGCGTTCAGGTCTTGGGAAATCCAATTCCGGAGAATGTTCAGCCTTAGGTTCTGGCAATTCTGGAGGGGCTTCAGTTTTTACGTTGTTGACTCGGTTTAGTCCAGCTGCTGTAGCTTTGAGATTATTTATTGCCTATTGTGATAGAAGCATCCCGTCAGTAACACTTCAGATAGCTAATTAAAGATAAAGGAAAAGGAATCACATCTAAAATTATGGCATCCCAAGATGCTTCCTCTTTCTGCCAAATATAGATTAAATGTAATTTTATATCTATGGGGTATCCAAGAAAAATTATTATACAAGAAGTTAGATGTAACCGAACAAGATCAGTTTGACATTGCCTACATTTAGAATATGGGATGAGCCCTATACTGCTGAGCAACAAGATCGAGGGAACCATTCGAGATGGTAATACATCCACATTTCAAGAGCTAAAATGATGTTATTGAATGCAGCAGTATTGTAAACTTTCAACATCACAATGCATTAGTTCAAGAAGCAGGTAAAATTGATGCATTCACCCTTTCATATTAAAATAATAATAATAATAATAATAGATCCTTCATATCAACTTTGCCGTTTCCACATTACAAGCTGTTTGTCAGTTTCTTAGTTGCTAAATGGAAAGATTAGGAAAAAACTAAATTAATGGTTCTCACCTCATGGTGTTTACGAGATGCTTGATGTGCATCCCACTGAAATTCAGATTTCAGAGCGATGTCACAAACCCTGCATACAGGCTGGTCAGATTCATTATACCTGTATGTAGCACAAAAACAGCAGAAAGAAGCAGTCAGAAACTCTGTCTTAGCAATTTCAATATGCAAGTCAGTGTCGTCAATAGAAAACAAGAAATTGGAACTAGTAACAAGCGAAAAAATCACATAAAAGGTAAAGCAAAGATAATATACATAACAAGTTCCCAGACACATTCTGGAAAGATAAAAGTAAGATCGTTCAACATTCCATAATATGTATTTTCTTAACTGATTCCCATTTCTATCTAAAACGAGTTCTCGTGAGGTTCATTTCAAATGAAGGTTATGAAATTAGATACTACTTAACAAATTTTATTTTACTAGCTAGAACAGAATAATGCATTTGTAAACAGTTAAAAGGGACTGCTAAACCAAATTCATACTTTGTGCTTGACAAAGCTCAGAGTTTTAACAAGATCAAACTTTGAGAGCACGATTTTCTAACATAGAACCAATTAAACATTCATTACTCTGATAGAACCAACAGCAACAAACATTGCTTTAACTTTTCTTTTAACTAGGAAACGACTACTTAAAAAATGAAATTAAGTATTTTAAATAAATGCACATTATGTCCCGATTTAAAATACTAACAATAATCAATTTATGTTTCCAAAACATAAATTGAAAACAAAATTTACGACAAGGGTTCTGCAGAATGCAATTTAAATGATAATATTACGTTAAACTGAAAGTCCCTAATGTCTAAAAAAAAAAATTTGTGTTCTCTCATATCTTACAAGTAAAAATATGTACCCAGTTACAAATATATACATGTATATATATGCGTGTGTGTGTGTGTGGAAGCGAAATTGGAAAAGAGGAGGTGTGAACACTGACCGTACGAGAGGAGAGTCTATGCGCTTTTCCTTCTTCTGGGCATTCAATTTAGCACGAAACAATGCCTTGTTCCTGGCTTTAGCATCCATCTCTAATATCTATGAATCCGAGATTGAGAGAGAGGGTTCGTGTGTGGGTGACAGCTCAGAGAGGAGGTCGGTGGAGGCGACGGTGGATATGAGGCCGTGGGTGGTTGAATACTCAGAGAGGAGGTAGGCGGAGCGATTGAGAGAGAGAGAGAGAGAGAGAGAGAGAGAGAGAGAAGGGATGAGACGAACGGCGTGGAAATTAGTAATCAGATGTGCGAAGGTCTACTGTTTTTCCTGAAAACAGCGGGTCTATTCCCGCCACGTGACAGAAACAAATATATTGATTTGTTTGGGTTAATACGGAGCATAGGTGGGTTTGTATGCGTTACATATCTTTTTCGGTCATCGGGTTTACATAACATTTTAATTTCATCATTGAGAAATTTTTTATACCTAAATTAGTGTTTACAATAACCCAATGTTAAGTTTATAGACATACCATTATTTTTCGTTAAGTAGCCCATGTGTGATAGAAAAGTTGGGTTAATACAGTAACCAATTTGACTATAATTGTTTATTAGTGACCAAAGTGAAATAGTGTGTAAAATCTAATGACAAAAAAGATATTTAACCCTTCTTTTAATGTCACTCTCCTAGTTTACTCAACAAAAAACAACGGCGATGTTTATAAATTGTAAAAGTTAGATTATACCGTGACTAATTTGGCTAAACCTTTTGCTTTTCTCATAAAGAATAAAATATCGATGGTATCGGAAATATCGGTAATCCAAAAATATGGAAATTTCGATGGAAATATCGGGATATTATCGATATTTCTGTCCATGTTGTCAATATTATCGATATTTTGGTCCATGGAGACCTAAAATATCGATGGTATCGGAAATATCGGTAGTCCAAAAATACAGAAATTTCGATGGAAATATCGGGATATTATGGATATTTTGTTCCAATCACGAGTAATTATGGGCTTAGAAAGTTTGCAAGAGTATTGAAACAATCAGTTTACTATCTTCCATTGATCTGTTTGCAAGGTTTTGGATTTGAAGTATAGATTTTTGCTTCTGTGAGCTGAATTCAATGTGTATGTGTTCAATTCTTCTATATATGTATAATGCATGCACAGTCAAGCACATTTATGTATATACACATTAATTTGAACATTTCTATTCAGCAGAAGATGTCATGGAGGCAAATGTTATTAAACTCTAGAGCAAAATTTCACTCTGTTACTTTGTTACTCTCTTTCTATCTTACTTTTTCTATGTCACCCAACACCAACCTGGTTAGCATTGTATTCACAAATGCCTTATTCAAAGGGAAAGAGGCATTAAAAGACCTGGTCAAGGTTATCAAATTCTGACAACTTTTCTTTACCTGGGTTACTTGATTTTGAAGCTACTGAAGAGGGTTTTCGAGCTCTCTTGAACAAGCTTCGATCAAATACCCATCTCTGATTGGGAACTCTGCTTTCACTGGCCGAGCTACCGATGTTCAAGACAACCCCAAAGGCTGTAAAATCTGGCCTTCAAAGCCTTCCATGGTTGCCTCTTCCTTCACCTTTTTCATTTTCTCGTTTATAAGGCAGTCCAAATTTTGTTTTGTTTTTGTTTGTTGGGTTAACTGTGTCATGTTTCTGCACTCACTGGTTTGGCAGGCTTCGCTTCTTCGTTTGAAGAGTAGATTTTCTGATGGTTTCCCTCTCAGCTCATTAGCAGATGAATCAATGTGCTTGACATTTTATGGTTCATTCTTGTGGACAGTTAGCTAATGAACCAGGGAACTACTTTGCTCTTGCTACAAGTTTTTCTTGTTGTAAGGTTTGAATGGCAACTGGGTTACTGTTTTTTCTTTCTACTATCTAGAACCTTACTTGACCGGCAATTGTAAACAAATGGATTCAAGGAAAAAAAAATCGCTTAGTAGATGCAAGTGGTTACAATTAATCATGCACTCGAGGTACTAGATTTGATTCCCCTCTCCCAATAGCGCTTGTATTTAACAATAATAAATAAATAAAGCGCTTAACAGATGCATTACTAAAAAAATAAAGCTTAAAACATATGGCAGTGTCTAAACTCAAAGCAGTAAATACCCTTTGTATAGTATTAGGTAACTAATCTCCCAAGGGATGTATAGTATTACGTCACAACAATCTGTGTCCACATTTGTATCCTAAAACATTTGCTTTACTTTTATAATTCATGCCTCTCTATCTCAGGTTACAAACAAGGGAGTGCTATTAATATTATCTTCAAAGGTTTCAAATACAATGCATTGTTGTCCTGTATCAAATTATCAATGAATGAGTTGAATATAAAGGAAATATGGCCGATGTTTGGACAATATAAGAAATATATTTTGTCTTCTAGGAGCGTAGCCAAGTTCATTCCAATTTCTTTCTTCTTTTTTTTTGGCTTGAAATGTTCATTCAATTTAGTTGTAAGTCTCGAAACATTTTAATTTAGCTTATAATTAAGTCATCCATTCCGTGTACTTAGGGTCCAGTTGAGCGTTAAAAAATCCCCGACGTCAATTTCGGGGAGTCTATGATTAAAAACTTGCCTTGCAAACTTGATTCACAAGGGAGAGTGCTAGCTCAAGTGTTCTATTTTTTCAATGTGGACATATTTTGCAGAGGAATTGTATATCAATTGTTACCTTCTTATAGTCATAATATCTTATGATTTTATAGAAAATCCCATTTTATAATTGTATACTACGTTACTAGCATGCCGGTGTAGATGCTTGCAAATTAAAAACGTATAATTATTAATTCATTTACAACCATAACTGAAAGAGAGAACAACCAATAATAAGTAGCTACCATTATCAATACTAATGATGATGATGATAATAATATAACTTTTTAAATTTTTTTTATACAAGCGATAATCTAAACTACTCTAAATTACGCTAATCCAAGGGAGGGGATTGAACTCAGATGCAACTTGCAATACTACACACTGGTTTATAACTACCTTCAGAAGACAGAAAAAGAAAGGAAAATTCAGAAAAGACCATGCCCATAACCAAAGTTATAGGCACTACTAGGGATCATAGAACCAGCAGATCCAATTTGATTGCAGGTTTGCTTTCAAACAGATGATCATCACTTTGATTAGTGATTACCATTCATCTAAAGAATGGTACTGAGAATTGATAGCAGCACAAGACTGGATCATCAAAATCTTTTTCGCTTGTTCAATTACATTCTTCTTGAGCTCCTCCATTGTAGCCTTCAGTATCTGTAGCTCATGCAATCCCATTTCATCAAATGGGTTTTCCCACCAACACCGTCTCAATGATCTCTGCCTGGCTCTGCTCATTTCGTCAAGTTCTTGTCCTCGTTTTTTCTCAGCCTCCAAATGGTTTTGAGTCCGAGTTAACACCATATAAAGCTCATGAACACTACTGCCACTCATGTAGCCCTGAGCCTGATCAACAAGTAGTTGTCGACTACCGAAATTGGAGTCTATGGAAAGTTTTGGAGTGCCAAGAAAGCGGTCGAGGATGGACTCAACATGAGGGTGGCCAAAGGAGAAGGGTTTATTGGCAGGAGAAAAGGCCACTATTGCAATTTCAACACCACAAAGTGTGCAGAGCTCACTAGCCTTCTTGAAGAGTCCTGAACGACGTTTAGAGAATGTGACTTGTAAATTACTTCTCTTGGCTATTTTGGCAATTGGAATCTTTTGGCGTCCCTGGCTTGGTTTCTTCTTCATCATAACCATAGTAGAAATTGGAAAAGGATATATATGTTTATATATAAAAGAGCCAGGCAGAGACTCAATGCAAGCTTGTTGCGAGTGGGATGGTTGGAGGGAGATCTAAAAACATGTATTTATATAGGGCTGTATAGTTCTCTGTCATTTCCCTTTGAATTAATAGCACTTATGTTGGGCATATTATTGTCCAATGGGGTCTTAATGCTCTGTTACCCTGTATGATTAACACAAGATCTTTCGGAAGTTTTGAGTTTTTTCAGTTAATATATATGCAATTACAATGGAATTAATAAGCAATTGATGATTTACATAACATACTCAATTATTGCCAACGGGGTAGCCAGTAAAAAAGGGCATTTGACTTGGTGACTGATGGTCTGACATTCGAAATCTCATGACACCTTAATAGTGTGTGTGTGTGTGTGAGAAACCCCCCTGGGCATATTATTGTCCAATGGGGTCTTAATGCTCTGTTACCCTGTATGATTAACACAAGATCTTTTGTAAGTTATGAGTTTTTTCAGTTAATATATATGCAATTACAATGGAAATAATAAGCAATTGATGATTTACATAACATACACAATTATTGCCAACGGGGTAGCCCAGTAAAAAGGGCATTTGACTTGGTGACCGATGGTTTGACATTCGAAATCTCATGACACCTTAATAGTGTGTGTGTGTGTATGAAACCCCCCTCCTTGTAGTTTTTAGATTATCACTTGTATTAAAAAAAAAACATTGGAAGTCAACGAGGACTACGGTTTACTTCGATTACAAGAAAGAACAAAAGGAATTGGCTAAATCATCTACGCTATAAGAGCATATGGAGGCTCAATATCCCCGAAAAGATAATACAATGCATTGTCAATGATTTACAATATAGCAACGAAGACTTGGTGAAAATTCAAAATGTAGGAAAGAGAACCAACAATGCTAAGGAAAGGGAATATGTACTGTTTATTACTTGAGCAGCGATTTTTTTAAAAATAATCTGGTATTTTAATTAAAACTAATGTCACATAGCGTTCAATACCAACAGATTTTGTAAACTTCCTAAACCAGTTTACTATACACCAAAGATATGAAACAAGGGCTCTGGTGCAAATACCAAGGTAGATTGCTCAATTAAATCCAGTACATCATACACCACCGTTAAACGTTATGATGGAACTTAAATAAGGGTGAAGAAAGACTAGAATATCATGAAAACAAAAACTCTCTTCTTTCACAGCTCCATACATCGAGTGTCCGCCAGTAACATTTTGCAGCAGACAAAATCTTTGTGTAAACGACACACTACTCCTAAACTAACTAGGATTTGACCGCCTGAGCTAGAGGTCTCCAAAGTCCCAGTCTATACTTGTGAGTGTATTTCAAGATCAGCTTCCTCTGCAAAAGAGAAATCCAATATCAAATTTCTAAACATCCAAGAAAACGACATGAAAATCCTCCGAATTATATTTCTTTCAAGTTCTAAGAAAAAAAGAAGAAGCAAAGTTATTATTTCCATTCGTTCATCAGCAATGCATAAAGATTACTGAGACGGATTCAAAGCAAACATGAAACAATAATGCTGATTCCAAGGCCTTAGTATAGCTTTACATTTCTAAATTGCAAGAAATATTGTTACAAAATTAGAAACTTTAATATGTTCATGTCCTGTGGGTGTGTGTGTCAGTAAAGTAAGTGATCAACTCATTGATTACGTGTTTGCAAGGGACGCCAAGTTTCTTCAGCTTGAGAGTACGAGTGACAAGCAGCTTTTGGAAGTCACCAATCTCAGCTTCAAGCTTGGCCACATGGGATTCCACTCCATTGCCAATTCCATTCAAAAACTCTGGTATTCCAACTTTCACTGCCAGAAAAACAACCACACAACCCCAATTTTAAGGTTTCCCATCAAACTAAAGCCAATTTTCAAAAAAGTTATCCCCTAAATTTCTAATAAAACGTTAAGAAAAGTTTGTTATTCTGAAACTTGGACTGCCCATTTAAGCCTACAACATATAACTATAGGCTAAGCTTTGCACAAAAATATTCACTTTCCATGCCCTTCAACGTTCTCAATCTCTTAGCACAACTTTTTTAATTGAAAAGAAAAGGAACGAAACACAACCCGAGTGTGATGTTCAGTCATAGAGAAAAATTACTCAGTAAATGGATAGTTAAATAAACAAGAAACATGACCTTACAAAACCCAAGATTTCACCTGCCTCCCTTTCGTATCCCCAACTTTTTCAGCAACTGAGTGGTGAGCCCCATTAAGCATAACAAAACTTATTGGGCCATTCTTCTTTATTTTTTTTGGTGAAGTGACCAATAAAGTTTCTCATTTCTATCGAAACCTAAATATAGAGCATTAACAAAACCCAAACTCTATGTTCCCATTTCTTTCATCTTCTTTCATTTTTTTAAGCTTCCAAACAAAACCTCAAATGCCACATACCTACTTAACTAAATAAACAGTGTATCTTCTAAATTTGAAGAAAAGGAAATCACAAATTCATGAAACCCAGAAATCTTATTTTCTATCATTTTCTTGGGAACCAAAGACAAGTGGAAGGATCTATAAGCCCAAAATCAAAATCTTTGCTTACCTAGGTATGGGTTTGATTTTGTGGAGAATCTGGCGGATCCGGTTGCTAAATATGGTCCCAAAATTGCTCTTGAGTTGAATAGTATTTGCCTCCATGCCATCTTCTGTTGAATAGAATTGTTCAAATTAATGTATATAAACAAATGCATGTGGAGTGGGCATACATATCTAGAAGAACTGAACACACGCACGCACAACAACACTGAATTCAGCTCACTGAAGTGTAAATCTAGCCTACTCAAATCCAAAACCTTGCAAACAGAGCAATGGAAGACAGTAAATCAAGGACCAGATTTGGTACAAAATATTGAAGAGATTGTTAATTTACTTTGATAGGTGCATATGCATTAACTTTGGGTTTCTTTCACATTCCATATTCAATACATGTTAGTGATGTTGTTATGATTAAAATTTTAGAGGGGTTACCTTGACTGGGCAGAAATGCCATTAGGGGCAGAGATGAAGTGTCTTAAATTATTAAAGACTTTGGTTGATTTTTTGAATTGGTGTTAAGTTGACAATACACATATATTTTGTTTTAGTGAGATTGAAGTTATAACTTTGAGTGGGATAATCAAGAGCATGCCTAGTTAATTTCACCTGCATATCTGAGTAAAAGATTAGCAAAATAGAAATTGGTGGCCCATTTCTATCATCCACGTGGCAAATGAAACCATGCTCTTGCTGAGTGAAATCTAAGCAGAGATTTATGACTGGCAAAAGTACCAGTAAGTGCATAAATTTTCAGCCTCTTACTGAGAACTTTTATCTCAGTGCTTAAAGTATTAGAAAGTATCAAATTCAACATTGCTACAGGTTGCTTCTAAATTATACTTGCAGTCAAAGTTACAACAATGAATGTGATTAAGGAACATAAGCTTTTGGATTAAAGGTTTTAACGTCAGGGCTCAGAATTTTTGTCAACCAACAAAAAAAGAACTTAGGCAGGTTGAACCCCTAATCGAGTTCATCTCGAATTTGATTGGAATGGTTAATTTGCCAACTCAAACTCAGACTAATAACAATTACTACAATCAAACTAAGTTCAAGATGTGTATCTCAGTTCCTGGTATCATCAAATTGCGAGACTTTTTTTTAATCAATCATGTTTCCTTATCTACTCTTTTTAATCATTTTTACAAAGAAGCCTTAGCCCTATACCATGAAAATATATAGAGCAAAGAATCATCCTAAACCATAAGTATACATTCGCCCTAAATCATGAAAATGCCCCCAAATCCTTAAAATGATGCAAGATAGAAAATGCAGGAAAGAAATAATTCTACACATAAAACCCTAACTTAATATTAAAATTTAAAAAGAAAAGAGAATTAAATGGAAAAGAAAGGAATTTGAGTAGAGAGGGAATGGTACCTGTAGGTAGGAGAGAGAGCAGAGATCAGCTTTTGTTTGATAGAAAGAAGAACAAGCTGCAGTGATGAGAGGAGGAGAGAACCCGAAACGCAAGGTTTCGGTTTGAAGAACGGGCGAAAGGAGAAAGAGTAAGGTGGAGGGCACAAATGTCATTTACAAAAATGAGGGCAATATCGGTATCGTAAAAAATTCAATTAAATCCAGTCCACAACTGAACCCTAAACCCTAAACGCTGGCCCCTTTGCAGTCGACACAAAGAGAGAATAGCAGCATCAACTATTTCCCCTCGGTAAGGCCAATTGATTTGCGGATTTTAGTTTTGATTTTGCATTTGTACGTTCATTCGTTTGGGCATTTTGATTTCAATTTTGCAAATTTCTGCTATTTTGGTCATAAAGATGATAATATTTGCCTACAAAATAGTTCTGTAATCTAGAAATATTTCTAATTGTAATTAATAATTTCTAAAGTAGTTCTTTTAATTTCTACCAGATTACTTCCAAGTTGGTAATTGTATATTTTCCAGACATCTATAATATAATTGTTCGAGGAAAAATTCTGTGAAAAATTCAAGGTTGGAGAGTGTTCATTGCATATTAGTAAGGGTTCACAGTTCTCATTTAGATCGTTACTGTTGAATACTGTAATCTGAATTTTTTTTATTTGATTTTTATTTTTATTTTTCTTGGTATGCAGGATTTTGTAAGAAATGGAACATGGGTCCTTAACTGATCCCAGCCAATCTACATTTTCTTTGGTTGATGAGGATCATACATTTGCAAATGCCGCCAGGTTCACTTTGAATCAGGAGTAAGTGCTTTCTACTAATTTAGAAGTACTTTTAGTAAATATTTGACTGTTGCTATGCATCAGTAATCTGCATCTCCTATAACTATGATCTAAATTTAGTTGTCTAAGCATGAACCATAAGTGAATCCTTACCAAATTTTTTGTTTTTTGGTATTGAAGTAAATCTTACCATATTTGGTTACCATTCAATTAGAATGAGCACGGTGAGTGAAGCTTTATATGTTTATTTATTGATGCATACTATCCTTTGAATCCTTATCAAATTTTCTGTGTTGAAGTAAATCTAATCTTGCTATAAGGTAGGATTAAGTTTTAAATGAAGATATAAGATAGGATTAAGTGGAAAATGATGATGTAATTAGTAGTGATGGCAATAACAGTTTAATGATGATATCCTAAACAAGTTGTAATGTTATGTTGCAGTCCAAGAACAAAATTTTGTGGGTATAGCATTCCTCATCCGTCGGATAACCGAGTTAATATCAGAATCCAGACAACAGGTAAATACCTTGCCTTAAGCAATGTATATGAACTATTATAATTTTCATTTTTTTATCAACTATGTTTCTCATAATTGCAGCCTTGAGCTGATTTTTGGTTGGTTATTTATCTTATTTTTGGTAGAGATCTGATACTGATGATTTTTGCTTACATTGTCAATATGACAACAATATTTTCTATTCAGTTGATCATACCTCCAAAATATTCCAGTTGTGTATTTGATACTTTGCTTATACTTATCTCTTAATTGGAGCCTAGTTTTGGAGTCCGAACCAATTAATTGATAGGAGCAACTTTAGATGCCCAGAGAAACAGCTGCTTAATTGGTACACTACAGAATTGTGGGCTCCCTGTTACTTCTAATGGAGTTTTTACTTGAACATGTATGTGAAGAGACCTATTTTAATCTCAAGAATAATTGATTTGGACCCATTAAAAGTTCTACTTTGGTAATCAATGCATCAAAGTGTCCTGCTTTGGTCATATAACCTTGGGGCTAGCCCTGTTTGTGAATGGTGATGACATGGGGGAGTGGGGAAGAAGGTTTAGGACTAGGATACGTTATGGGTTCGATCCCTTCCAATTTACCGAAATGTAGCCTTCGTCTCTAATGGCAAGTAGTTATATAAATCAAAATTGTACTAACTTCCTTGGTTTTTGTCTAGTTATAAAACCTGGATGTTTCATGAAATTTTACAGGCGATGCAGCAAAAGATGTATTCAACGATTCATGCCAGGATCTCATGGTGATTTGCCAACACGTGAGGAGCACTTTTGACAAGGCTGTCGTTGATTTTAGAATGAGCAAATCCGTAAATGGCATGGATATTGACTCAAATAAGTGAAGCCTCATATCTTAGTTTTTATTATTAATCTAGTCCATGACGGATGCATGGCATGGACTTACAAGTTTGACGTTGTTTGCTTATGTTGTGCATTGTATAGCAAAACAATTTGTAATGGTTATAAAGAACTTGCAAGATCTTCACCCTTTGATCCAAATCCTATTTGGGAAGGCGAAGGGGGAAAAACACTATTTTTCTAAGAAACATCTGTGCTGTAGTTGCAATCTTCAAGCAGTTCCTTCTCCCTTTAGAAACAAGAATACGAAATTAAAGCGAATGAAAATCAAGGTACGAAATAGAGATTACTTCGTCTGGAAGAGTGATGAATAGTGAAACCTGATGTGAGCTACTAGCTTGGGGAAGCGAACAGTAACTCGGATGAATAGTGACCGAAGGTCAGAGTAGTGATTTTGGTGGAGGAGAAGGAGTCATGGTTTCAAGGTTTTGTTTTGAAGAAACCCGATGTTAAGAGTGCACGTGAATAGTAGCTTCCTAGAATAAATAAGGAACGGTAGCTACTAGCTTAGGACAGTGAATATTGAAATCATATGAATAGTGACCCAAAGAAGGTCGGAATATTGATTTTGGCGGAGAAGGAGTAATGGTTTGAAGGTTTTGGTGTGAAGAAAAATGGAGGAGAAGGGAGGTATTTATAGAATTTCCCAACAACTCAGATCAATTTAAATATTTAATTCAAAGGCTGAGATCAAAAGATGAGTTTTGAACCAAATGTGGGGTGGGGGGGGTCCATTATAGCTTCAAGATGGACGGCCTAGATGCACTCCCAATCCAAAGGCCAAATCAAGTCAAACGTCTTTGATTTGATCAACGGTCCACATCCACCAATGAACACATTAGGCACAGTCCGCTGGCTAGTCCACTCAACCAGTGTTGATTGTATATGAGCTCTATCGCTCTATGTGTCTAGCTCAATGGCCTCGAAGTTGGCTCCCATTGAGTCAAGATTTGCTTCATGTTCACCCAGAATGGGCAATACGTCTTTGCTATATGACACTATTCCTCCGGTCCAATTCAGTCTGGTTTTGATGAAGAAATTATTAGGTTAAGCCAGTTCGGTTTCTGGTTTTGGATCGGAATCTTGATTTTTTGATTTTTTGTACAAAATTCAACAAATTTTTTATATTTGTGGATTAAAAATCCACAAATGGCCCATTTTTATGCAAAGGAAGGTGATTAGGCCTAGAAAAGAGAGGTGCTTTGGTGTGAGGCTTGGGGAAAGATTAGTTATGGGTTTATAAATTAAGAATTGTGGTTAAATATTTTATTAAAAAATTTAAAAATACACACTTGGTCCGGTCCAGTCTGGTTTTTTTTCACTTTAAGAACTGAAACAAAACAAAAGCGATCGGGTCCGGTTTTTGGTCAACTCCATTTTTCCGGTTTTTTTTTCTAGCCCAATTCAGCTCAGTTTTCCGGTTCGAATGCCCACCACTACTTAGTATTAACGGAAATTTGGATGGACATCCAAACAATTAACGGCAAGTCCCAAATTAGCCAATTTCATAAAATTGTTTAGGGGCCAAAACTGCAGTTTAGGCTTTTAATAAGGACAATACTTCCCTCCTTAACTCATCATTATCTTCTATTGTGACTCAACCACAAAGTGACATGTCTCCTCTCTTTTTAATTGTTAAAGCAGGAAAAAAAAGCTAGGGGAATTTTGTTTGTTTGTTTTAGTAAAATGTAATGGGTTCAATAAAAGTGGAAAAAAACACATTTGACAATTAAAAAGAAAAGGACACATGTCACTTTGTGGTTGAGCCACAATAAAATGGAAGTAGGAGTTTCTCCTTAGGACAAGGAGGGAAGAATTATCCTTTTAATAATGCCTTAGACATGATGCACTGTGAAGAGGCTTGCGCAAGGATGGTCCGCAATAAACCGAAATGTGACATATGTGGCACAATCCCAACCAACCAACGGTTAAGATTGGGAGTTTGGTATGGTCAAGTATAATGTCTCGCACTTTGAATAAACGGACCAATGAAAACGTGACATGTGAATAACCTGGGGACTTTGAATTAAATTTGGTGAAGCGGTGCTGCAATTGCAATGTCCTGACTTGATCAGCTGGTCTTCAATCTAAAACCTAATTTCACAGTCGGTCCATCAGATCTTCATAATATCATATCTTCTTTTGTTTTTGTTTTTATTTCGTCAAACTCGTACGGACGGATATTCTGTTGGAACCCAAAAACCTGTTTTATTTGTTTGCTAATTATTTTTATTATTATATATCTTTCTTAATTTTTGTTTTTTTTTTCGAAGTAAGAAAAAAGGAGAAACGTTTCGGATCTGAGATGGGTCTCATGGATTTTATACGACAATGATGAAAGCAATCATTCTGTGGCTCTGAAAATTCGATTCTCTTTCGGGTTTCTTTGTTGTCTTTGCCTTTCGATTTAATTAATGTTTCAAATCTGACGCCATGAGGAAGAAGCTCGATACCCGTTTTCCTGCTGTAAGTCCCTTCTTTGTCTCACTCTCTCCGCTCTTGTTTTAGGGTTTTTCTTTCGATCGAGTTTTAATTTGTTTGGTTGCTAGGAAAATGGGGGAAAAGGAGAAACTTTTAATTATTTATTTATTGCAGTTTCTTTTTGCTTATCGTTGGTTTTCTTAGCTAGAGTAATAAAGCATGTTTCGTTGATTCGAATTATTAGGTTAAAGTTTCAATCTTTTGGGGATTTCTGAGATGTTTGATCTGGGTTGGATTTCTTTAGACTGTATTTTCTTTTTATTTGTTGTGATTGTGATTTTAGGTAGAATTGGGTAATCGGTTTTTTGTTTTGGGTGATTTGATTTGGTTTTGGGATTTGATTCTTATCGATGATTTTGCCTTGTGTTAAAGTAAATAAATTGGTACTTGAATCATGGGGGTTTTATGGGGATACACATGCTTCTTTGCTCTTATGGTGTTGTGGTTTTGTATTTTGGTCAAGATGTGTTGATGAGTGAAGGACTTGTAAAGCCCCTATGGTAAAATCTGATCTGATTATATTAAATATTGTTTTCACATGAGTGCTTGGATTATATTTTTAGATTGTCAAACCATTTGAGAGTTTTATCTCATGCGTTGAAAGAAAAAGGAAAAAAAGTTGAGTTTGCGCTTCCTCAGCTACTTAGTGATCCATATACTACACTAGATTTCAGAGAATAGCTCTGTGAGGTGTTGCCCTAGGTGGTCGAGAGTTGTGGACCTTATTTTTGAAACTTTCAAAAAGCAAAATAGGAAAGAAGGAATTCAAGAAACACTTTTTTCTTGAAAATTTGAGTTATGCATTGGTAACTTCGTGATTGAAATTTACACGTGTGACGTACAATTTGGTAGTTTATAAAGTGATGTTGTTTGTTGTTTCAGTATTTGATAGTTTCTCTTATTTGGATACGATTTTCTTTTGTTGTCAAATCCTGCCTCTCTCCCTTCTACATAATCCTTATGATCTCAAAATTACATTGTATCTTCAAAAACAAAATCTTTCTGCGTATGGTTATCATATTTGTTGAGTTTTTCGTGTAGAAAATATTATTTTTTTCCCTGAGTTTCTTTTGGTATTATATTTGCATCAAGCATGGGAGTTTCCTATTTCGATTCCAATTGGATTATATAGGATTTCTTTGATACCACTTGCCCTTTACCCCGAGAGAGGCTGTGTATGAATGCACTGATTTCTAGAGAAGCCCTTGTCTTGTCCTTAAGTATGTTACTCCCTTGTGCCAGACAAGCACTAACCAAAGATATTTGCCTTGTGTTTCTGATTAGAAGAAATGATGTTTAGTTGTTTAATTGTAGTTTAGTGTTAAAGTTTTACATGTAACTCATCCCTTCTAACCATTGAGAAATTTAGTATAGCCTATTCTGATATAACATTTTAATTTGGCAGGCTCGTATTAAAAAGATTATGCAAGCTGATGAGGATGTTGGGAAGATAGCATTAGCGGTGCCTGTTTTAGTTTGTGAGTACTTGTGACTTTCTCAGGCTAGTAAGATTGTAGTATTCCAGGTTCTTTTATTTTTATTTTTGTTGCTTATACTTCTCTTGTTGCATATTATGCAGCTAAAGCATTGGAGTTATTTTTGCAAGACCTTTGTGACCGTACCTATGAGATAACCCTCCAAAGAGGAGCTAAAACCATGAATGCAGTGCATCTGTAAGTGAAAGATTGAATTTTGTGCATTCATTCATTTATTTACTTTAAGGGATAAATAACAGAACAACTTTGTGTGTAAGAAAGTGCAACAATGGTGTACAGTAATTAACTTTATTGGCCAGATAATGGGCTTAGAGCTAATACAACATATACATGTGCAGAAGCACAAAAGTATCCAGAAACAGCTGCTTCCCAATTTGCATAAATAAAGAGAAATGCTCCATCTTTAAATATTTTAGAACCTTTTACCCAAAATGAAGTTTAAAAGTGGATTCTCTATCTCACAAGAAAGATCCTAAATATAGGTTGCAAAAATTTCTTCTAAGCATACAAGTAGAGACACAAGAAGCGGGAATCACCCAGCTTAACTAACCTTGTGTTTGCTTATGTCATCAGTGCAACTGGATGATAGAGGAATAGATGTTCAATATTCTTAGCTGTTTCCTTGCTCATAATGTGCCAAGAAGGCGATGTGCAAACATTAAGTCTCCTACGTTGAATATTAGAACGAGTATTAATCCTTAAACAATTATATAAGCAACTGCAAGGCAGTTTATCTTTCCAAATCATTTTGGATGGTTCATCAGTCAACCAATTAGAACAGGATTTACACGAGAAAGATCTGTAATTCTGGAAGAGTCAGTTTATGCATCATTTAAATTTCTTCAACCATCTCATTTGGAATTAGGAAGTGACATCATTTGGATAGATGACAACCTCTGAAGATGTGGATATAAATGCATAAAAGAGATTATGCAATCTATTTGCGCTCCCAAAGTTTAACGCACTTATTGTTCCCCACAACTAAATGAAAATTATGAGAGAATGAATTGAGCCCTTTTGAAATATCCTTCCAATGACTGTGGCTTGAACATCTAACCACTAAGCTAGCGTGCTACCCATTAGCATCCAGGACATATTATGTTGGACAGTAACATGCCATAAGTCTATGCTGACCAGCTGAGCTGTTTTCTCTAGTTTGTTGTGTTATTCATCCAAATTCATGGGAAGCTTATACTATCAGATGAATCAAGACTTAAATGTAACTTCTACATACAAGTAATTTATTTGTGACAAGTAATTATTCTTTGACAGACTGAAGCACAGGAAGTATACTAAACTTCCTTGTTGGGCCATAAGAATGACCTAATTATAGCCTAAGGAAAGAAAAGCCCATCTGATAGTTTCATCCGAAATAAGTTTAAGCCTATCAAAACCATAGACTATGAACTTATGGAACAATCCTTTTATGCTGTTTGAAGACCCTATATTTTGTCACCTGGAGAATCTCGCGGAAATGAAACTTAGATTTTCTAGTTAACATATTCACTCAAATCTGTTGGGTACTGCATTACTTTTTTCAAAAAAATTGTTTGTACTGAAGTCAAATATAAAATATCATGGGGTCCCTGTTACATGAGTCAAATCTAATTGGTCCAATTTGTGAATAGTAATACAAAAGTAGTATGCCTGGATGAGTAAGCAAAAGTGGATTGACCAAGTGATGTTTTGAAGTTGTATTCCATACGGAGCCTTTTTAGTCCTGAAGGAAAAGAAAAAATATAAAAGGATATGGACTGGCCATGTTGAAGCTCCTACTTATTAGTTGCCTTGTGCTATGTGTGTGAACTTCTAGAACATCAACTGTGTGCTAAATTATGTCTTTATACAGAGAAAACTTAATAGTTTCTTGGTTCATTGTTATCATTCTTCTTTTTCTTGTTTGTATTAGATTTATTAAAGCTAATTTCTCTACCTCGATTGCAGAAAGAATTGTGTACAGAGCTATAATGTGTTTGATTTTCTGAGGGACATCGTCAGCAGGGTTCCTGACTATGGTCATGGTCATTCTGATGCTGCTGGTGAGGATCGAGCCATTTCAAAACGAAGGTATATTAGATGGTCTATTCTTGTTATTTCATATTATCATAAATCAAAGTTGTACAGTTATTTGAATCTATTCACTGACGTATTTATTCTGTCAGGAAACCACCAGGTGATGAATGCATTGACAGTGATGAAGAGTTGAAGAGGAGCAAGATGGTAACTCTAATGGGACCCTTACATTAAACCGTTATCTTTTTGTTCTTAACATAAAAACAACTGCCATGCTCATTATGTCTAATCTCAGTTATTGAGATCTCTGTGAATTTTTTGTGTTCCTTGTTCTACTTCATTGCTGAAACACCCTCAACCGGAGTGACATTTCTTTTGGCTTTTTTAGGATGGCCAGGTTGATGTTGGACTGAAATATTTTGTGAATATATGCAAACAAGTTTGCATATGGACTGTCGATTGGTTGTGTTTGTACTTGGGCTGAATTAGCTCCACTGATGTCAAAAGCTTTTGTTTTACTTCTTCTCTGCAGCTTGAGGTTAACCATGGCAGCAGCAGCGGCAGAGGAAGAGGTCGGGGTCGAGGACGAGGCCGTGGACGTGGTCGGGCCAGTGAAAGAGAGACCCTGCACCATGAGACTGAATCTGAACCCTGCACATCTCTTCAGCACGCCACCAAACCTAATCCAAACCCTGGAATGGTGGTGGATGAAGCTTCCGAGTCAAAGGAGTTAATAAAGGAAAGTGCCGTTATCCCTGATGAGTCTGATCCTGCAGTTCGAAATTTTGATCTGAATGCCGATGTAATTGAGAATGAGGACACAAAAGCTGCAGCGACAGCAGCCCAAGCAGCGACAGCTGCCCAAGCTTCATTGACAGCCGCCCAAGCTGCAGTGACAGCATCCCAAGCTGCAGCAACAGCAGCCCCGACCTCGTCAGCTGGACCTACTTCTGAGATTAAACATGAAGAATATCCTGGGTGGTCTCTCTCTGATGTGGATAAAATGGCCATTGACCCTCTTCAACTTGCACATTTGAGCGGAAGGATAGACGAGGATGAGGAAGACTACGATGAAGAGGGCTAAATTCCTCTTGATGTCTTATCATCCCAAAGTAGACTAGTGGGATCAAGATCAATGGGAAGCTGTTGAAGGAAAATTAAATAAAAGTATACGGAAGCTGGAATAGTGACCTAATTGGAGATGACATGGCCTGGCCTTTGCACTTGTCCCAATGAAGACTTTGGAATTTCGTTTCCTGTTAAATGTTAGTATCATAGCATTTGCTAACATCCATTTCCAGACGGTAGCTTTTCCTAACAATGGCAGAGAGGATAGCCTTGGATAGCGGTGGATTGCCCTATGAGTGGTTGGCCTTTTTAATTTATTATGTTTTGTTATAGATTCTAGGACAAGTAGTTGTGTTGCTCGTCACCTTTTAGAAGGTAATAGTTCTGTTAGGTCTTCAATTAATCTTCTGACCAGTAAATCGGATTTTTAACTCCTTGCTGTCTTGCTCTCTAGCTCCTAAAAATGTCCGACAATGAGTTTACATATGAGTTGCTTAATTTCAATGAAAGTGGATGGTGATGGGACAACGGCTGCAATGGTGGCTGATTGAGTGGGAATTCTTCCTTGCTCAAAACTTTTGCAGCATCCAGCATTGCTTGGTAAATTCATTTGAAGTTTCCAACAGGTTCCTTCTCAAATGGGACAAAAACCAACTGCAAAGAAGTTCCTTTGAACAATTTTTTGTTTGGTTTTATACTTGAAAGGAAAAAAAAAAACTTGTAGTGTAGTGTAAGAACAGGATTTTTGTAGAAAGTCACTTCAACTCATACCTTAGTTTCAATTTAACTTGGGATTATAAGGGATTTACAAATCCCAATCTTCAATTACCCCGTTTGGCAGGTTTTAAAATGGAACTTATGAAATTCCGTGGGATTTTAGGACGGAACTTGGAACACCCAAAGTCCCGTTTTCAAATTCCGCCTAACTAGGCGTCACTCCATATTCCTGAATCCGCGATATACTCGACCTTCAGTCCAGCACGTCATCGCCTTCCTCTCCCACACCAAGATCATCGTCGTCCTCGCTCATGGCGGCCATCGCCCTGGTCGCCCACAGTAGCCATCGTAGTCGTCGCCTGCTAGATCCCCTCGGATTCGACCTATGCATGGTCAACGTCGTGGCCCGCTAGATTCTCGTTTGCATTGTCAGTTTGTGATCTCTTCCGTTTAAAAAAAGCCTCAGCTCACTGTTTGGTTGCTGAGAAACGGAAAGGAAAAAAAAAGAGAGATCAAAATTCCGGGTTTGAGAAGATCCGCGCATCAAATTTTCTCCCATATGATTTTCGCATTTGTTTTCTCCCATATGTTGGAAATTAATTTTTTACAACAAAATGAAAAACATTATGGATTCTCCCATCTATTTTCTCCCACATGATTTTCTTAATTCCCAAACAGAAACTAAAAACTAAAATATGTAAAACAAAAAAAAACGAAAGAGAGGGAGAAGAAAGTGAGAATCTTCAAGAGAAGGAACGACAAAGAATAATAACTATTCACATATTATATGATTTTTTTTTGGAAATCATAATTTAAATATTTTATGATTGGAAATTAAAAATTAGTTTATGAAAATAGGAATTATCCAACAGACAGTTTAGAAAATTAGTATTAAATAATAAACTGAACAACAACAAAATTAAATTTCATATTTATAAAAATTTAGCCAACCAAATACCATAAACTATAAATAATGAATGCTGATAATTGAATCCTAAAGTTAGCTGAATACACCATACTACAAAAGTATTTATTGAATTACTAATTTATCCTAATATAAAATGACCAAAAAGAAAATATGGAATTAGGAAACAAATATAATTTTAATAAGTACATCATACTCATCATATTCAACCCTAATCAAATGTAGAGATGCTTTCATATTGCTTGGTGTCCACACAGCTAGGGCTTCTAGAAAATCGCTCTCATCAGTCTTCTCCTCTCCTCTACAGACGTGGTAAGGAATGATTTTTGCTTCTCGTTTAGGGTTTGTAAGGTGTGCTCAGTTAATTTTAGATAATAAGGTGTACTCAGTTAATTTTAGGGTTCGTTTAGCACCACTCTAAATAATTAGCCAAACAAGTAACTTGGCTAATCTCATCACTTGAAATGTCCTCATTTTAAAATCCCATAATTTTGAAGTCTCATCACTTCAAAATGACTCATCCAAACACAACCTAAAGAAAAATTTAAGAGAAATGTCATCTTAATTTTTCAAAATTCACGATTTGTCATCTGACTTTAACACCATCCAATTTTCCATATATTTTTAAGGGTATTTTACTCTTTCAATTTTCAAAGAAAAAAAAAAAAGAGAACAAAGAGACCTCTCTCCCTTTCTCCCCCACCCCAACCCCACTTGCCCCCAAGACACATCACAGGACCCTCTCCCCTATTTTCTCTCCATCTCTATCTCTCTCTCTGAGCATGTAGAATTTTTTTTATGGTGTTCATTGAGCTTGTATGAAAATTTTCAAATACTTGATTTAAAACCACTTAAGCTTCCCACCAAAAATCCAACCATAATCTTGTCTTCATAATTTCATTAACTTCTTGATTTAAAACTACTTAAGCTTCCCACCCAAAATCCAACCATAATCTTGTCTTCATAATTTCATTAACTTACGCCATTGGGTTTCTGTTGAAAGATCTAAAGTTTGGTAGGCTACTGAATTGTTGGTTTGGTAATAGGCTACAAATTTTCAATATGCAAATGGAAAAATACCAAAAAGTAAAAAGAAGAAGAAAAAGGTGGACTCGATTTGGGTGGGTTGAGGGAATTTGTGTGTGGAAGTAGGTGTTCCATGGTAGAGAGAGGAGGGGAAGAAGGAAGGGGGAATGGAGGAAGGGGCTGTGAAGAGAGAATGGGGAATGGATTTCAAGGTTGGCAGGGTTGGTTGCAGCTGCCTGTGGCGGACAAGGGATAGGGGAAGGTGGGATTTGTTTTTCAATTTCAATTTGTTTAAAAGATAGGGTTAATTTCAATTTAGTACCTTGAACTCTTACTTGTAAGGCACGTTTGCCCCTCCACTCTCAATTTTAACGATTACATACCCTAAGATTTTCAATTTTGTGCAATCTGGTTCTGTAGTTAACTTCATTAAAATTTCCATTAATTGCTTGTGTGACAAGCCTGGGTCACACCTATTTACTTCTTTCAATGTCAGTTAAAGGGCATTTTGTTAAAAAATAGTTTGGTATTAATGTGTGTACTGTGTTCTTCATGGGCGGGAAGACACCAATTACCCGAAAATATTCTTCAACTGACATCGAAATAAGTGAATTGGTGAGATCCATGCCTGCCATGCAAGCAATTAACGGAAATTTTGATGTCAAAGTTAAGGCCGGAACCAGATTGCAAAAAATTGAAAAACTTAGGGAATGTAATTGTTATAATTGAAAGTGAGAGTTCATGGTACTAAATCGAAATTAACCATAAAAGATATATAATTTTTTATATAATGATTTTTCATTTTTAAAATACCCTTGAAAATGGAAAGACTAAAACCTTAAAAATGGGTAATAAATTGGATGGTGTTAAAGTTGTTGTACAATTGAATGCACTTCCCCTAATGATCTTGTTGTTGATGGACTTTAGACAAACTCAAAGATGGATGAATCACACACTCACAGAAAATAACCAAGCACAAATGACACAAGTTTTGTAGAGGTTCGGCCAACTCTTTACATACTTCCTCTTGGTGATCCCCTTGAGAAATTTCACTAATGAAAGAGTATGTTACAACTTTGGGTTACAAAGAAAACCCCCCTTAGAACAACTCTCTCCCCAAGCTCACTTTTATCTCACACCCCTTGCTCAACTTTTTGATGCACTTGTGAACACTCTCTCACACTTGGTGTTTCCCTCCTTGGTTTCTAAACTTACAAGACTCAAACCCTTGAGCTCTCTCTCCTTGGCTTACTTGGCTTAAACACTAGCCCTTAGCCTTTGAACTCTTTGGAAATCCTTAGCTTGTAATCTCTGCACTTCCCACTTAAGTAGATAAGTGTGAAACCTCCCTTCAACATTAGCCACCCTACATTGACCCTTGATTTGAGCAAATCAAAGTGTAGGTTGCTATGAGACTAGCCAACAATCATCTTTAACACGTGTTCAATGTTTTCTAGCAACTTGCCAAACTTTATAGAACCCATAAAAGACTTTGGAGGCACTTGGGGTTAGGTAGGAAACCAGCACATGTGAAAAGAACCTGAAAAACGGGTGGAAAAAATCTGCCCAGTACTTTGGCGACCGGTCGCTTTCTGCGACTTCTCTAGTTTTACAATTTGTTTAAAAATGACTGGTCTCTGCGACCGGTCACTTTCTACGAACAAAAGCATTTCTATGTGAGCCATTCTAAGAACAAAAGCATTTCTATGTGAGCTAATTTCCAACAAAAGTCAGATGATAAATTAAAGTGATATTTCTCTTAAATTTTTTTTAAAGTGACAAATTGAAACTTATGTATAAGTTCATGTGACATTTCTACAAAAATCCCTCTAAGAAATACTCAGAAACTAATATCTTCTCTCCAGCCAAAATTTTGTCAAAAACCAACTGCGTACTGAAGAGTAGCACACCATATCGCGGACTACACTTCAATTTAACCAAAAACTGTTGACAAGAACTAAACAAATCATGAAAGAAAAATATTACAACCATTATTGCCCTTACACAGTTGAAATGTTATCTAGCAGGCCTTCCCTTGTACATAACTCGGGCTACATTATTTCATCAGTAGTTTGAATTAAGCTTATTGCCTCTTTATTAGCGTCCTCCTTCGATTGTGTTATCTAGCAGGCCTCCTTCGATCGTTATCTCTGAATTCTTTTTCACCACTGGTGGTTTGTCTTGTGGATACAGGAAAGGCTTTGGAGACATTTGAAGAGATTCGATTTCCCCATCAAGCATCTCTACTACTTTGCCCATCGAATTAGGACGCTCGCTAGGCTTCATTTGTATACACCATAGCGCCACTATAAGCATCTTCTTTGTTATTTTCATTTCCTCCTCAGTGGCATCTTCTATGTCTATGTCCTTTCCTTCACTGAATCGGTCATAAACCCATGAGGGAAAGTATATTTGGCTTGAATGAGCTGCAACTGCATTCAGATTCTTTCTTTTGCTTGCTATTTCCATCAACAACATTCCGAAACTATAGATGTCAGCTTTGCTTGACACGCCTCCAATATTTTTGTAAAACAATTCTGGAGCTATGTATCCAATGGTTCCTCTTGCTGCTGTCAAAGTTAAACTGCTCTCATCTAATGGACATAATCTTGCAAGCCCGAAGTCAGAAATCTTTGGAACAAAATTCTCATTAAGAAGAATGTTGTGAGGCTTGATATCAAAATGAAAAATTTGCATCTCACATCCTCGATGAAGATAGTCAATACCACGAGCAACTCCAAGTGAAATCTCAAATGATTTCTTGTAATTTAAGGTTGATGGTCGTTCTTTAGAAAAAATGTGTTTATCAAGAGATCCATTTGACATGAACTCGTACACAAGAGCATGCTTTGATCCCTCAACACAATAGCCAATTAGTTGCACCACATTTGCATGATGAATCCTTCCAATTGTAGCAACCTCATTGATAAAATCTTGCCCATTAGCTTTGGACTTACCCAACATCTTAATTGCTACAAGGTGGCCGCTTTGGAGCTTCCCTTTGTATACAGTACCATAACCTCCTTCACCCAATTTGTCCTTAAATCCTTTGGTCATTTTCCTGATATTCGAGTAGGAGTACCTGATTGGCATGAGGTTGTTGTGACTTTGTAAGAATTCTTCAATAAGGCCATACGTTGATAAATGCCGCCTCTTGAACTTACAGATTACAACGACAATGAGACACAGAGCCCCGAGTATTGCTCTTATTACAAGTGCCACTCCTGTAAAGCAAGTGTCTAAATAAAGCAAGTGCTACAACGACAATGTATATGTAATTGAATACTAGAGACCAATTGTTTAACACTCTATGAATTTTCTTTCCTGGAAAGAGTAATTTTTATTTTCTCACATGAAACAATATAATCATACTTTTTGCTGAGGATAATCATGTTTTCTAGGTACCTAAAAGAAAGAAAAAATAAATTGAGATGAAACTCACCAAGGTACGAAAGTAACAAACTGAAAGCTGCAAGAAACAGAGCAAAAAATAATTAATAATAATAACAAATGCAGCTTAGAGTGGGCGTGGATGATTAAAATGTTTTGGAAAGGACCACTGAAGAAATTGAAAACAATATAGGATTGAGAGTCCTCACCCATTAGATATTCTCTCAGTCTACGCTGAAGAAATCGAAAACAATATATGCCTGCATCGTCAAAGTCAAAAGTTTTCATCAAGTTTGAACTTTAGATTCTTGACATGTTAAAAACAGAACATGTGCCTACAGTTATATGCTACCAGAAAACAAATGAAGAAATCTTTGATATACTTACCACAACCTACAAAATAGTATTCACAAAAGCAATTAACTTTGTTGGTATCACTGTCGATGTAGCAAGTAAACGACCTTCGACCTATATAGTAATACGGGTGCACCCATGAAAGTTCAAAGCCATAGATCATCTCATTGTGGATGTCTATGTAGGAAATGTTCATGTCCTTCGTACGCTGCGACGATGTCATAACCATAAGTTCTATGCGACAAAACTCCCTCAAATCTGACACATTTAATCGTCCAACACTAACATATGAATGCCCATTGGAATTGGAACTACTCATAGCATCAATGCAAGGAGAAGTAACCACATAGGGAGGCGAATTCACCGGGGTTTCACAGGTCATAAATATTATCGGTTTTGATAGTTCAAAATTATCCATTTCCAGAAGATGGCGCCACCATGTCGTTTTAGCTCTCTTTTGATAAATGCTATACGGACTCTGATGCCCAATCTGATAACTGAAGTTATAATGGGACAATGAATAATGGGGAACTGAAGAGCAGTTACCCTTGTGAAGATTGGCATCCACAACTCGGATGGTGTAGTTATTATAATTGATTGCCTGCACATAGTATTTTCCAGAATACAAGTATAATACTGTAAGGTTGTTCTCACAAGACAACTCATACCTTGAGTCACCGCACTTCTCTGGATCATGTTTTAGTCGGAAAGGGTGGCTTATGTTATGTTTGCCGCACCATGAAGGTTCACACTGTTGACGATAATCATCCTTAGCATTGCAACTTACACAGCATAAGCTAAGAACTAGGAGGAGGGCTATGAATAATTGTGATGGAGAAGCTACTCTTCCTGCAGCCATGGAGAAAGAGCTTCGAAACATTGAGTATAGCTTATGATATCTGGATTTTATATAAATGTATTACTGTGGAAAGCTACCACAGGAGCATTGCGTGCAAGTTTGATTTTCTGACTTGTAGAATTCTCTAGAAGTGGTGGTTCAATTTCATTTGGATATAGTCTTTGTGTGGACCGAAGAATTAAAGGCCATTGACCCATTTGCATGCAAAAGATAAAACTTACACGTTTCTCAAAAAATAAGACCTAATCTCCTGTTTTCTTCCATCAAGTAAAACTATCCAAAATCTCCATTTTCCATACACATCATTTCAGCCACAAAAATCTGTACAATCTAAATAAAAAACAATCTAACCAAGTTAAAAATGGCATTGACTTGCAAAATAGTGGTTTTAAATTTAAAGCCCAATAACACATTGGCAGTGTGTGTGAGAAAATATCCCTCCTCCTTCCTAATTTTGACAAAATAAAAATTAAAAAAAAAAACGATGACCAACGACAAAGAACAATGGCAGGAAGAGAGTTGAGGAAATTAACTCTTGACTTGGCAACTAACGACTTGCTAGTCATTAATGCTAGGTGCCTCTTGTAATTTTTGTTGTTGCATATTTTCATAGGTGAATTCTTCAATGGCAACCAATACATGTTTGGGGAATTCCATATACTAACCACTGAGGTGCACATTATAATATGCTTTTCATTATTTAACACTACATTCTTATGAGTTTATTCCCCGACGCTCTAGTTAATTTGATATTATTACAAGTTACAAAAACAATTGCGCTTCTGACTAATCATTTTAATTTAGTCAATCTAATTCGGATATTACCGGTAACTCTTGGCGCGGGCGTTTTGCAGGCATTGTAACACTGTCTCTTGTTGAAGCAGTCGATGAGAAAGGATTAGGGGGCATTATTACATTGTCTTCTCCTTCCAACATTTGAACTACAGCTTTCATGGAAGGACGAAAGTACTCTTCAATGAGTGGGAATTCTTCCTTGCTCAAAGCTTTTGCAGCATCAAGCATTGCTTGGTAAATTCATTTGAAGTTTCCAACAGGTTCCTTCTCAAATGGGACAAAAACCAACTGCAAAGAAGTTCCTTTGAACAATTTTTTGTTTGGTTTTATACTTGAAAGGAAAAAAAAAACTTGTAGTGTAAGAACAGGATTTTTGTAGAAAGTCACTTCAACTCATACCTTAGTTTCAATTTAACTTGGGATTATATGGGATTTATATGGGATTTACAAATCCCAATCTTCAATTACCCCGTTTGGCAAGTTTTAAAATGGAACTTACGAAATTCCGTGGAATTTTAGGACGGAACTTGGAATGCCAAAAGTCCCGTTTTCAAATTCCACCTAACTAGGCGTCACTCCATATTCCTGAATCCACGATATACTCGACCTTCAGTCCAGCACGTCATCGCCTTCCTCTCCCACACCAAGATCATCGTCGTCCTCACTCATGGCGGCCATCGCCCTGGTCGCCCACAGTAGCCATCGTAGTCGTCGCCTGCTAGATCCCCTCGGATTCGACCTATGCATGGTCAACGTCGTGGCCCGCTAGATTCTCTTTTGCATTGTCAGTTTGTGATCTCTTCCGTTCAAAAAAAAGCCTCAGCTCACTGTTTGGTTGCTGAGAAACGGAAAGGAAAAAGAAAGAGAGATCAAAATTCCGGGTTTGAGAAGATCCGCGCGTCAAATTTTCTCCCATATGATTTTCGCATTTGTTTTCTCCCATATGTTGGAAATTAATTTTTTACAACAAAATGAAAAACATTATGGATTCTCCCATCTATTTTCTCCCATATTGTTGAACCAAAAAAATTGGGATCAGATCATGCTTATCCTCACACCCCCACAACTTCGCATACTCAATAACGTGCCTGGTAACTGTCAATTGCTCTTTTGCTTATAAAAAGACGTGAGGCTTCTGAAGCAGAAAAAGGGGGGCGGGTGGAGATACAAAAAGGACCCGCAAGGCTTGAGAGGGAAGCAGTGAAGCAGCCTGCCCGCTGCTGGAATTCTGTTCTCTCTCTCCCTGGAGTGTTCTATTTCCTGCAAAGACAGAAGCAGTCAAATTGCATCTGCAACAAAGCTTCTCTTTTGAAGAGCTCCATGCTTTGGGTATGAAACCCAAAAACCAAATCATATGGATTATTAATCCATCATGGGTGCCAACCCTTTAATCAATCAAATGGATGGCAATCCATGTTGGGTGGCAACCCGTAAATCTAATTCTCGGATGATAAATCCATTTTGGGTGGCAACCCTTAAATCTCTTGGACGATAAATCCATATTGGGTGGCAACCCTCAAATCAAATTCTGGTATGGAAAATCTCTCAAACAAATGGATGGCAATCCGAGTTGGGTGGCAACCCTCAAATTAAATTCTTGGATGATAAATCCATGAGAGGATTCTTGTTCAACAAAGCTCTGCCGAGCAAAAGGAAATCCTCTGAAACAAAAATGGTGTTCTGAGAGTTAATTCCAAAATGTAAAAAAAGAAAAAAAGAAGAAAGAACGTGAATTACCTCTTGGACTCTCTGACCAATCCTCTCCATCTCTGCTTGAGAAAGCCTTTCCTTTTTCTCTCTGAGCAAACTACATCAAAAATGAAAAGGGTGTTTAGTCATGAAGAAAAGGATGGGCAGCAAAAAAAAAAAGAGAAGGAGAAGAAAATGGAGGTCTGCAAGAAAAGAAAAGGAGGCCATGTTGTTCTGTCACAGCCTCTCTCTCTTGGATGATCCTCTTGTCCTGTGTTTGTTGGGCACACAATCACAACAAACAAGAAAAAAAAATAGAGGAAAACAGCCCCGTTTTGGGAAGAGGGCATGGTGTTGTTTGCATACAGACGCAACAGACTAAAAAAAAAGATGGAGGACAGCCACGCTTGTTCGAGGAAGGCTTGGTGTATGCAATAAAAAAGGAAAGATAGACTTGCAGCCACGTTTTGAATTTTTGGCTTGGTGTCGCATATAGCAACAACAAACAAAAAATGACAGAAGAACAACAACAACAAAAATAAAGCCAAGACAGTGAGTCAAAAATGGGGGTGGAAGCCGCAACCTTGTTTTGAAGGCTGTGATGTTGTTGTTTGCATACAGAAATAATAAACAAACAAGAAAAAGTAAGGTCAACAAAAGAAAAAAAAGGGAAGAGGCAACGCCTCTCTGTTCTCTGAAATTTGACTTTCAATGCATGGAGTTGTACTTGAAACTATGGCCTACAAAAGAAAAGTCATGCCTATCGCAAGTTTTCCAAGAAAGCCTGAAGCTAGGAAAATTGGTGATATGAAAAAGGGGGAAGGAGATGTCAGCAAAAGTTGAAAAAGTCAATGAAATGCAAAGAAGTGAAGGCCACATGGCCTTGGAGGATTTCAGTTTGTTGGCAACAAAGCCAACTCTGGAATTCGTTGGCAACAGAGCCTCCAAAGAAAAAAGGCAATTGCTTTCCACCTTGATTAATGTGCTTATGGCTTGGAATTACAAGCTGGTCTGCGAGGAGAAATATCAAAGCTAACAAAACTATCGTTTTGGGTCTGAGAGCTGTCGTCTTGGGCTGAAGAAAAATATCAAAGCTGTGTGTATATGGCCTTCTAATAGGAATTCATATGGCCCAATCCTTTTTGGACAAAAGGGCTTATTGTTTTTCCTGATTCTCAATGGGTCTCAATGCGATAAGGAGGCTAATTCAAATTTCAATTGGAGAAGGATTTTTATTCTTGGGTGTCTTGATCAAATTACAAGACACTTGTTTTTGATACCAGGTCATACAACGGGCCCACTCATTTGTAGTTTCAAGCCCAATGGAGTTCTCCATTAAGAATAAATAAATCCGGTTGGCAAACAATTGGTGCAAAGTCTCAAGTCCGCAAATTATGGATTAATAGGCTTAAATCCAGACATGCCCAATAATTCTCAAATCATCAAGTGAAGACTCGAATTGTCGAGTGGTACAAAACCACACCAAATCTCAAGTGGTACAAAACCACGTTTGAGGCCCGAAGCAAATTATTGGGTTATCCAAAATAACCCATTAATTCGAGAAAGCCCAAATGCCTCTTTCATGGTTAATGGATCAATTATAAATCCTCACAACCATGTTTGGGTCCAAATGCAAACGTCAATTTTAGAAAATTAGTGGGTTCATCAAAATTGCTCATTATTTTTCTTGGATATAGACAAAAAAGGAAAATGGTACAAAACCATCAAATTTTTCCATGGGTCATCCACCCATACAAATTTCAACGAGATTAAATTCCAATCTCTCAAACACAAATTCTTAATTAGTGGGCCACACTTACCCATTAATTTCCAATTTTTCTCATGGATCATCTACCCTCCAAATTGTCTCAAAGACGAAAATTCCTAATTAGTGGGCCACACTTACCCATTAATTTCCAAATGTCTCAAAGACGCAAATTCTTAATTAGTGGGCCACATTTACCCATTAATTTCCAATTTTTCTCATGGGTTATCTACCCTCCAAATTGTCTCAAAGACACAAATTCTAAATTAGTAGGCCACACTTACCCATTAATTCCTTAAATCTGATTTGGAACTACGTCGGTTTGATCCATTCAAAAGGGTACGTAGGTAGTCTAGCATTCCAATAGACGCAACCACAACCCAAATTCAAATCTTTGAAACACAAATTCTTAATTAGTGGGCCACACTTACCCATTAATTTCCAAATTTCTCATTCACAAATTCTAAATTAGTGGGTCACACTTACCCATTAATTCCCCAAATCTGATTTGGAACTACATCGGTTTGATCCCTTCAAAAGGGTACGTAGGCAATCTACCATTCCGATAGACGCAAGCGCAACCAAATACAAACTTCTCAAATTCTTTATTAGTGGGCCATACTAACCCATTAATTCCCAAATTTTGGAACTACGTTGGTTTGATCCCTTCGAAAGGGTACGTAGGCAATCTAGAGATTCAATCTAGATACAACCACCAAAATCTCAAATTCAAATAGAATCCATGGTTTATTCTTAACCAAATTCGCCCCAAACACATTTCCAAATCGAATCCCTGGTTTATTCAAATAAATTCACTCAAACACTTTTCAAACAAATTCATTGAAATTGCCCCGTTGCAATGAGTCATTTATCATTGCAATTCTTTGAACTACGAGTGGCTTGATTCCTGCAAGGGATACATAGGCACCCTGAGGTTGGACTTGGGAGCAGCCGCAAAACCAAACACACGTTCTGTTTCTTTATGATGGAATCAAAGGGTGTTCCCTTGAAGCAAGGGATTGTAATTAAGAGACATCGCATCTTGAATGGGTTGAACCTAAAATAATAAAACCCCATTATTTAAATAGTGGTGGTGAAATTATGTTGGGAGGTTCACATTTTCCTTCAACACATATGATTTTCTTAACTCCCAAACAGAAACTAAAAACAAAAATATGTAAAACAAAAAAAAAACGAAAGAGAGGGAGAGAAAAGTGAGAATCTTCAAGAGAAGGAACGACAAAGAATAATCACTATTCACATGTTATATGATTTTTTTGGAAATCATAATTTAAATATTTTATGATTGGAAATTAAAAATTAGTTTATGAAAATAGGAATTATCCAACAGACAGTTTGGAAAGGTGGGTGATTTCCCCAATCCAATTTTATCCACTTACACTCCATTTTATGACTAAAAAAGGAGTGTAAGTGGATAAAAAGGGAGTGGGAAAATTATCATCCTTTAGAAAATTAGTTTATGAATAATAAAATTAGTTTATAAAATAATAAACTAAACAACAACAAAATTAAATTTCATATTTATAAAAATTTAGCCAACCAAATCCCATCAACTATAAATAATGAATGCTGCTAAATGAATCATAAAATTAACTGAATACACCATACTACAAAAGTATTTATTGAATTACTAATTTATCCTAATATAAAATGACCAAAAAGGAAATATGGAATTAGAAAACAAATATAATTTTAATAAGTACACCCTACTCACCATATTCAACCCTAATAAAATGTAGAGATGTTTTCATATTGCTTGGTGTCCACGCATCGAGGGTTTCTACAAAATCGCTCTCATCAGTCTTCTCCTCTCCTCTACAGCCGTGGTAAGGAATGGTTTTTACTTCTCGTTTAGGGTTCGTAAGGTGTACTCAGTTAATTTTAGGATTCGTTTAGCACCACTCTAAATAATTAGCCAAACAAGTAACTTTGTTAATCTCATCACTTGAAATGCCCTCATTTTAAAATCCCATAATTTTGAAGTCCCATCACTTCAAAATGACTCATCCAAACACAACCTACAGAAAAATTTAAGAGAAATGTCATCTTAATTTTTCAAAATTCATGATTTGTCATCTGACTTTAACACAATCCAATTTTCCATCTATTTTAAAGGGTATTTTACTCTTTCCATTTTCAAAGAAAAAAAATGGAGAACAAAGTGACCTCTCTCCCTTTCTCCCCCACCCCAACCCCACTTGCCCCAAAACACATCGCAGGACCCTCCCCTCTATTTTCTCTCCGTCTCTATCTCTCTCTCTCTCTCTGAGCATGTAGAATTTTTTATGGTGTTCATTGAGCATGTATGAAATTTTTAGATACTTGATTTAAAACTACTTAAGCTTCCCACTGAAAATCCAACCTTAATCTTGTCTTCATAATTTCATTAACTTCTTGATTTAAACTACTTAAGCTTTCCACCCAAAATCAACCATAATTGTGTCTTCATAATTTCATTAACTTATGCCACTGTGTTTCTATTGAAGGATCTAAAGTTTGGTTGGCCACCGAATTGTTGGTTTGGTAATAGGCTACAAATTTTCAATACGCAAATGGAAAAATACCAAAAAGAAAAAAGAAGAAGAAAAAGGTGGACTCGATTTGGGTGGGCTGAGGGAATTTGTGTGTGGAGGTAGGTGTTCCATGGTAGAGAGAGGAGGGGAAGAAGGAAGGGGAATGGAGGAAGGGGCTGTGAAGAGAGAATGGGGAATGGATTTCAAGGTTGGTAGGGTTGGTTGTAGTCACTGTGGCGGACAGGGGATAGGGAAGGTGGGATTTGTTTTTAACTTCAATTTGTTTAAAAGATAGGGTTAATTTCAATTTAGTACCTTGAACTCTTACTTTTAAGGCACGTTTGCCCCTCCACTCTCAATTTTAACGATTACATACCCTAAGATTTTCAATTTTGTGCAATCTGGTTCTCGCTTAACTTCATCATAAAAGTTTCCATTAATTGCTTGTGTGACAAGCCTGGGTCACACCTATTTACTTCTTTCAATGTTAGTTAAAGGGCATTTGGTTAAAAAATGGTTTGGTATATTAATGTGTGTACTGTGTTCTTCATGGGCAGGAAGACACCAATTACTCGAAAATATTCTTCAACTAACATCGAAATAAGCGAATAGGTGAGAGTTAAGGCCGGAACCAGATTGCAAAAAATTGAAAAACTTAGGGAATGTAATTGTTATAATTGAAAGTGAGAGTTCATGGTACTAAATCGAAATTAACCCTAAAATATTTATAATTTTTTTTTATAATGATTTTTCATTTAAAATATCCTTGTGTTGCCCAGTGAATCAACCTTAGAGGGAGGGGGTGAATAAGGTTAATAGCAAATTTAAATTTAAACGCGGATAAGTAAATTTACAAGCACACTAATAAAGAGATAGGGAAAGAGAAATTCAAACTCGGAGATTTATACTGGTTCAGTCCTCCCGACCTACATCCAGTCCTCAAGCACACCACTTGAGAGTTCGATCCACTATGTTGAAAAACTCCTTGCAGGTGGAGTTGAAATCTTTACAAAGCTAGAGCAGACCACTTCTTCGCTCAAGGTGAAAGACACCCTTCTCACCTCACATGGTCAAACCAACCCCTTTTACAAGTTTGAATGAAAATAACTCTTGGAATAGAAAAATCTCATATTTGAGAGGGATATACAATTGAAGTTCACACAATGGAAACTCTCCTTTCTCGAGTAGATAATACAAAGGAAATTCGAACACTAGAACTCTTGTATGAATGTGAACAGGATTATCTCAAGAGAAAATGATATTTAGATTATGATTAATGCTTGCTTGGATGAATATGTTGAGTTCTATATTTTACAAGAAGTCTGAATACGTATTTAAAAGTACAGAAATATAGTCGTTGGAAAAATAGCTGTTGAAAATATAGTCAATGGAATTATAGCTGTTTGAAAATATTGGCATTGGAATTATATAGCTGTTTGAAAATATTGTCATTAGGATTGCAGCTGTTTGAAAAAATTGTCATTAGGATTGTAGTTGTTTGAAAAAAAATTGTCATTAGGATTAAAGCTGTTTGAAAATGTAGTCATTAGGATTAAAGCTGTTTGAAAATATAGTCAGCTGTCAGAAATATATATCTGTTGAAAAATAGATCCGTTGAAAAAAAAATGTTCAGCTTAATTCCCGTTGGAACAATGCACAAATGAGTTTATTTCCATTTTCAGCATTTAAGTAAATATCTTTGTCCTTTTACTTTCATTTATTTTTATATTACTCCATTTACTTAAGTTTACAATGTAAATAAGAAAGTACCCCCCATTTAGATTCAAATAAAAATACTAGAAAATCAAATTCCCACCAAATCAAAATGTGAAAAATCGGTTCTAGTGCAAAATATGATTTAGGCTAAAAATGATGGTTCATTAAGTCAAAATATACTTCATATTAAAATCCCATAAAATCAATTTTTCTTATTTGAAGTATAAGGAATAAAAGCCGCCAAAATTTATTTTGAGAAAAATAAATATTTGGAAAAACATTTTTCATACTTAGCCAATAAAACAATCTTTCATGTATGATATGAATGCATAAAAGAAACCCAAGGTCAATTTAGGTAAAGAGCCTTTAGATGTTCAATCCATAAAGAGTTTTACAAGGATAACCTAACTCTTATGTATTGAAGAAATATTTGCTCGAGTGTCGGCTTCTTGCTTAGTGTTCCAAACGTCTTCCCGTATGTACAGTATTTTTGATCCATTTTGGAATACCTGCTCTTTACAACTTATCACACTTGAAATACATTAGATAAATAAGGAATAGTTTGTTATCATCAAAATATGCACAACAATATTAAAAACTGTAAGGCTAACACCTTGAAAATGGAAAGACTAAAACCTTAAAAATGGGTAAGAAATTGGATGATGTTAAGGTCAGATGACAAATTAAAGTGATATTTCTCTTAAATTTTTCTTTAAAGTGACAAATTGAAACTTATGTATAAGTCCATGTGACATTTCTACAAAAATCCCTCTAAGAAATACTCAGAAACTAATATCTTCTCTCCAGCCAAAATTTTGTCAAAAACCAACTGCGTACTGAAGAGTAGCACACCATATCGCGGACTACACTTCAATTTAACCAAAAACTGTTGACAAGAACTAAACAAATCATGAAAGAAAAATATTACAACCATTATTGCCCTTACACAGTTGAAATGTTATCTAGCAGGCCTTCCCTTGTACATAACTCGGGCTACATTATTTCATCAGTAGTTTGAATTAAGCTTATTGCCTCTTTATTAGCGTCCTCCTTCGATTGTGTTATCTAGCAGGCCTCCTTCGATCGTTATCTCTGAATTCTTTTTCACCACTGGTGGTTTGTCTTGTGGATACAGGAAAGGCTTTGGAGACATTTGAAGAGATTCGATTTCCCCATCAAGCATCTCTACTACTTTGCCCATCGAATTAGGACGCTCGCTAGGCTTCATTTGTATACACCATAGCGCCACTATAAGCATCTTCTTTGTTATTTTCATTTCCTCCTCAGTGGCATCTTCTATGTCTATGTCCTTTCCTTCACTGAATCGGTCATAAACCCATGAGGGAAAGTATATTTGGCTTGAATGAGCTGCAACTGCATTCAGATTCTTTCTTTTGCTTGCTATTTCCATCAACAACATTCCGAAACTATAGATGTCAGCTTTGCTTGACACGCCTCCAATATTTTTGTAAAACAATTCTGGAGCTATGTATCCAATGGTTCCTCTTGCTGCTGTCAAAGTTAAACTGCTCTCATCTAATGGACATAATCTTGCAAGCCCGAAGTCAGAAAGCTTTGGAACAAAATTCTCATTAAGAAGAATGTTGTGAGGCTTGATATCAAAATGAAAAATTTGCATCTCACATCCTCGATGAAGATAGTCAATACCACGAGCAACTCCAAGTGAAATCTCAAATGATTTCTTGTAATTTAAGGTTGATGGTCGTTCTTTAGAAAAAATGTGTTTATCAAGAGATCCATTTGACATGAACTCGTACACAAGAGCATGCTTTGATCCCTCAACACAATAGCCAATTAGTTGCACCACATTTGCATGATGAATCCTTCCAATTGTAGCAACCTCATTGATAAAATCTTGCCCATTAGCTTTGGACTTACCCAACATCTTAATTGCTACAAGGTGGCCGCTTTGGAGCTTCCCTTTGTATACAGTACCATAACCTCCTTCACCCAATTTGTCCTTAAATCCTTTGGTCATTTTCCTGATATTCGAGTAGGAGTACCTGATTGGCATGAGGTTGTTGTGACTTTGTAAGAATTCTTCAATAAGGCCATACGTTGATAAATGCCGCCTCTTGAACTTACAGATTACAACGACAATGAGACACAGAGCCCCGAGTATTGCTCTTATTACAAGTGCCACTCCTGTAAAGCAAGTGTCTAAATAAAGCAAGTGCTACAACGACAATGTATATGTAATTGAATACTAGAGACCAATTGTTTAACACTCTATGAATTTTCTTTCCTGGAAAGAGTAATTTTTATTTTCTCACATGAAACAATATAATCATACTTTTTGCTGAGGATAATCATGTTTTCTAGGTACCTAAAAGAAAGAAAAATAAATTGAGATGAAACTCACCAAGGTACGAAAGTAACAAACTGAAAGCTGCAAGAAACAGAGCAAAAATAATTAATAATAATAACAAATGCAGCTTAGAGTGGGCGTGGATGATTAAAATGTTTTGGAAAGGACCACTGAAGAAATTGAAAACAATATAGGATTGAGAGTCCTCACCCATTAGATATTCTCTCAGTCTACGCTGAAGAAATCGAAAACAATATATGCCTGCATCGTCAAAGTCAAAAGTTTTCATCAAGTTTGAACTTTAGATTCTTGACATGTTAAAAACAGAACATGTGCCTACAGTTATATGCTACCAGAAAACAAATGAAGAAATCTTTGATATACTTACCACAACCTACAAAATAGTATTCACAAAAGCAATTAACTTTGTTGGTATCACTGTCGATGTAGCAAGTAAACGACCTTCGACCTATATAGTAATACGGGTGCACCCATGAAAGTTCAAAGCCATAGATCATCTCATTGTGGATGTCTATGTAGGAAATGTTCATGTCCTTCGTACGCTGCGACGATGTCATAACCATAAGTTCTATGCGACAAAACTCCCTCAAATCTGACACATTTAATCGTCCAACACTAACATATGAATGCCCATTGGAATTGGAACTACTCATAGCATCAATGCAAGGAGAAGTAACCACATAGGGAGGCGAATTCACCGGGGTTTCACAGGTCATAAATATTATCGGTTTTGATAGTTCAAAATTATCCATTTCCAGAAGATGGCGCCACCATGTCGTTTTAGCTCTCTTTTGATAAATGCTATACGGACTCTGATGCCCAATCTGATAACTGAAGTTATAATGGGACAATGAATAATGGGGAACTGAAGAGCAGTTACCCTTGTGAAGATTGGCATCCACAACTCGGATGGTGTAGTTATTATAATTGATTGCCTGCACATAGTATTTTCCAGAATACAAGTATAATACTGTAAGGTTGTTCTCACAAGACAACTCATACCTTGAGTCACCGCACTTCTCTGGATCATGTTTTAGTCGGAAAGGGTGGCTTATGTTATGTTTGCCGCACCATGAAGGTTCACACTGTTGACGATAATCATCCTTAGCATTGCAACTTACACAGCATAAGCTAAGAACTAGGAGGAGGGCTATGAATAATTGTGATGGAGAAGCTACTCTTCCTGCAGCCATGGAGAAAGAGCTTCGAAACATTGAGTATAGCTTATGATATCTGGATTTTATATAAATGTATTACTGTGGAAAGCTACCACAGGAGCATTGCGTGCAAGTTTGATTTTCTGACTTGTAGAATTCTCTAGAAGTGGTGGTTCAATTTCATTTGGATATAGTCTTTGTGTGGACCGAAGAATTAAAGGCCATTGACCCATTTGCATGCAAAAGATAAAACTTACACGTTTCTCAAAAAATAAGACCTAATCTCCTGTTTTCTTCCATCAAGTAAAACTATCCAAAATCTCCATTTTCCATACACATCATTTCAGCCACAAAAATCTGTACAATCTAAATAAAAAACAATCTAACCAAGTTAAAAATGGCATTGACTTGCAAAATAGTGGTTTTAAATTTAAAGCCCAATAACACATTGGCAGTGTGTGTGAGAAAATATCCCTCCTCCTTCCTAATTTTGACAAAATAAAAATTAAAAAAAAAAAACGATGACCAACGACAAAGAACAATGGCAGGAAGAGAGTTGAGGAAATTAACTCTTGACTTGGCAACTAACGACTTGCTAGTCATTAATGCTAGGTGCCTCTTGTAATTTTTGTTGTTGCATATTTTCATAGGTGAATTCTTCAATGGCAACCAATACATGTTTGGGGAATTCCATATACTAACCACTGAGGTGCACATTATAATATGCTTTTCATTATTTAACACTACATTCTTATGAGTTTATTCCCCGACGCTCTAGTTAATTTGATATTATTACAAGTTACAAAAACAATTGCGCTTCTGACTAATCATTTTAATTTAGTCAATCTAATTCGGATATTACCGGTAACTCTTGGCGCGGGCGTTTTGCAGGCATTGTAACACTGTCTCTTGTTGAAGCAGTCGATGAGAAAGGATTAGGGGGCATTATTACATTGTCTTCTCCTTCCAACATTTGAACTACAGCTTTCATGGAAGGACGAAAGTACTCTTCAATGAGTGGGAATTCTTCCTTGCTCAAAGCTTTTGCAGCATCAAGCATTGCTTGGTAAATTCATTTGAAGTTTCCAACAGGTTCCTTCTCAAATGGGACAAAAACCAACTGCAAAGAAGTTCCTTTGAACAATTTTTTGTTTGGTTTTATACTTGAAAGGAAAAAAAAAACTTGTAGTGTAAGAACAGGATTTTTGTAGAAAGTCACTTCAACTCATACCTTAGTTTCAATTTAACTTGGGATTATATGGGATTTATATGGGATTTACAAATCCCAATCTTCAATTACCCCGTTTGGCAAGTTTTAAAATGGAACTTACGAAATTCCGTGGAATTTTAGGACGGAACTTGGAATGCCAAAAGTCCCGTTTTCAAATTCCACCTAACTAGGCGTCACTCCATATTCCTGAATCCACGATATACTCGACCTTCAGTCCAGCACGTCATCGCCTTCCTCTCCCACACCAAGATCATCGTCGTCCTCACTCATGGCGGCCATCGCCCTGGTCGCCCACAGTAGCCATCGTAGTCGTCGCCTGCTAGATCCCCTCGGATTCGACCTATGCATGGTCAACGTCGTGGCCCGCTAGATTCTCTTTTGCATTGTCAGTTTGTGATCTCTTCCGTTCAAAAAAAAGCCTCAGCTCACTGTTTGGTTGCTGAGAAACGGAAAGGAAAAAGAAAGAGAGATCAAAATTCCGGGTTTGAGAAGATCCGCGCGTCAAATTTTCTCCCATATGATTTTCGCATTTGTTTTCTCCCATATGTTGGAAATTAATTTTTTACAACAAAATGAAAAACATTATGGATTCTCCCATCTATTTTCTCCCATATTGTTGAACCAAAAAATTGGGATCAGATCATGCTTATCCTCACACCCCCACAACTTCGCATACTCAATAACGTGCCTGGTAACTGTCAATTGCTCTTTTGCTTATAAAAAGACGTGAGGCTTCTGAAGCAGAAAAAGGGGGGCGGGTGGAGATACAAAAAGGACCCGCAAGGCTTGAGAGGGAAGCAGTGAAGCAGCCTGCCCGCTGCTGGAATTCTGTTCTCTCTCTCCCTGGAGTGTTCTATTTCCTGCAAAGACAGAAGCAGTCAAATTGCATCTGCAACAAAGCTTCTCTTTTGAAGAGCTCCATGCTTTGGGTATGAAACCCAAAAACCAAATCATATGGATTATTAATCCATCATGGGTGCCAACCCTTTAATCAATCAAATGGATGGCAATCCATGTTGGGTGGCAACCCGTAAATCTAATTCTCGGATGATAAATCCATTTTGGGTGGCAACCCTTAAATCTCTTGGACGATAAATCCATATTGGGTGGCAACCCTCAAATCAAATTCTGGTATGGAAAATCTCTCAAACAAATGGATGGCAATCCGAGTTGGGTGGCAACCCTCAAATTAAATTCTTGGATGATAAATCCATGAGAGGATTCTTGTTCAACAAAGCTCTGCCGAGCAAAAGGAAATCCTCTGAAACAAAAATGGTGTTCTGAGAGTTAATTCCAAAATGTAAAAAAAAGAAAAAAAAGAAGAAAGAACGTGAATTACCTCTTGGACTCTCTGACCAATCCTCTCCATCTCTGCTTGAGAAAGCCTTTCCTTTTTCTCTCTGAGCAAACTACATCAAAAATGAAAAGGGTGTTTAGTCATGAAGAAAAGGATGGGCAGCAAAAAAAAAAAGAGAAGGAGAAGAAAATGGAGGTCTGCAAGAAAAGAAAAGGAGGCCATGTTGTTCTGTCACAGCCTCTCTCTCTTGGATGATCCTCTTGTCCTGTGTTTGTTGGGCACACAATCACAACAAACAAGAAAAAAAAATAGAGGAAAACAGCCCCGTTTTGGGAAGAGGGCATGGTGTTGTTTGCATACAGACGCAACAGACTAAAAAAAAAGATGGAGGACAGCCACGCTTGTTCGAGGAAGGCTTGGTGTATGCAATAAAAAAAGGAAAGATAGACTTGCAGCCACGTTTTGAATTTTTGGCTTGGTGTCGCATATAGCAACAACAAACAAAAAAATGACAGAAGAACAACAACAACAAAAATAAAGCCAAGACAGTGAGTCAAAAATGGGGGGTGGAAGCCGCAACCTTGTTTTGAAGGCTGTGATGTTGTTGTTTGCATACAGAAATAATAAACAAACAAGAAAAAGTAAGGTCAACAAAAGAAAAAAAAGGGTAGAGGCAACGCCTCTCTGTTCTCTGAAATTTGACTTTCAATGCATGGAGTTGTACTTGAAACTATGGCCTACAAAAGAAAAGTCATGCCTATCGCAAGTTTTCCAAGAAAGCCTGAAGCTAGGAAAATTGGTGATATGAAAAAGGAGGAAGGAGATGTCAGCAAAAGTTGAAAAAGTCAATGAAATGCAAAGAAGTGAAGGCCACATGGCCTTGGAGGATTTCAGTTTGTTGGCAACAAAGCCAACTCTGGAATTCGTTGGCAACAGAGACTCCAAAGAAAAAAGGCAATTGCTTTCCACCTTGATTAATGTAGCTTATGGCTTGGAATTACAAGCTGGTCTGCGAGGAGAAATATCAAAGCTATCAAAACTATCGTTTTGGGTCTGAGAGCTGTCGTCTTGGGCTGAAGAAAAATATCAAAGCTGTGTGTATATGGCCTTCTAATAGGAATTCATAAGGCCCAATCCTTTTTGGACAAAAGGGCTTATTGTTTTTCCTGATTCTCAATGGGTCTCAATGCGATAAGGAGGCTAATTCAAATTTCAATTGGAGAAGGATTTTTATTCTTGGGTGTCTTGATCAAATTACAAGACACTTGTTTTTGATACCAGGTCATACAACGGGCCCACTCATTTGTAGTTTCAAGCCCAATGGAGTTCTCCATTAAGAATAAATAAATCCGGTTGGCAAACAATTGGTGCAAAGTCTCAAGTCCGCAAATTATGGATTAATGGGCTTAAATCCAGACATGCCCAATAATTCTCAAATCATCAAGTGAAGACTCGAATTGTGGAGGTGGTACAAAACCACGTTTGAGGCCCGAAGCAAATTATTGGGTTATCCAAAATAACCCATTAATTCGAG
Organism: Prunus padus; assembly: GCA_024362665.1. Taxonomy (NCBI): domain Eukaryota; kingdom Viridiplantae; phylum Streptophyta; class Magnoliopsida; order Rosales; family Rosaceae; genus Prunus; species Prunus padus. The sequence goes on from JANFAM010000017.1 coordinate 27,278,249, forward strand.
AAAGCCCAAATGCCTATTTCATGGTTAATGGATCAATTATAAATCCTCACAACCATGTTTGGGTCCAAATGCAAACGTCAATTTTAGAAAATTAGTGGGTTCATCAAAATTGCTCATTATTTTTCTTGGATATAGACAAAAGGAAAATGGTACAAAACCATCAAATTTTTCCATGGGTCATCCACCCATACAAATTTCAACGAGATTAAATTCCAATCTCTCAAACACAAATTCTTAATTAGTGGGCCACACTTACCCATTAATTTCCAATTTTTCTCATGGATCATCTACCCTCCAAATTGTCTCAAAGACGAAAATTCCTAATTAGTGGGCCACACTTACCCATTAATTTCCAAATGTCTCAAAGACGCAAATTCTTAATTAGTGGGCCACATTTACCCATTAATTTCCAATTTTTCTCATGGGTTATCTACCCTCCAAATTGTCTCAAAGACACAAATTCTAAATTAGTAGGCCACACTTACCCATTAATTCCTTAAATCGATTTGGAACTACGTCGGTTTGATCCATTCAAAAGTACGTGGCGATCTAGCATTCCAATAGACAACCGCAACCCAAATTCAAATCTTTGAAACACAAATTCTTAATTAGTGGGCCACACTTACCCATTAATTTCCAAATTTCTCATTCACAAATTCTAAATTAGTGGGTCACACTTACCCATTAATTCCCCAAATCGATTTGGAACTACGTCGGTTTGATCCCTTCAAAAAAGTGCGTGGCGATCTACCATTCCGATAGACGCAAGCGCAACCAAATACAAACTTCTCAAATTCTTTATTAGTGGGCCATACTTACCCATTAATTCCCAAATTTTGGAACTACGTTGGTTTGATCCCTTCGAAAGGGTACGTAGGCAATCTAGAGATTCAATCTAGATACAACCACCCAAATCTCAAATTCAAATAGAATCCATGGTTTATTCTTAACCAAATTCGCCCCAAACACATTTCCAAATCGAATCCCTGGTTTATTCAACTAAATTCACTCAAACACTTTTCAAACAAATTCATTGAAATTGCCCCGTTGCAATGAGTCATTTATCATTGCAATTCTTTGAACTATGAGTGGCTTGATTCCCACAAGGGATACATAGGCACCCTGAGGTTGGACTTGGGAGCAGCCGCAAAACCAAACACACGTTCTGTTTCTTTATGATGGAATCAAAGGGTGTTCCCTTGAAGTAAGGGATTGTAATTAAGAGACATCGCGTCTTGAATGGGTTGAACCTAAAATAATAAAACCCCATTATTTAAATAGTGGTGGTGAAATTATGTTGGGAGGTTCACATTTTCCTTCAACACATATGATTTTCTTAACTCCCAAACAGAAACTAAAAACAAAAATATGTAAAACAAAAAAAAACGAAAGAGAGGGAGAGAAAAGTGAGAATCTTCAAGAGAAGGAACGACAAAGAATAATCACTATTCACATGTTATATGATTTTTTTTGGAAATCATAATTTAAATATTTTATGATTGGAAATTAAAAATTAGTTTATGAAAATAGGAATTATCCAACAGACAGTTTGGAAAGGTGGGTGATTTCCCCAATCCAATTTTATCCACTTACACTCCATTTTATGACTAAAAAGGAGTGTAAGTGGATAAAAAAAAGTGGGAAAATTATCATCCTTTAGAAAATTAGTTTATGAATAATAAAATTAGTTTATAAAATAATAAACTAAACAACAACAAAAATTAAATTTCATATTTATAAAAATTTAGCCAACCAAATCCCATCAACTATAAATAATGAATGCTGCTAAATGAACCATAAAATTAACTGAATACACCATACTACAAAAGTATTTATTGAATTACTAATTTATCCTAATATAAAATGACCAAAAAGGAAATATGGAATTAGAAAACAAATATAATTTTAATAAGTACACCCTACTCACCATATTCAACCCTAATAAAATGTAGAGATGTTTTCATATTGCTTGGTGTCCACGCATCGAGGGTTTCTACAAAATCGCTCTCATCAGTCTTCTCCTCTCCTCTACAGCCGTGGTAAGGAATGGTTTTTACTTCTCGTTTAGGGTTCGTAAGGTGTACTCGATTAATTTTAGGATTCGTTTAGCACCACTCTAAATAATTAGCCAAACAAGTAACTTTGTTAATCTCATCACTTGAAATGCCCTCATTTTAAAATCCCATAATTTTGAAGTCCCATCACTTCAAAATGACTCATCCAAACACAACCTACAGAAAAATTTAAGAGAAATGTCATCTTAATTTTTCAAAATTCATGATTTGTCATCGACTTTAACACAATCCAATTTTCCATCTATTTTAAAGGGTATTTTACTCTTTCCATTTTCAAAGAAAAAAATGGAGAACAAAGTGACCTCTCTCCCTTTCTCCCCCACCCCAACCCCACTTGCCCCAAAACACATCGCAGGACCCTCCCCTCTATTTTCTCTTCGTCTCTATCTCTCTCTCTCTCTCTGAGCATGTAGAATTTTTTTATGGTGTTCATTGAGCATGTATGAAATTTTTAGATACTTGATTTAAAACTACTTAAGCTTCCCACTGAAAATCCAACCTTAATCTTGTCTTCGTAATTTCATTAACTTCTTGATTTAAAACTACTTAAGCTTTCCACCCAAAATCAACCATAATTGTGTCTTCATAATTTCATTAACTTACGCCACTGTGTTTCTGTTGAAGGATCTAAAGTTTGGTTGGCCACCGAATTGTTGGTTTGGTAATAGGCTACAAATTTTCAATATGCAAATGGAAAAATACCAAAAAGAAAAAAGAAGAAGAAAAAGGTGGACTCGATTTGGGTGGGCTGAGGGAATTTGTGTGTGGAGGTAGGTGTTCCATGGTAGAGAGAGGAGGGGAAGAAGGAAGGGGGAATGGAGGAAGGGGCTGTGAAGAGAGAATGGGGAATGGATTTCAAGGTTGGTAGGGTTGGTTGTAGCTGCCTGTGGCGGACAGGGGATAGGGGAAGGTGGGATTTGTTTTTTAACTTCAATTTGTTTAAAAGATAGGGTTAATTTCAATTTAGTACCTTGAACTCTTACTTTTAAGGCACGTTTGCCCCTCCACTCTCAATTTTAACGATTACATACCCTAAGATTTTCAATTTTGTGCAATCTGGTTCTCGCTTAACTTCATCATAAAAATTTTCATTAATTGCTTGTGTGACAAGCCTGGGTCACACCTATTTACTTCTTTCAATGTTAGTTAAAGGGCATTTGGTTAAAAAATGGTTTGGTATATTAATGTGTGTACTGTGTTCTTCATGGGCAGGAAGACACCAATTACTCGAAAATATTCTTCAACTAACATCGAAATAAGCGAATAGGTGAGAGTTAAGGCCGGAACCAGATTGCAAAAAATTGAAAAACTTAGGGAATGTAATTGTTATAATTGAAAGTGAGAGTTCATGGTACTAAATCGAAATTAACCCTAAAAGATATATAATTTTTTTTATAATGATTTTTCATTTAAAATATCCTTGTGTTGCCCAGTGAATCAACCTTAGAGGGAGGGGGTGAATAAGGTTAATAGCAAATTTAAATTTAAACGCGGATAAGTAAATTTACAAGCACACTAATAAAGAGATAGGGAAAGAGAAATTCAAACTCAGAGATTTATACTGGTTCAGTCCTCCTGACCTACATCCAGTCCTCAAGCACACCACTTGAGAGTTCGATCCACTATGTTGAAAAACTCCTTGCAGGTGGAGTTGAAATCTTTACAAAGCTAGAGCAGACCACTTCTTCGCTCAAGGTGAAAGACACCCTTCTCACCTCACATGGTCAAACCAACCCCTTTTACAAGTTTGAATGAAAATAACTCTTGGAACAGAAAAAATCTCATATTTGAGAGGGATATACAATTGAAGTTCACACAATGGAAACTCTCCTTTCTGAGTAGATAATACAAAGGAAATTCGAACACTAGAACTCTTGTATGAATGTGAACAGGATTAGCTCAAGAGAAAATGATATTTAGATTATGATTAATGCTTGCTTGGATGAATATGTTGAGTTCTATATTTTACAAGAAGTCTGAATACGTATTTAAAAGTACAGAAATATAGTCGTTGGAAAAATAGCTGTTGAAAATATAGTCATTGGAATTATAGCTGTTTGAAAATATTGGCATTCGAATTATATAGCTGTTTGAAAATATTGTCATTAGGATTGCAGCTGTTTGAAAAAATTGTCATTAGGATTGTAGTTGTTTGAAAAAAAATTGTCATTAGGATTAAAGCTGTTTGAAAATGTAGTCATTAGGATTAAAGCTGTTTGAAAATATAGTCAGCTGTCAGAAATATATATCTGTTGAAAAATAGATCCGTTGAAAAAAAAATGTTCAGCTTAATTCCCGTTGGAACAATGCACAAATGAGCTTATTTCCATTTTCAGCATTTAAGTAAATATCTTTGTCCTTTTACTTTCATTTATTTTTATATTACTCAATTTACTTAAGTTTACAATGTAAATAAGAAAGTACCCCCCATTTAGATTCAAATAAAAATACTAGAAAATCAAATTCCCACCAAATCAAAATGTGAAAAATCGGTTCTAGTGCAAAATATGATTTAGGCTAAAAATGATGGTTCATTAAGTCAAAATATACTTCATATTAAAATCCCATAAAATCAATTTTTCTTATTTGAAGTATAAGGAATAAAAGCCGCCAAAATTTATTTTGAGAAAAATAAATATTTGGAAAAACATTTTTCATACTTAGCCAATAAAACAATCTTTCATGTATGATATGAATGCATAAAAGAAACCCAAGGTCAATCTAGGTAAAGAGCCTTTAGATGTTCAATCCATAAAGAGTTTTACAAGGATAACCTAACTCTTATGTATTGAAGAAATATTTGCTCGAGTGTCGGCTTCTTGCTTAGTGTTCCAAACGTCTTCCCGTATGTATAGTATTTTTGATCCATTTTGGAATACCTGCTCTTTACAACTTATCACACTTGAAATACATTAGATAAATAAGGAATAGGTTATCATCAAAATATGCACAACAATATTAAAAACTGTAAGGCTAACACCTTGAAAATGGAAAGACTAAAACCTTAAAAATGGGTAAGAAATTGGATGATGTTAAGGTCAAATGACAAATTAAAGTGATATTTCTCTTAAATTTTTCTTTAAAGTGACAAATTGAAACTTATGTATAAGTCCATGTGACATTTCTACAAAAATCCCTCTAAGAAATACTCAGAAACTAATATCTTCTCTCCAGCCAAAATTTTGTCAAAAACCAACTGCGTACTGAAGAGTAGCACACCATATCGCGGACTACACTTCAATTTAACCAAAAACTGTTGACAAGAACTAAACAAATCATGAAAGAAAAATATTACAACCATTATTGCCCTTACACAGTTGAAATGTTATCTAGCAGGCCTTCCCTTGTACATAACTCGGGCTACATTATTTCATCAGTAGTTTGAATTAAGCTTATTGCCTCTTTATTAGCGTCCTCCTTCGATTGTGTTATCTAGCAGGCCTCCTTCGATCGTTATCTCTGAATTCTTTTTCACCACTGGTGGTTTGTCTTGTGGATACAGGAAAGGCTTTGGAGACATTTGAAGAGATTCGATTTCCCCATCAAGCATCTCTACTACTTTGCCCATCGAATTAGGACGCTCGCTAGGCTTCATTTGTATACACCATAGCGCCACTATAAGCATCTTCTTTGTTATTTTCATTTCCTCCTCAGTGGCATCTTCTATGTCTATGTCCTTTCCTTCACTGAATCGGTCATAAACCCATGAGGGAAAGTATATTTGGCTTGAATGAGCTGCAACTGCATTCAGATTCTTTCTTTTGCTTGCTATTTCCATCAACAACATTCCGAAACTATAGATGTCAGCTTTGCTTGACACGCCTCCAATATTTTTGTAAAACAATTCTGGAGCTATGTATCCAATGGTTCCTCTTGCTGCTGTCAAAGTTAAACTGCTCTCATCTAATGGACATAATCTTGCAAGCCCAAAGTCAGAAATCTTTGGAACAAAATTCTCATTAAGAAGAATGTTGTGAGGCTTGATATCAAAATGAAAAATTTGCATCTCACATCCTCGATGAAGATAGTCAATACCATGAGCAACTCCAAGTGAAATTTCAAATGATTTCTTGTAATTTAAGGTTGATGGTCCTTCTTTAGAAAATATGTGTTTATCAAGAGATCCATTTGACATGAACTCGTACACAAGAGCACGCTTTGATCCCTCAACACAATAGCCAATTAGTTGCACCACATTTGCATGATGAATCCTTCCAATTGTAGCAACCTCATTGATAAAATCTTGCCCATTACCTTTGGACTTGCCCAACATCTTAATTGCTACAAGGCGGCCGCTTCGGAGCTTCCCTTTGTATACAGTACCATAACCTCCTTCACCCAATTTGTCCTTAAATCCTTTTGTCATTTTCCTGATATTCGAGTAGGAGTAACTTATTGGCATGAAGTTGCTGTGACTTTGTAAGAATTCTTCAATAAGGCCATACGTTGATAAGTGCCGCCTCTTGAATTTATAGATTACAACGACAATGAGACACAGAGCCCCGAGTATTGCTCTTATTACAAGTGCCACTCCTGTAAAGCAAGTGTCTAAATAAATCATGGAAATACGGTTTTGGTGCTACATCGACAATGCATATGTAATTGAATACTAGAGACCAATTGTTTAACACTGCATGAATTTTCGTTCCTGGAAAGAATAATTTTTATTTTCTCACATGAAACCATATAATCATACTTTTTGCTGAGGATAATCATGTTTTCTAGGTACCCAAAAGAAAGAAAAAATAAATTGAGATGAAACTCACCAAGGTACGAAAGTAACAAACTGAAAGCTGCAAGAAACAGAGCAAAAAATAATTAATAATAATAACAAATGCAGCTTAGAGTGGGCGTGGATGATTAAAATGTTTTGGAAGGACCACTGAAGAAATTGAAAAGAATATAGGATTGATGGTCCTCACCCATTAGATATTCGCTCAGTCTAAGCTGAAGAAATTGAAAACAATATATGCCTGCATCATCAAAGTCAAAAGTTTTCATCAAGTTTGAACTTTAGAATCTTGACATGTTAAAAAACAGAACATGTGCCTACAATTATATGCTACCAGAAAACAAATGAAGAAATCTTTGATATACTTACCACAACCTACATAAAAGTAATGACAAAAGCATAGAACTTTGTTGGTATCACTGTCGATGAAGCAAGGAAACGACCTTCGACCTCTATAGTAATACAGGTGCACCCATGAAAGTTCAAAGCCATAGATCATTTCATTGTGGATGTCTATGTAGGAAATGTTCATGTCCATCGTACGCTGCGACGATGTCATAACCATAAGCTCTATGCGACAAAACTCCCTCAAATCTGACACATTTAATCGTCCAACACTAACATATGAATGCCCATTGGAATTGGAACTACTCATAGCATCAATGCAAGGAGAAGTAACCACATAGGGAGGCGAATTCACCGGGGTTTCACAGGTCAGAAATATTATCGGTTTTGACAGTTCAAAATTATCCATTTCCAGAAGATGGCCCCACCATGTCTTTCTACCTCTCTTTTGATAAATGCTATACGGAATCTGATGCCCAATCTGATAACTGAAGTTATAATGGGACAACGAATAATGGGGAACTGAAGAGCAGTTACCCTTGTGAAGATTGGCATCCACAACTCGGATGGTGTAGTTATTATAATTGATTGCCTGCACATAGTATTTTCCAGAATACAAGTATAATACTGTAAGGTTGTTCTCACAAGACAACTCATACCTTGAGTCACCGCACTTCTCTGGATCATGTTTTAGTCGGAAAGGGTGGCGTATGTTATGTTTGCCGCACCATGAAGGTTGACACTCCTTAGCATTGCAACTTACACAGCATAAGCTAAGAACTAGGAGGAGGGCTATGAAAAATTGTGATGGAGAAGCTACTCTTCCTGCAGCCATGGAGAGAGAGAGAGAGAGAGCTTCGAAACATTGAGTATAGCTTATGATATCTGGATTTTATATAAATGTATTGCTGTGGAAAGCTACCACAGGAGCATTGCGTGCAAGTTTGATTTTCTGACTTGTAGAATACTGCAGAAGTTTGACCAAAATAAAAAATAAAAAATACTGCAGAAGTGGTGGTTCAATTTCATTTGGATATAGCCTTTGTGTGGACAGAAGAATTAAAGGCCATTGACCCATTTGCATGCAAAAGATAAAACTTACACGTTTCTCAACTATTCAAAATCTCCATTTTCCATACACATCATCTCAGCTATCAAAATCTGTACAATCCAAATAAAAAACGATCTAGCAAAGTTAAAAATGACGTTGACTTGTAAACTAATGTTCTTAAATTTAAATTCCAATGACACCTTAGCAGTGTGTGTGAGAAAATATCCCCCCTCCTACCTAATTTTGACAAAATAAAAATAAAAATAAAAAACAAAGACCAACGAAGAAGAACAATGGCAGGAAGAGAGTTGAGGAAATTAGGAGGTATAGACCCACTGTCCATATTTTTTGTCCTTAGAAAAGAGAACAAAAAAAAAATGCATGAAGATGGGTTTAACAATTAAGGGATAGAGAAATACATATGGAGTGGTGGGAATGGGGTGTGGGTTGAGAGAATAAGGTCAGCAGAGGCTGAACAAAATGGTGTTGACTTGGCAACTAAGGACTTGCTAGTCAATTTATTTTTTTATGAAAGGACTTGCTAGTCATTAATGCATATTTATGAAAGACTATACCTTGTTTGCCCACATTCAAGCACTCCGTTTCAGATTCAGTTTGATTGTTGTTCTTCAGTCTACATTTTCTACCTTTCCTCTCACAATGTTTACATGCTGGTTTGAACCATTCCAAACGAACATGTTCTGACTTGAATAATATATCATCTGGAACAGGTGGAAGGTTATACAGTTTAGTACAAGACTTGAATAATATATCATCTGGGACAGGTCTATTTTATAATTAGCCAGCACTGCTAGTAAGAAATTCGTCAATGGAAGAATATGAACCGATAGCCAATATTTGGTGGCTAGTCTCACTAAGGCAGGGAATTTGATAATCTAAATTTCTATCTCCTTGTGAACAATTGAATAAAGTAATTTGGGCCCCCTCTTTGAATTGGAAGGCAGAGGCAGACATATTAAGCTTCTGAAGATGCCTTGGAACACAACCATCTGGGGCAAGCACTTGAATGACCTGAGATTTGTAGTTGAACGATGAACTTCTCGGAAATTGGCAGCTCAAGCACCGTATTGTTGCTTCCATTGCAGGATAAATCAAATCCAGGGTAGCCAAAGTGATCTGGCTGCTTGTCTTTGAGTCGAAAAGGGATTCTTCCTATCTCCATCTTGTAAAATAATAAGTGCGCTTCCTCAAGCTTCGAAGCCTTACAAAGTCCATCAATCAGAGCATTGAAGGTCACAACATAAGGAACACATTGAAGCTTCTCCATGTCATTGAATATTTGTTGTGCCTCCTCTACCAGCCCATTCTTGCACATACCACGTATGAGAATGGTGTAAGTGCAGGTATTAGGGAAGCAATCTTGCTTTGAAATCTCAAGATGAAGAGACCGAGCTTCATCGAAATAGGGTGTACTTAGTATTAGGGTGTTATGTGATAGAGTGTATTAGATATATTTTTGGTAGTTAAATAGGGTGTACTTAGTTAATTTTACATTTTGATTTAATTATTAGGGTGTACTTATATCATAGGGTGTACTCAGTTAATTTTTAGGGTTCTTTTAACAGCACTCAATAAAAAATATCATGATATCAAAAGTATGATTTAGTATCAAATAATCAAAACTATGCTTTCAGACATGTGAACAGAAGAATTAAAGGTCATTGACCCAACTTACACGTTTCTCACAAAATAATACCTAATCTCCCTGTTTTCTACCATCAAGGCACCACCTGGTGTACCGATGAGACGGGATATGCTGTCCCCAATTTGGTATCCCTCCATGTAGGGATGGTAATGGGTCGAATCAGGGGTGGGTATGCCATTCCCATCCTCATCCCTGCCTTTATACCCGCAATATTCATATCGGGGATTCCCCATTCCAACCTTCGTTGGGGAATGGGTTCCCCGACCCGCCCCATTACGGAAGAAAAAACCAGTATAAAACTACTTTGTTGTAAGAAAAAAAATTGGATTAGTACAATATAATGAATATATATATATGACAATATGAGAATGGTTACATATTGACTAGAATTTATCTAAATATATAAGTAGTGTGGTTTAAGATTCGTATAAGTTATATAAATAAATAATATAATAATAGAAAATATAAAGTTTAGTCGGCACAATCACTTTATTATCATATTTATATATACTATAATATATATTCTAAACGGGGAGGGTTTGGGTTGGGGATTAAAATACCATCCCCTCCCCTCACCGAACACCATACCCAAAAAATTCTCCGTACCCATCCCAATACCCGTTTTTTATCCTCCATACCCGACCCATTAGGGTCGAATCCCCGCGAAGACCTTTACCAACGGGAAAAATTGCCATCCCTACCACCATGTCCCTTTCATATTTGCTTGTCACCTGTTTATTTAGTTAACCCCAAATTTAACATTGTTAACTTTGAAAAAATAAAAAAATAAAAGTAGAAAAAAACAAAAACAAAAACTACAACAACCACCACCCCAACATCCTAAAAGACCAGACAACCACCCATCCCGTTGGATCTGATGAAACTAAAAGACTAGACAACCACCCATCCCGTCGGATCTGGCTCATAATCATCAAGGCTTGAAATCTTATGTGTTCAATAAGGGCTATGGCTTCATATTTTTGTAAACACCGAAAATATATTGTAGTAGGAAGCATAAATAGTAAGCTTAGTTGCAGAGGCTGAACAAAATGGTGTTGACTTGGCAACTACCGACTTGCTAGTCATTAATGCTAGGGCTCGTCAATGGGCTGGGCCGGGCTGGGCTGGCCCAAATCCAATGGGCTTGGGCCGGGCCGGGCCGGGCTTTAAGGAGGCGAGAGAAAATAACGGGCCGGGTTTTTTTAGAAAATTCAAAGTCCATGGGCTACCCATGGCCTGGGCCTGAGAAAGCCCATCGGGCCGGGCCGGGCTAAGCCCAATGGGCCGGGCCGAAATGGGCCTACTTCATTCAAAAAGAAGAAGAAGAAGAGGAGAAAGAAACATAATTAAATATTTTTTAAAAACGGATGGTATGAATAAATATGAAAATACTTGGTGACGGATTCAAAAAAAACTTGATTATATTTGGTGATATGATATGATGTTCGTCTTATTCTTGAGATATATAATTGTTGTATTAATAATTAACCCAAATTAATGTGCTAAACATTCAATTATAAACTAGGAATGAGTAAAGAGAAGTAAAAGAAATGAAACAAAACAAAAAACCCAAAATAAACACAAACATCCATTTTTATCACCCTTTTATCACCATTGTACCGCCACTGTATCGCCGCTCTATCACCAGTTTATCATGTTTTAGGCAGAATTTTTCAGTTTCGACATCTGTTCAGTTTTTGACCTATAACTTTTCAACCGTTTATCCAAATTTGGTGTTCTTTTATATGGTTGGATTCAGTACGAAAAAATGAAGAACACACCGCGGACGAAATGTCAAAAATGGATACAAAAATGAGTAGAATTCAGTGGAAACAAACACTACGTTTTCAAACAAGTAATATAATTCTAACGCTTGAATGTAACCAAATGCTAATTATCAATAGGGGGTTATGTTTTCATCTTCCAAAGCTACTTAACTTTGATGCACAAGCTTTTATTTTTTTTCCAGAGACAAAATTCACCTCAAACCACAAATCCTAAACCCTTATTTATAAATAATTATATATATATATGCGGGCCTAACGGGCCGGGCTTTTGTGGGCGGGCCGGGCCGGGCTTTCTTGGGCTTAATCGGGCCGGGCCTATGGGCCGGGCTGGGCTTCAGACACCCAAGCCCAAGCCCAGCCCAGCCCATTGCGGGCCGGGCCATCCCAAAGCCCATAACGGGCCGGGCTGGGCTTTTTCTCGATGGGCCGGGCGGGCCCCCATCGGCCCATGAGCCCGCGGGCCAAATGATGAGCCCTAATTAATGCTAGGACCCTCTTGTAATTTTTGTTGTTGCATATTTACGGGTTAAATATCTATAATTTAAAAGATTAAATAGTTACGTACTGGTGGTGATGCAAGACAGTTTCTACCTAGGAAATCAGGTTTCTTTTGTGTTGCTTTTTCATAGGTGAATTCTTCAATGGCAACCAATACATCTTTGGGTAATTCCATACACTAACCACTAAGGTGCACATTATAATATGCTTTTCATTATTTAACACTACATTCTCATCAGTTTATTCCCCGACGCTCTAGTTTATTTGATATTAGTTACAAGTTACAAAAACAATTGCACCTCTGACTAATTATTTTAATTTGGTCAATCTAATTCCGATATTACCGGTAACTCTTGGTGCGGGCGTTTTGCAGGCATTGTAACACTGTCTCTTGTTGAAGCAGTCGATGAGAAAGGATTAGGGGGCATTCTTACATTGTCTTCTCCTTCCAACATTTGAACTACAGCTTTCATGGAAGGACGATCTACCGGGTACCACTGGATGCACCATAGCCCCACAACTGCAAGTTTCTTTGCGATTTTGGCATCAATCTCTTGCTCAACGTGGATGCGGATGTCTTCTCCTTGATCTAGAAGATTATAGATCCATTCGGGGAAATAAACTTGGCTGCTATTCGCCTCTGTGACCTGAACATTTTTCCTGCCTCCAACCATTTCAAGTAACAACATTCCAAAACTGTATACATCTGACTTGTAGGACACGCTACCAAAGTTCCTAGAGAAGACTTCAGGTGCAATGTAACCCATGGTGCCCCTAGCAGTTGTCAAGGAAACTGCACTTTGATCGTTGGCGCACAACTTGGAAAGACCAAAATCAGAGATTTTTGGATTGAAGGTTTCATCCAAAAGAACATTGTGAGGTTTGATATCAAAATGAAGTATTCGTTGGTCACATCCGTGGTGAAGGTACTCAATTCCTTTGGCTACGCTGAGAGCAATATATTGCAGCTTCTCCCAACCAAGGAAATGGTTGTTGCTATCTGCTGATGTTATAAAATTCTGCAGTGAACCGTTCGGTGCATATTCATAAACTAAAGCTCGTCTAAATCCATCAGCACAATAGCCAACCAATCGAACCACGTTGACATGGTGGATTCGACCCAATGTTCCCACTTCATTGATAAACTCTTCCCCATTTCCTTTGGAATTGTTGAGGATCTTTACAGCAACAAAGATCTCATTGGAAAGTTTTCCTTTGTACACTGTTCCAAAGGTCCCCTGTCCCAGCTTGTCTCTAAACGCATTGGTGATCCTCTTTATATCGGCATAAGAGTACCTTGTGGGCTTGAGAGCTCTGTAATTTTCCAAAAATTCTTCAATCATGGTTTGTTTTCTGTCAAAAGTGTAGAACCGATGGAGAGAAACAAGTGCCACCACAAATGAAAATGAACCCAGGATCACACCTACATATTGTATATTCGGTCAAGAACCTCTATCTTTTAAAAGGGATTTTAGATTTTTTAAAAAAAAATGAAAAAGGGCATGCATAACTTACCTATAACCACTAGCTTTGTTGAGGCACCTGTAGAAGATTTGAATCCCATTAGATTCTCATGTCCCCAAAATCATTCAATCATTATATATATATTTGGTTGTTTTTTTGGCAGAAAATTCATATTCTTGGTTATCTTTATGCCAACAATTTCTTTCTTTCTTTCTTTCTTTAATTTTTTTTTTTTTTTTGCATTTCCTATCTAATTCTTGTTAGCTAATGCAACATATGATATTTAATTGCATAAATTCTTGATGGGGAACAAAGGGGTGATGCTTGACTAGTATAGTGATATGGATGAAAGACTATACCTTGTTTGCCCACATTCAAGCACTCCGTTTCAGGTTCAGTGTGATTGTTGTTCTTCAGTCTACATTTTCTACCTTTCTTCTCACAATGTTTACATGCTGGTTTGAACCATTCCAAACGAACATCTTCTGACGTGAATAATATACCATATGGAACAGGAGGAAGGTTATACAGTTTGGTACAAGACGAAATGGGAAATTCGTCAATGGAAGAATATGAACGTATAGCCAATATTTGGTGGCTAGTCTCACTAAGGCAGGGAATTTGATTATATAAATTTTCATGTGAACAATTGAATAAAGTATAGTCAGATTGGTACTTCTCTTTGAATTGGAAGGCAGAGGCAGACATATTAAGTTTCTGAAGATGCCTTGGAACACAACCATCTGGGGCAAGCACTTGAATTACCTGAGATTTGTAGTTGATATGAGTGACGATGAACTTCACGGAAATTGGCAGCTCAAGCACCGTATTATTGCTTCCATTGCAGGATAAATCAAATCCAGGGTAGCCACAGTGATCAGGCTGCTTGTCTTTGAGTCGAAAAGGGAATTTGATAGGTAAGTCTCCACAGCGTAATTCTGTGCAATCATTTTGGCATGCTCCAAGGTTAACTTGGAAGCCTACCATGAACAACAGGATGAAGAAAGATATTGTCATCTCTGAGGAAATACTCAACTCTTCTCTGCACCATGAACGACTAATCATACTCCCGACATCTTATATAAAATAAGGCATCATGTGGTCTTGACTGTTGACTTCCGCCAACGACTTTTTCTACATCTTTTTCTCCACTCGCAGAGAGAGTTCCAAGTTGCAATGTTGGCTTTCTTCGTTAGGTAGAGTGGGGATTATATATATTTGGTCGTTTTCATTGCCTTCCTAACAAACAATGACTAGATCATTACACGTCCTCCAAAAAAGTAAAATATATTTTGGAAAAAAGATATAATCCCAAAATGATTTTACGTTTGTTTTTTAAGCAAGTGTGGAACAAAGTGAGGGCATAAATTAATCGTCTAGGTCCGATCACGTGTTTAGGGACCACACAATATTCACGTCTTCAATAAAGAATGAAATGCCCTTTTTTCTAAGTAACCCCTGATGGGGTTGACCAAATCTGTAACCCATTAGGAAGGAAGATTATAGAATAATAGGGTGCTATATGATATTTCCATTTAAAATTTTCCACATGTCCCATTTCAAAATTTAAATTTTCCATTAATTGTTTGTGTGACAAGTCTAAGTCACACCTATTCACTTCTTTCAATGTCAGTTGATGGGTATTTTGGTAAAAAATGGTTTGATATTAATGCATGTAATGTGTTCTTCTTGAGCGGGAAGACACCAATTACCCGAAAATACTCTTCAACTGACATCGAAATAAGCGAATAGGTGAGACCCATGCCTGACATGTAAGCAATTAACTAAAATTTTGATGTCAAAGTTAACGCCAAAACCAGAATGCAAAAAATTGAAAAACTTAGGAAATGTAATTGTTAAAATTGAAAGTGCGCATGGGCAAATGTGCCTTAAAGGTGAGAGTTCAGGGTACTAAATCGAAATGAACCCTAAAAGACTATTTGGTATTCTACTCAAAAAAGTAAACTAGAAAACTATGATTCTTTTTAAAAACATGAGTTTTCAAATAGCGATTTTAAGATCTAAAAACTTATTTGGTATTGAACTCCAAACTATTTTTAAGATTAAAAAAAATTGAAATTAAAATTAGAAAATCGAAAAACCTAATCCCTAAATTGAAATTAACAAAAGAAAAGGAAAAAATGTGCACAAGAGAGAGAGATAGAGACGATAGAGGGAGGAGAGAGAGAGAGAGCGACGACAGAGGAAGGAAAAAGAGAGAGCGACAACCAGGGGAGGAGAGAGAGAAAGACAGAGAGAGACAGAGGGAGGAGAGAGTACCAAGAGAGAGATAGAGATGACAAAGGGAGGAGAGAGAGAAAGAGAGAGCGATGATAGAGGGAGAGAGAGAGAGAGAGAGAGAGAGAGAGAGAGAGAGAGAGAGAGAGAGAGAGAGAGAGAGAGAGCAAAAAAATTGTAAAACCTCAATTTTTTTGTTTTTAATAATAGGGGTGTTTTTTTAATTTTTTTGGGTTTGGGTTTTTTAAAATGGGCCTATGAAACAAGTTTTTGGGGGAAATCTATTTTTGATTTTATAAAATTGGATCCAAATAAGATACCAAACAGACCATAATTTTTTATAACGATTTTTTCATTTTTAAAATGCCCTTGAAAATGGAAAGACTAAAACCTTAAAAATGGATAAGAAATTGGATTATGTTAAAGTTAGATGACATGAATCATGGATTTTGAAGAATTAAAGTGACATTTCTCTTAAATTTTTCTTTAAAGTGACAAATTGAAATTAATGTATAAGTTCAGATGACATTTCTACAAAAATCTCTCTAAGACATACTCAGAAACTAATATCTTCTCTCCATCCAAACCAACTGCGTACTGAAGAGTAGCACACCATATCGCAGACTACACTTCAATTTAGAGGAAGAACCAAAAACTGTTGACAAGAACTAAACAAATCATGAAAGAAAAATATTACAATAAGGATATTCGTCCTACCAAGATGCAGTAGCTTCTGATAGCAGGCCCAAGAGGAACCATAAACAACCAACCGATCTCAAAGACTATCACTCCTAGTCTTTTTATCTTTTAATAATTGTTTTATTTTATGTTATGACTTTATATTAGTTTGTTTCCTTTTAAATAACCCTAGGGTTATATAGCTATTCAAGCACCCTGTAAACTCAAGAAGGGGACTTTTTGACAGAATATTATGTTATTGCTTTGGCCGGAGCCGCAGAGGCCTCTAGTTACTGTTTCTTATTTTTGTGTCGTAGTTGTTGCGTGGTTTTGTTGATTGCAACCCATCAGTTGGTATCAGAGCCCCGTCTGTTGGGTGGGGCGTCGAGAAGGCACACTCCATGGCTAACAATAGGCGTGATCGGGGTGGACGAATGGGATTTCCACAACATGACAACCCACAAAACGACATGGATGAAATAAAGAGGATGTTTCAGCAGTTGTCAAATCGTATTGCTCGCCTCGAGACCCATACCGTGATAACCATACCTTAACCCCTTCACACTACTTAAACTAACAGATTTTCTAACTTGTAGAATACGGCAGAAGTGGTGGTTCAATTTCATTTGGATATAGCCTTTCAGATGTGTGAACATTAGAATTAAAGGCCATTGACCCATTTGCATGCAAAAGATAAAACTTACACGTTTCTCAAAAGATAAGACATAATCTCCCTGTTTTCTACCATCAATTACAACTATCCATTTTTCAAACACATCATTTCAGCCATCAAAATCTGTACAATTCAAATAAAAAACGATGAAGCTAACGGGGCCTCCATCTCTCTCACATAGCTCCGGTCACCACACACGGTTCCGGCCATTCAGTTTTCCTTATGAGAAAAAGATCTCAATCCTTTATGTTATCTCCGTATCTTTTTCAAAGTCATTTAACTGACTTAGGCATAGGATGACCTTTGGTCAACATCTCTGAGTGTGGTCCGTTGACCAATAGTTTTACAGGGATTGAGGAAGATAAGAGAGACAGAAGCTTGAAGGGAGAATAATCAACCCGCGAAGGCTGAACTCATTGATTTTACTTCAGCTAGTGAAAAGGAAATCGGTTGAGAGATTTATATCCCACTTTGGGAGAAACCAACACCACCTAGTTTGATTAATTGTGAATAGCAGTTATTATAATGGTAAATTAAAACCCATAAAGAAAACACATACAGTTGTGTGAGATCTTTTTTTAGCAATAAAATTATACATGCGAATATTATTAAATCCAATGATGATCTTGTAGATCCATTAACCAAGGTCTGGGCAAGAGAAAGGGTTTGAAGTAGAGGGAGATGATGTGAAAGCGCATACAATCATGAGGCATGTATGGGGATACCCAACTTGGCGATTTGAGATGCTAAGAACATGGTTCAATGGGAAAAACGAATCATATGATGGTCGTAAGAAATGCACTATTTATTTGCTCATCCATATGGTCGAAGTGCATATATCCTGTAATTTTTCGGAAGTTGAGTTTATTTAATGTTGTAGCTCATGTCTCTAAATAAATAAATAAATTGTTGTAGCTCATATTAGTGGGATGCACATGAACATCCTTGACAGATTTTACCTATGTGAGTGTGCTGCTTAAGCTTGTTCTCAAATACACTCATGAAAGTTTGGATTAAAACAACGCCGTACTCTGGTCTAGCTAATAAAGCTCATTTCAACACCTGAATTACAATGTGCGAGCAGTAATACTTATTCACAAAATCTTTTGTCAAAGAAAGGTACTTTTGTGGTGTAGACTCATCCTTTTGTGCAAATATGCGAGTCTTTCCACGTTCGGTAATTCTGCAGTACATCGGCTGTACCAGTACAGCCAGTTATTCCAATGGCCAATATTGCATTTTAAAAATGAAGGGCTGAGATTGAATACCTGAAGACTTGTTGAGCCCTTTCTTATTAATTATCACGTGATATACACGTGACTGAGAAAACAAATAAAACGCTTCGACGAACGCGAGGAAGCCTTCGCGTGCACTCTGCGATCGATCTCTCTCTATCTCTTTTGAATTGGGGCCCCAACAACGCCATAGCTAACCTAACCTAACTGGATACTTGGGTAGGACCAAATCAACGGCTAACCCCTCTTCCTCTCCTCCTCCTAGTTTGGATTTGAGTCACTGTTTGAGTCTGTCTCTGTGGTGTGGTATGCGATGGTGAAGAAATACCAGCAGAGGTTCAGGAAGGTCAGGGACGAGATGGACCGCTGGTCCGAGCTTCAGTCGCGCTTGATTTCACAGTTCAGGAACTCCTCCTGCATCATCCAGAGGTGCAGGTCTCGCTCTTCTTTTACAATTGCTACTGCATATGCCACCAAACTCTATTTATTATTATTATTAATAGAAAAAATAAACTATTTATTCGTTAATTTAGAATTTGGGGTTGTTGGGTTGTGATTAGGTGCTCGGAGATTCCAAGAAGTACGGTCGTTTGAGGGACGCTGTTGGTATTCAAGAAACAGTACTGGTCAAGCAGATGGAGTCATTACAAAACATCTTGCTTTCCATGAACAAAACCATGTAGGTTTCCTTTGTTCCTCTTCTTTTCTTTTCTTTTCTTTTCTTTAATTGTAATTTTTATTTTAATGACTAATTATGGGCCAACCATGGTGCTTATCTGCGTTTAAGTATTGGTAGTAGTCAGTTTTAGATAGGATTTGAAATTTCATGAAACTGTCTTAAGCCTGCCATTTTGTAATATTTTTTTTTTTTCTTTTAAGGAAAGGAAGAAGAAAAAGTTGAATTTATGGTATTAATTTCAGGGAAGAGTTTCATGGAATTGTATTGTCTCTTGGGAAGATTAATCGTGATGGTAGGCAGATAGAAGCATAATGGGTGAGAATGATCATCTATTACATATATTTTCAAAGAACACATGTGCGAAGTTAGTGCATATTGAGAGTCTGACTTCATTGCTAGGTGCTCTCAGAACTCGAAAAATATCTCCAGTTACAATATTTAGGGGTGATCTTGAGCTTAGCTGCAAAATGAAGATTAAGGTGAGCTCTCTGATGTTTTGTCAAAGTAATTGCTGCTGATGCTAAATGTCATATACCATTCTTGCTTGTTCCCTATTTGTTTGCAGGGTCTTCGTGTTGGTGTCAACTTGGCCTTGGTCATTGCCTTACACAACATCCCAGAGGTATGTATATTCTCAAAATCTTGTACTATGTGGTATTGCTCTAATTGCTCGCACTCTGCCATGGATTAAAGTAGCATATAATTGTTTGTACCTTCCAAGGTCCATCACTTAAATTGTAGACTATTAAAAAGATTGAAGATTACTTTAAATTTTGAGTTTGGACTTATATTAATGTAGTACTATTTATTGTTATTATATAGTGACAACTTTCTCTTTTCGAGGGCGTTGCTGTTGCACTTCCTGTTTACTTTGCAACACAGAGGTGAGAATTTTTAGAGTCGGCTTTTTGAAGTACTTATGAACTGTGACGAACAATGGGTTTACTTTTTTCAGTTTTCATTTTTATTTTAAAATAACTCTTAAGTGTCTTTAATTAACCCCGAAGGCAGACAAAAATATTTTTAAAAAGGTAGTGGTCTTTGGTAAAATGATGTCGACTGTGAGGGTTTTGGTAATTTTGTTAGAAGTGGTGGAGGTAGTTGTAGTGTTGGCAGTGTGGTATGAAATTGTTATTGAATGTGGTAATGGAAAAGGCAGTTCTGTCATGGTTGTACACGGGCAGTGTTATGATGGTTTAAGCAACGTTGTTGATGTTGGAGGATATCATGTTTGTGGCTGTGCGCTACTCCTGGTAGTGGGTTCCGGTGGAGCAATATAGATACTAGTGGTAGTGTTGGGTGGTTTGGTAATTTGCTATTCTTTTGGATGTCAATTCCGTAGTTTGGAAATTGGATGCAGATTGTCTCACTTCAGAAGCAGAGGGTTTCAATCAAATTTTCACTCAAATTTTTTTTTAATGAATAATAGACATGACTTCTAAGCTTCATGCACTTTTAGAGAAATAATTACTTCATAAGTTTTTGTTAGCCTATATATCAAGACAATTTTATGAATCTCTCTCAAACAAACACTGAATTATTCTTATGAGAAATTATTAAATGGTGGGTTTTCTACATGTCCCAGCAAATGGCATGCATTCAAATTGGCATCACTTTCTGGTTTTGCTGAGCCTTTGGGTGTCATAATTGTAGGTATGTCAACTGTGAAAAGAAACTTAGATATCTTTCTTTTACCAATCTTAATGTTAATGGGAAGGGTAGATTTAGAATAGGTGCTTGAGTCGTGAAATTCTTCAAGGCCACTTGTTAATGGTTTTCACTTCTGCTACAGCCTATCTATTCCCAAGCAGCTTGAGTCCTGAAATTCTTGAAGGCTTGCTGGGAGCAGGTTTGCAAATTAATGATAATTTAATATATCAACTGAATAAGAATTATTTTTTATGAAAATTTTGGTTGCCATGCATTTTTGTTGTGACACAGTTGGTGGAGTAATGGCTTTTCTAACCCTGCATGAGATGCTGGCCTTGGCATTTGATTATGCGGGGCAGAAGCAAGTTGTCAAGGCTGTGTTTTTGGGAATGGCCTTCATGTCTGCAAGGTAATACTTATGTTTTAAATATACTGAAGAAAAATATCCAAGAATGTCGCTGTTACAAATGCAAATAGGGTACTTGTGGGTAAAGGAGTTTTTCAGAGTAATTAGCTGTTTAATTTTTTTATCAATATCTAGAAAAGGGTTAGAGCCTCTGAGGGTGTGATATTTTGTAGCTGTACATAAGTGTTTCTTATTCTCCTTACAGATTACTCGCTCTTTGCCTGTTTTGCAGCCTATACTTTCTCGAAATCAGCCTACCTCAGGAGATGAGCTTGTAGCTGTGTTCTATCATTCCATGGATCTTACCCCATAGTAATTTACATTGTTGTACATGTCTACTGACTTTAGACCGCCTTCAATAGATCATTTGGTTTCTGCCTGAAGACTTGTAGTGATTTTAATCGGCCTTTAATCGCTCATCTGGTTTCGACGCAAAGGATAAAAGTAATACCCCAAGGATAGCAGTTCATATTCGATATAAAAGTGATTTACTTATTTGTCCTTTCAAGAAATATGTAAAATGACTAGTGTATGGAACTTGATTTCTTTACTGAACTGAAAATGAGATTATGCTTGCCCAGGATTCTTGAATTTTCTTCCTATATATATATATTTTTTCAATTTGAGATTTGTTTTATTACTCAAGAACTCTAGTTATGATGAATCCAATTGGAGTTTTTGGGCTTGTTAGTGGAGAATTGAGGTTGGTATCAAAAGAGAAGATGAGTTCTTTAACTGAGAAACCTCATAACTGGTTTTGGTTTCTTCAATCCAAGTGGTTGATGGTTAACTTTTGCAAGACACATTTCTCAGAGCTGGTGCTTTTCTAGCTATAGAATTTGAATACCAGTATTAACATCCAACACTCTGTTTTGCTATATCGTTTCTTATGTGCAATTGCATACAGTTTATGCAATTTTTGACTCCCTGTATGCAATTAGCGATAATGTATTGATAAATTTTGATATTAGTTCCAATTTTGACTCCCTATATGCAATTTTTGACTCCTAATTATTCACACTTAAGTGAATATTGTCGTATATGCGCTTCCACGGTTAAAAATGAATTCGGTTTGGGCTTTAGGGTTAACAGTGAATTGAGTTTGGGCTTTAGGGTTAAAATTGAATTGGGTTCAGGGTTTAGGATTTAGGGTTAAAATTGTATTTGGTTTAGGGTTTAGGGTTAAAATTGTATTGGGTTCAGGGTATAGGGTGTCAGCTGCGTTGGGTTTTCATCTTGTTAACCTTTTCAATTAGTTAGAATTTCGAATGTCCATTAAGTGGGAAATATATTTATTTGTATTTTTTTAAAAACAATCTGCATTAGTGTTAGTGGTTTTATTGTAAAAGTTATTTGGAACAAAAAAAGTTTATTTTAGGGAAGTATTTGTTTTAATTTTTAAATGTTTAGTTAATTACATTTTTAATAGAGTTTATTCCGAATGGACGATTTTACCCCTACATTTAATGGAAAAATTAAAATACTTTGACGGTAGGACCAATTTGATACTACATAGAGAGTTGGAGGACTATTTGGATCCATATTCTAGAAATTAATTTTTCAAGCGAACGCAAGGGGTGCGTTCGTTGAGTAAAGGGGTGCGTCATAATGAACTTGTGAGTTGGTTTTCTTTGTCTTCATGCTAGACATTCAATAAATTCACGTTTACGCTATGATGAGTTTGGCCACTGGCAGTCAACGTTTGCATTTCAAACATGCAATTGCATGACGGTGATGCAATGCAAGAGTGACTGTGCGCAAATGAAAATATGCAAATTTGATCATATTTTCTGGGATAATTAGACATTTTTTATCATAAGAAACGAGTTAGGGCCAATGTACAGACAATACCAAGTAATACAAATTGTCTACCAGTGCGAATTACATTCCTAAATATCCATAATTTCGTAACCCTTAATTTGGTTAACCCAAATGTACTTTATCATATCCATAATTTATTTGGATCTCTTTCTCTTTGGGGTACGTGACCGAACACTTATATTACCTTTGTGTTTTTGCTCTGTGATGCGTTAGGAAGGTAAACGCTCCGTTTAAATGGTAAATTACCTCTCGAACTCAACTTTTACCTCCCAAACGAGACTTTTGCGTTTAGGGAGTAAAGAGCCTTGTTCGTGAGTAAAGGCACCCAAAATGCCACTTTTACCATTTAAACACACTTTGTACTCCGCGAACGTAAATGGTGCGTTAGGGAGGTGAACTCTACGTTTAAATGGTAAATTACCTCACTCAATTCATCCAGTTACTAATTATAGAATCCGGTTACAATTCATGAATCATCTGGTTACCCCATGACCTTGTTTTTAGAAAATTAAGGATATGAATTTTCTTTTTCGCCAATGTCCCCATGTCGTCTAATCCCTAACATTTCATCCCATTTGCCGTTAAATCTGAGGGCAAATTGGTTATTTCATACGTTAAAAATAATTTTAAAAAAAGTTGACTAGGGTTTGGGCTTTAGGGTTGAATTTGAATTGAGTTTGGGCTTTAGGGTTAAAATTGTATTGAGTTTAGGGTTTAGGGTTAATAGAAATGCAAACCCATAAATTTTTTAATATGGGTTTAAAATTTAAAGGGTTTAGGGTTAAGTTATGAAAATGAGACTTATATTAATTTGTCATGTCCAAGGAAGGAAACAAATATGGCCTTAGGTTGTTAGGCCCTTGAAATCAAAATAAGACTAAACCTAGGGTACATTAAATAAAACAATATCACCAAGAATAAGAATGTTGTCTCCCAACATGTGCATCGTTCAGTAAAGTTACCCGTTCCCTGGAAAAAGTAACCCAACCAACTTACTTTTTCAAACAAACGGCCTATTTGTTCATGCGAACGCAGGTGTTGCGTTCGTTCAATAAAGTTCCCGCTCCCTGGAAAAAGGCCATAATCCAACTTACTTTTTCAAACAAACGGCTATTTATTCACACAAACGCAGGTGTAGCGTTCGTTCAGTAAAGTTCACGTTCCCTGGAAAAAGGCAATAATCCAACTTACTTTTTCAAACAAACGGCTATTTATTCACACAAACGCAGGTGTTGCGTTCGTTTAGTAAAGTTACCCGTTCCTTGGAAAAAGGAAATAATCCAACTTACTTTTTCAAACAAACGGCTATTTATTCACACAAACGTAGGTGTTGCGTTCGTTCAGTAAAGTTCCCGTTCCCTGGAAAAAGGCCATAATCCAACTTACTTTTTCAAACAAACGGCTATTTATTCACACAAACGTAGGTGTTGCGTTCGTTCAGTAAAGTTCCCGTTCCCTGGAAAAAGGCCATAATCCAACTTACTTTTTCAAACAAACGGCTATTTATTCACACAAACGCAGGTGTTTCGTTCGTCCAGTAAAGTTCCCGTTCCCTGGAAAAAGGCCATAATCCAACTTACTTTTTCAAACAAACGGCTATTTATTCATACGAACGCAGGTATTGCGTTCGTCCAGTAAAGTTCCCGTTCCCTGGAAAAAGGCAATAATCCAACTTACTTTTTCAAAGAAACGGCTATTTATTCACACAAACGCAGGTGTTGCGTTCGTTCAGTAAAGTTCTCGTTCCCTGGAAAAAGGCCATAATCCAACTTACTTTTTCAAACAAACGACTATTTATTCACACAAACGTAGGTGTCGCGTTCATTCAGTAAAGTTCCCGTTCCCTGGAAAAAGGCAATAATCCAACTTACTTTTTCAAACAAACGGCTATTTATTCACACAAACGCAGGTGTTGCGTTCGTTAAGTAAAGTTCCCGTTCCCTGGAAAAGTGCAATAATCCAACTTACTTTTTCAAACAAACGGCTATTTATTCACACAAACGCAGGTGTTGCGTTCTTTCAGTAAAGTTACTAGTTCCCCGGAAAAAGTAACCCAACCAACTTACTTTTTCAAACAAACGGCTATTTGTTCACATGAATGCAGCTGTTGCGTTCGCTCAGTAAAGTTACCCGTTCACCCAAAAAATGGACACAACCAACTTACTTTTTCAAACAAACGGCTATTTGTTCACATGAACGCAGCTGTTGCGTTCGCTCAGTAAAGTTACCCGTTCCCCCGAAAAATGGACACAACCAACTTACTTTTTTCAAACAAACAGACTATTTGTTCACTCGAACGCAGGTGTTGCGTTCATTCAGTAAAGTTCCGGTTCCCCGAAAAAGTAACCAAACCAACTTACTTTTTCAAACAAACGAACTGTTTGTTCACGCGAACGCAGTTGTTGCATTCGTTCAGTAAAGTTCTCGTTCCCTGGAAAAAGTAACCCAACCAACTTCCTTTTTCAAACAAACGGACTGTTTGTTCACGCGAACGCAGGTGTTGCGTTCGTTCAGTAAAGTTACCGTTCTTTGGAAAAAGCAACCCAACCAACTTACTTTTTCAAACAAACGGCCTATTTGTTCATGCAAACGCATGTGTTGCGTTCGTTCAGTAAAGTTACCCATTCCCTGGAAAAAGTAACCCAACCAACTTACTTTTTCAAACAAACGGCCTATTTTTTGACGCGAATGCAGGTGTTGCATTCGTTCAGTAAAGGGACCTATTCCCTGGAAAAATATTTAAGTATATTACAACTATCCAAATAAATGCATACTTAATAAATGAAAACGATAACAAATGGTTATTAGTATTTGTATAGATTAATGACTCGGATTGTAGCAAAACAAATTGCATAGCCACTAAATATAGGTAACCCATCTCCCCTGTAAATTCAAACAACGTTCAACTTTACCGGTCTTCGACTCCCTCTCCTCCAAAGCCACCATCTCCCTTGGTTTTCAAGTGCACCCCTCGAAGGACGTGTTGTGTTATTTTTTTTATCCAAAAATAGCATGTCATGTTTAAGTTTAGAGTTTTGTGCTAAGGTCATTTTTAATTTAAAAGTAGATTAATGTTTGCCCTTTAAAGTTTATGTTAACCAAAGTGTGCTAAGTTGGTATTTAGTTTAAAAAAAATGTATATTTCTACTTTTAAAGTGTAGTGTAGCATGTTGTTTTTTGAATTTTGTGATTGCGTGCAACACCCCTTCATTGCATCCGATTATTGCAATTGCTCTGTCTTACATGCAATTGTATGTTGTTACATGCAAACTATAGCACTCTGTGTACATTTAGATATAAGCCGAAAGCCGAAAGCCGAAAGCCGAAACCCGATTTCCTATGCTGAACCAAGAATGAACTTGCTCTCTTAGAAGGATGCCAGAGGGGCCAGATCCAACATCATGATGGCATTCGAAACCAGATTGCCTACGGAACCATACTTATCGGATTTCTTCTCCAATTCATTCGTTTGCAATTCTCTTTGTGTGCTTTCCAAAACATCTTTACAACTATAATTTTCAGCTATTTTGTTGCTTTTTTTTTGTGAGATTAATGCCCTTGGCCTTTTCCATTTCAGCTTCCTTATCTGCTTTCTTCTTTTCCAATTCAGCCTATTTGCAATTCTCTTCGTGTGCTTTCCGAAACAACTTAATAAAATTTGAGAGAGTCGCAGTAACTGCAAAGGCTGGCTAGGTCACCTGAACTTGTTGATGCCAAAGCCGCAGGGTGTGAACTGTGGCTTCGCCTTGCACTTTACTATATAAAAGATTTAAACTTGAAACGTCTTGGATTTCAAATGCATAAACGGGTATTACAAAGTTGTGCACAGATTTTCCACAATCCATCTCCATCTCACAAAGCCAATTCTTCAAACTGACTTTGCACCTGCTGCATTCACTAAATCAGCATTTGCAGTCCTTGATTATGTTGATTAAAAATCGATTCAGATACTACGATGAAAATCTAAATTCAAATGGCAGGAATACCAGCTAGAGTAGTACTTATTGTAATCGACAATCAATCCAATCAAAACATGAGCCTGGTAATTATTTGGCTGCCACATCGGGAAGACCAGCAATCAAACTTAGAGATTTCAACATCAGTCGACTACTAGTATAATTGTTTCAACTCGTGGATTAAACCAACAATGGTACAACATTATGTTGTCAAAGCCTTTAAGCCAAGTCCCGAGATCTTAAAAATCTGAATATGTTATTGCGACAACAACAGTCGAGAACCTAAAAGGCAAAACTGATATCTAGAAAATTGGGGATTTATCATAACAATATACTGCCTACAACACCATGCACTAATTAAGTACGAATGTCTTGGCAACGGAAAATGACCATCAAGGTGGCATTGGTACTATATTTAAATTAGAACCTATCAAAACTTGGCAAGACTGATAGCATTAAGCAGTGCAAACACAACATAGAATGAGAAAGAACACAAAGAAAAATTCCAAATGCAAAAAGACTAAACTTACTTGTGTTAGTGCAATCCAGTCAGGGGGTGGCCAAAACAGCCTTGAATACTCTGGATAATCAGATAAAGGTGCAATACTACCATCATCCAAGTCAAACACACCTATATCACGGCCCTTGAACACGCCTTCATCTTCACCACTCGTATAGAAGAAATTATCTGTAAAAAAACATACAATTCCCTTTACAACCAGATAACATTGAAGCTGAGGCAGAAAAGGTGCAATCATCCCCCAAAAACAACACCCTATCCCCCAAGCTTTTCATTTCGACCAATCTCTTCCCCTCTCTATCCAACTTAAAAACCTTGAACCTAACTGTTCTTTCAGTCAAACAACCATCGAATTGCAATTGGATGATTTCATCATCAACATCCAAATCGGTTTCTGGAGCCATGCTCAAATACATATCAACCACCAACAATTCACCACTCGACTCAACCAAGAACTTATTATCACCACCAGCAAATATTTTACAGAGAAAAATGTAAAAGAAAAAAGGAAAAACAAAACAAAATCAAAAATTTCAGTGTCTTTACCTAACCAATCCATTACAATTCAAGAAAAGCAATAAAGAGGGAGAGGGAGAGATTACACAGAGAAAGGTCTTGGGCGAGGTTGAAGAAGACGCGAGAAAGGTGTGGGCGAGGTTGAAGAGACGATAGAATGAGAAGGAGCGAGAGAGATCGACAGAGAGAGCGGGACTGAGAGGTGAAAGAAGACGAAGAAGAAGAAGAAGACGAGGAGTTTGCAGAAGACGACTTGAAGAACAGATCGCGCGTGAATGGTTTTGTTGGCTGATTAACTGGTTCACCAAGGCAGCAAGTTTCCCCCGTTTTAAAAAAATTGGCACGTGACTCCACGTGAGTGGCTGTACCGGTACAGCCGATGTACCACAGAAGGACCCTTGGGTTTTGTTGTATCTTGGAGGGGACAAGTCAAGAGATATATTGCTGCACCGTGGGCTTAGATCTCCTTAAATTGAGCAAGATATCCACGCGTCAACCCAATAGTCTTTATGCTTCCCCAACAGTAACAGTACATGACTAAGACGTGAGGACACCGATCGAGGTCAATGGTCATCAAGCAATAGGTTTCCTTGAAGCTGGAAACTTGAATGCCATCAGTTTCTCATGTCCACAAATTCATTAAATCATTGTATGTTTGTTTTGCAGAAATTTCTCATGACGTTGATTATCTGTATGTAATATGTCGTGTAATTTTTGGTTCTTGGTAGCGGTAGGTGAAGCTTGACTAGTTTAGTGATATGCATGAAAGACAACACCTTGACTAGTTTAGAGTTGACAAATCAACTCTACCCTGTAGTAAATGAAGTTTACAATAGCAAATAAAAATGTGCAGAAAATAAAAACTCCATCAACAGCAAGTGCATAAGGAAGAGTAGGACACCTTGCACTTCAATTTAAAGAAGGACCAAAAACTGTTGAAAAAAAGTTTACAAATCATGAAAGAAATATATTACAAGAAGGATATTCGTCCTACCAAAAACGAAACAACCATTACTGCCCCTGCAGGGTCGAAATGTTAGCCATGAAGCCTCTCGTGCATACTATACATATACACAGGCTAACTGTCAGCATTTTGAATTAAGCTTGTTGAGTCTTTAGAGTCCTCATTAGATTGTGTTGACGATGGCCATGTTGTTTCTGAATTTTCTTCATCATCCACCACTGGTTTGTCTTGTGGATACAGGAAAGGCTTTGGAGGCATTTCAAGGGCTTCAGTTTCTCCTTCAAGCATCTGTACTACTTTGCTCATCGAATTAGGACGCTCGCTAGGCTTCATTTGTATACACCATAATGCCACTATAAGCATCTTCTTTGTTATTTTCATTTCCTCCTCAGTGGCATTTTCTATTTCTATGTCCTTCCCTTCATTGAATTGGTCATAAACCCATGAAGGAAAGTATATTTGGCTTGCATGAGCTGCACCTGCATTCAGATTCTTTCTTTTTCCTGCTATTTCCATCAACAGCATTCCGAAACTGTAGATGTCAGCTTTGTTTGACACTCCTCCTATATTTTTGTAAAACAACTCTGGAGCTATGTATCCGATGGTTCCTCTTGCTGCAGTCAAAGTTAAACTGCTCTCATCTAATGGACATAATCTTGCGAGCCCAAAGTCAGAAACCTTTGGAAGAAAAGTCTCACTAAGAAGAATGTTGTGAGGCTTGATATCAAAATGAAAAATTTGCATCTCACATCCTCGATGAAGATAGTCAATACCACGAGCAACTCCAAGTGAAATTTCAAATGATTTCTTGTAATTTAAGGTTGATGGTCCTTCTTTAGAAAATATGTGTTTATCAAGAGTTCCATTTGACATGAACTCGTACACAAGAGCACGCTTTGATCCCTCAACACAATAGCCAATTAGTTGCACCACATTTGCGTGATGAATCCTTCCAAGGGTAGCAACTTCATTGCTAAAATCTTGCCCATTAGCTTTGGACTTACCCAACATCTTAATTGCTACAAGGCGGCCGCTTCGGAGCTTCCCTTTATATACAGAACCATAACCTCCTTCACCCAATTTGTCCTTAAATCCTTTGGTCATTTTCCTGATATTCGAGTAGGAGTACCTTATTGGCATGAGGTTGTTGTGACTTTGTAAGAATTCTTCAATATTGCCATACATTGATAAGTGCCGCCTCTTGAATGTATAGATTAGAAGCGCAACCAGGCACGGAGCCCCGATTATAGCTCTTAGTCCAAGTAAGAGTACTGTAAAGGAAGTGTCTAAATAAATCATATGGAAATAGTCCAAGGGACTAGAGACCAATTGTTTAACACTGCATGAATTTTCTTTCCTGGGAAGAGTAATTTTTATTTTCTCACATGAAACAATATAATCATACTTTTTGCTGAGGATAATCAGGTTTCTAGGTACCCAAAAGAAAGAAAAATAAATTGAGATGAAACTCACCAAGGTAAATCAAGAACCGACCGAAAGCTGCAAGAAACAGAGTGAATAATAATTAATAATAATAACAAATGCAGATTAGATTGGGCGTGGATGATTAAATTGTTTTGGAAAGGACCACTGAAGAAATTGAAAACAATATAGGATTGAGAGTCCTCACCAAATGCAAGATAATCCACGATGTCTGCA
Source organism: Prunus padus (assembly GCA_024362665.1). Taxonomy (NCBI): domain Eukaryota; kingdom Viridiplantae; phylum Streptophyta; class Magnoliopsida; order Rosales; family Rosaceae; genus Prunus; species Prunus padus. Next base: position 27,308,862 of record JANFAM010000017.1, read on the forward strand.
TCATCAAAGTCAAAAGTTTGAACTTTAAAATCTTGACATGTTAAAAAACGGAACATGTGCCTACAAAAGTAATTACAAAAGCAATTAACAAATGAAGAAATCTTTGATATACTTACCACATAATACATAAAGGTCTTTACAAAAGCAAATAACTTTGTTGGTATCACTGTCGATGTAGCAATTCCGGTGCACCCATGAAAGTTCAAAGCCATAGATCATCTCATTGTGGATGTCTATGTAGGTAATGTTCATGTCCTTCGTACGCTGCGACGATGTCATAACCATAAGTTCTATGCGACAAAACTCCCTCAAATCTGACACATTTAATCGTCCAACACTAACATATGAAGGCCCATTGGAATTGGAACTACTCATAGCATCAATGCAAGGAGAAGTAACCACATAGGGAGGCGAATTCACCGGGGTTTCACAGGTTAGAAATATTATAGGTTTTGACAGTTCAAAATCATCATTTTCCAGAAGACTCCATGTGCTTCTACCTCTCCTTTGAGAAATGCTATACGGATACCCATCACTGAAGTTATAATGGGACAACGAATAATGGGGAACTGAAGAGCAGTTGCCCTCGTGGAGATTGGCATCCACAACTCGGATGGTGTAGTTATTATAATTGATTGCCCGCACATAGTATTTTCCAGAATACAAGTATAACACTGTAAGGTTGTTGTTCTCACAAGACAGCTCATACCTTGGGTCACCGCACTTCTCTGGATCATGTTTTAGTCGGAAGGGATGGCGTATGTTATGTCTGCCGCACCATGAAGGTTCACACTGTTGACGATAATCATCCTTAGCATTGCAACTTACACAGCATAAGCTAAGAACTAGGAGGAGGGCTATGAGTAATTGTGATGGAGACGCTACTGTTCCTGCAGCCATGGAGATGGAGAGAGAGAGAGCTTCGAAACATTGAGTATAGCTTATGATATGTGGATTTTGTATAAATGTATTATTGTGGAAAGCTACCACAGGAGCATTGCGTGCAAGTGGGCAGAATTGATTTTGTCAAACTTAATGCAAGCTTGTGTCTTGAATAATATAGAACAATGGAGAATGAGCAAACCGATTTAATAAAGTCGATGAAATAAAAAGGGTACTATTAAACGAACTCTAAAATTAACTAAGTACACCCAACTACCAAACTATTTATTGAATTACTAATTTGCCCTAATATAAAATGACAAAAAATGATATGTTGAATATTGAAACAAAAGTCATTTTAATAAGTACACCCTACTCAACATATTGAACTCTAATCAAATTAGAATTTCAGAGTTTGATTCCAAACAAATACAAATAAGCAAAATGGTGGAGTGACAATGACTTTGTAGTTGTCAAGAACATAAAATATTCTCAAAGCTTCATGTACTCTTCTCACCTGACACAAACCAATTAGAAAAATAGTGCATGGTGCTAAATCAACATCTTTGAAGTTTACATCCATTTCAAGTAAACCTCTGATTGCGTTCTTAGTTTTGTCTTCCTTAAAGTCTTCTTCTATTTCTTTGATTTTTTCCTCTTCTCTCAGAGCAAGGTTGCTTAGATACTTCAACCAAAGACTAAAAGCTAAAGAAATCTTCTTTTTCCTGCAAGACTAAGTCATTAGTGATCTGTAAACTGTAGAGCTAGGCATGCATCCATTCTTCACCATATGATCAAAGACCACAAAGGCGTGGATTAGAATGTTGTAAAACCCATGGATTAGAATGTTGTAAGTGGTGATGTCAGGTGTGACCCCACTATCAGCTAGCTACGTTAAAATTTTATAGGCCTTAAGAATCAATCCTACCTCACACAATTGCTCTACCTTTGTTTGAAGACTGGCACTGTCAGTAATCTAATTACAACCTTGAGATAGACGAAGAAATAATGAAGGATTTCTTCCTATCTCCATCTTGTAAAATAATAAGTGCACTTCCTCAAGCTTTGAAGCCTTACAAAGTCCATCAATCAGAGCATTGAAGGTCACAAAAAAAGGAACACATCGAAGCTTCTCCATGTCATCGAATATTTGTTGTGCCTCCTCTACTGGCCCATCTTGCACATACCACGTATGAGAATGGTGTAAGTGCAAGCATTAGGGAAGCAATGTTGCTTTGAAATCTCAAGATGAAGAGACCGAACTTCATCCAAATAGGGTGTATTTAGTATTAGGGTGAGTGTATTAGGGTGTATTAGGGATATTTTTGATAGTTAAATATGGTATACTTAGTTAATTTTACATTTTGATTTAATTATTAGGGTGTACTTATATCATAGGGTGTACTCAGTTAATTTTAGGGTTCGTTTAACATTACAACTTACACAGCATAAGCTAAGAACTAGGAGGAGGCCCATAGTAATTGTGATAGAGACGCTACTGTTCCCGCAACCATGGAGAGAGAGAGCTTCGAAACATTGAGTATAGCTTATGATATGTGGATTTTATATAAATGTATTACTGTGGAAAGCTACCACAGGAGCATTGCGTGCGAGAGGGCAGAATTGATTTTGTCAAAATTAATACACACTTGTCTCTTGATTGAATAATATAGAATAATGAAGAATGAGCAAACCAACTTAAAAAAGTCGGTGAAATAAAAAAAATATCATGATATCAAAAGTATGCTTTAGTATAAAATAATCAAAAGTATGCTTTCAGATATGTGAACAGAAGAATTAAAGGTATTTGACCCATTTGCATGCAAAAGATAAAATTACATGTTTCTAAAAAAATAATACCTAATCTCCCTGTTTTCTACCATCAAGGCACCACCTGGTGTACCGATACATCCAGATTTTTAAAAAACATGAAACCTTTTGTTCAAGTTATCCTGTTCCTGCTATTCATTTTTTTATTTGTTGGAGTTCCCAGCTTGTTTTTTAGTTGGAGTTCCCAGTATTTCTTAATATTTAATATTTATCCTTTTTTATGAAAGAAACTTTGTCTTATTCAATTGATTTTTAGTCGAAATGTCTTATTCAATTTTTAGATCAAGGAATCTCTTTTTGGTAAAATGCCCAAAAAATATTTGGCTTAATTACAATTTTGGTCATTGGAATTTGACTCGAAATCAATTTTAGTCATTGTAATTTCAATTTTCCCGATTTCGTCACTGTACTGCAGTCGTTAACAAATCAAGTCTAGCCCATTACTTTCGCCAGTTGACAGGGACATTATTGTCATTTCGTAAAAAAATGGAAAAATTAATTTAAAAAAACTCTTCTTCTTCGTCTCTTCCCCGTCCCCTCCCTCGAGCAGAAATAACCCGATAACTTCACCACCATACCATAACTAGGGATGGCAGAAATCCCTGTCAGGTCTAGTCCCTAGCCCTAATTGGGGGAAATTTCGGGGCCAAATCGGGTACGGGTACGGGGGAAACCCGAAAAAAAAAAATTTCCCCAACAGGTATGGTAATTGCATCCCCGTCCCTGAAGTTCACCTCTAATAATTTTTCCTAATCCTCTCTTACTTCCATCCAACAACCGCCATCTCTCTCTCTCTCTCTCTCTCTCTCTCTCTCTCTCTCTCTCTCTCTCTCTCTCTCTTAACAAACATTCTATTCCAGCCATTCTTGTCTCTGTTGCCAGCAAAACTCACAGGTGTTCTTTGTCTACATTTTGATTTGTAGTTATTGAGGTTTGTAGACTGGTTATGATTACTTGGCTTTTTCTACATTATGATAACTTGGTTATGATTAATTGGCTTTTTCTTTGTGGACTTTTTAAAGCAATTTTCTTTCCATTGGCTTTTCTTTGTGGTTATGATTACTTGGGTTTAAATGTTGGTTTACAAGAGAAGCGTTATGAGGGAAGTTTTTTGTAACATCCCCGACCCAATTTAATAGATTTAATTCAATTCATTTCAATTTAATTCTATTTTGAAATTACAACTTTGCCCTTGGAGGTAGGGTCACTTTAGTCACTTTTTAATCTGAAAGGAGTTTGGGGAATTGAGTTACGCCGTTGTATCAAGCTCGTCGATACGAGTCAGTAGACAAACGACAAGCTCAATTCTGAGTTGTAACGAGCCCGTAAACCTCTGAAAACCCAAAGGACGTAAAGGTCATTTTGAAATTTGTCCAAAAACCCTCATTCTCTCTCTCTCTCTCTCTGTCTCTGTCTCTGTCTCTGTCTCTCTCTCTCTCTCTCTCTCTCTCTCTGAGACAATGAATTTTCATACGGTGTTTTCGACACCGTCCAACCACACCAACCCACAATACCACATCCAAAATGCTAGCCTCTCTCTCCTCTACATGACCCACCCAATTTCCCCCGTTGAAAACCACCATAACGCATGCAATTTCGAGGAGAAAAACGAGCTAAAACTACCACCGTCACTGGAGACAATTCCTGCAACCTCAGGCCGCACAATCACATGGAACAGGTACCCCTCTCTTCCCTCTTGCTTTCCCTAGGTTGTGTGACGCCGTTGGTGGTTGTCGCCGCATTATCGAGGCCGGGAAGTTCCGGCCAAAACAGTACGATTCCAGCTTCGATTCGGCTATCTCCTGCCAATTTTTGGCTGTGGTCCAAGAACCAAAAATACTCCCCTTGATGTGCTTAATCTGTTGGTATAGATATTATAGAGTGTTTCGAGAATTTTCCGTCGTCGAAATTTTCTCACAACACCCACGTGCTGCCAGCACGTGTGGCAGCCCATTGTATTCTAGAATGATCTCCAAGTCATCCCGTGCGCGAAGGTATGTTTGAATTTGAATTTGGTTATCGTCTGACAGTCGAACGGATATTGCGCCTAATAGGCGATATATGGGTTCGATAGGTTCTGACCGTTGGATCGGTCCCAACTTCAGATATGTCGTGCTTCGTACCTCTAGTATCGTGTAAGAACTCGCAGATCGAGAATCGGAGTCTCGGATACTCCAAATCAATGAGTCTAAGGTTAGGCGAAACGATCATCGTCCGATCATGCGATTGGCTTAGATCCGACCCCTCGATCAAGACCAAACTTTTAGGATGTGTTCAATAGGCTTTGTTGGACCTGTAGGAACTTTCGGATCAGAAATCGGTCCTGGGCCCCGCAAGCCTGGTTGACGAATTTGGGAAGTTTGACCACTCTATTGACCGTGAGTCTTTCGAGGCCATTTCACCTTTCAGAAAATGTTAGATTGGCCTTTGAAACTCCTCGGTAGTCGTGCACTTATTAGAGTTTGAATCCAGGGAACTTAGGGTTTGAATTTAAGTTCGAGGTTGGAATTATCTGTGAATGAACTTTGTTTTGAATTAGCATTATTTTCAAAGATTGGAATACCATGTGATTTTATTTTCTTGACTTTTTGAGATCTCAATATTGATTTAATCTTGGATTATGGTGTTTTAAGGATTTATTGGAGTTTAACTGATTTTTTAAGGTTTACGAATATTTTGGGTATTGGATTATATGTTTGGGACATTGATGTCTTTACTTTGACTATATATGTTTGGGTATTGAGTTATGGACGTTATAAATGTCCGAATGTTTTTATGGGATTGGGTACATTTGGATTATTTGAAATTTGGGAAGTTATAGATGTATATGAATTCAGTTGTGGTTTATGTTAGATTGGAGTGCTATTAGCACCACCCTATGTACCTCCTCGGCTCTTGTGATTATGGATACTTGTCGCCGCTGTATCGAGGTATGGCACTTGGGATTTGTGCAGTGTTATGGCTAAGACAACTCTTGCAAGACTTAGGGTATTCGTCGAGACCACTGATTCGATTATATTGTGACAACAAGGCCGCATGTGATATAACTCACAATCCAGTTCAACATGACAGAACAAAACACGAGGAGTGTAAGACCCGTGAGCTTGGGGAAGCAAGAACGGTGAGCAATCCCACATCGCTCGGGAAGGGAAAGGTGAAGTGCCTTATATGTGTGGGCACTTCTCTTCCTAGCATGAGGCCTTTTGGGAGCTCACTGGCTTCGAATTCCTTGGAACTCCGAAGTTAAGCGAGTTGGGGCTAGAGCAATCCCAGGATGGGTGACCAACTGGGAAGTTGCTCGTGAGTTCCCATAAACAAAACCGTGAGGGCGAAGCCCAAAGCGGACAATATTGTGCTAGGAGAGTCGGGTCGGGTCGTGACATAATGGTATCAAAGCTGGACCCCGACCGGAAGTGTGCTAGCGAGGACGCTGGGCCCCAAGGGGGGTGGATTGTAAGACCCGTGAGCTTGGGGAAGCAAGAACGGTGAGCAATCACACATCCCTCGGGGAGGGAAAGGTGAAGTGCCTTATATGTATGGGCACTTCTCTTCCTAGCACGAGACCTTTTGGGAGCTCACTGGTTCCTTGGAACTCCGAAATTAAGCAAGTTGGGCATAGAGCAATTCCAGGATGGGTGACCCACTGGGAAGTTGCTCGTGAGTTCCCAGAAACAAAACCATGAGGGCGGGGCCCAAAGCGAACAATATCGTGCTAGGAGAGTCGGGACGTGACAAGGAGGTTGACAGATTTTTTATCAAGGAGAAATTGGAAGCAAAGATTATAGAATTGCCCAAGATTCGATCAGAGGATCAACTAGCTGCTGTCCACACCAAAGCGGTATCAAATCAGTTGTTTTCCAAGTTTGTAGACAAGTTGGCATGTTCGACATCTATGCACCAACTTGAGGGAGAGTGTTGAAATATTATATTATTATAATAATTATTCCTTATCCTTCGGCTAAAAGGATTGTAACCCTTGAGAGATTATTTGTTTGTTGTTGTTTTGTTTTCCTGTGTAAAGTCATACATCTTCTTCCAAGAGAGATGAATAACACAACAAATTCATTCTCAAAACTCTGAATTTCAACTTAATATTCTAATCAAAGCAAAGCAATTCTCATCTCTATAAATAGAGATGTTGCCGTAGAAGGAAGACACACCAGCTCACAATCTTCTATTGAGCTCTCCCTCTCCTTCCTCCATTTCTAAAGTTTTAATTTCTGTTTTAGTTTTTATGGGGAACTAACTCCCTAGCTAAGGCTAGGGAGAAAACTTTTAATATGAGTGTGTAATTTTTATTAGTTTGATCCGAATTTGAGCTTAATGTAAATGATTTTTATTATGGTTGTTCAAATAAAATTGGTAGTTTGTCTCTTTAATCAATTGATGAGTGTTTTCAATATGTTCATAGGTTCAATCATGTTTTTCCAATAGTTTGGTAAAAACATTCATGCGTTTGAGTGAGAAGTGAACTATTAGAATAAGTAAAGATTATTTTTTGATAGTTTGTCGCCAAATAGTACAGGTTATGCTTAAAATATTTTATCAAGGAAATTACAAAGAGTTTTTAAAATTACATTAGGAATCATCTTTTATGGATCAAATTAGTTTGAATTGCATGCTTATGTTAAAAGCGGAACCCCAATGCCATAGTGTTTTAAATCATTGCATTTTTCTTAAACGAAAATCTTATCCAAATTTATCTATTTTCATATTCAATCCGACAAACTTGTGCTCCTTCTTTCCTCTACCTGTGGATTCGACACTCAACTTCTGAATTATACTGCTTACGACACCTGCACTTGGGTTAGAGCAAGCAGACCACTCATTGCCTTTTCTACTCAAAGACAAATAACTAGACGACTGTAGATTACCTGGATTTGATTCTTCCTGCAATGGAAGGAACAAGCAGTGCTTGAGGGCTGCCAGTGATCAGCAAAGTTCTTTGTCAGTAAAATCAACAATCTGAGGTAATTCAAGTATATGAATATGATCCAGATGGTTGTCTTTGAAGACATCTTTGGAAACTTCATTTATCTTCCTCTGTCTTCTAGCAGAAAGATATGCATATGAATATTATTCAATCCCTTGCCTTAGTGGGACAAGCCATCAAATGTTTCCCATTGCATATTGTATCAAAGTTCTCCATGAACTTGCGTAACGTATCCTACAAGTTAGATATTTACAGTTTTGGAATGCTGTTACTTGAAATGGTTGGAGGCAGGAAAAACGTTCAAGTCACAGAGGAGAATACCATCCATGTTTTACTTCACAAAATGGATCAAGGAACAGGAGGAAGACAAATGCATCCGTGTTCCTCAAGGAAATGGTGATCAAATTGTTAAGAAACTTGTTGTTAGGGTTTGGGGCATCTGGTGGTTCCCAGTAGATGGTCTTTCCATGAAAGCTGTCCTTCAAGCCTTGGAACGAAGGGGAATACAACCATGCCTTCTAATCCCTTTCACCTCTAGCTCTTCAACTGGAAATAATGTAACTAGGGTTGCTTTGGTGTTGTAACAAATACCAAATCAAATCAAATAATGTTACTCAATGAAATTGACCCATACTATTCTCTGTCCCCTATTTTTGTAATGTTCCAATTGTGTCCCTATTTACACTCACAAATAATGAACCACCTAATATATTAGGGGTACAATAGTAATTATAAATTATTTGCAAAAAATATAAATAAAATAAATTAACCAATCCTTTTCTCTCACTGCATTTTCATTTTTTTTCTCTTATTTCTCCAGTAATATTTATGCATGTATGCTAGTAAACAGAATGAAAACGATGACGTTTGGAGCAAATTCTTGAGTTTTGATAAAAATATGACAGTTTCACTAATTCTTCAGTCTCACTACTTGTGCAAGTGTTGAGGACTTCATACGATTTTTATTGTTTTAAAAAATTATAAGAACTGGAATTTTAACAAAATAATGGCCACTCTTAAGTCAATTGATATCAGAAAGGCCTTGACAATTCCAGAAAAGAGTGGGGAGATATTGAGACAAAGATTAGGGAATAGAATTATAACAAATTGCATACAAATTAGAAAATAAGTACACAGCAACACCAAGTGACTAGGGTTGGTATTAATTAGGACACAAGATAAATACTACAACGAAAGCATGTACACACCCCAATTTGTACAAGACTGGTATGATACAGACTCATATATTAACAGTGGTGTAGCTCCATCTGATTCAGACTAAGGGTACCTTCATTATTCTTGCACTTCAACTTTAAACTTATCTTCTTTGCCTCCCCACCTTCAATGTTACACTTTGCATTATCTTCGATCGCCTGCTCTCACAGTTTAAAACATATAGAAATAAGCACAAATTACCGATCGTTTCTTATACAGACCAATAGTATCCAAAGGCTTAAAATATGCCATGTTAGTCCATATGTTTTTAAATGGTTTCATTACTATACTTGCGTTTCCTATCCTTCTCTTTGAAGAAGAAGAAGAAGAAGAAGATGATGAACAGTCTCCTTCCCATCCTACCCAACTATCAAAAGAAGAAGAAGAAGAATGCATAACAAATTTTTTTTCTTCATCATCTTCACCCCCACTACTAAAAAGAACAGAAGAAATGCGGCTCCAAATTTTGCAAGTGGGAAACCAATCAAGAAAAAAAAAAAGGAATACATTCAATCACTTATGCCCGCAGCATTCCAAGAAGAAAGCAGCCACTCAAGGAACTGAAAGATCCTCCTAGACATACGCAATATATAAGTTCATAACTATGATCACCATGTTAGTTTCTTTATCATCATTTAGCTAATAAAAATTTATCTTTGCCATTTGGGAATAAACTTCAAAGAATACGTTTTCTAGAGCAGTAGGATCACCCAGCAAAGATCAAGAGCACCCAACAAGCAGAGATGCTGAGACTGTATCTACCAGACTTAACGATGTTTCTGCAAGGCTTGGCTAAAAGGATTTAATGTACTTAATTCGAGCTTGATTTAACATTTATTAAGAAAAAATTTATTTGCAAAGCTCAATGACGTGGTAAGAACAAATTTGAAATCATACATGAATCATCTACTTTCTTCCAAGGAGTGGAAGAGAGAAATGAAAGGGCCCTTCTCTTCTGACAGCGGAGTGAGAAAGAAGGACATGAAATGAAGGCGCAAAAACAACTGACCAGATAAATGAAAAATAAATAAACACATGAAAGGGCACAAACCTCTCACCACAAACTAAGAGTCAGCAACCTGCTTGAACTCCAGCACTTCCTTGAAGTTGGCCCAAGGCTTCACCCACACCTTGGCTTCAAAGAGCTTCTTCTTCCCAGCGTCAGTGACCTCAATCGTCAGATAGTACATAGTCCCCGAAACCACTTGCACCTTCTCATTCACCACCCTCACAAACTCAAGCATAGCATTCTGCACAATTAATTATTCAATCAATCAATCAACCAAAAACCCACCCACAATTTTTGTTTCACAGAAATAGAAAAAGGGTTTTTTTTTTACCTCCTTCTTGTTGTATTCTTCGACGGCGAAGCGAGCCAGGCTTTCGGTTTCGACGCTGTTCTCGGTACCTTGAGATTCGCGTACTGTGCCAACTGCTGCCATTTTTGGGTGAGAATTGGTTTTTGCGAGCGGAGGCTTTTTGTAGATTTGAGGTAGAGAGTTGCATGGCTATTTATACACACTGGAGGAAGGAAGACGATGAAAGTTTCGATTTCAATTCTGTTTGTGTGCACGGAAACTTGGCTATTGCGCCCATTGGATTTGGGACACGTGTAAGATTCTCTTTACTTAGCTGTAAGATTTTATTTTCTTTGAATTTTATTTTATTTTACTGCGCCCATTGGATTTGGGACACGTGTAAACTTCGCTATTGCGCCCATTGGAAATTAGAACTCTGTGTGACATCCCGTGTCAAAAATTTTGTTTTTTATAAATTATTTTTGAATACTTGCAAAACTGTGATTCGCAGGAGATTGGAATACCGGAGGAAAGCAGTTTCCTAGTTCAATTTTGTCAATTCAACATGAGATTTTTGCATAATAAGCACCACTACGCTCTTTCTACCCAACCAAAACCCTATAACCCCAAATTTGATCTCCATCCGCACACAGACGGCCATTGCTCGTCACAGAGACGAAGATGACTACGAACCAGACCAAGTTTTAGACAAGGATGAACCAGACCAAGTTTTAGACAAGGATGAACCAGACCAAGTTCTAGACAAGGATGACGAAGAGGAAGAGGAGGACGGAGGACGGGGATGTCAACGATAACACTGACATTGACAACAGTAGGCGGAAGCGGCGGTTGTAGCTAGGAACAAAAAATGGACGTGTCGAAATGGTCGACGGCAGTAGAAAGGTTACCTTGGCAAGGGAGTAAGAATCCCTGACGAGGTCTGAGGCAGGAATAGGGATAGAGAACTTTGTTATGGTTGATAGGGACCAGAGTCAGATTAGGATTTTGGTAGGGACGAGAATGCGATGGGCAAATCGAACCCATCCCGGTAATAATATACAGAAGAATAGTTCTCCATTGACGTACGACGAAGTAGATTCCTTGCATTGAAAGAAAACTCAAGTAGCAACAGCATTATTATACACACACATATGGTTCGGAAACACTACAACACAACATAGTGTTGGTATCAGGACATAAAAAGTTATACAAACAGCAACCAAAGCATTTGCACACTCAACTAGTTCCAGAACATTTGCTTGCTACAAACTTGGCTATATCTCAACTAGGAGTGATCTGCCTCCACCTGGTTCAGTTTGAAGGCGCCTTCACTGTTCTTATGCACTTCAACTTTAAACTTCTCTTCTTTGTCTCCCCTCTTCAACTTCAGAAGCATGTTAAACTTGGCATGTTCATCTATCACCTGCTCTCACAGACACAGTTCAACACATATGCAAATCATTACAAACCCATTGATCTCATAACAGAAACAAAAGAAAAGAAGAAATTACAAGTTTACTGAATTACTAGAAGATTCCTTGTGCACTATATATGGTACAATTTGAATTCAAATGCACATTTAAAAACAACAAAATGCATTTCAATCTTCTGAACCATCTGAAGACAACCCCAATACCCAATTCAATTCAGCCAAATATTACCTACCTTTCAATACCCAATTAGTTCTTCAGAGTCCATTTAAATGAATTTTAACACCCAATTCAACCAAATGTTACCTACCCACTTCTCCTCCAATACCCAATTCTCCTCACCAAAACCCCAATTCTCCAAAATGCATTTTAAATTGATTTTTAACACCCAATTCAGCACAACCAAACACTACCCCAAAAATCCAATATTCGAAATTACAGAACACAGGCAATACGAAGTGAAAAAGCACATACCTCAGCCTTAGCGTGAACAACTTCTTGAAGCTCATAAGGAAACAAAGAATTAGACCTTTGCTGGAGGCTCTTAACAGCATGATTTGCCGCATCCTGCACCTGAGGATCGTGTGGCGGTACAGATTGCCAACCGGGACCATGCCCACCTTCCTTAACACCAAGATCCGAAGAGGTAAACGACGGCGTTTCCTCGCACTCACCAGCGTGCTTGAACTCCTGCACTTCCTTGAAGCCCATCCATGGCTTCACCCAGACTTTGGCTTCGTAAAGCTTCTTCTTACCAGCGTCGATGGCCTCGATCGTCAGATGGTGCAGAGTTCCAGCAACCACTTGCTCCTTCGCCTTCACCACCCTCACAAACTCAAGAAGAGCATTCTGCACAATTATTCAATTAATTTCTTAATTATCTAATTAATTGAAATTCCAGCATAATATTGTAGAAATTAAAAAGCAAAAAAGAGTAAAGACCTCTTTGTTATTGTGATCTTGGACGGCGAAGCGAGCGAGGTCTTCGGCTTCGAGGCTGTTCTGGGAGGCATGGGATTCGCGGACTCCGCCAAGAGTGGCCATGCTTTGGAAATGGGAGGGATTTGATTCTTCTGCGAAAGATGAAAATGCGAGGAAAGGTAAGAGGACGAAGAGGTTGAGTTGCATAAACAGACACAAAGAGGAAGAAGAAGATGATTTCGATTTCAATTTCATCTGCTTTTGCTTTTGGGTTTCTGACACTTTTTGCAGGACATATGGGAATTCATCTCTTTCGCTGTTCAGACTCTTTTTTGTATACGTGTCATACACGTGTCGCTTTGGGTATCTATCTTTGCTTAGTCGGTAAGCTTTTGTTTTCTTTTTTCTTTTCTTTTTTCCTTTAATTCAAGCGTAGTCTGTAAGCAAACACAAATAAAAATAAAAACCTAAACCAACGGAAATTTTTTAAAAAAAAAACACTTTTGTTCGGAAAAAAAGAAAAAAACTAATGACATGTTTACTTATCGAGAATAGGTATTATAATGATCTCAATTAGTTCCATGCACAACAATATTAATTTTTTAAGTGCAAATAAAATGTGAGTGCATGTATATTTTGATTGTTAAGGTTTAACAATTTTGAAAGAAATGTTATGATTAACTGTGCAAGTAGCACTCCAATTATATCATCCCAACTCCGAAGTCTCTTCTAATTAATTTGCTCAAGTGGAGGCATAATATTGTGATTGTCATGGAAACAAGGAAGAGAAGGGTGATAACAATCTATAAAAACAGAACAAGGAAATAATGGTAACATGAGCAGCTCATCCATGGCATAGGAAACACCAGGATATTCCATATTGAACTTGAAGGATAGAAATCCAACAAAGCTGCATATGGCATTGCATAGAAAGGAACTTTCAACAACTTCATCATCATCCGACAAAGTTTTCTTGCAAGAAAACAAAACGAAGACAGCCCCCCAGGGTTTAACATCAGTTGGTTCGAAATGATCTGTCTCTCTGCGAACCAAACGGCGGCATCGTCAATATCCAAGGGGTAACAAATAAGATAACAATAAAGCCGGGCCGATTTCGTCACTCCATATGCTTATGAACAGTGTCTGGTTGGATTGGGATTAAGTGAGGACAAATGCTGCATAGGACATTCATGGCTCTCTAAAGTATTCATAGACAGAGTCCAACAGACTGGCTGCAGAGGACATTCATAGAGAGAAACTTTCATCAACGTCATCATCATCTGAGACAAAGCTTTCTTGCAAGAAAACCAAACGAAGACTGTGCCAATTGGGTTAACTTGCCGTTCCCAATGGGAATGGTACGCAGAGAGTCTGGAGTTCAAGGAAGAGAGACAACAAAAAACAAAATTCTAATGAAATGGAACCTTTGAGAGTCCAACTTGGAAGTTAAAGGCACATAAAAAGGATAAACAGAGCTTTACCTTCATGTGTTTTCTCATACTTCCGTTCCGCATCAGATTTCGAAAAGCCAGTTCCAATAGCTACTCGAGTGCATTCCATGTTCATGCACATCTCAGCTCAGCACAAGATACGCTAAATTCAAGGATGAAGATATTAAGAATTGGAATGTTAGGTTAGGTTGATCTTAGAATATCAGCAAATGAATTTCTCTTGTAGCTTCTGAAAAATAATTGCCAACATGTACAAGAAAATAGACATGAAATAATTCAAAGCGACCTAATTGATACGCTAACCACAGAAAAAGGGATACAGTGAAGGGGATGTCAAAGATGCGTATTCAATTATCAAATGTTATAATGAAGCATCAGATCTTCGTTAAAGGTTCAGTTGCGTAGTGGAAATAATCAATGACTCGGCACACAGAGCTGCTTGTTGTTTCAGTTGCATACGTTGTGACAGTTAAAGTAGTCAATTCGATAGAATTATCTGAATCCAATAATTATTGTGGTTTGTTTTCAATTTGACTTATACATATCCAGAAGATGTGAAGTCCTTTCCTAACAGACATGAAAAGTCTTTAAATTGGAAATGGCACCATATCATTGAAACATTCTCTGTAGTTTGGAACACTATAAACTTGGAAGTGGTAAAAGGAGAACAGGCCTGTTTGGCATCCATCATATATTTCCAATTCTTCAAGAGATAAGTAGTTCATGTTAAGAGTAGTAGTGGCCCTTTCATCATATACAACCCCACACCCAGACAACATGCTAAGTCCTGGAAAATGAGAAGATAAGCTTCGTCTTAACTTTGGACACTTGTCTAAAGTCAGCTCCTTGAGATGAGGAAAGTCTGGACACCGGCCTTCAGTTGAACTTGCTCTCATTCCTCCCACTCTGGCAAATTAAAAACCATGTGAGACAGCATTCCAAATGGGAAGTAAGTATGTATGTCTTTTCCTCATTACGTATAACAACAATGGATAAGAAAAATGAGGATGGCGGCAATACTTGTACTTAACAACAGCTCCTCTGAAGCCTTTGTATCTTTCAAAATTATCATGTAAAGGGACTATAGCCAGGAAAAAAAAAATTGGAATAGTGATTAGTTGTGTGACAAAGGTTCCCAATAAAATATGATTCTTCTAAATAAACAACTAATTAATTAAGTGTGCAGCATTACAATTCATTGTATACAGAACAAATTTCCCGGAAGAGAATTTCAAGTATTGTTCAAGATCAAACAACTCATATGTGATGTTTTCAGGTTATCACCTAGGGAAAGGAATTTTATGATGAAAGAGTACCTAAGCATGATTCAGATCCCTTCACCACATTGTCCAAATGCTGGTCTGTTGCTAGAGCTCCAACAGTAGAGCCTTTCTGTTTCTCCTCTTCCTCACAATTTGTTTGTAGAAAAACAAAAATTATAAACAATGGTAAATTCTCATTTGGCCGTGAGTTGGAAAGAAACCTGCAAATGAAAAACTGGTTATGAGAAGATATGTCATCCTGTAAGGTGACTAATAACTCAGTATCTGAGAGGGGCTTAAGACAGACATAATTTGTGATTGGCATACTATTGGATACCAATAAAGGACCAGCCCCAGTGAGAAACAAAGTGCCAAAATCAAATTACGTTGTTTCAACTTTGCCTTAGGAATGCAAGCATACAGATGAAACAAAGACTATAAATTCAATGCGTGCAAGTATTGAAAAGTTCTCTCTGTGATAAATCATCTATGTTTCGCACTTCATGTACAAATTTGAGATGAGGGAACAGAGGTGATGTTAGTTACCTGACTTTGACTTGGGAGTGAAATGTCGAAAAGCAAAAACTTCATGTGATAGAGAGCTCATATCATATGATGATTTCATCATTTATCTTGATGCAAGGAATGTGAGATAATTTGGCCCAATCTTTTCCCGTCTTATTCTGATACCTTTTCTCCAAGGCAGAACAATTAGAGATGCTCAGAAGAGAAAGAGATGGCGGCAAACCCTCTCCTGGCAGGAACTGGAGGCTGTCACACCCTTCAATTTGTAGCTGTTGAAGAGAAGTGAGGTGTTGAAGTCCGTCTTCTGGCAGGAATTGGAGACTATCACACCTCTCAATTCGTAGCTGTTGAAGAGAAGTGAGGTGTTGAAGTCCGTCTTCTGGCAGGATTTCGAGACTATCACACCTCTCAATTCGTAGCTGTTGAAGAGAAGTGAGGTGTCCTAGTCCCCTTCCGTCCAAAGATTTCAGATTTGATAGAAAAGAGATCTGGAGAATGTGAAGAGTGGGAGGGAGCAGCTGTTGCTTGAGCAGCGTCTCCAAGATATCGTCACTTCCCCTGCCACCAATTCTAAATGATTCAAGGGAGACAAGTCCTCGCAAATTCCAGTACTCTCCCACTGAACCCCTTAGCCTCTCACAATTCTCTATGCTAAACAAGCGGAGGTTGGGAGGCAAACCCCCATCTTCTGCAAATGACACAAGATTTGGAAGATAA
Source organism: Prunus padus (assembly GCA_024362665.1). Classification (NCBI taxonomy): domain Eukaryota; kingdom Viridiplantae; phylum Streptophyta; class Magnoliopsida; order Rosales; family Rosaceae; genus Prunus; species Prunus padus. The sequence goes on from JANFAM010000017.1 coordinate 27,325,326, forward strand.
CTTATCTGTAAATATCGAAGGGCTGTGAGAGTGTGAATGCGTTCAGGCAATGACTTCAAATTGTTGCATGTATTGATTATCAAGTTATCCAGGTTGGGAGCGCGCAATCCTCCCTGGGGAAAAGACACCAGCTTTGGACAGCGACTGATTTGAAATTGACTGAGATGACTGCGATTCTCATCAACTCCTTCTTCGATGAAGACAAGGGACTCCAGATTCTCACAATTCCAAATTTGAAGTGTCGAGAGTTTGGGAAAAGGGCCCAACGGGAAGGACCTCATTGAATCACAGCTATTGGATATCAGCAAAAAGTCGAGCGATGTTAATTTGGCCAACATCTCATGTGGTAGGAATTCTAATCTCCTACATTCAAATATAGACAGTGATGTCAACGTAGTGGGTAGCCCATCTTCAGGTAATGACGACAGCGTTGGGCAATTAGAGAGAGTCAACCTTCGAAGACGATTCATACTAGGCAAGCACTGTATGTCATCAAATTTCCCAATGTCAAGCAGGGACAGGAACTTTGTATCTAGTAATGATAACAAACCTGTTTGACGTGCACCATGTATTCCCAATTCAACAAGAGATTTGTAGGACTCCATGTTAAGACTAGTACTAGAAGTAGTAGTGGCCCATTGATCATGTAAAGCCCCACACCGAGCCACTCTAAGCTTCTTCAAGCAAGGCAGATGACAAGGCAAAGGCAAGCTTCCCCTCAGTTTCGGACACACCTCTAGAATCAGCTCCTGGAGACGAGGAAAGTCTGGAGCACATTGACCACCTCCACTTGCATTCGGTACCCATTCCTCCCACTCTGCCATCGAACTAAACTTCAGCGTCTCCAAAGATTGAAATGGCGGAAATGGCTGACCGTAGAACTCAGGACCTAACGTCGTAAGAAATTCCATGCCAGATATGAAGAGCTCCTCAAGAACGGGTAGCTGTCCCAACGGTGGCAAACAGAAACAATAATGACAGCTGTCGAGGCGCATAACTTTTATTTTATCGAAGGCAGAGTCTCCTAACCAGTTCGGGAAGCTGGTCCCACCATAACGTCTCACCGTCAATTTCTCCAAATTCATGCAGGGCTGGAGCTTGTCAAGTACATCTCTCACCTTTTCTGAATGATCGGCGTTTCCGAAGGCCCATTCCAACACTAACTCCTTGAGATCTTTCTTGTTCTTCAAATTGGCTTGCAACGCATCCCTACCATCAACTACGTTATTAAGCTTCAAAATTGAAAGTTTTCCTCCAAGATGCGACAACTCCCTCAATTCTCCAATAGTCGACCCAATAGATTTCCCCACAACAAAACTACTCAATGTTCTCAAACTTTTTAGTCTACCCATTTGCACCGGCATCTCTTTAATTTGATGAGTTCCACTACAATCAAGATGCCTCAATTTAATCAATTTTCTCATGTCTGCAGGCAATTCAATTAGAGAGGAACAATATGCCAATAGTAATGTCTGTAAATTGTAGAGAGTGCAAATTCTGGCAGGTAACCTCTTGATTGCCGTAATAGAGAGATCCAAGTAGCGCAAATGAATGAGGTTACCAATGGAATTGGGTAACTCAACAATATTATAATATTTTGACAATGTTAGCACCCGTAAACAAGTTAGAGATGGCACTAACTCATGTAAAATCGTTTTACTTACATAATTTGCCATACTCCAATGAAATTTTAAAGGTAGGAAGGTTCGCAAACGTTTACCCTCATATAACGGCTCAAATTTTGCACCGTAATCAAATTCCCCTTGAGAATAAGACAAATGTCGAACTCTTTTGAAAACTTCATGCGAGTGAGCCCCTTCCCATCTCAAACAGGATCCCCTAGACACGGACATAGCTAAGTCATTGATGAGATCGTGCATTGTGAACTTTGATTTCCAATATCTTGATCTTTGAAAAAATGATCGTGATAATAAGTCATCAAAGTATTTCTTAGTGAGCTCTTCCATTCTTTTTTCACTCTCAGCTTGTGGAATTAAACTTTCTGCCACCCAAAGTAGAACTACATCTTCCTTTTGGAATTCATAGCCTTTTGGGAAAATTGAGCAATAAGCAAAGCATCGTTTTAAATGAGTTGGAAGATAATGGTAACTCAGTCTTAAAGCCGGAATTGTGTTACATTTCTCAAGGGGTAGCTCCCAAATATTGCTATTTAATATGTTATTCCATTCCTCATAATTTGTGTTGAAACGTAAGAGGCCTCCAAGTGTCTCTGCAGCTAATGGTAAACCGTTGCACTTACAAGCAATTTTCTTACCAACTTCTTCCAGCTCTAGATGTGCACTTGAGTTTCCATTTTCAGAGGCATGTTTTGAAAGGATGAACCAGCAATCCTCATCAGACAATGGTTTCAAATAGTGAATCGGAACAGTGCACATGAGAGATGCAACACTTTTGTTCCGTGTTGTCACAATGACCCTACTTCCCCTTGCTCCGGATGCAAAGGGACGTTGTAGGAGGCTCAAATCACCATAGTTATCATTCCAAAGGTCATCCAACACAAATAAAAATTTATTGCCCTTTATTTGTTGTCGTAGCTCAACTTGAAGAAAACTCAGGTCTTTATTATCGTAAGCTTTTTTACTGACTGACTCAAGTAGGGTCTTAGTTACCTTTATAACATCAAAATCTTCCGAAACATAAGCCCAAGTTGTAAGATTAAAATGCTCTTTCACTTTGTCATCATTATAAAGGAGCTGAGCGAGGGTTGTCTTGCCAACCCCGCCCATTCCCACTATGGTGATGACGGAGACATCCTTGTCGCTTGCATCATCAGATAACAAAAGTTTCATCAGCTTTTCTTTATCTCCATCCCTACCATACACACAAGATTCATCCACTAAGGAAGTTGTTGGAGTTCTCTGTGAAACCTTCCCCCCAACAACACTTACCTTGAGGCCAAGGACTTCCTTTTGTTTTGCGACGTGTTCTAATCTTTCAAGCAACTCTTGAATCCTACCATTCATGCCTTGATAAAAAGGATTAAGAGAAGTAGAGAGGAAGTTCCACACCTGAGTTTTGACTGTTTCAAATTCAGCTTCCACCTTGCGTCGCAGAACTTCAGCATTGATCTCATCCAGAAGGTCATCCGCATCAAAGACAGCATCTTGAAGCTCATCAAGCCACTCTTTCACGTACCTGTTCGTGAACTGCTTCTCCTCGGCGTCATTAAGCACTCCATTGAGGCTCAACAGCGTTATCTTCAGTTTCTTCACAAGTGACTCGTCAAGTTTCTTTCCCCGGAACAAGTCTGTGAACTCGCCGGAACCAATCTTTTCACACAGCACCTGCACGGAAGCAGAGAGAAAAGCCTCCCCAACCAAAGCCATGTTTCGAGAAGGATTTGCACCAAGTATAATTTGTGGGCTATGGATCTTCTTGTCAATCTTTGCAGCAAGTTTGAAGGCTATTTAGAACTTGAGGTGATATTTATCTCTCTCAGTATCATTGACTTGGAGTCCTGGACTGAGATTATTACTCAAAAAAAAAAAAAAAGGTTTTGGAAAGTGAGGGAACCCACACTGTCATGCTCATCATAAAGCCGTCTTCCATTATTGAGTACAAGTTAGCATCAGTTCGAAGATTTTTGGTAAATACAGCTGTTATTTTTATGGGGGAATGCTAGCAACCTTCTCTCTAACCTTCTTCATTCTCTTCATTACACGTGTCAATTTCTACACTTAAAACAATGTCATTATTACATTATACAACCTTTATGTCAAAATCTCCATATTTTTAAGTATAGAAAATGACACGTGTCATGAGAAGGGAGAAGGTCCAAAGAGAAGGTTAGAGAGAAGGTTGCTAGCATTCCTCATTTTTATGTGGTCATAGTTTCAAGTGTTGGCGTGAGCCATAATTCAACGATTCCGTGATCACTGATTTCCAGGCGCGTTACCTAATTAGAATCATTATCAAGTTAAGAGTCCTTATAATTAGTCAATTACTTTTCCTACAAGAAAAGTTAACTTGTACTTGTATATATATCCTCCTCTTAGAGAAATATAAAATCAATCACAAATATTCAATGCATATAAAATCAATCACAATTATTCAATGCTTTGATTGCCGAAATTATTCAATGCTTTGATTGCCAAACCTCATTAAAAATCCTGCCTCATTTATATAGTGTTGGTATGAGGACATAAAAAGTTATACAAACAGCAACCAAAGCATTTGTACACTCAGCTAGTTCCAGAACAGTTGCTTGCTACAAACTTGCTATATCTCAATTGTTGAATTATGACTTAGTTAGGCAACTAAGTTGTAATTGTTGACTTATGACTTAGTTGTAATTATGGACTTGAATAATTAGGTAACTAGTTAGGTAGTTACAAATATTGACTTATGACTAGTTAGGTAACTAGTTAGGCCAAACACATACCTTGTTTCATGGAAGACATTCTCTCCTTGTCTTGTTCCCACTTATAGTTATGTAATGCACTACTTGTATAAATATGCTAGTTGTAATACAAAGAAGTTTAAGTTGAAGAAATCAGAAAATGTTTGAGTTGCTCTCATTCTCTCTACATTTCCCACTTGTTCTATCTATATTTTCCAAGTTTTGACATGGTATCGTGTTAGCGATCTTGCTAGCTCTAATCGTGAATTTTTGTCACGCCATGGGGAAGATGATTTTACTCCTCCCTGAAAGTAGCACCACCGAACCTTATACTCATTCTCAACCTTCCTACATCGAATTTGCTGCCTGGATGGCTGAGTTTCAAGACACAAACACTGACCACCCTCGACCATTACTTACTTAAACTTCCACACAAATTGGCATTGTCGGATGGCTCCAACTATGCCTTATGGTCTCAAGTTATTGAGATGTATGTTGTCGGGTAAAGATAAGCCGGGATATCTCACCGGCGATATCCCATCACCTCCTCGCATGCATCCCGACTTTCAATCGATGGCGAATTAAAATGCGATTGTGAAAGGATGGCTAATCAATTCCTGGAGCCAAGATTGATTGGTAACTTCATTCGATTTCCAACGGCAAAAGCAAGATGGGATGCAATTGCCACAACCTACTTTGATGGCAATCGACACCTCTCGTGTATGATCTTAAAAGGCGAGTCTCCCCGTATGCGATAAGCTGGGGTTCAATTGAAACCTACTATAATGATCTCCAAGGCTTGTGGCGAGAAATTGATTTTCGTCGTCCTAATATGATGGAGTGTGAATGTGATATCAAGAGATATAATGATATCATCCAGAAGATCGAGTTTACATCTTTTTGGATGGCTTGGATGATCGACTTGACAAAGCTCAAGTGATGTGCTCCGATGAAGCCATTTCACTTGGAGCAAGCTATGCACATGTCCGACGAGAAGATATCCGATAGATTGTGATGACAGAACTCCTGGTACCAATTGGAGCAGTGGTTGACAACAAAAGAACACACCAACCAAGACAGACTCCTCCAATGCCCCAGCTGCTGCATCACTTCAGATGCAGTCATCTACCACGGCGGTTAGCTCACCTCGCTAACAAAGTCGCTCCACCTCAACGACCCAAGGCCTTCACAAATGGAACTGGTTGTACTCATTGTGGGCAGGGGCGGAGCTATTCATAGGCCTGAGATGGCCTGGGCCCCCCTACCATCTTCTCACCTCTTTGACTCTACAAAGAGCATAGTACAGACTACACAAAAATCCCATAGTTTTAAGCTTGTGGACCCCCAAATATCAAACTCTACCTCCGCCACTATCGATTGTGGGAACCCGAAACATACCCGAGAAACCCGTTTGCTTACATGGCTATCCAGATTGGTGGGAGGGCCTCAAGGCTCAGTAAATTTGTCTGGAGGAACAGGACGTGCTGCCCTTGTTACTACGGATCCTTCTCTCGACTTTAGCTCCTCATCAAGGATCTACCGCAAAGACCTGAAAATTGCTTCCAAATTCTCAATGACTCAGGTAATTGTGGATATGTGTTTCATACATCTTGTACAAGTGACTTTTTTGGTTGGATTATTGATTCAGGAGCTACTGACCATATGACATTTGATCCAACCGATTTTCTCTGAGTACAACCACACCACAACGAACAAGTATTGCCAACGCAAATGGTGTCACCTCCCCCGTGATTGAGCCGGAACTATTGCCCTTTCTCCATCTCTTTCTCTTCCAAATACTTTGCTTGTTCCATCATTATCTAATAAATTGATGTCTGTTGGTCAAGCTATGGAGCAACTAAATTGTTATGTACTCATGTATCCCAACTTTTGTTTGTTCCAGGATATTCTCACCAAGGAGATCATTGGTCGTGGTACTAAGAAGAGGGGGTTGTACTATGTGGATGATTTCAGCGTAGGAAAGGCACATAGTGTGAAGCACTCATCAACTCGTAATGATCAACAACTTTGGCTATGGCAATCGACGCTTGGGGCATCCATCTTTGGCTATATGCGACATCTATTTCCAGATTTGTTTTCCAGCTTCTCGTACTACCGATTTCCAATGTGATACTTGTATCCTAGCAAAGAGCCACAGAGTCTCTTACCCATTAAGTAAGAATACAAGTGTTACTCCATTTCAATTAATCCATTCTCGATGTTTGGGGTCCTTCGCCTATCTCTACTACTTTTGGATTCCGATGGTTTATCACGCTTGTAGATGATCTGTACCCGCATGACCTGGTTTCTTCATGATGAAAAATAAAGTCTATGTGTTTCCTATATTCCAGCTCATTTCACAAGCAAATTGAAACTCAATTCTCTTCTAAGATTCGCATCCTTCTGCCCGACAATAGGCGAATATGTCAACCATGAATTTCAAACTTACTTCCAAATACATGGCATTATCCATGAAACCACTTGTCCACAAACTCACAACGTAATGGTGTTGCTGAACGAAAAATCGACATCTTCTTGAAATAGCACGTGTCTCTTCCGATTGAGCTCATGTTCCTCGCCACCATTGGGATTATGCTATAGTCACGCAGCCTACCTCATCAACCGAATGCCTTCCAAAGTTTTGACTTTCTGACTCCACTGGCAGCACTTGCCCACCATGGGCCCTTGCCCTCCATTCAGATGCTTCCACCACGAGTCTTTGGGTCACAGTAGCATTTGTTCACCTCCATAAAAATCGACGGAGCAAACTTGATCCATGTGCGCTTCGATGTGTTTTTATGGGATATGCTGCTCATCAAAAGGGGTATCTGCTATCATCCACCTACCTGGCCGCACCATGTCACTTTGGATGTCACTTTTATGGAGTCCGAGTTGTTCTTCCATGCCCGATGTCCAATTCACCGCTCTGTGGGGAGACACAGAAGAAGCGCAGATTTGGAGTACCGTTGAGAAACCAGAATTTCAAGTTCCTGGAGTAAGACGACTGTCGCGAAGAACCCAAACCAGGTCACCACGACAAGTTGGGACAGATGGTATAATCGGCTTCAAAACGACCTCGGTCGCGAGAACCCATGACGGCCGCTTCAAGACGTTGAGCAAAATGGTACAATCTGCTTCAAAACGACCGTCGCAAGCAACCCAAATGACCGTCGCTTCAAGGCGTGCTGGAACACGACAATTTTTCAAAGCTATATTGACGCACTCAAGCAACCAACCCCCTCACTTCACCGCACCATCGACCAACCTCCCGAGAATATTCCCGAGGTAAATGCTCCTTCTACATCTACGAATTTAGTTGATAACTCGTTAGATATCAATTACCTTTCAGCGTAACCGTGGAAGACCACCAACTCCTCGGTATTCCCTGATAACGGCAAAGTATCAAAGTATCCAATTGCAAACTATGTGTCCACTCGTAACTTGTCTCGAACCTCTCAAGGGTTTTGTGCACTGCTTATCCATCATTCACATTCCAAAAATGTGATCAAGCACTGAAGATCCGAAATGGGTTCAAGCAATGAAAGAAGAGATGAAGGCCTTGAGAAGAATCAGACATGGACACCGAGAAATTACCCTTAAGGAAAGAAAACCGCTGGATGCGTATGGGTGTTCACCGTGAAACATAACGCCCGATGGATCTATTGAACGCCTACAAAGCAAGACTTGTGGCAAAGGGGTATACACAAACTTATGGTATTGACTATGAAGAAACCTTGCTCCTGCAAAGCTTAACATCGTTAGAGTGCTATTGTCTATTGCACCAACCTTGACTAGCCTCTCCACCGGAGCTTGATGTGAAGAATGCATTTTTACATGGAGAACTCACCAAAGAAGTGTACATGGACATTCCACCGGGTATGCTACATCTACTCAATCTAGTGTGGTATGCAATTGCGAAAGGCATTGTATGGATTGAAGCAGTCTTCCCGGCATGGTTCTGACGATTTACCTTGGCAATGAAGAATCAGGTTTAAACAGAGTAACTCCACCATACTGCTCTTGAAACACCATAAGGGAAAGGTAATGACTTTAATAATTTATGTTGATGACATGATTATTACTCGAAATGCTAAGGTGAAATTTCTCAACTACAAGAGTACTTGGCAATGTAGTTTGAGATGAAAACCTAGGTGGACTCAAATACTTTTTGGGCATTGAGGTGGCTCTTGGCCAAAGCAAGGCATATTTCTCTCTCAAAGGAAGTATGTTCGATTTGTTGGCGTAAACGGAATGCTAGGATCAGAAACCTCGTGGACACTCCAATAATACAAAATCACCATCTTGGCGAGTATCCTGATCAAGTACCAAAGCTAACAAAGAGAGATATCGAGATTAGTTGGGAGATTAATATACTTGTCTCACACCCGACCACATTGCATATGCCGTGAGTGTTGTTAGTCAATTTTATGCATTGTCCGAGTGAAGATCATATGAATGCAATTCTTCTGATCCTTAAATATTTGAAGTCAGCATCTAGGAAAAGGACTTATGTTTTCTAAAATAATCATCTAAATATCGCTGGTTATACAGATGCGTATTGGGCAGAGAACATCATTGATGTATCAATAACATCGTGGTACTTCACATTTTGTAGGGGTAACTGCTACTTGGAGAAGCAAGAAACGTAATGTAGTTGCTTTGTCTAGTGGCTGACCAGAGGTATGATCAAAGGAATTTGGTCATACCTACCAACATGATCGCACTAAACATGTTGAAGTGGATCGACATTTCATTAAACAGAAACTTGAGGCCGTAGAAATTCAGCTTCCATTTGTCAAGTCAAGACCAAATAGTTGACATATTAAAAAGCGCTTCTAGCAAAGTATTCCATAACTCACTCAAGTTGGGCATTGGCGATATCTATGCACCAACTGAGGGAGTGTTGAATTATGACTTAGTTAGGCAACTAAGTTGTAATTGTTGACTTATGACTTAGTTGTAATTATGGACTTGAATAATTAGGTAACTAGTTAGGTAGTTACAAATACTGACTTATGACTAGTTAGGTAACTAGTTAGGCCCTTTGTTTCATGGAAGATATTCTTCCTTATCTTGTTCCCACTTATAGTTATGTAATGCACTACTTGTATAAATATGCTAGTTGTAATACAAAGAAGTTTAAGTTGAAGAAATCAGAAAATGTTTGAGTTGCTCTCATTCTCTCTACATTTCCCACTTGTTCTATCTATATTTTCCAAGTTTTGACATCAACTAGGAGTGATCTGCCTCCATTTGGTTCAGTTTGAAGGCGCCTTCATTGTTCTTATGCACTTCAACTTTAAACTTCTCTTCTTTGTCTCCCTTCTTCAACTTCAGAAGCATGTTAAACTTGGCATGTTCTTCTATCACCTGCTCTCACACACACAGTTCAAACATATGCAAATCATTACAAACCCATTGATCTCAAAACAGAAACAAAAGAAAAGAAGAAATTACAAGTTTTCTGAATTACTAGAAGATTCCTTGTGCACTATATATGGTACAATTTGAATTCAAATGCACATTGAAAAGCAACAAAATGCATTTCAATCTTCTGAACCATCTGAAGACAACCCCAGTACCCAATTCAATTCAACCAAATATTACCTACCTTTCAATACCCAATTAGTTCTTCAGAGTCCATTTAAATGAATTTTAACACCCAATTCAAGCAGATGTTACCTACCCTCCAATACCCAATTCTCCTCACCGAAACCCCAATTCTCCAAAATGCATTTTAACACCCAATTCAGCACAACCAAACACTACCCCAAAAACCCAACATTCGAAATTACAGAACACAGGCAATACGAAGTGAAAAAGCACCGAAAAATAAAAAATTGAAAGGCCACAAACCTCGGTCTTTGCGTGAATAACTTCTTGAAGCTCATAAGGAAACAAAGAATTAGACCTTTGCTGGAGGCTCTTAACAGCATGATTTGCCGCATCCTGAAACTCAGGATCGTGTGGCGGCACAGATTGCCACCCGGGACCATGCCCACCTTCCCTAACACCAAGATCTGAAGGGCTAAACGACCGCGTTTCCTCGCACTCACCAGCGTGCTTGAACTCCTGCACTTCCTTAAACCCCATCCATGGCTTCACCCAGACTTTGGCTTCGTAAAGCTTCTTCTTACCAGCGTCGATTGACTCGATCGTCAGATGGTACAGAGTTCCAGCAACCACTTGTTCCTTCGCCTTCACCACCCTCACAAACTGAAGCAGAGCATTCTGCACAATTATTCAATTAATTTCTAAATTATCTAATTAATTGAAATTCCAGCATAATATTGTAGAAATTAAAATGCAAAAAAGAGTAAAGACCTCCTTGTTTTTGGGGTCTTGGACGGCGAAGCGAGCGAGGTCTTCGATTTTGAGGCTGTTCTGGGAGGTCTTCTGTTTCCTCATCTCAACACAAGATACTGCTAAATTCAAGGATGAAGAAATTAAGAATTGGAACTTAGAATATCAGTAAATTAATTTCTCTTGTAGCTTCTGAAAAATAATTGCCAACATGTACAGGAGAATAGACATGAAGTAATTCAAAGGGACCTAATTGATACGCCAACAGAAAAAGGGATACAGTGAAGGGGATGGCAAAGATGCATATTCAATTATCAAATGTTATAATGAAGCATTTGTTTTCAATTTGAATTATACATATCCAGAAGATGTGAAGTCCTTTCCTAACAGACCTGAAAAGTCTTTAAATTGGAAATGGCACCATATCATTGAAACATTCTCTGTAGTTCCAGAACACTATAAATTTGGAAGTGGTAAAAGGAGAACAGACCTGTTTGGCATCCATCATATATTTCCAATTCTTCAAGAGATAAGTAGTTCATGTTAAGAGTAGTAGTGGCCCTTTCATGATGTACAACCCCACACCCAGACAACATTCTAAGTCCTGGAAAATGCGAAGACAAGCTTCGTCTTAACTTTGGACACTTGTCTAAAGTCAGCTCCTTGAGATGAGGAAAGTCTGGACACCGGCCTTCAGTTGAACTTGTTCTCATTCCTCCCACTCTGGAAAATTAAAAACCATATGAGACAGCATTCCAAATGGGAAGTAAGTATGTATGTCTTTTCGTCATTACGTATAACAACAATGGACAAGAAAAATGAGGATGGCGGCAATACTTGTACTTAACAACAGCTCCTCTGAAGCCTTTGTATCTTTCAAAATTATCATGTAAAGGGACAAAGGTTCCCAATAAAATATGATTCTTCTAAATAAACAACTAATTAATGAAGTGTGCAGCATTACAATTCATTGTATACAGAACAAATTTCCCGGAGGAGAATTTCAAGTATTGTTCAAGATCAAACAACTCATATGTGATGCTTTCAAGTTATCACCTAGGGAAAGGAATTTTATGACGAAAGAGTACCTAAGCGTGATTCAGATCCCTTCACCACATTGTCCAAATGCTGGTCTGTTGCTAGAGCTCCACCAGTAGAGCCCTTCTGTTTCTCCTCTTCGTCACAATTTGTTTGTAGAAAAACAAAAACTATAAACAATGGTAAACTCTCATTTGGCCGTGAGTTGGAAAGAAACCTGCAAATGAAAAACTGTTTATGAGAAGGAAATGTTGTTTCAACTTTGCCTTAGGAAGTGTTATTCCAACTTGCCTATGCAAGCATACAGAAGAAACAAAGACTAAATTCAATGCGTGCAAGTATAACAATCTGGACAAGAATTCTCTGTGATAAATCATCTATGTTTCGGATTTCATGTACAAATTAGAGATGAGGGAACAGAGGTGATGTTAGGTACCTGACTTTGACTTGGGAGTGAAATGTCGAAAAGCAAAAAACTTCATGTGATAGAGAGCTCATATCATATGATGATTTCACCATTTATCTTGATGAAAGGAATGTGAGATAACTTGGCCCAATCTTTTCCCATCTTATTCTGATACCTATTCTCCAGGCCAGAACAATTGGAGATGCTCAGAAAAGAAAGAGATGGTGGCAAACCCTCTCCTGGCAGGAGCTGGAGGCTGTCACACCTCTCAATGTGTAGCTGTTGAAGAGAAGCGAGGTGTTGAAGTCCGTCTTCTGGCAGGAATTCGAGACTGTCGCACCTCTCAATTTGTAGCTGTTGAAGAGAAGTGAGGTGTCCTAGTCCCTTTCCGTCCAAAGATTTCAGAGTTGATAGAAAAGAGATCTGGAGAATGTGAAGAGTGGGAGGGAGCAGCTGTTGCTTGAGCAGCGTCTCCAAGATATCGTCACTTCCCCTGCCACCAATTCTAAATGATTCAAGGGAGACAAGTCCTCGCAAATTCCAGTACTCACCCACTGAAGCCCTTAGTCTCTCACAATTCTCTATTCTAAACAAGCGGAGGTTGGGAGGCAAACCACCATCTTCTGCAAATGACACAAGATTTGGAAGATCTCTTATCTGCAAATATCGAAGGACTGTGAGGGTGTGAATGCGTTCGGGCAATGACGTCAAATTGTTGCATGTCTCGATTATCAAGTGATCCAGGTTGGGAGCACGCAATCCTCCCTGGGGAAATGACACCAACTTTGGACAGCCTTTGATAAACAAATGACTGAGATGACTGAGATTCTCATCAACTCCTTCTTCTTCAATAAAGGAAAGGGATTCCAGATTCTCACACTCCCAAATTTTAAGATCCGAGAGTTTGGGAAAAGGCCCAACGGAAAGGACCTCATTGAATCACAACTATTATTTATCAGCAAAGAGTCAAGCGATGTCAATTTGGCCAACATCTCATGTGGTAGGAATTCTAATCTCCGACAGTTCCATATCTTAAGAGATTTCAATGTAATGGGTAGGCCATCTTCAGGGAACGACGACAGGGTTGGACAATCATGGAGAAGCAAACGTTGAAGCGAACTGATGTTGGGCACGCACTGTATGTCATCAAATTTCTGAATGTCAAGTAGGGACAGGAACTTTGTATCTAGTAATGATAACAGACCTGTTTGGCGTGCATCATATATTTCCAATTCATCAAGAGATTTGTAGGACTCCATGTTAAGACTAGTACTAGAAGTAGTATTGGCCCATTGATAATGTAAAGCCCCACACCCAGGCACTCTAAGCTTCTTCATGCAAGGCATATGACAAGGCAAAGGCAAGCTTCCTCTCAGTTTCGGACAGTAGCTTATAATCAGCTCCTGGAGACGAGGAAAATCTGGAACACATTGACCACCTCCACTTGCATTCGGTACCCATTCCTCCCACTGTGCCATCGAACTAAACTCCAGCTTCTCCAAAGATTGAAATGGCGGAAATGGCTGACCATAGAACTCAGGACCTAACGTCGTAAGAAATTCCATGCCATATATCCAGAGCTCCTTAAGAGCGGGTAGCTGTCCCAGCGGTGGCAAACAGAAACAATAACGACAGCTTTCCAGGCGCATAACTTTTATTCTATTGAAGGCAGAGTCTCCCAACCAGTTCGGGAAGCTGGTCCCACCATAAAGTGTCACCTTCAATTTCTCCAAATTCATGCAAGGCTGCAGCTTGTCAAGTACTTCCCTCACTTTTTCAGAACGACCAGCGTCTTCATAGCCCCATGCCAACTCTAACTCCTTGAGATCTTTCTTGTTCTTCAAATTGGCTTGCAAGGCATCCCTACCATCAACTACGTTGTGAAGCTTCAAAATTGAAAGTTTTCCTCCCAGATGCGACAACTCCCTCAATTCTCCAATAGTCGACCCAGTAGATTTCCCCACAACAAAAGTAGTCAATGTTCTCAAACTTTTTAGTCTACCCATTTGCACTGGCATCTCTTTAATTTTTGTTCCGCTAAAATCAAGATGCCTCAAGTTAATCAATTTTCTCATGTCTGCAGGCAATTCAATTAGAGAGGAACAACCTGACAATAGTAATGTCTGTAGACTGTAGAGAGTGCAAACTCTAGCAGGTAACCTCTTGATTGCCGTTCTAGAGAGATCCAAGTAGCGCAAATGAATGAGGTTACCAATAGAATTGGGTAACTCAACGATATTATCATATTTCGACAATGTTAGCACCCGTAAACATGTTCGAGATGGCACTAACTCATGTAAAACAGTTTTACTTACATACTTTCTGAAACTGAAATGTAATTTTAAAGGCAGGAAGGTTCGCAAACGTTTACCCTCATATAATGGCTCAAATTTTGCGCCGTAATCAAATTCCCCTTGAGAGTACGACAAATGTCGAACTCTTTTGAAAACTTCATGCGAGTGATCCCCTTCCCATCTCAAACAAGATCCCCTAGACACAGACATAGCTAATTCATTGATGAGATCATGCATTGTGAACTTTGATTTCCCATATCTTGATCTTTGAAAAAATGATCGTGATAATAAGTCATCAAAGTATTTCTTAGTGAGCTCTTCCATTCTTTTTTCACTCTCAGCTTGTGGAATTAAACTTTCTGCCACCCATAGTAGAACTACATCTTCCTTTTGGAATTCATAGCCTTTTGGGAAAATTCAGCAATAAGCAAAGCATCGTTTTAAATGAGTTGGAAGATAATGATAACTCAATCTTAATGCCGGAATTGTGTTACATTTCTCAGGGGGTAGCTCCCAAATATTGCTATTTAATATGTTATTCCATTCCTCATAATTTGTGTTGAAACGTAAGAGGCCTCCAAGTGTCTCTGCAGCTAATGGTAAACCGTTGCACTTAGAAGCAATTTTCTTACCAACTTCTTCCAGGTCTAGACGTGCACTCGAGTTTCCATTTTCAAAGGCATGTTTTGAAAGTAATACCCAGCAATCCTCATCGGACAGCTGTTCCAAAAAGTGAATCGGAACGGTGCACATGAGAGATGCAACACTTTTGTTCCGTGTTGTCACAATGACCCTACTTCCCCTTGCTCCAGATGCAAAAGGACGTTGTAGGAGACTCAAATCACCATAGTTCTCATTCCAAAGGTCATCCAACACAAATAAAAATTTCTTGCCCTTTATTTGTTGTCCTAGCCCAACTTGAAGAAAACTCAGGTCTTTATTATCGTAAGCCTTTGAACTGACTGACTCAAGTAAGGTCTTGGTTACCCTAATAACATCAAAATCTTCCGAAACATAAGCCCAAGTTCTAAGATTAAACTGCTCTTTCACTTTGTCATCATTATAAAGGAGCTGAGCGAGGGTTGTCTTGCCAACCCCGCCCATTCCCACTATGGTGATGACGGATACATCCTTGTCGCTTGCATCATCAGACAACAACAGTTTCATCAGCTTTTCTTTATCTCCATCCCTACCGTACACACAAGATTCATCTACCAAGGAAGTTGTTGGAGTTCTCTGTGAAACCTTCCCCCCAACAACACCTCCCTTGAGGCCAAGGACTTCCTTTTGTTTTGCAAGGTGTTCTAATCTTTCAAGCAACTCTTGAATCCTACCATTCATGCCTTGATAAAAAGGATTAAGAGAAGTAGAGAGGAAGTTCCACACCTGAGTTTTGACGGTTTCAAATTCAGCTTCCACCTTGCATCGCAGAACTTCAGCATTGATCTCATCCAGAAGGTCATCCGCATCCAAGACAGCATCTTGAAGCTCATCAAGCCACTCTTTCACGTAACTGTTCGTGAACTGCTTCTCCTCCGCGTCATTAAGCACTGCATTGAGGCTCAACAACGTTATCTTCAGTTTCTTCACAAGTGACTCGTCCAGTTTCTTTCCCCGGAACAAGTCCGTGAACTCGCCGGAACTAATCTTGTCGCACAGCACCTGCACGGAAGCAGAGAGAAAAGCCTCCCCAACCAAAGCCATGTTTCGAGTCTTTGCAAAGGATTTGGACCAAGAATAATTTGTGGGTTATAGATCTTCTTGTAAAGTTTTGCAGCAAGTTTAAAGGCTATTTAGAACTTGAGGTGACATTTATGTCTCTCTCAGTGTCATTGACTTGGAGTCTCCGAGTGAGACTTTACTTTAAAAAAAAACAAAAATGGTTTTGTAAAGTGGGGGAACCCACACGGTTATGCTCATCATAAAGCTGTGGTCCAACATTGAGGAAAAGTTAGCATCTGTCTGAAGAATTTTGGTAAATAGAGCTGTTATTTTTATGTGGTCATAGTTTCAAGTTCCTTTTTTTTTTTAGTGTCGGTGAACTTTATCAAAAGTGATTGAGTAGGCTGGTCATTATGGTTGGAGCTTGGAACTCATTCGGTGAAAATGACACGCTATCTTAAAAGTGATTGAGTAGGCTGGTCATTATGGTTGGAATTCATTCGGTGAAAATGACAAGCTATCTTGATACTCATGGAATTCAAACTTGAGACTTACTTTCTATTAAATTAGACCCATTAAGGCCATCTTCATTTATAGACTATATCTCAAATATAATCCTAAAATAATGCAAATTCATCTCCAAATACGCCATATAAAATTTTAGCCAAATTTGAAATTCGCTACATTTTCGCCATTTAAATTTCTCCAACCTGACCACATTTAAATTTAACTTTAAATTTCTGCGCCAAATTTTTCATGAGCCCCACGATACGCTTACGTTGCATATTGAAATCCATTCATTTTTTTCTACCTACGCTTCAAAATAATAAAATATGAAAAGACTTAAAATATAACCTGCATTACTGGAGATGGAAAATTTTAGTCACTGCACTATTTTTTAAAAAATTAATATTTTGGAGGGCTAAATTTTTAGCCATGTACTACATTTTTTATGAAGAAAAGGGTTGTGTTCAGTTTAAAAGGTATAATGCCACGTGCCTGCTCCTATATCTGCTCCCTTCTCAGACCAAATAAATAAATAAATAATATCCGCTCCCCTCCATGGAGGATCGTCCCAAGATTGGAGCTGAAAACTGCTAGAACATTGTAAACATTGTGATTGTAATGGAAAAATAACCAACCTGTGAACAATCACCACAAGCAAGCTTAACCAAATCTCAAAACAACCCAGAATACCATAAACAACCAGTGGTAGGCAATTTTTTATTTATTACATAACTTCTATTTAACAATGCACCCTACAAATATAGAGTACATATGGGGTGCATCAAGCTAATTATGATTACAAGATGAACTTCCCTTTGGTGTTGGAAAAGTTTTAAGATAAAAGATGAAGTTGCAAATTCAAGATGGGGACAACCACAAGGCTCCGCTTCAATGATAGCCTTAGAGTGCTTAAAAAACTATCTTATACCTGTCATGGCTATAAAACCAGCACCTGGGCTATTTTAAAAACAGAGGGAAAAAAAACATGAGCCGTAAAACTCACTCATGTAACATCCTCTGCTATTACTCTAATAGATAATCCGCGGAAAAAAGATTCCCTCGTCAAACCCGAGTTGGGAAAAAAGTTGAATGGAGATGTCTTCCTGTAAGTGACCATGGAATGCAAAAGCATATGACAGAGTAAAAAAAACATCGTACCCACAACACAGACTTTTCTGCTTCCACATTCTTTCAGCTGTTCCTTTTTACAAAAACTATCTGTGAACTAGAAAGATGCTGAAACACACAGTTGTTTGGTTTTGGGTTATCCTCAGATGCTCCCTGGAGCTTAATCTGTAATATAGTAACATTTAAACATTACACTTACAACTTACAATATATATATAGACAAACAGATAAACAAAGGCAAGAAAGAAATAACTGAACTTCAAAAGTTTTTGTTTTAAAGTTTCATAAGTTAACATCACAATTCCTTCTCTTGTTTGATAAATTTTTGTTTCATATCTACTTTAAAAATGCAGGATCTTCTTGTTTTCCACTTAACCACAGCCAATATTTAGTTAAGAAATTAACACTTAATTCGTAGGGTGGCACCAATCCATCTCGTGGTCTGCCTCCTAGATAGAAAATCCAGTTAGGGGTCGGTTGGTACCAAATTGTAATACAGGAGGGCTACTAATTTTTTTGTCAAAAACAAGACTTAAAAGTAGTAGTGCAGCACTTTCAATAAAATCATAAAATGGAGTATGATTCACAACCTAACAGATAAGAAAAAACTAATTTCTGTAGAAACCCACTAACAAATGATCTGACTATTTGCAATAAATCAATTTAATACGAACATTCCTCAGCAAGGAATCACAGATTACAAAATCCCTCCCTCCCAGATATGAGCACGTTGGTCCCATCAATCTCTCCTAGGGTAAAGATTGATCACAACCCTTGGATTGTATTTGCATTTAGTGGGAGTAGATGAAACTTGTGCATATTTTTATTTAATCAACTGTTTACTATTTAAACCAACACAATGGGAAATACTTAGGTGCAAGATAGGTTTGTATATATATCTTATATTTGTTGTTTATAAAAATGTAACAATGATTAATAAAGATACAAAGATCTCTGAACTCAGATCTGTATTAGGCCTCGCTCAATGGAGAGGAAAAATACAAAGCCAACCCCCTCAAGAACTCAGCTTTGGGATTAAGTGAAGATATACAGATTCTGTATTTTCAGAAATTACAGTGCCCTAGACTAGCATAGTGTAGATTTCCATAAAATAAATAACCTTTGGACGTTGGGTATTCAAAACCAGTGCAAAGACACGGGAATTTAATATATTCATATCTAAGTTCACCATGCCAAAGTTAATATTGAAAGTAGAAATTTCTGTTTCATAGAAAGTTTTAATGATTGTTTATGACAAAAGTTAAAGAGAAAGACAGAGACAGAAAGCCAGAGAGATTTAAAACAAAGTAATAGTGTAGCCAAGAAAAGGAAAAAAAACAAGAAAACAAAGTAGCAAACAAACCTCATAGTGTTCAAGCAATGATGCGAATAATGTAGCAACTCCATTGATTACAAATCTCTGGCCAATACAGGCACGTAAGCCATAGCCAAAGGGAAGAAACGCTGTATTTGCACTTGGATCATTGAAACTGAAGGAGCTCTCTCCAGGATTCACAATGTTTTCAGCAGCCCCTGAGAACCGTTATAAACCAAGCTTTGTTACAGACAGAGCATGTGAACCTTGATTGTGTGATACTATCTTAAACTAATATCCCGCCAGGATTATTAACTTACTATACAAATTCAAAATCCCTATCAGGCATTTTGGACAGTGAAAGTGTCAATTTAAAACCAAGCGAGAACTAAACTCACATGGAAAAACCATCTTCTTTACAAGAATATTTAGCAAACAATTTATTATTGAGTTCTCTTACATCCTGTGAAATTCAAGATGGCATAAAGGATTGGAAATGGCATTACTTAAAGTCGTATACTACTGCAGGATTTGCAAAGAAATGGAAAAAGGCACTGCACATTTTCAGTGAAAATGCACTACAGGGAACTTAAAAACTATATAAACAAAGTTGAAATTGGAAATAGGTAGGAATGAAACCTGAAAATGATTTATTGAGAAAAATATCAGATCCCTCTCCACGCTGGGATAAAAAGCGATATGGATTAAACTCATTAGCATCACTTCCCCAACTGCAATCATCCATCTGTACCAGCTGTACAGGCACAACCAGTCCTGCTCCAGCTGGTATGGTTACACCACTTTTAAGATTCAAGTCTTCAAAAGGAAAGGAAGAAAAAATAATTAATGCCATGTCCAGTATTAAATAAATGACAACCATCATAGAACAGGTGGAATAAAATACGCAACACCATTCAATTTAGCATCACAATTAGGTAAGCTGGAGCTGAATATCAGTAAGGAATCTAACGGAGCAGTTAGCTGGACAGCATTCACAAGATGCTATCATATCCACAATTCTAACTACCTTGAGAACCTTAATTTCAACCAATCTGATTGATAAACCTAATAAGTTGCTCTCACAACAACAAAATACCACCCCAAAAAAAATTACTGTAAGTGGAGTTTAGAAAGGGTTGACAAAATAACTGCAGCTTCAACAAATGGTTCATCAAATGTATTTTTCATCCTTGACAACACCCTGTTGTCATTGCAATACTTTTATATTAGATATTGAGAAACATAAAAGTCGCCCAACATCTACTCACAGCATCATATTTTGGCTAACCTTAGAAATCTCTTATCATTTTTCGTTTTGTTTTGCCTGATATCAATAGTACACCATATTTCATATTCCCATATAAATAAAAACACCAAAACTCTAAGACCTGGTTATTGCTAGCTCCAACCACCTCAGAGTGGTCACTTCAATATCCTAAAAGCTCTTACTTATAACATCTGTTGTTAAATCTGAAAATCAATCCATACAAAAAGTAGAAATTCCCGGGTGCAATTGTATATTTGCATGTTATGGCTTATAAGTGTTGCAACCACATGAATTAGATTTATCAACTCTCAACTATTTCATATGATAAAGTATCTATCTCCTAAATTTGTTCTCTGTACAACTTGCTAATGTCTTTTCATTTGCTTATCCCTCTGTTGAAGAGCTACCGATTCAGTTTCAGGCATCTATTGTTTCGCTTGTATACTTCTTAAACTCGAATTTCAACTTATTTTTATAGGGTTTGACAACTGATGCAGCATATGAGTTAACTAGTACCAAGATCAATTGTAGAATTAACTAAAGCTATTAAATTTTACCAGACATCAACACCCATCAACAAACAAGGAATTCACAGTAAGAAATAGACATGAAACTAGTCAACCTCATAGCCGGCATTGTGTTCCTCAAAATCTAGAATTTAAAGTGATTCCAAGAATTGTGTAGATTCCTCTAGTTTTAGGGCATGTTCAAAGTCTAATGCAAAGTCTTAAATTCCATATAGATTACTGATTATGAAAGTTGTAGGCTCAAGATTATCTTTCTATAGGCTTGAATGAAAACAAGTCTAGAAACAAGGCAATGAAAGAAGATTGGGCTGAAATATCAACAAGGAAACAATTACTCAAAAGAATAATGGAAACTGAACAGCAAACCTCTTAAAATAAAGATAAGGACAAACTTGGTTTTGCACCAAAACTTGGCTTCACACCAAAATTCCCATCGCAGGAAAGTACCAGAACAATTTCTGATAACTGATTTTATTCATCAAAGTTCATTGCCTTTGCCCAAGGCACTTACATATATTTATACCCAAATACTAAGGGGGGTGTATTCAATCAATACTTTTATAGAAAATTAAAGACTTTCACAGAATTAAAAAGTCTGAGGGTATTCAATTAAGATTTTTAAAGAGTTTATCAAAGTGAAAGAAGGGATTTTAATGAATCTATTCCCAAGACTCTTTTCCTTATCCAGGAAAAAGAATACCTGCATTTCCGACTGTGCTAACAGCACCGAGTTACCCCACAAC
Source organism: Prunus padus (assembly GCA_024362665.1). Classification (NCBI taxonomy): domain Eukaryota; kingdom Viridiplantae; phylum Streptophyta; class Magnoliopsida; order Rosales; family Rosaceae; genus Prunus; species Prunus padus. The sequence goes on from JANFAM010000017.1 coordinate 27,346,876, forward strand.
TGGGACTTTAGCTTCAGAAGAAATTTGAGGGAGGTAGAGATCGTGGAAGTAGTGAAACTATTGGATATTTTAAGAGAAGTATGTCTTAATCCCATTAGATTGGATAAAAGGATCTGGGAGATTGAGGATCATGGTTCGTTTTCTTGCAAGTCCTTTAGATCTTTCCTTCTTTCTAATGGAAACAGGGAAACTTTTGCCCCCTACACTTCAGTTTGGAAGGTTCCGACACCCCCAAAAATCAAGATACTAGCTTGGTTGATAGCGTTGGGGAAGATCAACACTTGCGACGTCATCCAACGAAGGCACCCGACGTTGTGTGTATCCCCATTCTGGTGCGTTATGTGCAAGAAAGGTGATGAAAACATCAACCATTTATTTATTCACTGTCAGTTTGCACTAAAGCTGTGGTGGAATCTCCTGAATGAATTCGGTGTCACTTGGGTGATCCCTCCCTAGAGATTGCGCCGACCTCCTTAGCATCAAATGGTCGGTGTCGGGCAAAAGGAAGAGAGCCAAAACTCTTTGGGGCTGTCTTACGCATGCACTTTTCTGGACCGTCTGGCTGGAACGAAATAGAAGAACTTTTCAAGAGTATAATGGAGCAAGCATCGAAGAGTTGTGGGATAGAGTTAAATTCTGGGGTTCCCTATGGGCTTCTGTTTCAGGGCAGTTTAATGATTATCATTATTCTATAATAATGAGAGACCTGAAAGCAGTCTTAAGATAGCATAATCTTGCGTCCTTTAAGATGTAGTGGCAGTCTCTTTGGTTTATGGTTTTGAAGTTGCTTTAGCAGTTCTGTTTGCTTTAGCAGTCTGTTTTCTTTTAGATTGCAATAGCTTAGTTTACTAGTCCCTTGGCCTCTTTGAGTGCAGAATTCTAATCTTTTGTTGTTTGATCGAGGATAACTTATCCTCTTGATTATTAATACAACTGTTTCTTTTCAAAAAAAAAAAAAGAGTTTATCAAAGTATAGTGGTATTCAATTGTGACTTTTAAAAAGTCTTTAAAAGTTTGGTGGTATCCAAAAAATTAATAACTTTTAAAGAGTTTGTTAAGTAAATGACTTTTATATACTTTTAAGCCTAATTGTTAACACCAAAAGTCTTGCTAATTTCCTAATGACTTTAAACTCTTCAACAAAACGTTTTATACTTTTAAAAAAAAAATTTCTCTCTCCTATCTTCACTCTGCATCATCGTTGTCACCAAAGGCCACTCACCCACATACTCCATCTTCTTTCCTGGGTGAAATCTCTTCACTCCATAAAAATTCCCTCAAATCAATATGGGAGTTCTCTTCAGTATGTGAGACACAAAAAATCTTAAAGAAAGGAAGGAGATCTGAAATCATTTCCCCACAAAGAAAACCCAAGTACCTGAACTTTTTTCCCTCCGAAGTGTTTCTCATCAAATCGATTATGCGGGTCTTTCATAATATTTTTTTATCCCAAAATGAAATAGTACTTGAACTTCATGTTTTAGGAGGTAGATTCTTTCGTATGAACAGATTTTGTGTTATTCAATCATCAGTAGCGATTCAAAACCATAGTTGCAATTAGTGTATCTGCCTCAGCCTACAAAACGCAAATGTTAGTAGCTACGCAATAATGCTGCACTAAAAAATTCAAGAGTCTTGGATGGCTATTATGACTATTTTTCAATATTACGATAGGGATTGAGCTCTGATATTCAGATTTTCCAGTGTTTTCAAATCAGGAGCAGAGTTTGGATTGAGGGAATGATGAGGAAGAGAGAGAGATACAGATAGAGAAGAGAAGGGAGTTGGCGTGAAACAGTTTGAAATCAAAGAGTTTTATAATCATAAAATAATTATAAAAAGTAGATAAAACTCTATAAAACTCATGATAAAAGTCATTACAAATTTGTCACTTACCCTTATAAACTCTATAATAGTCATTAAAAATTTATAACTCTATGAAAGTCACTAACTTTAAAAAAAGTCATTATAAGTATGGATTGAATACACCCCCCTAAGACTCTAAATTCATGCACCAAGACTTTATTACTGGATACATGTAACGAGACTTTATTACTAGAATTTAAAAGACACTTAACTTTAATAAAGACTAAAAAGACACTAATTAAATTGCAGAGAACTCTAAAAACTGAAGGCAAATATGAAAAGTCTCTTATGTAACTCTTCTATAACCAGAAGAGCATTTAATCTAGCCATAACGACATAATTGGATTATGATTAGTCTTCTTCCATCTCTCTCTCATAGACTCTAAGTGGTTTGACAATGATGTCCCCGTCAGTTTTACTACTTTATGGAAAAATTGATAATATAAAAGAAAGACATCAATAAGTGTCAAACCACCATCATCAAGATTTCCTACATGAACTGTGCAAAATACAACTGCTAAACCTCCAAAACTTTAAAACCTTATATTTAGTTGAGTCCCACCCCTCCACTCATCCTTTCTTTCTTTTCCAAGAGTACACCCATATTTACGACTTTACTTCTGACAAATCCTGACATGTGGACCTTCATGCTCTGCATTCTATATAGTATCACATGCTTTTCTGATGCAGGAGCATCTACTGTCTTCCAGGTCTAAGTGGGCCAGCTAGCCAATTAGGCTAGGGTTCTAATTACTTTAAATTATTAGCGATTTTTATATTATGGTTTTCCTATTCCAATTAGGATTTGGTTTAATTTCCTTTGTCAATTAGATTTTTCATTATGTTAGGGTTTGCTGGCTATATAAGCCTAGTTAAGAGTTGTAATGAGGGTCTTTTACAAACTTTATTCAGAAATTACAGAATATAGTGTTTATCTTGGTCTCTGTCTACAACTCTATAATCATCGTTCCAACTTTTATTCTATTGCTTTATCCCTCTATTCTCTGTATTGTTGATCGCAGGGATTCCATTTTTACTGTGGTTTGGCACAGTAAAGATGCTGGACAGCAGCTTATTGCAACTGTCCTGCATCATTTTCATTAGCTTCACACTCAAAGTTCCTTGAATGAATTCTTTCTTTCTGAACTATTTGAAAATATATTTCAACCTCGTGTCCAATCTAGTATTTGAACCTCATGATGAACAGATTTGAGAAGATGAGTTCAATGCCTCAATTAACAGCTGTGTTTGGTTATTTGAACACAGGTTAGTTGTTGAATGATATTAATTAGAAAACCTAAAGTTGTTCTACAAATGTCTTCATAAGGATCTGTGTTCCTGGTTTTGGTTTTCCTGTGTCATTAATTCTAGTTATTGAACGGTTATTCGACTTCATGTTTTATTTTATCAAAAAAGGGTTTGAATTTCATCCAGTAAATTAATCTCACAGCTCCAGATCTGAACAAATTTGGATTTTTTAGCATCACAGAGAAACTGCCATTAGACCCCCGTACACAACACACTTAAACACAGACACAGAGGTAGAGAGATTGATATTTTCATACAGAAATTAAAGAACAAAACGGTGAAATGTGGTACCGTGTTTGAGAGAACATCTCTGTAGCAAAGATCCAGCTGGCACAAGACGAGCAGATTCATAAACAGTTGCCAATAATAAGAGCATCTTATCAACATTCAGTTGGTCTTTGCTCATTGAACCATTTTGTGCCATGGTTATCTCTGAGTAGATCTTTCGATACATACAACAAGAGATTTAGGATCATAACAGCTTAATGTAGAAAGATATAATCATCAATTTTATAAGGAGCAACCAAAAGCAGCAGTATTAGACTCAATCAGGTCACCACAAATCCATGCATCTTTTAATTGAAACACTGATTAAAAATATTTTCAGAAACTACACATACATAAATATGGGGAAAAAAAAACATTTTGTCAAAGAAACAAGAAAAGACATTTGGAAACATGATGTCACGTGGGTGATCAGCACCTTACTTGATATAGGTTAGTACTGTTGGATAGGGTTTAAGTAAAACAAAGCAATTTGTTCCCAGTTCTGCATCCCAAGTGACCTTTATATAAAAATTACTATATAACATTGATGGTGGGCCCAGTGCACCCATATATTAGAATCAGTCTGGATAAGTCAAGTCAATCACTTAACCTAATGATAGCCATATAAATTTTCAAAATGCTGGTCTATGCATCTTCCTAATTTTCATTTCCACTAGGATAAAAGTGTTTCTTTGTATAGTTGCTCAAACTAATACTGCATCAGGGGAATATATAGCTTAAGAATGTTATGGTATGCAATAACACATGAAAGAAAGCTATTTTCTAAATGAAAATAATTATAATAATAATTAAATATCATTACTAGTCTCTAAGAAAATAGTCGTCTGTCTCACTTCCTGAAGAGAGGGAAACCACTCCATCAATAATAAGGGGAAATCTCCTATTTTTTACTATAGTCCCATTATCCACCTTTAGAGAAATTTTTAAAGAAGGTTAGTAAAATTTATATCATTATTATTATTATCACTTTTTTCATCAATTATTCATTTGAAAGAGCAACGTCCTAGTAGGTTTCCTATAATTTCTTTCAGGGAAGTGGACAGGGAGTTTAAAAAGGAGAAAGCTACCTTATCCTGTATCTGTGGATGCGTACCAAGGCTCACCAAAATATTATTAATCAAACGAGCTGTGGTAAGGCATCCATGGAACATAATCCCCATAAGATTCCCACATGGTTCCTCTTCCCTTGCATTAAGATGGCTATTAAGCTCCTGAAAGAATAAGGCATCTACTATCACAACTTCAGAGCAAGATGGTCCATCAGATGCAACCTCCTTTCCCAAGTTTTCTGTTTCACCATGGAGATTATGATCCATATGACTAAATAGCATGCAGTTCTTTTTGCACTGTCGAATAATATCTTGCGTTAAGCATTTCAACTTTGTGCATAAAGACTGGTATTTCCAAAATCCAAGCGTCCAAAACGGAGTAACATTAGAAGAGGTCCAAAGACGAGCATCTTTAGCAATCATCATAAAGAGCTCCTCATATACAGTTGCCTTGGACCAAGCCAGAAATGCATCTCCAAAGAGTGTGGCTCCTAACATGGTAAAAGCCATATGTTGAGAAACCATTTTACTGTCAGAGCTGCCTTTAGCCATAAAATTCTGTATCCTCTCCAAGATACAGTCCACAGCTTTTGTGCGAACTGCATTTTCTCTCTCAGGAAACTTTCCAGTTAATTCTGTGAATAATGCTTCCCTTCTCTTTTGCACCTGCAAATGAGAAATACCCTTTATGGAAAGACTATGAATGCTACCAGATGAACTTGAGAACAATTAAACAAGACTCAGAGCCATCATCATATGATAAAACAAATAAATGATGCACTAAACTATGTTTGGGAGATGAGAGATTTTTACTTTGATACAAACAGGTTGAGGATATTATCAGTTAGTGACAATATTAATGTGACAAGCAGCTTACCACCATAGGTCCAGCCTTACTCAAATTTCTAGTTCAATCCTTCACAACTTCATTCTATTTTCTCATTGTTAATAGACGACACAAAAAAAAATGGTTTTAATTAAGGTATATGTACTCTAGAAATTAGGCTTATTTTATCTTTCTATTTATTGTAATTAGAATTTACGAATTTAGTTATCATTAGTTTTTATTATTAGAACTTACGAATTAATAATTGTTTCATTTTTTTATTTTCAGGTATTTAGTTATTTTGGAATTACTTATGTACAAGGCCTTTCTTTAATAAGGCTGCAGAGTTTTGCCAATTTATTGCACTAGTTTTCTAGTTTTTCTCATTCTACTGCTTATGTCTTTCTTCTTTCCTTCCTCTTTCTTCTACTTCCTCTCTCTGTGTTCAATACACTGGTTACGCCTGTGTTGCCCAATCAACTGAATCAACTCACTCCTTGAGTTAAACAGTCTTGTGTTTGCTGGACGTGATGACATTACAATGAACTCAGTGTGGGTGGTGACCACAAAGGTCATTGATTATATATGTTAGATATATAGACCAACTAATGTTTGGGACCAAATGGGGAAGAACTCTTTCGCCATTGCAACATGGTAGTAACATATTAAATTTAAAAGCCTTTTAAGTATGTAAAATAAAGAGAACTAATATTCTTTCTTGGGATACAGATAATGTCTAAGGAGAACCAGCAGTTAGACCAACAAATCAATGGTTCAGTTAGATCAACAAATTCAGTTTATTGATTTCTTTCTTTTCCTTCCCTTTTCCCTTAGCCAAGTTTTTCAAGGAAGGCCAACAGACAAGCTGATGATAAGGAAGGTTTATTAGTTTACTGCCTTCAGACAGTACTTATTGTTCTCGAGTCTTGATGCTACATTTAACGTTCCAAGTGATAGCACCTAACCTACGTAGAGAAACAGAAACACAAGCACCTTTTTTTCTGACATTACTCTGTTTTTTCTTTCGCAATCTCAATGTGGACGCAAAATATTGGTATAACACAATAATTTTCTAAACATTACAAGTACACAAGTATAAGAAGCAGTAAAAGAGGGGCAATAAAACAGAGCTCACACCTTCTCGAAAGGGGATGCAAAGAGACTTGACCTTCCAAAGGGCAAATGGAAAGCCCTCCCAGTCAAAGGCAATTTATCAGCAGCCTTTAGTAGCATCTCTTTTATGAGAGTTGGATCCTTTATTGACACTAAAAGCTTCGTAGGACCCAACCACAACTTGACAACAGACCCATATTTCTTGTGCAAATCCGACAACACTTCTGATCAATACCAAAAGAAAAGAGAAATGGGTTAGATTGTTCTCACCCTATGCATAACACAAATTGACAATCAACCAAAACCAATAATTAATTTCTACTCCTCAACTTCTTCATTTTTTTTGGGAATTCATAAACCTAACAAAACCAATCAAATTTTAAGTTCGCATATATTCCAGGTGTTTACTTCAATTTGAAATTTTGATGAAAACCCAGAATCTGAAACACAAAGAACAGGAACAAGAAGCAAAAGTTTCACTTTCATTCATGATTCATACGCCGGCAACCAAACGCAAAAGTTGAACTGAACCCAACCGAGCTAAGTACTCTAGTCAACTACAAAAAGCCAAAAAAACATAAATAAAATCCGAAACAGAAAAAGCATCAGAGAGTGAAAACTGCACGGACCAGTGAAATTTTCGCGGGAAATGAGCTTGCAGTGGCCGTAGAAAGAGGGACATGGAGGCCCAGGAATTGACCTTGCCTTGGCCCATAAGCAGAGCAGCTTAACAACCCTGCTGAGCAGGAAAGCGGTGAGGGCGATGAGGGAAAGCCAAAGGAAAGCATTGAATTCCCTGTTGGCCAAGTCTCTGAGAAGAACTCGATTGCAAGCTTCGGATCTTGAGTGAGAGAGAATCGCTAAGAGCGCGTTTGATCCACATGAGGAAGAAGGTGTCATTTTTTCATACCAGAAATCAGAAAAAACTCGACTCAATCAACAAAGATAGTGTAATGGATGGGCACTAGAAAATCAGGAAAGTGACAGATAAATGAATACAGAGACTTGCAAGATGAAAGTTGCAATAATTAATTAAGAAGTCGCCAAGTATTTCCTTACTCAGCAGCTTTGAGAGTCGTACTTTTTTGTGTCAATATGTCTGACTATTCGCTTGATTGTCCGTTTCTCTTTGTTGATTGGAAATGAGAATGGTCCAGCATGTGATACATTTCGGCTCTTGTAGCTTTCTTTCTTTTTCTTTTTTGTCTTCTTCTTCTTCTTTCTTCCGTTTTTCTTTGTTGCCACGTTTGGTTTTTTTTACAATTTGGGTCTATACAATTCAAAATTGTAGGTTTGTGGTTGGATGAGAGACTTTGAAGTGTAGGGACTTCAAAGTGATGAGATTTTGAAATGAAGTGACTTCAAAATGATGAGATTTCAAAGCAATTTGAAGTTGAGGGGAAAGTGATGGGATTATTAAAGTTATTTATTTAGCTAATTATTGATTGGTGAGATTTGATTGGTAATTTCTTTTTTTTTTCTTTTTTTAAGAACTTTTTTTTATTGAAATGGGTGATAATATACTAAATTCACACACACTACACTGACATGCTATGACTCAAACTTAGGACCTTGCATGAGTGGAGCATCTCCAAAACACTACACTAGTGGGTCCTTTGCTTGATTGGTAATTTCTTAAAATATGAAATTTGTTTTTTTTGCCGTTTTTTACTTTAAGCTAAAAACAAGGAATTTTTTTTTCAAAAATCTGAAAAAAATCAAATTCAACCTCTCTCTTGTTAATTAAAAAAAGTCACCATAACAAATATTCCAAAAGAAAAAAAACATAATTAAAAAAGGGAAACTATAAGAAAAATATTTACAATTTCAATTGTGAATATTCAAGCTTTGTTCGTGCAAGGTGAGGTTGGAATTGTGAGGGTGGATTGATATGTTGATTAGGCATGCGAATTTGTGGGAATTGTAGTTTCAATCTTGAAACTAGGGCTCGAATTGAAGGCTCAAAGTAACGGATATGGATTCGTTGTCGAACCACAACACGACGTTGTCTCAGGCTGCAATTGAAGGGGAACAACAACTAGAGAAGAAAGAGGACGGAGATGGTCGTCATGGGCGAGGACGGTAATGGCCCCCGTGGGCGAGGATGGTGATGGTTGTCGTGAGCGAGGACGGCAATGGCCGCCGTGGGCATAGACGACAGTGATCTTCGTGTGGGAGAGGAAGATCACAACTTGTTGAAGGTCAAACATCTCTCAGCCTTCACAAGGGATTTGTAAATAACATTTGTAAATAACACCTATTGAGGTATTACTTACTTATGGGACTTTAGCCCCACAAAGTTCCTCATAATTTTTGAAATCCTCTTTTGAATTTTGCTAAACAGGTTAGTTTGACCATATGCGACTTTCAAGTTCCACATTCCCCAATCTCATCTCTAAGTCCCTCATACAAACACAACTTAAGGGTTTATCCCCCAATTCAATTGTAACTTTTAAAAATTTGGTGGTATCCAATTGTGACTTTTTAAATGTCTTTAAAAGTCTAGTGGTATCCAAAAAGCTAATGACTTTTAAAAATCTTATTAAATGAATGACTTTTGTATACTTTTAAGGCTAATTGTTAATAGCAAAAGTCTTGCCAATTTACTGATGACTTTTTGTTGATGCCCAAAATGTCACAAGAAGCCCAAAGATATTTCAAACTCAATATAACATATAATGTTGGTCATGCATTAATCCAAGCTGTATTTTGGGAATTCATTCATTAAATAAATATATAAATAATGTACATGTCATGCCAAGCTAATAATACATTTTTCTATGCTAAACCACCTGACACGCTTAAGTGGGCCCAAGCCACATACATGCATGGGGCTTGCTGAGCGAGTTGTGGTGTGAATGGGTATAAGGATCCATGAGACCCATCACAGGTTCAAAAGAATAGAGGTTTTGGGTTGCTTGGGAGCCCCAAAACCCAAGCTCATTTTCTTGAGCCCATTGAATAGGTAAGCAGAGAGAACGTGCCAACCTTCCAGCATTAAATCACTAACCCAACCACCAACTTCTTCTACATGCATCAAAGCCAGAGCTACTCGCGTTTTCTTCCAGCACTTAAAACCAACTGCCAACCTTTCAACATTAAAATCACCAACCCAACTTCCCTCTCAACCGTCCCCATTAAAAGCCTTAAACCAACGACTTCTCTTCCAACGCCTATAAAAAGAGGCCTTAACCAGGAAACCAGGGGGGACAACCAGCAATCCATACATCCACTGCTAGAAACACCCAAGCTTAACCCATTCATCTCCTCATTTTCTCCCAGGAAGGCAGAGGGAAGCTCACCCTCTACTAGAAATCACCTAGCCTTAGCCATTGCAAACCCAAAAACAACCCCTATCTATTCCAAGCTCAAACACACTGAAACCAAGAAGGAAGACAGGGGCAAGCTCACCCTATGTTGGAAATCACCTAGAAACAAGCTTTAGCCTTCTCAACCCAAACATATCCTCCGCTTCCCAGTAAACCCACTGCCATGAATATACAAAGCCCAAGTCTTCCTCCATCATGCTTCTCTTCTTCTGTAAACCACTACAATCCATGAACATCATCCAGAAAACCATCTCAAGCTATCCCAAAACCAACCAACACAGCAATACGAGCAAGCCATAGTCTCACTGCTGGAAAACACTCAAGCTTAACCCTCCCAACAATCAGAAACCATTCCAAGCCATAAAATACCCTTTATCCAGCAGCCAATTCCAATCCAAGCAGCAGAAGCACTCTCTCTTCCTAAACTCATGGAGACTTAGCTCCCAAGCCACAAGCCTCTCATGCCAAGCTCTTCCATATTAATTCACTGAAACACGTTCTAATGCCAAACTTGTATAGTCCATGTACAACATGAACTCTTTCCAGAGCCATCTCACACTATTCCATCAGCTGCTGTATGCCATCATAGCTGCCAGGAACTTCATCTTCTTCAACATCTTCTCTATCACTATTTCACTACCTGCAACACATACTCCACTTCAAGAAAAACACTTCCAATACAACAAAATCAAGCAAATTATTCTAGTACCTGTTATACATCAAAACCTGCTAGGAGCTATTGAAGATGACCAGAATATTCCCTAAGAATCAGCATTCTTTCGAGATATTTTGGGGCCTAGTCCTTGAACTCAGGCGAAGGGGCAACGTCACTCTCTTTACAGCGGCTCAAGTCCACCTAGAGCTGCTGGAACAAAAAGGCCCCCACACTTTTAACAACTCTATGAAAGTATTTAAGAATTTATTAACTCTATGAAAGTCACCCACTTAAAATTAAGAATGAGAATATGAGTCTAGTTCCACGAAACTAAGAAATATGTTTTCATCTTATTTTTTTAGTTTAAAGTTTTTAATATAAAAATTGTTTTTTATATTATCCTAATTTAACGAATAGTTTTATTTCTTAATATTTTCATTTATTAAGGACATTTTGTAATATTTTGAACGTTTCACTATTTTCTGCATATGCCTTTATATATATAATATTTTTTAAAAAAAATTATAATTAGGACAATACATTGTATTTGATTTTATATAAGAGGCCTTAAGAAGAGAAAGTAGGTATGCTTACGTGACATGTATGATCATTCTCATAAGAAACGAGACTCCATTCATTGAGTTCCACTCAGTCCCACTTCCAATGCAAAAGGTCTCTTTTTCTTGTGGTAGTGGTTGCACAAGTGGCGTGCTCAGACTAGACCGGATCATGTCCTTAAATTTTCTGTGCTAGAATCTCCTTAATTTTTAATATAAACTTGCCATGTTGCAGAAGGGTCGTTCTCACGGTGACAACTTCATTTCAAGGTCACGGCTCTGCTATTGTGGGAAGACTGTGAAATCATTTACTTCTTGGACTAATTCGCATTCTGCAAGAAGATTTTAAGTATGTGCAAGGGATGGATGTGGATTTTGGGAATGGGTTAACCACGAGATTTGTGAGCGATCAAAGCAAATAATACCTGGTTTGTTGCGGAATATCAACCACTTGGAAGTAGAAAAAAGTATGGGAAGAAAAATGGGAAACCCCCATGGTTTTGGGTGTGTGTTTGCTTGTTTTTGCTGGTTATTTGGTTGACTTGTGCCAAAGATAATGGTAATTATGGCCCTCTGTAGTTCGGTTGTTGTAGTAGATTATGAGAGGAATTAAATTGTGGAAGTGGGGTTAGAGGTAGTGAATGATGAGTTGTCCAAGTGATCAATGTAATGCATGATGTTTTGAGTTGTACATGTAATCAATGTAATGGATGATGTTTTGAGGTAGTGAATGATGTTTTGTTATGTTAAAGTTGACTTACAAAGTCAGTGTTGTCAAATTGGCTATAAAATTTGAGTTACAATACAATCATTGTATTAGAATCTTTGGTACTACATCTATTCAAATGACCCTTTTGGGTTCAATTCTTGTATTCACTGGTAGACCCAGTATATGCCTTAGTGTGGGCAGTTGTCCACACTTTTCCTCACCCATCTAACTAGATACTTGCCCAATATTTTGCATTAGAAATTCTCTCTTGAGGAACTTTATTTGAGTACAATAAATGATGACAAAAAAATTCAGTCGTTAGATTGATGTGGATGGTTGAGATTAAAACTTGGGTTTAATTAGGCTTCATGTAGAAACGGGTAAAATAAAACGCATACATCCGAATGAGACCCACCCACCATCGACGCACCAGCCATCTCTTATTCTCGCTCTCTGTCCACCATCTCTTTTCCTCCTTTCTCTCTCTCTCTCCCCACCATTCTCTCCCTTAACCCAAGCCAAGATCAACAACCAGTTCCAGTAAAAAAAGAGGGAAACCCCAAATCTTTTATTCATTCTGACCGGACTGTGGTTCCATTACATTGGCAAGCCCCAAATCTTGGAACTTGCAAGGTCAACCCTGATGGTTGTCAAAGTAGTATCATTGGAATTATTGGTGCTGGTGGTTTATTAAGAGACGCAGATGTGCTTGGCTTAATGGATTTTCTGTGAAAACACAACAATTACCACCCATCCCCCCTCCTCTCAATGAGGGGAGTAGCCCAAGACCTTATAAGCCTTTGCAAGGTTTCTCAACTTTCCAATGTGAGAGTTTTTACCTTCACAATGCACATGCATAAAAGCAAATATTCAAAGTTAGAAGTCAATGAAATAAGCTAGTCTATAATTGTTCTTGGGGTTTTCTCCCATTTCATTAAAAAATAATAAAAAAAAGCTAGTCTATAATACCAAATAAATGATAATCTTGATAAAGAAAAGTAAAACCCAACACAATCTTCCCAATTTTTTAATATCCAATTTGATGTAGCTTCATGTCCTCTTAAGTAGCATTTCTCCACATATCTAAAGCTATGCTAGCCCTCCATGCATTAGCATCTTCTCGTTGTTGCTCTTGGGTTTGAACAATAGGTTCAAATTTATCATCTTCATTAACTAGTAATACTACAGATGAAGATGATGAAGATTCATATGTTGGTTTAATTGGAAATTCATTAGAACGACACTCTTTGCGAAGAAAATTATGTAGTGCTACACATGCTAACACATGCACTGTTTATGTCTTAAATGGAAATGGAGGCGCATACTTAAAAATTGTGAACCACCATTTAAAAATACCAAATATCCTCTCAATCACATTCTGTAAGGATGCATGGCAAAGATTGAACAATTCATTTTCACTTTGAGGGTTATTACTATAACCTGCAAAATCTTGGAGATGATATCGCAAACCTCAAAATCTTGGATATTATATCGCACACCTCAAAATAGTTGAACCAAATTATAACTAAAATAGTTCAACCAAAGTACAACCAAAATAGCACAAACAAAAATATAGTTCAACAAAACCCAAGATGATAAAAATACATTAATCATCCTAACTTGAAGAGTATTCAAGATGAGCGCTCTTTGGGTGACATCTTCAAGAACAAGTCTTTCTTTGCTTTAGTATTAAGCAAATCACCCGCCATGTAATGAGTATTTTCATCCAAATTTGGTATCTCTTTTATAGCGTCCCAAATATTACTCTTTCTCTCTCTTTCTCTTTTCTCTATTTCATTGAGCTCTCTATCTCTATCTCTCTCTCCCTCTCTCTTCTCCATTAGGTTAGATATTCTTCCAAATTTGGCATAAAAAGTATGAATGCCAATAGAAAGATTGTCTAGAACTTTGGCTTGATTGTTGGTCCCAACTGAGCTAGTACTCCCTTCATACTAGAATTTACTTCGCTTATTGCGGCTTTATTTTTCGGTGGGAACCTCTGAACCTAAAGGGGAATGAGATGGTGGACTACATTGGCGGGGTAATGGAGGCTAGTTCATAGTGATTTGGTGCTATGAAGGCATCATTGGTAGGATCATATGAAAAGTCTTCCATCCCAAATCTCTATTTTCTTTAACCTCATAAGTTGTTGCATCGATATCATCATCACCCAATGCAATGGAGCCATTCCCAGTAGCAGTTCCACCCCAACGACAATCTTGAAATCATCATAATTAACTACATGTACACTATTTTCCCGAAGTTTACTGTGACTTGGGTGAGACTAGCAAAGAACAAATTATTCATTGTTAATATATTGCAAATAACATATTGTACTAAACCAGTAAGCTATTAATACATTTTTAAAGATTATGAACTAAGCTCACCTTCAAGTAATCTTTTCATACTTCATCACCAGCAGTGAACATCTTTGCAATTGGGTCCCACCCAAAGCCAGAGTTGTTACGCATAAGCATAGACATCTTGTTATATTGCTTCTTAAACCACTTCATTCGGCTCAAGTAATGATTATAAGTTTTTGGAAACCTAATTTTCGCAAGTATCACTCTTTCTACATTTTGCTTGCTAAGTGACCCATTAGCATCACGCAATCCACTATTGAAAGCATCCACCAAGAGGTGCAACAACTCTTTGGTATCATCCATGGTCCAAGATTCATAGTTCTCAGAAAATTTTCATTTTCCTTTGTTATTTCCTTGTTGTGCATCCCCCATTTAAATTACTACTACAACACATGTAACAAATAAAAGAAAATTGAAATCAATTGATTTTTTTTTGAAAGGTCGGCTCTGCATAACTTCCAGCAAGTTATAAAACCTCTAATTGAAAATATCGACAAGTAAGTAGGCTCTAGCAAAAACACAAAAGAAAAAATATTGCACATAACTTCCATAAAGTAATAAAATCTCTAATTGAAAATATCAACAAGTGATAAGTAACTTTGAAAAGTACTGTACCAAACAAAAAAAACAAAAACAACAAAAGAAAAAGAAAACCCATGAATTGATAGTACTTACAATTTATAGCAAGTAGGCTCACCAATTGAAATATCATATGGAAGTAGGCTCCAGCAATTGAAAATATCAATTGTAAGTAATTGATATGACATCAATATATAAGTATAAGCGAATGTTATCATCATAAACTACGAACAAGAGATTCGCAAAGTGAAGGAAGAAGAAATTACCTTGTTTATATAAAGCTCACTGCTGCATGTATGTTCATCTTCTCCAACAGAAAAAAATCTCACGTGAAAAAGTCTAATGAGTTAGGGTGGGATTTGAGATAGGGTTTGATATTTATACCTCCTACTAAAAAGTCTCAAACAATTCCACATTTAAAAAAATCTTTCGAAATTAGCAAGTTTTTGAATACCATAAGACTTTTTGTTACTTGTTTAAAGTCTTGATTCAATACTACCAGATTTGGATACTTTCTTTTAAAAATCCTAATAGTCTTTATCGAATACCACAAGACTTGTTTAGATTATTTAAAAGTCTTAGGCTCAGTTTGGGATTGCTATCACTTTAAAAAAAAGTCGCTTCTGCTGTGCTTTGAAAATAATTAGTTGTAAAGTAAAGCAAGTCCATGTTTGGTAAACAATATTTTTAAGGTGCTATTAGTACAAAAAGCAGTGTCAAAACTGTTTGGTAAATTTTAATATAAAATTGTTGTAACTGTGAATAATTACTAAAATAGACATAATATTGAAAGTGTTATGTAATAATCATGTGATGGTAGTGATTGTGGTGGAGTGGAGGGGGTGGTGGAGGAGATGGTGGTTGTGGTGGTGGTGGTGGCGGCGGCGGAGGATGTGTAGGAGGAGGAGGAGTTTGTGGTGGTGGTGGTGGCAATGGAGGTTGTAAATGTGGTGGAGTTGGATGTGGAAGTAGAGGTGGTGTCATTTTTTAAAAATAAATGTTGGTATTTTGGGAATTTAAAAAATTCATTGAAGGCTGATTTTTGCTTATTTTGAAAGCACCTTTGTAAAGAAACCCAATGCCAAAGCTGTTGTCAAAATACCATTGCTTTTAAAATAGGATGATTTTATTTATACCCCATTATTTGCTCTTTATACCCCACTAAATTTTAGTCAATTTTAAAAATACTCACTACACCCCATATTTCTTCCTAAATTGCCCTCATTACACTCCATTCCTAACTAAATCCTATCTCATATCAAACACACCCCATCGAAAACCCCATTCATTTTCAAATGCACCCCATCACAACTCCCTTTCATTTTCAAAGGGACCCCATCGCACACCCCGTGGCTCTTCATGCGCACCCCATCGCACAGCCCAATCAAATTCTAAAGCAATCCACCGCACTCCCCAGACCGCTTGCCACAATCGCACACCCCAAACCCCCATCGCTGGCACCGCGTGACCTCACCCCTATTGCTTGGCACCCCATGACCTCACCCCCATCGCTTGGTAGCCCGCGACCTCACCACCATCGCTTGGAAGCTCGCGACCTCACCCCCATCGCTTGGTAGTCCCCGACTTCACCCTCATCGCAAATTTTCTGTTGTAATTGGGGAACTCGACAAAATCCTCCGAAACGAGAGCTAAAACCCATCTGGGACGTGAAACCCAAAAAAAGAAAATTCGGGGAATCACCTCATGATTTTGTATTGGTTTAAAGAAAATTTGAAAGGACTGGGTTGTTCGACCCTGGTTTGCAGAAACGAAATCTATTTTTCGGTGGGTTACCACCGAATTTGGATATGTTTTTTGGTGGGTTACCACTGAATTTGTGTCTTTTTTTTTCTGTAGTTGTCCACCGAATGTGTATCCATTTTTCAGTGGATGTCCACCGAATATAATTCCGTTTTTCAGTGGTAGTCCACCGAATCTAATTAGGATTTTCAGTGGTAGTCCCCCGAATTTGTTTCCGTCTTTCAGTGGTAATCGGCTGAATTAGTTTCTTATTTCCGTCTTTAGCCATCTTTCTTACACATATCTTACATATATGCAGATATATAATTATAAGTGTATTTGATTCAAGCACCATTTAATAACATGGCATTTGATGATTAAGTAATTTCTATTTACCAAAAATATTAATATGCTAGTTACAAAGATTTAAGAAAGTTCAATAAAAACCCCAAAAAAAATGACCTTCCAAGAAAACAGGATCATCAAGAAATTCACTTCAACTTCCATAGCTACTATTGAGGTCAAACGTCATTGTCAGGCTTTTTGGTAAAAGCTATAGTTTCTGTATATCAGACTACTAATATTTCTGTATGAAAATATAACAATATTTGTTATGCTTCTTATTGTAAGAAAATAATTTGCATTGCAACTTTCAGGTGCTGATTTTCTCTCTGGAGATTTTGGTTTGACCCTTGAAAGTGCAACATCAGGTGCTAGATGAAAGCTGAGAAAGAGGCCACTTGGAATTTTTGTATCCCATGCTTTGCAAAGAAGCTTCGCAACTTAAGTATGACTTGATCTGGATTTGATATGAAGATGACACAATAATACCTATGTTTTCATCCCGTTAATTTACATGAATAAACATTTGCTTGGCCAGTGGGTTTGTACCACAGTGGTTTTCGTGGTCTCTTAGTTTGAGTTGATTTTTGGTTTTTGTTTTCAAAATACTTAAAATTCTCAAAATAATTACCGAATAAGTTGTGAATTTATCACTATAGTCCATTACACATTATGTTCCAACATTGTTGCTTTCAGAAGCGTTGTCAACTTGTTTTTGTTCATTCAGTGGGAGTAAGGTCAAAATATATTGCATTCAATTTGTGGTCGACAATAAGTTGCTAAAAAAATAAATATATTTCGGTTCGTTGTCATTGAATAGTAGGTAAAATTCGATAATACACCACCGAACTCCGTTCCACGTTACGGTGGATCTCCACCGCATCTTAAGTTAACGGCTGGTCCAATACAACCGAAATAGGTTCAACGTTTCTGTGGCATTCCACCGAATTTATTTCCGTTTTTCAGTGGTAGTCCACCGAATGTGTTTCAGTTTTTCAGTGGCTATCCACCGAATTTGTTTTCGTTATTCAGTGGCTGTCCACCGAATCTGTTTTCGTTATTCAGTGGCACTCCACCGAAATTTCCTATCGCGTTCAGTACTGGTGTGCTGAATGTAACCAGCGACCAGAATGAACCCCTAAACTTGAAAAACGCCAAAAAATAAACTCATACCTCATTCGTAGCCCCTCTAACTTCAGTCTCATCCTTCATGAATAAAAACAAGATATTTTTTTCACCAATATAAGCGTATAAACCTTATTAAGTCTCATCCTTCATGAATAAAAACAAGATATTTTTTTCACCAATATAAGCGTATAAACCTTATTAGGGTTGCATGAACATGATGGTTTGAGAAAAAAAAAAGTCTAATTAAAGTTGCAGGAACATATGTGGGGTGTAGTGAGCAATTTTTATTTTTATTTTAAATATTTTTTTGTCCTTAACGGTAATTATGTACAAGGGTAGAATAGGTTATTCATGTTTAAAATTAGTATGAAGTGTAAAGAACAAATAATGGAATGCTAATAAAATCATCCTTTAAAATAATCTGGACATTTTATTTTTACCAAACAAACTGCTAAATTTTAACATAAAGCAAGTTTTTGGCAAAGAAAAACAATCCCAAATAGAGTCTTAATTATTTATCTCAAAATAATCTTTTAAAATCTGAATTAAATACACCCCTAAGTCTGAAAGATTTTGGCTTGGAGATCGTATTTGGGTCTTTTATTTGTCGAAGACTGATACTTTAATATAATTGCAGAAAGGCATCGTTCTCGCACTTGTCCTTCCGTCAAAAAGCACAGGCTATTTTTCCTTCCTTCGCAATTTGACAGAATTTTCTCAGATAAAGGAAAAAGGGTGAGCTCAAACAGAGACAACGAGAGAGAGAGAACGAGGATGATGACATACGCAGCCTCAGCTTCAAGGCCACTGTGTTCTATTAATGGCGCTTCACAAACCCAATTACCGATTTCACCCGTTGTGAAAAGCAGTGGTCTTAATAGCAGTAGCAATAGTATCAGTTGTCGTAGAAGAAGCAAAGGCGTGTATGTAATTAAGGCCTTAAAAAGCTCGTCGTCCACAAGACAGACCTTGTCGAGCAATTGGGATTTTCAGACAGCAACTACGTCATCTCCACGACTGCCCAGATTCGAAGAGCTGGATACTACCAATATGCTTCTCCGTCAGAGAATCATCTTTCTGGGTTCTCAGGTTTTCTTGCTGTCTTTCTCTATTTATTTTTAGTTATTTTGTCTTTGATTGGTTTTTCTATATAGCCATGTTTGCTGATTTTCTTGCTTCAGCATTGAATACTTTGACATGGGTTTTGCTCCTTCCTGTCAAATTTGTACTCTTTCCTGTTTGTTGAAAGTTAAAAGTGAAAATTTGGAATGGATTACTTTGTGTTTGTTTGTGTTTCTTAATTACTAGAAGACTAAATTGATAAATAGGAAATGGTTGCTTTATTTAACTTCTCTTGATTTTCAACTGATGGGCAGGTAGATGACATGACAGCAGATTTGATTATAAGCCAACTTCTATTTCTAGATGCCGAGGACCCAAAAAAGGACATTAAATTGTTTATCAATTCACCTGGTGGTTCTGTTACTGCTGGTATGTTTAAAACATATGCAGTATGTTTAATCCTTGCACCTCTTCTCATTCATTGCTTTTTGGTTCTTATTTATCCTTGATATTGAAGATAAAAAAATTTGCAAATGAAACTACATAATTTTATTATATAAGTTGGGAAACCAATTTACATTTATAATATAATGTAAAGCATGGGCGTGCAAGCTAGTAAGTGAGGAAAACAGCATCATGAAGCCATACTTTGGTATCAAGCACAAAGGATTACATGCATGATAATATATTATTTTTGCAAAATATTAAATGAGGAAACGTTAAAGAAAGAGAACCAAAACAAAAAAAATCACAATCCATGTAAAGCAAGTAATATATTGAATTGAGTAAACTTTCATGTAGCTACTGATCATCACAAATATAATTATTGGATTGAGCTTTACTAGGTTTTGGCTGTTAGCAGCAACTTGAAAAAAGCCTTCACGTTGAAATTGTGATACCTTTATCACAATCTCAGAATGTGTCAAAATTGGATGCCATGTTTTCGTTGGCTTAGGTCAATAATGTAACCAGCTTGGGATTTGCAAGCCCCTCCCATATTGTGGAATATCCCCAACAAAAATAGTTTCTCGAAGTTGACTCAATAGACTTATTGTGTTAACTTTTCAGATGATTGAGAAAATCAATGTTTTCAGTTTCTAAGAGTGGGGTCGCACTGATTGCAGAGAAGGTAGTTGTTTAAGATTGGTCATTTGGGAAGACCCCGGAATGCACCAGCAGTAAGATTGTGTTGATTCAAGTTGATGCAGTAATATGAGGTGAAGTGAAGGTAGACTAGAAGAACATGCGTCAAATAGTGGGGAAGGATATGATTATTAGAAATGTATTAGATAAGATGCCTTTACCTCAGTCTCATGGTTGTGCTAATGTTGGACAGTCCAAATAGTTATTCAAGCAACTCTTATGTACTGAATGCCTTCTAGACAGACAATATAGATCCTGACACCTGTCATCAACTCTATATTCTCGCCTTTAATTTCATATTCCCATGGGGGG
Source organism: Prunus padus (assembly GCA_024362665.1). Taxonomy (NCBI): domain Eukaryota; kingdom Viridiplantae; phylum Streptophyta; class Magnoliopsida; order Rosales; family Rosaceae; genus Prunus; species Prunus padus. The sequence continues at coordinate 27,367,245 of JANFAM010000017.1, forward strand.
ATATTGACATCTTTGAAAATGGGACTTTTTAAAATTGAACAGTTCATGCCTTTTATATATGGAAAGCTTTCACATAAAATCCTAGTGATGACACTCTACATCTCTACTTAAATATCCTTGTCCGTAGTTCATTTATTTGAGCTAGGATTTTGGATCTGGATGATGCAGACTTATTGATGATTCAGTTATGTTTGAAGCGAAAGAAAATGGATGAATTAAGAGTAAATGGGATGATTCATTTGGCATGTATACTCATAATGGTTCAATTTGGTATGCTTTCATTAAGAGTAAATACGTGATGGTTGGGATTCTAACATCATGATTAGAGGTTCAAGTTAATGCCCTTGGAAAGACACCTCTGAACGCCTCAACTCTTTTGATTTTTTCTGTAAGATTGCTGTGGGGTATGGGGAATGGGTGAGGTTTTGGGAAAACTGCTGGGTTGTGGAAACAGAGTCTTCTCTTTTTCCTCCAGTATTTTAGATTTTCATGATTTCATACTGTTTCCATTGATTGCTTGTGTTCAAGTCGTCTTCTTTTCGTTTTGCTTGGGATTTTGAGTTCCATAGAAACTTGAATAATCAGGGTGTAGGTGGATTAGTTCATCTGTTGGATGTCTTAGAAAATATCTGTAGGATAAGATAAATGCTTTTCGGAAGGAGGGGGTTTGGTGCTGAGGAGTGTCCTGTGTTGGAAATTTTTTTGGTGGTTTGGTTGGAGACAAATAGAAGGTAGTTTGAAAGTGTAATGGGGGAGGAGGTTGATCGTTCAATTCTTTGAGTTTAAGGACTGGTCTTTTCATTGTAATATTATTTGATTGGAGTGTTATCTTGTAGTACAGTTTTGTAGTTATGTTATTTTGTTAGTTTTCTGTCATTAGATGTTTGGTCTTTTGGGGGATAACTTGTCCCCTGTGTTGTATTTTCTCTCTTTTATCTTTACATGATAAAATCTGTTTTTCTCTTAAAAAATTGAAATAAAGAAAAATGAAGAGAGTTCAACGGGAAGAGAAGTAGCAATGGCTATCTGTGTGACTATTGATTTGATATGTTGATTTTGGTCAAGGCCTATCAAATCACTACATTTTAAGACTGAAGAAATAAAGTGATTGCATTATGTGCCTTTGAATGTAAAACTTTTGATTTATGTGCCTTCAATTGTAAAACTTTTGATTTATGTGCCTTCAATTGTAAAACTTTATCATTATGTGTCTTTGATTGTAAAACTTTCTATTAGAAAAAGTATGTCAATATTTTTCTCTGACATTTTCTGCCATGTAATACTGCCATTAGAGTATAGGGCAATGTATATGACTTATGCAAAAAGGGCATTTCTTAAATTTTGCAACTGTGAATATTTTTTTGTGTGCCTTTTGAAGATAACTTTTGATTGTGTGATTGTAAGAGAAAATGAATAAGCAAGCAAAAACGAATTAATAAAGAAACAATAAGCAAGCAACAAGCAAGTGATGCAATTATAAGAAAGGAGAAACGTAGTTGATTTGTGTGAGGGGAAAAGAATATTTATATGGTTTGATGTTGGCATCCCTTAGGTAATATCTGATCAAATTGGATTGATATATTGGTGTGGTGTTGGATTTATCATTTTGAGTTGACATGGTTCTTTTATCTGAACGTCCAAATCTTTATCAATCGTTATGCATTTTGAATGACATAAAGGGTGGGAAAATTTCTGTGGGAAGGGAAAGCATAGGGCAGAGCGCTGAGTGGTCTGATGCCAACAAAATGATTGAAAGAGGTTAGCTGAAAAGAAAAACAGTTGAAAATGTGTCCATCTATTTCTGTTTGGGAAAAAATTGGCAGGGCTCGGGCCTAGCTGGCCCCCTCCCTTGTTATTGAGAATATGACTTTCATTGGATTCGGATTTTTTCTTCTTCTTAAAGTTCTCTTTTTTTGTTCTTACCAATTTATCGCTGCATACAGGAATGGGAATATATGATGCAATGAAATTGTGCAAGGCAGATGTTTCAACAGTTTGTCTGGGGCTTGCTGCTTCTATGGGGGCATTTCTACTTGCTGCTGGTACAAAAGGAAAAAGATTCTGCATGCCCAATGCAAGAGTGATGATCCATCAACCTCTTGGAACTGCAGGGGGCAAAGTAAGTGCTTGTTTTCTGCTTTTTGTTGTGGATGTCCATATTTATTGGTCAGAGTTCTAAATCCTTATTGCATGTCTAATATATGCATTAATGTTTGGTATAAAATTTCCTAAAGTTTCATGCTTCTAAGTACTGTTTGTTTCTTGTAATTTTTCAGTAATTCCATCTATATTTCTATAAATCTGCTTTTTCACTGAAACCAATATGTTTATGCTGGGTTTCATTGCTAGTATTTATATTGATCGTGTTTTGTGTTTCTGGGACTAAGTTATAGAGGACCATTAATTGTTTAAGATGTGTTTACAAACTTAGCGCACCCGAGACTGAGAGTCTCAGGTTTGAGGGATGGTCTTTGAGGGTAGCTGGAACATCTTTCATTACTTCATTGAAAGATTTAACTTTTGTATAAATCTAAGTTCTCTTTTGATTGGAGACTGTAACTTATACATTTTTTATTTATAGTATTATAGGATTACCCATTCTAAGGGGAAAGTCCATTCTCGACTTTCAATTTCTCTGGAGTGTAAAGTAAAAATGAGTAATTAAAAGAAAAAAGCAAAAACAACTCAAGGAGGCATTTATAATGCCGTTGGTGGCTGTTTATAATGCTTAATAATGTATCATTTGACTAGGAAAGTTCTCGTGCTCAAGAGTAATGTATCATTTGATCCTAAACAAACTCTCCCATGTCCAATAGTTTGTTCACAAGGTAAGGTAACATCCTTAATAGATCACCTTTGTTAGATTTTTGTGAGCTTTTGTACTTGTGGGTGGTGAGCCCTTATTTTTTATCCACTAGGAGTTGGTTGGTATCAGCCCTGCTTGCTTTTAGGTTGCTCTTCTTGTGTTGGATTTCTGTGAGGAATAAGAAAAACGTGCAACAATAAATCTTAAAGTGGAATGACCATGTTTTGCATTGTTGCGAGGCTTTGGCCCGTGACAGTTGAGTGGTGAGCTTCTCCCCTCGCTCCAGTTAATCAAGTGATGCCTGATTTACCTTGAGGTTCATCTGGAGCAAGAGCATTTCAGTCCTGTGTGTTTTTTTAGGACAATATTTTAAAATTTGGCATGTTGGGCACCCAAGGACGTCACGCTTGTGTCTGCCTGCACTTCTTTGGATGCTTTCCTTTGCTATAGAGCGAAAAGTATGGTTGTCTTATCTTAATTTAAGATCTCTCTCTCTCTCTCTCTCTCTCTCTCTCTCTCTCTCTCTCTCTCTCTCTCTATATATATATATATATATATATATAGGGTCAGGATCGGGAGCATCCAATTAGCCTTTAAATCACACATAAAACCACACATTTTGACACACTTTTTTAGCCTTTAAATCTAGGAGCATCCAATGGTTAGAAATGCATATGAGATAATTTTATTTCAAAATAAAATTTACTTCTGAAAACATTTAATGCATACAGTATACGAGGTTCATCTTTCCTCTACACCACCTGCTTTTCTCTCTCCTTTCCCTCTTAGCCGTCTTCTTCTTTATCTCTCTCTCTCTCTCACCTTTCCTCCTCATACCTTGTTGTCTTCTTTGAAATTTCAGAAAAAATATCAGAGTTTAAAAATATTATTCTGAAATTTTCAAATGGTTTCCATAAGTATTAACAAAGTTGATTTACCAAAAAAGAAAAGGAGAAAAAGAGAAACTTTGAAAGACTTAAATTTTAAGAGAGGAAAAGAGAACCTTTGAAAGACTTAAATTTTGACTAACAGCAGAGCATGAAGCTTATGTTTCTCTGTTATCACATGGAAAAAAAACAAAAAAAGACTTGAAGTATTGAACCAAAACAGAAAAAGTCCATAAGTACCTATCTCTTTCAATCTCTCCTACATGCATTGCAAGTTTGGTCTCATTGTGGTAGTATTAATCAGTTGTATTTTTAAAATCGCTGATGAGGAAACATGCTAAAAATAAAGAATGTCTGCTGCAGCAGTTAATTGAATTTTTCTTTGAACTTTTTCTCCATCGGGATGTACAAATACAGAAGCCTTTGTTGTAATATCACAAAATTGAACCAAAAAGAACTCATCTCCTTGTAAGCTATGTGTTGTCACCATCAAAATTAGTTTTGTTTGAAGATAGCTGGTGATGCAGCCATCGTGTGGCATATCGTCGATGTTTGTTATGACTGGTGTATCAACTACAAGATGAGAGAGAATTTGGCGATTGAGGAAATTGTTTGGGGGTGGGGGAAGAGAGACATGAACTAATACACAGTACTGATGTTCTTTTTCCGTTCAATCCAGCCGTGAAAGATGAGGGCAGGTCAGAATTGAAAGCAATATAGAGTAAAAGGTGGGGAAGATGAAAGGGCTTGAACACTTTTCTGGGTTAGAGCATCGTAATTAAAAAATAATGAAAAGAGAATTATTGGAAGTGTATTGCGTAAGTGGGTGGGGTTAAGACTACCAGTCATCATTGCCAGAAACCAGAACAATTTTTACAGAAAAAAAAAAGAGAAGAAGAGTTATAAAAAAATACACGAGAGAGAGAGAGAGAGAGAGAGAGAGAGCACAAGAGCTATTAACTACTGCTATTCCCAGTGCATATAATTAAAGAAATACAAACTAATTTGCCATTTTAAGTCTAATCTTAACTATTGAAAGTGCCCAAATCTAATGGCTTAAAATGTGTGTCAAAATGTGTGGTTTTATGTGTCCCTCGATCCTAACCCATATATATATTTATAAGAAAGTTCTTTTCATAATTATGATTCAACTAGAAAAGGTATACTCAAAGGTCTGTGGATGTCTACATAAATAGAGAAATACAAAGATATATTGACATGTCCTCATTCTTGAAATTTTGGAGGTTGTATGTGTCGGTCACAATGTGTACACATTACATAGGGTTAGACGATACTCATGCCCATATCCTCAAATCATAGTGTACAGATCCTCATTTTTAAGGTGATGTTGGGGTCAGCTAAAGCCCCTGTCTAGTGCTTTTTATCTTGTTAGCTTTGGACTTTCATTAGAATTTTGCTTTTTTCTTGTGGTAGACTTGAATACTGGAGTTATGCTTACCCAAGACTCCTGTTTTCTTTCCCATCCATTCATTGAAATGCAGGGAAAACAGATAAGTCCATTTAAATAACTTTCAAGTTTCAAGTACATACTTTTTGCAATTGAAGTGACCTTTGTTAGATCTTCAACTTGGGCAGGCTTGTGGTAGTGTGATATATTTTTTACATTGCCAGTTCATTTCCTAATAAGGGCTGAGGACCACTGTGGTTGTCTTCATACATAAGTGAAATAGATTGGTCATCCGCCAAAGAAAAGTGTACTTAAATAAACTTTAATAAAGTAATTTACGGCAAACAACTTCATAGCAAAGGTGGAACAATGCAGATGTGGCAAGTTCTAGTGTTTTCCTATGATGATTTAACTTTAGCATATCAACACGTGCATTAATGATGTCATGGAGGATTTCAGTCATCTCCTTTCTTTTCTTTTCTATACATTTCTTCCTGGCTAGAATGCATAAATATTTATCAAATATAATGTTAGAATAGTACTGTTTTTTATTTACCATGCTGATACATTTATTGGTGGTTCATGATTTATCCTTCAATTTTACATGTGAATTCAGGCAACAGAAATGGGTATACGAATTAGAGAAATGGTGTACCACAAGATTAAATTGAACAAAATATTTTCAAGAATCACAGGGAGGCCTTTGGAGCAGGTCAGGCAGCAAATGAGATTTTATTCCATAGTAAATATTCTGTGAGGGAATTTTTCTCTTTCCTTTTTAAATATCTTTTGTTGCTGCAGATTGAAGAGGACACGGACCGTGATAATTTCATGAATCCTTGGGAAGCCAAGGATTATGGGTTGATTGATGTAGTTATTGATGATGGAAAGCCAGGCTTAGTTGCTCCGATTGGAGATTCCATACCTCCGCCCAGAACACGAGTTTGGGATCAGTGGAAAGTTGAAGGGACCAAGAAAGCCAGAAAGAATTTGCCCTCAGAGCAAAGGATTTCGGATAATGGATATAAAGAGACTGAAGGAAGTGACAATGAGAAAGGAGCCGAGACGGAAAAGGAAGAACCTGCCGCTATATGATACATGATAGTAGACATGTCTTTTGCGTTTTACCTCTGGTTTATTTTGATTATGTTGTAATGTTCACCTCTCATAGTAATCTTGTTATGTAAATTGTTTGTCTAGATGGTGAAAGTAGATTATTAAACATTTGTTAGGAGATTGACACATTTCTCGTTTGTACCTGTTGGAAAGGGCACATTTAGATGTTTCACAGACTTTGCTTCCTCGCCTGGTTATCTTATGATTGGCCTATACTCCTCGATTGTGGTGTAGAGCTGGTCGGAATAAAAGGGTAATCAGGTTAAAATATTTGGCTTGAAGTGGGCAAGGTTTGGTTCGATTCGGTTCACCCTCAAAACTGCAAACAAAATCGAAAAATAAAACTCGTTAGCTTCGGTTTTGATTTCTGTTAAAATATTGAGCAATCGAACCAAACCATATCATTTCCAGATCAATTCAGTTCGCTCTGTCAATTCTACAGAATCTTCAGATTTGCATGAAGATCTTCAAGATTTGAGAGAGAGAGAGAGAGAGAGAGAGAGAGAGAGAGAAGGCAACCCGAGAAACAGAATGTGACATAGAGAGAGGAATGGTTTTGGGATTATGGTTGGGAATTTAGGGTTGCTAGACTTGCAGAATTACGAAAATCATTTAGGCTTTGAGTTGAGCGGGAGAAACGGTTAGTGATACGAGAGTTGGACTCTTGAATTAGGCCTAAGGATTTGATATTTTAGAAAAAAGTAAACTTAACACAACCCGTCTGGTTTGGTTTGGATTAGATTTTTCACAGCAACATCGCTGTCAGATTTGCTGTGAGAGAAATCAGCTGTGAGATAAAGCAGTTTGGCGTTTGGTAAACTTTTTGTTAAAAGTGTTGTTGGTACTAATTCTCACATAATCAGAAAAATAATTCCCGCATAATCATTAAACTTAAGCGCATCTTCGAACTCGATTCCTGATAATCGTAAAATGAAAGCACCTCATTACCGCTTTCCCTTATAGCTTTCTTTCACAAAGCAATTTTTAATAATAAGTGATTTTCTCATAGTTTACCAAACGGGTTGGGCTTCCCAAAATTTTTAAAAAATCACTTATCATCCCAAATAAGCAATGCCAAACTGGCACTAAGCTGTTTAAGTTTGATTTTTAAGTAAGTTGAATTTTTCGATCAACTTGGTTTTTTAGGCCAATTGGACCCTATTCATCGGTTCACCGGCTCATATACTTGGAGGGTATGGTGAATTTGTGCCATATATAAGAAGAAGAAAAAACTTCAAGCTAGAAGAAAGATTTAACGAAAAGGAAGGACGTGTTTTACCCCAAAAAATGTAACGCCAAGACCAATGAAAGTGGAGTTGAGGGATTACAATAATCATTTTGCGAATTTAAGGATCAAAATGCGAATCGGTACAAGTTCAATCTTATTTTTTTGATTTGTGAAAAATAAGAGAATCAATCAAAGCTTGTTTTTTTGGTTTGTTGGTCTCAGAAAAAGGAAACCTTACATAATTTTCTCTTTATTGGGCCTTTTCTTTCATGCCCGGGCCCGGCTGATCGAATAAAAAAGTAAAAGTAAAAAAAAGAAAAAAAAAGAAGCAAAGCTGCAAATGAAAGACACATCTCTTGGCGCCAAAACACCGAGAAATCCGTACTTCCCATTTCGAAAGGCACATTCCTTCTCTAGTATTCAATAATCGCACCTTCATATCATTTCTAGGGATCTTCCAAATCCACAGCCAGAAACACACACTCGCACAAAACAGAGAGACCCAAAAACGAATCCCAGAAACGCTCGTTTTCGTAACGCCTGCACATTTTCTCTCTTCTTCTCTCTTCTCTCTCGCTCAAGACTCTAGGGCTTTGCTCTTTCCCTTTCTCCACCTCTCCCAAGTGCTGCTGCTACTCACTTCTCCAGAACGACGACGTTTCATTCCGAACCTTCCCCTCTCGCGATGAGCACAAAGCCCTCGTCTCTCTCTCCCTCTCGCACAACCTGCGCTTCTCTCCTCCACGAATTGCAGGTTCTCTCTGATTTTCTTGGCTTTTCATTTTCCATGTGAGTTTAATTTTGTTAGCAGAGGAGGTGGGTTTGATTGAAATTTTGGATTTTTGAATTTTCAGATAATTTGGGATGAAATTGGGGAGGGCGACTGTGAGAGAGACAAGATGCTTCTACAGCTTGAGCAAGAATGTCTCGATATCTACAGAAAGAAGGTGGAAATGACGAGAAAGTACAGGGCCGATTTGCACCAATCCTTGGCAGATGGCCAAGCCCAAATTACCGCTATCGCTTCGGCGCTTGGGGAAGCCGCTTCCTACTCACGTGAAAGAGGGACTCTCAAGGACCAATTATCTGCCGTAAAACCCATTTTGGAAGACTTGAGCTTCAAGAAGGAGAAAAGGGTTAAGGATTTTTTGGCAATTCAGTCGCAGATTGTAAGGATTTCTGCTGAAATAGCTGGGAATGGTGTTTCTAAGAATGTTGGTGATCCGGGAGTCAATGAGCGTGATTTGAGTGTGAAGAGGTTGGGGGAGCTTGAGTCACACCTTGAGGAGCTTCACAAAGAGAAGGTACTAAGTGGGATCTCTGCTTAGGACTCACAGATAATCTCAAATTTTGGATTTTGAATTTCTCTTGTGTTTGCAATTGAATTGTTTGTTTTTATTTCTCGATATGCCTTGTGCAGGTTTTACGTTTGCAGAAAGTCAACGCTCATGTCAACACCATCCATGAACTCTCAGTTGTAATGTCAATTGATTTCTCTAAGACAGTCAATGAAGTCCACCCAAGCTTGAATGATTACTCCTCTGTTCATTCCAAGAGCATCAGCAATGACACACTTGCCAGATTGACGGCTTTGACTAACTCACTAAGGCAAGAGAAACAGCAAAGACTGCAAAAGGTGACTCACATTGAATCTCTCTCTCTCTTTCCCTCTCTCTCTCTCTCTCTCTCACACACACACACATAAACATTAGCTATTTGATGCAGATGGGTCAGTACATGATTTAGAACTATTTTATTACTTTGTTGAATTAGTCTGTAAAGTTCTGCCCCTTTAATTTCCTAGTACTGTCTTGGAAGCCAGCATTGAATATTCGCTGTTGCAGTTATGTCAATGTCAGGACTTGGTTGCCATTAATCTCTTCCAACCAATAAAGCCTTTTAGTCTTTTTTTTTTTAAAAACACTAAGGCTTGATTTGATAGATAACAGTTAATGTATCTTTCAGAAAGGTAGTTATGCGTTTATTTGTGTTGCCTCACATCATTGATCATCTTTGTTGTTGTTGTTGTTCAAGCTGTTACCATACCTTGTCACTCAGAATTGGTACTGAAGTTTATTATATTTTGTTTAAGTTGTGAGACTAGCTAGAAGATACAATGAAATTCTATATTGAATTGAAAGATTAAGGGACGTGGGCTTGGCTAATTAAGTAATATTTTGCAAAGCATTTTCTGTTTCCCCTTTGCTTTGTGTACAGAAAAAGAAACATAAATTTAGCCCTGCTTCATAATCATCTGAATTTTATATATAAGTTATCAACTAGAACCTCATTTCATAAGTTATTAGTTTAAGTAATGCAGCTTGAAATCTGAGCCTTATGCTATAAACTATAAGTATGATTTTTCCGTGGAGCCCATTTATACGTATTTTCATTACTTTGTTACAGTTGGCATTTATCAAAATTTCTCTCACTCTATCAGTATATGTATATGGTAGCTACAAGATCTTGGCCGCAAACTGATTGAACTCTGGAATCTCATGGAGACACCAATTGATGAACAGAAAAGATTTGACCATGTTACTAGGTTAATTTCTTCCTCAGTTGATGATGTGTCAAGGCAAGGATGCCTTTCTCTAGATGTAATTGAACAGGTGCTAATTATTATCTTCAGTTTCTCTTGGAATTGCTCATGTAGAGAATATTGTGCTGTTATTTGAATGAGTATGTAGTGCTAATGACTGCATCGTTGTCATTACACTTTACTGTTTCTAGGCTGAGGTTGAAGTTGAGAGATTGAATATTTTGAAAGCCAGCAAGATGAAGGAGTTGGTGTTTAAGAGGCAAAATGAGCTGGAAGAAATTTACAGAGGGGTCCACATGGATGTAGATAGTGATGCAGCTAGACAGATTCTCAGCAGGCTCATAGATTCAGGTCTTAATGACCCTCAAATTTTTTGGCCTCTTATATATAGGTTTAAGAATATTTATAAAAAAATTATAATGGTTGAAACTGCCCTTGAAAATATGATTTTGGTGCATATGGCTTAACAGGTAATGTCAACTTGTTTGATCTGCTTTCAAGCATGGATGATCAGATTATAAAGGCCAAAGAGCAAGCTCTAAGCAGGAAGGATATTTTGGACAAGGTAGAGAAGTGCAAATTTGCATTTGAGGAGGACAAGTGGCTTGATGAATATGAAAAGGTAAAAACATGAGAAAATTTTTACAAGTTTAATTTTTCAATGGTTTTAGAGGTATTAGTTGTTCTTTTTCCGTTCACAAATCCCCTTTTCTTAGAGGTTATTGAGGATACTTTTAGCGCGCATGCTATTTAAGGAGAGGACATGCTTTATTGTATAGCCTTTCAGTGTCTCTCTTCTTTTAGTGTTTGGTTGTTTTGTCAGATCCAAGTTTTTACATGTGACTAATTAATTATGTTGATAACTTTTATTTAATTTTATAAACCAGAATGTAAGTTTTACAAGTACCGTATTTCTGTTTCCTTTTATTTCATTCAAATTTCCTGTTCTTTTTTCTTGCAGGATGAAAATCGCTACAGTGCAGGAAGAGGAGCACACAAAAATTTGAAGCGTGCTGAGAAAGCTCGGATTCTGGCTGGAAAAATACCATGTAAGCTTGTGATAATTTATTTGAACATTAGGATCTCATATAATAATACTTGTTAGACAAGTGCTTTTTCAGTTATGTCATGTATTTTGTTCGGTATCCCCTTAAGAAAGGTACTTGTCAGACTTTTTTGTTTTTTGCCCAACTTTATTGGCTATCTTAAGTTTATCTTCTTCTTTCATAGGACAGGTTATGAATACTTGACTTATTAATGTATCTTGCTCTAGCGTTTTGGTATTAGTGTTTAATTGTTGTATAACATCATTTAAACTCATTTGGGCATTTTTGAATACCCTCAAGTATATTTATGTCCATAGTCATGGTGTAATGTATATTCCTAAGAGTTTATTTTGTTCAGTTTACTTCATAATTCCTGATAATTTCATGCATCGAATTATTGATCAGTATACTTATTTGTTTTCCATAAGTACTTGAAAAAGCTTATGCTCCTGACTCTCTGCAGAGAAGCAAAACTAAGGAAAAACTTTATGCTTTCTTGTTTTAACAAACTAATATTATCCAAGTATCTTGTTCTTCTTGGAGCATTTTTGGTATGCTTACCTTTTCTAGAATAGTACTTTTCTTCTATTACAGTTATTTGTAGGCTATATAAGACTTGGTTGAACTGAATGAGTTGAGAGTTATGGGAGCTCATAGACTTAAATAAATCTATTCAGACCAAAAAAAAGACTTAAATAAATCTAAGACCTGGGGGAAATGTCATTAGAAGGGAAAACTGTTTGCTTGTGGTGCAACTATGATAAAAGAAAACTTACGTCTATGAGCTAAGTAAACCAAAAGTACCAGAAATTTCTTGCAGAAGCAAATCACAACCTGATGGTTTGTGTGTAGAGGCTGCATTACGTTGACTATTTTTGTTCTCAAAAGTGCTTTCAAAAGTCATGACATGAAGCCTCCATGGTAATAAGATCTGAGTATACAAACCCCTAAGTTCTTCGGCGCTTCTCAGTTTAGACCCCAAATTATCAGACCATAGTTTAGATTTGATACAAGTATGGAAAAGCAACCAACTTGATTGTTTATGCTTGTCTCCTTTTCTGGGATTGCCTAGGCAATGACTAAGGTCTTCTTTCATGTGCGTTCTTTCATCTATGTTGTCATAATGAATTAATAGTTGCATGAATGGGTTGGGAATAGGTCTTGGGTTATTTTCCTATTCTTGAGAAGAAGATAGGCAAGGAATACTTTTCTGTAATAGGTTGTCCTAAACTTCTCAGAAAATTGGTAGTGTTGGAAATATAAACAGATAAACTTTTGTTACTTGCAAGAGTGGGATATGTTGCTTGGTTTGATGAATAAAGTTAATAATTGCTAATAAGTGGAGCCGAAAATCAATTTTGTTTTTTGGAGCATAAAAAAAATTGAAAGAGGCACTTCTATATGCAAAATATGAAAATGTCATCATACATTCTACTGTATGTTTAACCAGGCAATGTGTGTTGCCTTGGTTATTCGAAACTGTATGACACTCCAATTTCATGAGACTGAAATTATATTGGAAAGAAGGTCAATTGCTTGCACTGCCTAGTTCCCTTACTGTGTTTTTATTCTTTATAGTTATTTGATTACTCAAGATTGGACGTTTCTCTATTAACTAAACAAACTTTCTTGACTAGCTATCATCGAAACTTTGACTGCCAAAGTTAAAGCCTGGGAGATCGAGAAAGAAATCCCTTTTTTATATGACAAGGTGACCCTATATGGTTTACTAGTTGTTGTTTATATATATAATATATTTTTTTTCTTTTTCTTTTTCTTAGTCTAGAGTTCTTAGTCGAACATCTATATAAGTTTCAGGTTCCGCTGTTACATACCTTGGAGGAGTATACTGCACAACGACAGGAGAGAGAAGAGGAGAAGCGTAAATCTCGGGTATGCTTGGACTTACTATTTCTCACCTGTTTGCTAATAAATAGATGAAACACCTTGCCATCAAGTCTTTCATGCTGTCTGCATTGATCTAGATTGCAAATATTTTCCACTGCCTATCTTCTGTTGCTCTAAGTGCTAAAGGTAACCTGATTGCTACTGCGAAATTGACAGAATCACATTGTGTCAACATCTTGAATTTAGTAGACTTTTCATGTCTATGCATCTATCCTGGAAGTGATCATCTTGTTTTTAAATTCATCTATTTCTAATTCCATACATACAAGTTATGTATGTCATCACTATTTAGCCTCTGGTTAACTTTTACAGGAGCAAAAACGGCTTCAAGAACAACATAATGCAGAACAGGAGGCACTCTTTGGTTCAAGGCCTTCTACAAAGAAGCCACTGGGACAGAGCACCAATGCTAACACCATGGTTGGCACACCAATTAGTCGCCGGACACCTTTGGGACGTCACGGAGTCTCAGCTGGGAAGGAACACAGAGAAAGTGGAAGGGTCCATAACCTAACCCCTGTTAACTACGTTGCTCTGCCAAAGGATGATTCAGTTTCTGGGAGAAATTGAGGGTCATCTGTTGCCTTGAATAGGTTGTAAATGAATACATATTTTTCATTCAATGCATGTCAACATTATCACATGTTCAGATATTCTACTTGAAACAATAAAGTAAGGATAGTTTGGAGCAAACTGATTTCAGCATGTAAATGTTTTGGTGATGAAAGTTCAAATCAACTTGGTCATCTTCAAGTTTGGTTCTAAGATGTAGGTTGTAGGATAATTTTGGACCATATCTATAGGATCTACTAGGCGACCCATATAAATTTCACATTGATATTTTTTGTTGATACAATTGATATTCTATTTTAAGCTAATCCAAATTATGGGGATGGGAGTTCGAACTCGGTGAAGTGTGAGGAGCACATTTGCTCTAGCCAACTTGGCTAAGCTCATGTATGCAATTTAACATTTTTTTTTTTTAATAAACCAACTTGCAAGATAGTGTAAAATAGTGCATGGGCACTGGTTCTCATTAAATATTTGGGAGATTCACTATTATACCTAATATAAGAGTCCAAATTTTAAAAAAAAAACAGTATATGAAATGGACTTTAGCAAACTCCAAAAACTCATTTATAACATAATAAAGAGATTTCAAACTTCCTATAATTACAAAATTGCCATTGTTTTCTTAAAACAATCTCAACCCCAAAACCTCATGAAAAAACCCAAAACACTCAATAGGGTATTAAAGTAATTTGTCATTTTTTTTGGATTTTTTTGGGTTTGTTTGTAGAAATTAAATGGTGTAGGGTGTTGGGTTCATTTTTACACATGATTTATCATGTTATTCACCTAATATTTTGAGTTAGTTCTTGACTTTTTATAGTATTTTACTTACTTTTTGTGTTTTCTTAGACTTTACCTTGGTTAGATTGAAAATGAGCTAAAAATGCATTATTGGTTATAATTTCTGTTTTTGTTCATTTTCATAGGTCAACTTCTTGGCCATGGATTATTACCTTCCAATGCTCGGATGCGGTGAAGATCTTCATGAAACTTGTTCCAATGGATGTTGACTACAACATATCCGAATTTGAGCTCCATTGAGCAAGTATAGCCTTGCCATCCAATCCAGCATTTGATCCTAGCTCGGGACATCGGTTTTTGCGAGTTTCAACTCCTCTTGTGTCATCTTATTTCTACTTGTTACCATACCTTTTGGGTAACTATAAATTACCTTATTGGAGTGAGAGTTACTTAGACAAATTGGCCCCCTTTAATGAATGTTAAAAGCAAATCCCATCATGACAAAAAGGAAAGTGGAGCATGTGCAAAAGGCTTTTGGCAAAAGGTGGAGGGAATATTGAAAAGGAGTTGAAAAAGTAACGAGAAGGAGTTGAAAGAGAGGAATGGGGTGAGACATCCATCATGACACATTGCATGATTCCACTAAAAAAAAGAAAAATCTGATTTGGAGAGCCAGGAGAGAATGGGAGGAGGAGGCTATGAAGGAAGAAGAAGACTTCCACCATTGAAGACTTTGAGCTTCCATCTCTCACAAAATCTGTAAACTCTTTCTAATTGTATTTGAAGTTGTGTTTATTATGAACATGAGGAGCTAAACTCCATAGCTAGGGCTTAGGTTGAAGCCCTAAACATGATTACTCTATTGTTTTGATGCTTGAGTGTATGAATTTCTAGATGTTGTTGATGAATTCCTATTCACTAATAAAATAATCTATCCTTGATGTATGTTTTTCTTTGATTGATCACCTTTGAAAGCATGCTTCTTGAGATTGTTGGGATTGTATGCACCCTCATGTTTTCCCAAGCAACAAATGGATGAAGTAAGAATCATCCATGTGGATTGGTTTCTTGAATGCCTAATGTAAACATCATACTATTAGGGTTCTTGTAATGTTCATATTCTCTTTGAACTTAATGGGTTTTTCTTGTAATTCAATCGAAGTACTAAGCACACCTAGATTGATTATAGGGAAGGCACGAGTATTGTAGCACTAGCCCCGCACTCTACTTATTTTAGAGAGAATCAATGCGTCTTGAGCCACTAAACTCGGTCTTGATTGCGAACATCGTCTTCAACACATTTAGAGTTCATTACTTGAGTATCCATGAGCATAAGTAGGATTGTTTAGGGTGGATTCTGAAAACCCTATTGTTTGTCACATTCCAAGTCACATTTTAAGTCACACTTTGAGTCACATCTTGTTAAACACTCTTGTTGAACTTGTCAATTTAGCATTAGGTTACATTTAAGCATTAGAATTAGTTCACAAAAATCAAAACCACCCCCATTGTGTGTGTGTGTGTTTGTATTTGAAAACGTGAGTTTTATTTGGATTGAATTCTGTTTCAATTCTGTTGTTGTTTTGGACATTTGGTCCGCATTGAGTTCTTCCTTTTTCTGTGCTGAATCCAACCATATAAAGAACGTAAAATTTGGATGAACGGTTGAAAAGTTATAGGCTAAAAACTGGACAGAGGTCGAAGCTGAAAACATAGCACACACTCTGCTTAAAAAAGACCGGTCGTCACTGTTCACTCAACCGGTCGCTCACTGTTCACGACACTGTTTACAGGTGATAAACAGGCGATAAAAGGGTGATAGAAAGTGCTGTTTGTGTTTAGTTTTGGTTTTCTTGTTTTGTTTCAATTCCTTTGGTTTTCCTTATTCATTCTTAGCTTCCAATTTGAATTTTTACTTGTGCGTTGTGTTGATTAAGTGTTGTTCACGTACTCAAACTAGAACTTTTAGTAGCCGACAGTTCCTCGTGGGATCGACCCCGTACTTACAGAATCTATACTCCAATAGATTCGTGCACTTGCGGGTATTTTTAATTGGATGTTTAGCACATTATTTTTGTGCCAATTAAGAACACAACATAGGGTTTATTTATATTATTAGCGCTAAGAATAGGTATTTAACTAAATAGCTCTAAATATTTTTTGTCCAAGGCCCTAAGAACTCTTGATTGCAGTTGGTTACTTCTCAATAAAATAGAAATCATACTTGCAAATTGCAACCAAGAACCATCATTACAATGAACGAAATCACTCCCATTTTTCCAAGAGAAAGAAAAAAGAAAATACTTGAATGTAATATGGTGTGTTACTTGAATGAACAAAATCACTCTCATTTTTGCACAAAAACCGATAATCCAACAAAAACTGATCCAATTTGGACCGTGCTCACCTCTACTCATACTAATGCCAGTAACACAACAAGAAAAAAGGTAATTACTGTCGAAATTCTCAGCGACTAAATCATCAAATGGTCACAAAAAGTATCACACCAGTGACCAAATATGCAAATTGGGTCACTAATGTTTGTGGACCTTGGTGAAATTTTTTTACACGTTCTCTCCACATTTCAGTCACCAATTTTTTTAAGATCACTCATTTTCAGTTTGGTCACTAAAAACCAACACAGTACCGTTTTACCACTAGAGTTCGAGTACATTATTGTTCCCCTAAATATAAAAATGGAAGAAAACAAAGAATTTGGGGATGAGTTTGTTTTGTGGCGAGAAATGACTTGGGAAGCCAATTGCAAAACTAATTAGAGCATAGAGATGTTGAAGCGGTGCAAATGATATAAAATAACCAATCTTTGGTGTGGTTTTGACATAATGTACAAGTCAATTTCATCAATAATAATAATAATTATTTTAAATATAAATAAAAGGAGGAGAAGAAGACCAATATGTATATAGAATTGCTTGGGTTAGTGTGCTTCTAGTCAGACTCATGATCTAAAAAAACTATTGCCTGCTTTCTTTTCGTTTAGTTGTTATTGCTCATCCAACACAGTTTACAATTAATAAACAAAGCAAATCAACAACCTACTTATTTTTCTATTATTCTCAGAGAAAATCAGATGGATTGCATTAATTATTGGGAAATATTTTTGCTCACTTGCTTAATTCAGGGTGTATTCTCACAAGTCTTCTTAATACTTGATACTTATTCATAAGCATAACAATGATTAACTTTTTACTTTGTATTTACGGAACCATGATTATGCATATAAATATGTGTCAAGTGTTAAGAAGGATAGTGACCATATACCTTGAGTTACTCTCTCATTATTTTCATATAGATATTGCATGGAACTTTCCTTGTTTGACTTAAGTGAGGTAATGGGAGAATAAAAGTTATGGAAAAATATAAATATAATATGTTTCTGATTCTTCAATTGAAGTAGAGAATCCTTACAAATTATCAATGGATAGGATGGTACAAGTCATCCCATACGTCATTTCATACTTAAGTGGATATATAACAATTCGATAGAAAGTAGAGAAGGTATGAAACAACTTATTTGCCCCGAATTGCCTTAATTTTTGAAATTCGACACTAAATTGTATTAAGGGCGAACATGCTAATATACTTTGAGTTACTCTTTCATTATATGACGTCCGACACAATAATAACGTTCGGACGTCAACATAAGAGAATTTATATATATTATAGCATATTTCTATGAAAATTTATGGCTCCAACTTGCATAGAATAATCACACCGAGAATTAGTGAAAGGAAAATTAATTTTGTCATTTGCTAAAGACTTTGCGTCTCTATAGAAACAACTTCTTATTTATGTTATTTATGTATTAGTGGAATACCGACTTTTCTCTGAGTGCATCTCCTCCAAATCTGAAACTCAACCAAAGTAAAGTTATACATCCAATGAATTATTATTTTTAATTATAAAAAAAACCCTAGGATGGACACACAAGAGTCAACTACAAACACGAATCTAACACGTATACAAATTCGAAGTTGAAGAAACAAGAATTGAATAGCATAAGCTAGTGGGAATAGTTTAAACAGATTTGGGGATTATGGTTAAGTGTCTCCATGATACGTAGCAATAGTGACTTATGAAAAGAAGCAGACGGCAGATACAATTATATGTGTGTGGAGAATCAACAATTGTTGTTGTTGTTGCATATGATTAAGTAAAGCTTAGTGGTTGCCATGCATGCAGATTAGGCCTGTAATTTAATTACACCCAATAACTAATACATATGGATTAGGATCCAACTAAGACAAGAAGGAATTTAGGAATTAGTTCTGACCTTATTTTATTTATTTATTTATTGAAGTTAGGGGGAGTAATTAAATGTTTCCTTTGAATCAATGCCAAGAATACTTTTTAGAGCAATGAGATAATGAGTGGAATTGAAACCTGTTTGGGGCATTTCTAGATTGACTAATTATAGATTCGGCACACACTTGTATTGATATATTACAACATGTGCTAAAGCTAAGCACATGCATGTATTAGATATATATCTGCATACTTTTGTGCATATAAGATATCAGATTAGCATGATTCAAGTATAGTACTTGGCTAATAAAGTAATGTGTATGCCTTTCTCTTTTGATAATTCTTAAGTTTTGAAAGTGCATATTTTTCCTCAAATGAAATGCTCAATCTTTCAGATTACCTACCTAATAGTTCTTGCTTATATAGAAATGGAATCTAATTACAGGGTGGGGAAAAAGATGATTGACATTAATTAAGGATTTTTTGTCTTTTCAGCGAGTTGTTGCAATTCGCACTCCAAAATGATCATCATGCACTTTTTTATTTTTTATTTTTTACTATTTCTATCCCATTTCATGGATGCAAGTTTTAATAGAAATCTCACTATTCAATGAGTTTAATATATATAATGATAAGATTAAAAAAAATGGAGATTAATAATAAAGAGAGGGGTGTAGCCTAGTGAAATTAGTTCTTGACTTACAGACGAGTGGTTTTAGGTTTTAACCTCCGTGACATCTTGGTATTGTATGTGTGAGAAACTCCTCTCCCCTTATTGTTTAGACTATCACTTGCATTCAAAAGGAGAAGAGTTGGAGAATAATTATTTTGGAGTGCCAATATATCAACTACATTTTTCATATGCTAAATGAAGGAAGAAAGAAATGCGTTAAGAAAGAGAAATACAATCACACAGATTTGTTCGGCATAAAAAAGTTAAGCTGCGAATGTAGATTCTTATTCATTTCATATAAAAATAATAAAGCCATAATTTGACATTATTATACAATAATTTCTGAGAATTCGACAATGGTTGGAATAAGTACAAAGTAGTGTATAATAGTGCAACATAAACACTAGGAACCTCTCCGCCTAAGTATCTTATACTTTCAATTGGTGATTAATTAATTGCTTAATACACATTAATCCTTGATAGCTATGTAATTGGCCACTACATCCATTATTTGCTTAGTGAGAGAATGTTCTGTCAATGTTGAGACACACAGTGCAAAGTTGGCAAGGTGGATATCAGTATGCTCTATCAATTATAGAAAAAACAAGTAGTGGATTTAAGCAACTTCCCTTTGTTTATGTCAAAATGGATAAGGTTCCAAGTTTTGCTGCCATCATCTAATACATATCTCCATATATAGTCTACTATTATCAATTTTCTTCCCTTAATTGTGATATCTCGGAGAGAGAGAGAGAGAGAGAGAGAGAGATATCAAATCCAATTTGTGCATGTAATGTCAAGAGACTTGTCAACCATTTGTGGGAGAAGGGAATATATAGATGGCACATCTTGTTGCGTAATTGATGATGTGAAATGCAGATACATAGCTGTGGGAGATAAACTTTGTAATAAGGAATTAATGCAACTTGTCCACTTAAATATGCTGTGTGTGGGAGTCTAATGGATAAACGAATTAAGTATAGATCCTATGGTACTACTGTTTCATGGAATTTGAAGGCATTGTTTATGAAATTGGTCAGAAAGATACAAATTCAGAGAGCTTGGAGGCTGAATGCATTGTCGAAGGGGCATTTAGATTTTCTATCATTTGACATATTGATCTTTACTAGGCCACATATGTTAAATTTATTAGATTTTGATTTTGGCCATTCTAATAGGTATATTAATGTGACAATACACGTACGTAGTACATTATGCCTACGATAGTGTAATATACTTAGAATATAATGTATTTACGTGTATATTCATAATATTCTTTTTAATAAAGGATCAAGATCAAAACCTAATCAATCATCAGTGTTTAATGAAAGATCATCTTATCTAACACCATATGATTCAATGAAAAAATAATGATATTGTTTAGTCAAAATGAAAACCTATTCTTTGTGCCAACATGGCCTAGTGGAAATGGCCTTAACTTGCAAATTAGTGGTTTTTCATGAAACCTTGGTGGCGTGTGTGTGTGTGAGAAATCCCCATCTCCTTGTAGTTTATATTATCGCTTGTATAAAAGAAATTTATTCTTTGTATTAAAAAGACGTGTAAAAAACCATGTATGATGTATATATGGTGTACTATATGTGGGTGTGTGTGATTATTAATATAGAGCACTAAGAATATTGTGACTTAACTTATGCTAAAATGAATAACATATTGTTATTGTTACTAACATGAGGACAATTATTGCTTATAGAACAAAAAATAAAAGCAAGCATTATTGTTTGCTTGAATATTTAAATCGCATTTCTCATCCAAAAAAATATATTTAAATCGCAAATGCACAAATGTTTATTTTTCTTTTGGACGGATGAAAATTCAGAACAACAAGACTTGCAAGCTTTTGAAATAGGTACTTTGCAAGGTGCACTTAATTATCATAACCTTATAAAAGAATACACATAATAATGCATTATATTTGTTAAGTGCCAAGAGATAGCGAAAGAATAGCCATTGCAGCATGAAATTGACAGCCATTTGCCATGCATAATCATCTTCCAATACGGCTTTTAACTTTCTTACAATGCACCAAGATGGCATATTTAAAAATAAAAAAATATCAAGCAAGAAGTTAAGAACAGGGCTTTAAGTGTGTCTTAATGGGCACACAAGATTAAAGGAAAAACTGATATTTCTATTATAGATGATAACCATGCACTGTTAATGATGTAATAAAAACACTGAATCCTTCTTCTCACAGTTCAACTGAGCGTTTCCTAATCTTGTTTGGATTGGTTGAACAGGTGAACCCTAATAAAATGGTACAAAATATCGTGGACTATGCGAGTGACGCTATGAGGTCAATTGAAGCCTATTCGATGCTTAAGTCAATAAAAAAAAAATTGCGTACCCAGATGAGTAACCCTATTGTTGTGGGGTTTTCTTCCCTAATTAGGATTGAATTCCCATAAAGAGTTAGAGATCGCGGACATAACAGAAACATTGACAGAGTGTAGAGCTATATATTCAAGGAAAATATTAATTAACAACTACCTATTTCGAATGAGAAGAGCGATAAGCTCTACAAGATACCATTCTCATGTACGCTTTATACTACAGAATAGAACCATTGAGTGTGATTTCACTTATCCGGCAGCCTCTGTGCCTAAACGAGAGAACATTCCCACAACTCTCTACATACGTAAAAAAAGAAAAAAAAAAAAAAAAAGATTAATAATAGCTAGCAAGAACAAGTCTGAAAAATATATACATGCTTTATTCTTTGACAAGTTTTGCTTTATTCTCTAACTGGTTCAGGTTGCTAAAAGGCTCAAGATTCAAATGATCTACAACTTGAAATACTATTAATAATTGTTGGCAAGGGCGGAGCTAGAAATTTTCACACGATTGGGCTATACATTTTTTTTCTTCTTCTTATGTATATTATATTGTGGTGGCTGATGTTGAGAGTGTTTATCCAACATTGAAAAGTTAAGGAATCTAGTCTGAGTTTATAAGGAGTTGGACTACTACTGCCTCTAGTGCCAATTGATTTTGAATTGGAACCTCAATTTTCTTCATGGTATCAGAGCCAGACCTTCAGTTAAGTGACTTTGTACAAGGAGTTGTTGGTGTGCACTAAATTGTTGTATTTTCAAAAATGGGTTGGATCCCACCCGAGCCTAAGGGTGGGTCCGCCCTTGGCTGAACTTGATTTTAATTATAAAATAAAAATAAATAGAAGATCTGAAATCGTCCAGAATAGTATCTTATTACTATACAGATTTTGCTATGATTGATGAAGGAATCATTTGGCTGCTGGATCGACATACTAGCTAGCTAGTCCTGGAATTGTTGTATCAAGGGGATTTAAATGGAGGCAGCATCAGATGCAAATGGCGGGTGTCCAAATAAGATTCGGAGAACATAAACAAGCCAAGATGGATTCAACTAGATGCCCCCTAACCCCAACATATCAAAGTGTCTACCACGCATGCATGCAGTACCCCTCAGTGGAATCTGAATCAGACGTCAGCAACTGTGCCACGTGTAAAAGCAGACAAACTAACATTCCCAACTAAAAGAGAGAGAGAGAGAGAGAGAGAGAGAGAGAGAGAGCAATTGAAAATTGTGAAAGCAGAGCGTTTGTGATTCTCATAATTGCCATTAGCTCAAAGTCACTACAATATTAGACTACATGGATGATACAGCTAGCACAGCAAAACCCCATAAGGTTTACATACTAAAACTTTTAAGAAAATGAGGTGCTGAAAAGACAAAAAAGCCCATTGCCATGCATATTCTCCTGATCTGTTCAGGCACTTGGCTTTGGGTTGGCTTTCATGCCGGATTCTGGGATGGGCATGGAAATAGCAATCGAGGAGAGCTTGTTAGCTTCAGCATCTCCATTAATGGCCGACATCGATACTCCATTGATATGTGAACCTTTTATCACCTCCGGTATCTCCTCCTCTTTAATCTCCAATCTTTCTTTGTGTTTTCCCCACAGGACTGAGTAAAGGCCAATGACAATCACTACGGCTCCGAGCACACTGCAGGAACAAGTGAAGTTAATTAATCGGTGGACTTAAAATAATAAAATAAGATTAAACTAATTAAAATTACAAGGGTAATGCTATCGCAATTTAATTATTGGTTAGCTTCTCGCTCTCCAAACTGAATATTTTATTATTTTCATAAATCACGAGCCATATGCCAAAATAGAATCTTGTGACGAGAGAGAGATGAATATGTGTATTTTAACAGAGAATTGTTTTTGTGGATAGATGGGAACAGAAAATTACCTTCCAAGAAATATTTGTTCCGCCAAGATGAAGGAGCCCATGATTGCTACAATGATCATCATCAAAGGGCTAAAAGCAGTTGCAAATACAGGCCCTCTTATCTTCATCACTAGCCCTTGCACATAGTATGAAATGCTTGTTGTGACAATACCCTTTAAGAAATTGAAAAAGGAAAAGGCAGGTTAGTGTGATTATTAATGAATGAAATTGAGGGAGAGAGAGAGAGACAGACAGACAGACAGACAGAGAAACATACAGCATAGGCAGCAGCAAGGAGGTTCATGTCAAAGCCAATTTTCCAGACAGAGGGTTTGTGCTCAAACACAAAGGTAACAGCAATAGCTTGCAGAGTGCCAATAAAGCACACCATTGATGTTAGAGACAGATGATGATTCCTGTAGGTCTGCAACGCCTTGTTCTGTTGTTCAATGGGTAACAAACAAAACAAAATGTTCACATTAATTAACTTTCTTTGGAAAATTTAAAAATGAAAAAGCAAAATTGTTTTTTTTTTCTTTCTATTTTTCTTTGGCTCTGTGATCACTTACTTGTAGAACAAACAAAGAAGCCCAGGCAAGAGTAGCTATGGTGAGGAGAATGGAGCCCAAAAGCCAGTGCTTGTCACCAGTTCCAGTGGTGTCTGTGACATAAGATTGTCGTGGATGAAAATATTTAGACCACAACATCTCTACAATGGGCCCTTTGTATAAGGTCATCAACATGGCCCCAGCCACTGTCAATACGGTTCCCACTACCTTTGCTTGGCACCTCACTCTCTTCATGTCTAGCTTTTCCATCCTTTTGATTCCACCAAATCAAAGTAACATAATTAACTAATGATCGTCGGCCACAATTATTAGCATTCAAAAGAAATTAACCAATGTCCTTGATTAGTATGTTTATAACTTTGCGGTGATTTTATTTTTTATTTGCTTACCCGAATATGACGGCCATGACGAAAGTCATCGCCGGGAGCATGTTGCTCATGGCGCAAGAGAATGTTGGAGACGTATATTTCAACCCGGCATAGTAGAAGTTCTGGTCAATCACCGGCCTACAAAACGAAAAGGGTATAAATTTAGAACAATGTCATTATCGTTAAGGGTGATGCAAATTGTTTTGCCAGATAGTTTGCGAGCATTAAAGTCAGACTGTCTAGTAAGAGAATATTCGTGTACGATTAAACATGATAATTAGTAACTAACCCGAGAAGAGCGAGGAAAAATATTTGCATGAAAACTGGGAGAGTAATTTTGGGTTGCGACCTCCTGAAATCAGTAAAAACATACAAAATATTTAAGATCATATCAAAGTTTTGTGAAGTTATTGCCCGAGAAGGCCATTTCTAAAAGAGTACTAGTACTAGCACGTATTGTTTCATAGTCACACCTCTCAAAAAAGAAGGCAAAGGGGGCTATAGCAGCAGTGGCAAAGGCATGGCGGTAAACCACAAGAACAAAGTGGCTCATTCCTCTGTTGAGAGAAACTTTGGTAATGATGTTCATGCCGGCGTAGCCGAATTGAAGAGAGATCATTGCAAAATATGGTTTGGAGTTCTCAAGGAAGCTGCCAAAGCAACCAGCTTTCGCCATTTTTGCAGAAAGAAAGTTCAGAGGACCTTGCTAATAGAACTAGAACTTATCACTGAAAACTATAGAAGGCCAGAGAGAAAACACTCAAAGAAGTTGCGTATTTCTCCCTAGAGACAAGTGAGGGGAATGACTATTTATACAGGTGGGAGGCAACTGTGCTTGTTAAAATATATTGTGCCAGTGACTTTATTTATTTTTTTTTTTTAAAATGTCCGTCACCCTCACTCTCAACTTGCTGCTCAACTATCAGAATTTACACACACCATCCACTATACAAATATAATTGTCGGAAAGAAATGAAGCCAACTTTACATATTTTTGTTTTTTGTTTTTCCATTAGCACACTTATTTTTATTCGTTTAATTTTTTAATACTCCCTTCTTTCTCCACATTTTATATTCAAATTCTTCTAAAGATTCCTCTGCGAATCATATCTCTTTTAGTTTTTTTTTTCTTCTTACAAATCTAGTATTTATAATCTATTTCTCAACAAACTAATTACCCATGCTCCTCCAACAATATAATTAATTAGAAATTAAGAGAGAAAAATATTTTCTTATAAATTATCTTTTTTCATTCTTTTTTATTTATTTATTTATTAAAGTTTAGTAATTGAAATTCCATATATTCTTTAGTTCATCACGTTTGTGGTGTCAATATCTGGCCAGACTAAGTTGGCCGATTACACTTATGTTAGAATTTCATTTTATTTCTAAGTCCGTGTAAGATACTTTTCACCCATAAGTTTTCTTCATAAAGTATGTGGTAGTAGATATTGACATAGGTATACCAAGATGTGGTCATCTTAATCCGTAAACTAAAGAGTTTAGTAATATCTTGTAAGGAGTATTTATCATTGCACTCGAGATTTTAGGTTTAATTTTTTCCTCTTTAATATCGCTTGTACAAATAAATAACTATAGTTTTTAGTAGTATCATCTATCATGCATTCTAAATCTGCTTGGGCATTCTTATTACCCGTATGAAAAATTTATTAGAGAAAATATGTTTATAAAAAAAAAAAGAGAAAATTAACCATTTCTATATATTATTAAGGTAATTAAAATACAGATTGGGCTATAGGTTTGGCATGATATGAGCTAGGGAAGGTGCGTTACATGTGTTCTTTTGTGGACAAGGCAATGAAAGTAATAAAAGTGGTGAGGGTGTCGCAAACTTTTGATGACAGAGCCCAGTGCTAATAAAGTAATAGGGCCGAATAATTGCATGGCATAGCCAACACTGGTTCCATGACGTACGTTTTGTCTCAACAAATCAACACCCTCGGATCGGATCCATCCAACTTTAAAATTGTGAAAGCCAAATCACAATTATATCAATCATATATGTTAGTGGTTTTATTTTTAATATCCTTTTAGCTTAGTCCTTAATCTTTTTTCTTTAGCAATAATTAATAATAATAAAAAATAGAGCTTACTCACCAGTGAGCATTTTACTCTTGTATCCGTTTCTTTATCATCTTCTTTTTTCAGTTTATAAAATGATAATGAGAGTGCGTATAAGACGTGTACAATTTTTTAATATTGGGTGATATGTGAACATTTGTGGTCAGTGAGTGTCGTCATATAGATAGTTCTGATACAGTGATACCAAATCAATTGACAAAAGTAGATGCTCACGAACTTTTCAGCTCTTATGCTAGATTTTCATACTTTGATGTGAGATACTTTTAACATGTTCAACTCTCATCCAAAATTACTACTTATAAAAGCACAATCAGGAATGGATTCATGTATTGGGCTGTATAGGCTGCATCCCATACAAATTTTTTTTTCGACTTTTAAAAATCATGTAGGCTTGACAAAAAAAGGAAAAAAAAAACATATATCAAATAGGCACTTTGAAACAATAATTAGTGATTTAAGTCTTTGAAGCGTCAAAGGATGCAACTAAATAGTTTTTTTTGTATTTAGATTACATGTTTATTTATTGTTGGCTTTTTTTCTTAGTTTCTATCTTATATACTAAATTCATTTTGAGGGGTATTTTACGGCTCATGACGTCTCCAGACTAGGTGTATCATTTTTTAATAAAATTCACTCATGTTGTCGAGTTTCTTTATAAATTAAATCCAACTTAGTCCGTTTTGAAATCTTGAATATGTCCTAGCACAATCATTAAATAGAGGGTAAAGTGCGGTTTTGCTCCCTGAACTATAAGGCAATTCGAACTTACCCCCCTGAATTATTTCGTCTGCCGATTTAGTCCCTCAACTTGTAATAAATAGTCAATTTCCCCCTTATCATTAAGTTTATCAAATTCTATCAATTTTTCTGTTAATAACAAGGGCAAATTTGTAATTTGAACTTAAAATTCATAAAAATATTGTAAACAATTAACTTTTAGAAGAAAAAAAAATCTTTGGGGGAGAAGAAATTGGTGGGGGTGGGGGTTATGTGGGGAGAATATATATTTTTTCTTCTGAAAGTTAATTATTTACAATATTTTTATGAATTTTAAGTTAAAATTACAAATTTGCCCTTGTTATTAACAGAAAAGTTGATGGAATTAGATAAACTTAACGGTAAGGGAGAAATTGACTATTTATTACGAGTTAATGGACTAAATCGGCAGACAAAATAATTCATGGGGGTAAGTTCGAATTGCCTAATAGTTCAGGAGGCAAAATGACTAAAAATCCTTAAATAAATTAGCAAAAGCTTGAAATTAGAGATTCTATATATCGATGGTCCATTTTCTTTATGGTGAGTGGAGATTTTATCCTCAGTTCCAACCCGGTAATGAATCAGAGGCCAACTGGAAACTTTAATTTGGGACATAAAGTTAATATCCGTAGCTCATTCAGCATGCAAAAAGCTTTAGGGGTCTGAGTACTGGAATTATAACTTGCAACAAAGCTGTAGACTTAACACACAAAAAAAGTGATATTTAAGGAAGAAATAACCCACCAAAATTACACCAAATCGACATACCACATGAGGTATCAAATACACATAAATTTTTCCATCCTGAAGGAATTTGAGGCATGTTGATTAGCAATGTCCGATTTGTCATATGGAAACTTTTTCTTGGATTTTATTTTTATTTCTTTCAAAAGATAGTACTAACAATTCATTAATTCGACTAACTAGGAGGATTTCAGCCAGAAAATTCTTTGTTCCATGAGAGCAGAGGAAAAGCAGTAGTACAATACCAAGTAGCTCTCGCTCTCAGATGAACTCAAGTGGAGCACCAGCCGAGTTTTTATATAAATGGGCGTCTAATCAACCCCCCCAAATCATCTCAAATGATTTGTAATATCGCATGCGGCAATAGGCGCAGTTTTGAAAAAGCTTCTGAGGAATGTGCACACAATACAATCTCAGCAGGAACATAATCTTTTGTTATATACTAGGCCCAAAACACTAATGCCTTCTTCCCTTGTTCTCCTGGAAATAGAAACCAGTATTATTTTGTCAATAATAGCTTGATTTGTGTGAATAATTTTTTTAATGTGATTTTTATAGATATTTTTGCATATGTGTCAAATTTTGTCAATACTTTCTTTCTTCTTAATTTCTTCTATTTCAAAATCAATTTTAGTTTTTATGGTCGACATTGTTTGCGTAAGTAACTCGCACGGCATTTGTCTACAAGGCAGCCTCTATTGAAGTACGAGATTTAACTTTCATGATACACTATATCCAAAATCTTTGGAGCGTTATCCCTTGCTATAGTGCCATGAAAGTCACATTTAGTTTCCTTGTGATGAATATAATATAAATAAGATCCAAATTGTATTTATACAAACATACTAGCTAGCATCACTACAACAAAAACTGAAAAAGAAGACGGTGAAAAATCAATGTCTTTACTGATTCAAAACCGTGGTCTATTCAACCGACGTCTTTTTACTCTCCAACTGCGATGGTTTTTCACCGTCGTTGATTTAATTACAAACAACGGTACATATTTTAAAAAGTGTCATTGGTTTATTATCTAGACAATGGTTTGAGTACAGAATCGTCGTTGATTTGATATACAGACAACGTTACATATTCTAAAACTGTCGTCTTAAAATTTATTTAAGCCGTTTAATGATTTTTCATCGTCGTCTTATGTTCTATATAACCATGGTTTTGGCGTAACCTATTGTTGGGGTAGACTTATGGATACGACGGTTTGTTTGAGATGACCCGTTGTGAAAAGCGATGCTACATTTCAATTTTCATGTTTTAGTATAGGACTATACAACAGTTATAACAACAAAACCGTTGTACTTTAGAGCATTTCCACCCATTTGCCATGGCAAATGGCAAGGGCAGATACTATTCATGTGAATAGTATCTGCCCTTGCAACCTTCCACCCATTGCCATGGCAAATGGCAAATACTATTCAATTTTTTTTAAAAAAAAAAAACCTAAACAATCAAAAATATTAGAAGGAGAAGAAAATGTATGAGGATTTGGTGTTGAAAGTGAGGGATATTGGTTTTTATTTATAGAAAAATAAGATTCCAGAATTTTATTTTTTGAATTTTTTTTCAGATTTTTTATCCAAAAAATAGCACAGCCGTTGGATTTTCTGCCAAAAATGATTGGAGCAACCTAAGTGCGCCACATGGCAGGTTACCGTTGGAGGAGATGCGGGCTGACGTCTTTTGAATTTTTTTTTACCATTGGCGCGTGTATTGCACGTGCCAACGTTAAAAAAAATTCAAAACGACGCTCGAGACACCCCAGCCCACGGGCCGACGAGAGGGCCGAAATAAACTGAGGGCCAGCCCAGTCTCGTGGGACCCATGCCTTGCCCGGGCAGAAAAGGCCCGCTGGAAATGGCAAATTGGGTTTGGGCTCGTGGGACCCACCAAACCCTCTCAGCCTGGGCTCCTACGTGGAATCGCTCTTACAAGCAACCATAATGCAATGCTAACAATAAATTGAGGTTCAAATTCACAATGGGCTCCCTAAACCACCTCATTAGACAAATTTTATGGAGGAATTGGAAAAATACAACTCCAACCATACTCCCCATCCACCTCCTAAAATATGAAGACTTCCAGGAGCTCCAAAATTTGAGGAGAAAAAAAGGACTCATATTGACTCCCTATAATTTAATGCTACTTTGTTTTATGCATATTTTAAACTTTTAATTCATGCTAATTATTTATTATTATTATTATTTTATATAGAGATGAACCAATTATATTGAATTAATAAATAATTATAGTATTTATGACTCCCTAAACTAAGAGAAATTATAGAGTGGTACAGATGTACCACGTTAGTGTGTGATACTCCCATTCAATTATTGCCATGTGTCCATTTAAAACAGAAATTAAATTTTTTTTACGAATGGACTTATTCTTAATTTTTATCTTATGAAATAAAATTAGAAAAATTACAAAATTGAAAAAATTAAGAAAAAAAAGGGAGAATTCCCAACAACCCCTCTCCTAAACGCAACCCTAACCCTCAAAACCTGCCATAGCCGCCACCCATCTTCATACTACCTGCCATGACTACCACCCATCTCTCTTCCTCTTCCTATTCACCCCATAAAGGGAGGAAGAAAAAACTGGTATTGATGATGATGAAATGGAATAATGGAAGCCTTGGTGTTTGTGTTAATGGTTGGGAATTGTTAGAGTGAATGCAAACAGAGAGACCTGTTGGGGCTTAAAACTAGACGGCTAGTAATTGGCCCAACTTAAAGATGAGGTGGACGATAGAGGGATCGGATCTGCCTTCAGTAGGCTGAGCAGGATTTGCGTTGAGAAAAAGAAGAAAGTAGTGGGTAAGGCCTTTAGGCACCGGTGTGGTCCCAGCCAAAGGTCATTCGATGCTAAAGTTAGTTGAAGGAGAGTAGAGCAAGCTAGTGACAATGCAAGGGCATAAATGTCAAGTAGAAACTCTTACCTTGTATCTGGGGTGATGGGCTCTATTTATAGGGAGTTATGGGTTCCCTGGGTGTTGAGTTTCGATGTGGGACTCATGGGAATATCATGGGTGGTTGCCACGTGTCCCGACAAATATACATGGGAGGAACCCGAGAAATCCCTGAAAGATGCCTTCTGGGAGGTTCACTCGGCATGGGGTGCTGAGAGAACTTGCTGATATTAGAATGAGAGCTTTGGTGGCTGGGCCGACTAGTGAGCAATCGGCCTTGGATGCCGAGGGGCGTGCTAATTGCCGGATTGGGTTTTGTCGGTGCAGGTAACTGGGATGTGCTGACCTTACAATCGGTCGTGGATGCTTATGGTACCTATCGTTTGTAAGTCTAGGCTCACCAGTGTGAGCCCTTCTTGGTGTGAGGTCCTTTCCATGTGTCATGACATGAGAGGCGGGTCAGATATGGTACAAACAATAACTTTGAGATAATTGTTATATTATATTGGTTGAAGTAATTGTTACAAAGGAGTTACAATATTGGATATGGGTTTGGAAATAGCATGAGGCGATAGAGGTTGAAGGTGGTGGTGTGAATAACATTGTGGAGTGTGTCTCTCTCTTTCTCTCAAACCTCTTTTGCATTATATGTTCCGGTGGAGGGGAGGAGGCCACTCCTCCTCCTCCTCTCTCCCTCACTCTTTCCTTACCTTCTTACTTATTTTTTCCCTTTCCCCATATATTCGAATTGGGATTTTACTTGTGTGGTGAGGTTATTTGTGTCCAGATATGTGGATTTGTGGTTTTGCTATAGGGTGATTGACTGCAATCTCAGTGGTGTTCTCTATCTTCAAGGCAGCGACAATGACTGTGGTGGTGGTGACAACAATGACGATAGTGGCTCTGTTGGTTTTTGGTTGTTTGTTTGCAGTTTTCTTTTTGTAATAATTGCATCAACTCCTTGTGAATTGGGTGTTTGATTGTTTTCTAATCTCTACTTGTATTTTGTACTTGTGAGAGTTAAGAGTTGTAGTTGTATTGATAGATTTGGGCACTGCGATTCATGTCTGGTTTGTTCAGGCATGCGGCCTTTATGCCGAAATTTCTCTGGCCTTTTGTGGCCTATATCTGGATAAACCAATTTGTGGTCACTATGCTTCCATATTTGTATTACCCCTTTGTGGGCATTTTGTATTTGCACTTGTGGCTAATGGTCTTTCTGCCTAATTTATGAATACAATTATCTCTTTTCTCTAATAAAAAAATATTTTTCTTGAAGGAAGTGTTTCATTAATTGCATATTTGTTGTTACAAAGTAAATTAATAATTTTAAATAGAGACCCTTATTATTAAAGATTTAAAGTGATTTTTATTTGGGCTCATATAATTTTGAATTTTCCAAAAATCACTTTTAATATGGGTTTTGATAATCAGTTGTGATAATAAAGAAAGACAATAATGAATATGAAATACTTATCAATCTACCTAGAAATTGATTATGATATCAATTTCATGTCTCATGACAAGTTATCTTTTTAATTTATTAATTTTAGTAAATTATTGTAATTGTTGCGTGTTGAATTTCATTGTGCTCTCGTACTTTCCCTTTGTTTTTCCTTCCCTTTTCCAATTGAAAGAGACATCAGAATTCCTTCTCGCTATTTTGACAGATAAGTTCTTGATGGAAAGGGTTCTTTGATCTAATCTCAAGTTCAAGCTTTCATGTCTAAATAATAATAATAATAATAATCCTTTAATTTTGATTTGGGTGTTGAGTTTTCATTATTTGTACCGATAGTGATATTAAATGCAGAGACTCGAAATTCGTTGTGCAACTTCTTGCTGTTATGATCAAACACGGAATTAGGAAAGCTGTTATGATCAAACAGTGAATTAGGAAAGCAAAAAATTGAGAAACAATAAAGCAATCATGCAAAAAACCAATAAAAAGCATGTATCTCATTATCCCCAATAGAAGTCCGTTTATTTTGCCCACTATCTTGTTGCCTCTTCTTCTTTTTTGGACCTACAACCATGTAAGCCTGTGACTTTCAATTTCTTGGAAAGTTGCTTTTGATTCAAGTGTTACTTTCAATTTTTTTTGTTAGTCGTTTTTTACTTATCGATATAGGGATAATCCTATCTGCACCTAGTGGTCCAATAACTTTCATTAATGTCCTTTCGATCTCCACCCCTCTCGGTTCACTCCCTTCCCTTTTCCTCACTCATCATGCTTAATGTCATGGCTAGATATTTTCTCATGAAGATCATGCATGGTTGGTCTTATATTCTTTGGAAAATAATAGGGTTGCCAAGATTAAATACCTTTCCATAAAACCAATTACGTGCACGGGACGAAAAAAAAAGGGAAAGATAAGAAATTGAGTGAGGGGAAGTATATGTGTTCAATAATTTTGTAGGTGAAAGTAGAAATCCCTTTTGCTTACCTGCTAAGTGGCTGCAACAAAGTTTGATTTGTATATAAGAAAAAAAGTACAACAATGGTGGCCTAAACTAACTTTCTTTTCAAATTGATCAGCCTTTTTTTGGTAAATGTTCAAATTGAGCTTTACTTCCATCCAAACGTTTATCACTCACGGCATCCAATTTAGAATATGGGTTTATAAGGAAATATCTTGATCTATAGTCTGTCCATTTCAACCTATTAATTATAATTACTTAGGGCATACGTGATTACCAAGTAAAGATGAACTTTGGCGTGCATTTTTGGAAACAAATAGTCGTCGGTAGCGTGGAAGGCGGTATATTTTCAATCTACACAATGGTAAAAGATTAGTCGTTTATGACCTTTTTTTGTTGTTGTAGTGATGATTCATAACACCGCTAACTTTTTCATGGTAATCAAACTCATCTTAGCACTAGGCATGACCTAAAATCAATGTTATAATTAAGTCCTTCTTGTCCTGCAAACTGGTCAAGCTTACTACAAAGTATTATAATTAAAACCATAAACGACATTCCACTGGGCAATCATTCATTTTCTTTTTATAGATTTATGAATTAAGTGGAGTAAGCTTTCCAATCCAACATACCCATTTTCTACATTTTTTTAATTCATGCACAAATTTTGTTGCCTACAATAGAAGCAAATTTACTGACGATCCACCTACTCTTCCACCAAGTAATTTACTCCAAATTTTAAGAATAAATATATACCATATGGTGTGTCTTAGGTGACAGCCCTTTAAGGCTTTAAGCAAAGGACAAAACATTTTGTGTTGGCTCTTTTTGCAACTTTCATCACACGTAGATGAAAAGTTGCATAATTTCTTTGACCAAAAAGCCTTGCATTATTGCATCTATTGGATCATCATCATCGACTTGAAAAGTTTCTGGTCAAAAATTTCATAGCTTTAAACACACATTTGACGAATATCTTTACATGAAACCAATTACGTGCATTGCTTTACAGCTTTCTCTGTTTTGGCTTATCGAACTGCTTGCAATCTTTTGCACAACTGGCGTATTAATCGAAAACGCACGTACCAACGGAAAAGAGAGACGCACTTAAGCATGCTGCATCTGCCTATTTTTGGTTTTGTTAGAACATCTCCAACTGATATGTTAAGTTGCCGCATGAATATGAAATGTCAAAATTTGAAGGTTAAAGTTGCTTCAACCGAGTAGTCAAATCTTATATGGATTTGCAGGCTCGAAGAAATATGTCAAAAATAACATATCAAAAAGCTTGATGTCAAATATTATTTTAATATTTTTTAATCATGAACCCTACTATCATTTACTCTCTTTTAAACTTTATGCACCATATGTGTCAATCAAAGACCAATCAAATTTCATAAATTTAAAGGGTATTGAATCTAAATGGTGGAAATTGAATTGCAAACAACTTCAACCGATTCATGTAAAGAAATGTCCCACACTGTAATGTTGAGAAACCTAACAAGAGATTAAGATCTCATCGATATGCCTCTCCACGACCCCGGATATAGTCAGCTCTCACCAGCATGAAAGCTCTGTTGAAGTCGACAAACGGCAACACCGAACCGACCTGTTTTTCTCCATGTATCTGAACCGGCATGGCGGTGAAGGTTGAGGGAGGTGGGCCAAATCGAAAATATCTATCCATTGCTCAATTGCTTTTGTGAAGTTGTACTTGATGGAGATGCATCATTATTTTTTTAAAGTTTTTGATGGCGATATATTTTGTTCTCCACTGATTGACTGAAATTTTGGCGATGAACATTCATGCTTGTGGCAATCAATTTCTCTATCATCTTTTCTTGCTTTTTAGTCTTTTGCCCAAAATCATTTAGAACTCTTCCTGACTACATTATTGCTTGTGAAGTTGTCTTTCCTAGTGCCACATATTCTGCGTTAAATACAAAATGGAGGACCTAATTTTTATTTTTAAGTTTTGGTAGCCAGGGAGAACAGTCCTAAGTGCACAAAAGAGAAAACTCACCCTGTGCTTTTTCTGATGATCGACAAATCAACCCAATCGCCATCTGCGTAATCAAGTAGATTTGAGTCTTCCGTTGCTTTATAAAAGAAATTCCATAATCAACAAACCCTCTTTTATATTGCAAAACTCTCTTTGCACCGTCCAAGTGAACTTTTTTTCATCACAAAAGCATGAGAAATTTTTGTATGTTCCGGATACACCACATGGACTTGTATACCATCCAATACACATAGGACATGTAGAAATATTTTATTTTTATTTCCTATATGTATTTGACAAAATACTCATATATTCTATGTGTATTGAATGGTACACAAGCCACGTGATGTACTCGGAGCATGCAGCAGCAATTTTAACAGGGCATTAGTTTTTGGGAACTCTCTCTCTCTTCTCAAGGAAAGCCCTAGACAAGTAGGAACCAGGGCAAGCCCAATAATTAAGTTACTAGCCCAATATTATTTTTTCCATGAATATATCACGGGTTTACCTATGGTAGTACACAACAAACCCATATGCTAACGAGCCCGAAAACTCTTACATCTCTCTATGAGAATCAAAAAAGATATTAAAAAAAAGGGGCATGCGACCCAATTGGGCCCAACCTATTTGTTTGGTTTGTAGGTCAGTTTGTTTTTTTAAAAATTAATTCTCCCTTTACTTTTTATCAAACGGACTGAATCGGCTTGAATCATTTCAGATGCGGTTCCAAGTCATCTAGGACCGAGATAACTGAACCAAATTGGACATCTCTCATAGCACATAAAACCATATTACTTTTTTCACGCAAACCCTAACACTCATACCCTACTCTTGTTGTAGTTGGCTCGCCATTTTGGATAGAGAGGTTTGTAAGCAGTGCAACAATGCCGGAACCTGGCAACTGATTGATCGGTAGGTGTTGGTCAACTAGTCACAGAGAACAGCGACGAAGTGCAGTGACGAAGTACAGCGACGAAGTGTCCTTGATCAGAAAATATGACAGTTATAATTTTTTTAAGCATAACACAATAATGTATAAAGTCTCTCTATGGTTGTGCATAATTAAAACTCAATCTAATCTCATTTAAGAAGAATTCCAAACATAACTTGTAATTATAGCAAAAAACTATCAAGAAAAAATTCCATTGAAATCATAGGAATTTGGTAATTTCCACAACTCTCAAAAGTGTGGATGTTTTTACCAAACTATGAGAAAAACATGACTGAACCTATAAATTAGATTATCAAGCACCCATAAACTGAAAGCTAATATAGCTAGACTTCTATACATACACAGAGCAAGGAATATCACATTTTTTGCAAGATGGTGATGAACTATATATATACGATTTCTTTCAATTGTGAGATCCCTCAAATAATCCTCAATAATCTTATTTAAGGGACACCTTGTGGGGTTTCACTATGAATTTTATTTCAACGATCTAAATCGTCTATTTTTCAAGTTATCATTCATAGATTATCCTTTCACAAAATTACACAACTTGAAAACCATTAAGATATGTATTGTGACCAACAAAATAGATGACACAGTGGTTCAAGAAAATACTAAAATCACAACCATTAATTGAATGGTCAAATGGTTTCAGATGCAAGTGATTTTTTTTTTTTGCAGAGATGATCTTTGAAGGAAATACTTAGAAAATAGACAACTTGGATTATTGAAATACACTGCAGAGTGGACCCCCAAGGGTGTCCGTTGAATAAGCTTTATTGAGGGATCTCTCAACTGAAGCTCTATACATACAGGCATATATAGACTTGTTTGAGTTTTTACCTCTCTCTTGCTAGCTTCTTCTTTGAGAACTCATTGACCATGGAGGTTTCACAATGTTCTAGTTGAGATGTTGATAGAGACCGCATTGCTTACTGACCTATTTTGAGCTTCGAAGAGGCAAGAATTTGATTAGCACGGCCTTCCCCAAATAATAATGGTGGAGACATGGAGGGATAAAGTATTTAGTTATGTGTATTTGAATGTTACATTGGCTTTAGTTTTATCGATTGCAACTGAATGAGTGAAGATAACATTTTTCACTATGAATTTTGTGTAAGGTCCACTTTGTAACAAAATGAGAGATCCAATAGTTGAGTGATAGCTTTGGTTGTTTACATTGTGAGAAATAGTTTTGCTTATATTGATTATGAAACGATAATACAACGCTTTCATAATATGAAAATTGGTTGTGGACAATTATGTTGGTGTGACTTGTGAACCATTGACTTTCTTTCCTTATTGTGTGTAAGAAAAGAAAGTCAATAGCCCACAAGTCACGCCAACATTTTTACATATATTTTTTTATACAAATTTAGTTATATACCAAATCTTAGACATAGTCTTATAAAGAAACCCTATACCATTTAAAAACTATAAACACACCCAAAAAAACCCAAAAATCTACAGCTGTCGATTTTTTCAATTTAATAGCTATTTTTTAGTTTATTTGTGTGTGTAAAATATCTATATTGCCCTTGTACTATGTATTTGAGAGAGAAATCAGATCTGCCAAAAAACCAAATCAGATCTCTCTTTCTCGACTCCCTCCCTCCCCTACTTCGTCACTTTTCAACCGTTCCATGGCAGAAGGCAAGCTTGATCTGCCTTACGATCTCCTCTCGCCCAAACCATCCGATCAGTCCTGGACCTCCAAAGGTACTTCCGTGCTTTTATTTTTGCATTTTATTTCTTAGTAATTCATTTATCACGATTTGTGTATTCAATGGATTTGATCCATATGAAGCTAATGCAAGGTCGAAGGTTACTAATCTGAAGCGTTTTAGTGTTGGAATGGTTCTGTATTGCTAGTTGTTTGGATGACTAAGGCTTGAGTTGTTGGTTTCTTTTTTCTTTTTTGATGAAAAATCTACTCAGGAAAATGTTTTTTTTTTCTTCATTCGTGTGCTGTTATGCTCAGCCTAAATTCCTATTTGTTGGATGTGACCTTTGTTATTCATTTGACATGGTCGATTCACCATTGACAGCATTAAGAATCAAAGAGTTGCACAATCTTTCTGTCAACCTAACCTGTGCTATGCTATATCGGTTTTGTGTTCTATTTTTTCTAATTTTGTTTTTCAAGTACTTGTGTGGTCTGTATTTAACACTTGTTGTTTTTGTTCCTTATTAGATAATGGACCCAAAGATGGATTCTGGTATGATTTGTAAATATTACTCCGTTGATGAAGCAATTGAGAATGGTGCTGCTCCAGTTCCTATTAGCTTTGATAAAACGATTGATGTACAATGCACTATTGATATCATGGACCATCTTCTAGCCTGTGAGGTATCTGCTGGATAACTTCCCTTTATTACTCTAATTATTTCTCTTGCAATCTTAATTTTCTTTTTTTTTTTCCTATTATCGGCTGTGAGCACATATCCATGCATTTGAAAATAAATGCCCCATATTCTAAAGGTTAAATAAAAAAAGATCTCTGTTGTTGTTCTTCTTTCGGCATTTTTACCATGTTCTTACATCTATGAGGCGGCCTCCAGGGAGAGGTTTGGAGTTGGCAAGAAAACATATAGCCTCATGCATATCAGAAGTGAAATGCATTCTTAACTCATCTGAGTTCCTCAAATCTAGTATGCTTGTAACTCATGAAGGCAGTATAGAAGACAAAACTACCGCTTCTGGCTGTCAACCAAATGGATTTGATGCTAGTTTAAACTGTAGGTTATCTGCCCCAACCCCACCACATGCAATTAAAATTCTTAGTTGGAAAAAGGTGAGCATTAGATAATTACTACAGTTCTGGCAATTTACTTCCACTATTATAACGTTCTTTTTGTTTTGATAGACATAGCTTCAATAAAAATTGATATGAAAGTTGCTATTAATATAGTGCAATAGCAGTTACTGCAAATGAATATATATAGCTTGTTGGATTTTGACTTCATCTCAGTATTTTTCAAGATTTTATATGCTTGAATCTTTTTGGAAGAATGGTATTTTTTTGGTTGTTAAGTCTTTGAATTTCTTATAGGTATGTGCTTTGTTTTTGCTGTAATGGTTTGGGAAGTTTCCGTGGAATTGTTATACTTTTCTGGGTGCACTATTATTACCTAAAGTCGTCTGTTATTACCTGTAGTCTACTGCTATTACCTTCAAGCCATTATTTACAGATTGCACCAATTGGTTACTAGATAGTGAATGATGTAGTTGTTAACTTCCAGTAAGTGGGATGAACAGTTCTGCAACTGAGTTGATTTCTATGATATAGTATTAACAGTATACTTCTATGACATAGTATTAACAGATTTTCACTAACAAATCATGCTCTATATTTTTCTCTACATAGTCGTGCACTTGAAGTTTATGATATGCAGAATGTGATTTTTACTAGGAAGATAGTTCTATGACATAGTATTAACAGTATACTTCTATGACATAGTATTAACAGTGTACCTTTTTTTTCATGTAGATGTATTTCTTTTTGCATTTGCGATTGTATCTAGTGAAAACTGTGGACAATTGGAGGTGGTTTCTGCAAAGGATATCAGATGTCTTGCTGGGCTTTCTTGGGGTTTTTTTGAGTTTTTTTGTATGAAATGGTATTAAGAGTGTTTTCTGTATGAAATGGTATTAAGAGTGTTTTCTATAAAATGGTATTAACAATGTTTTTCGATGAAATGGTATTAACAATGTACTTCTACGAAATGGTTTGCGGAGGTTCGGTGGAGAAGGAATGTTCGTGGGGATAGGCTGGTTTTTTTTTAAGTTTGGGTTTTTTTTTTAAAAAAATATGGGTTGGGCTTGTTTTGAGTTTTTTTGTATTGGGCTTGTTTTAAGTTAATCAATGGCATAGATGTAATTTATAGGAAGTTCAACACTTATTTGTTATGTAGTAAATGATTTTTAGGTAAGTTTATAAAGTGAATTTCATATAGGGTTTTTTTATAATTTCATGTCCTATTTTGGGTATATTACTAAAGCTCCCTATTTTTTATCAGAAAAACAAAAATGGAGAACCTTTGCACATCAAACCCATGGAAAAACATTCCTCAATTCACCACTGCACTGCCAGTATGTTTTTCGCCAAACTAAATCTTCCTTTGTTCACCTGTTCTTGTTCTTGTTCTTGAACCATATCTCTAAATTATGTGCAATTTATGGTTGAATGAGTCCAGAAAACTTCTAGGCCTGCAACCAGAATTTTATGCATGAAGCTTTATCATATCTCAGCATGGAGGTTTAATTTCATTGGTATATACATCAAAAATCAGAAAACATAAATAAATGGGCTTAGCTATTGGGCCTCCAACCATAATTTTATGGGCTTTCATGATGGATAGGTGTTAGTATGAAAATTGTGTTGTCATTTCCTAGACTCT
Organism: Prunus padus; assembly: GCA_024362665.1. Classification (NCBI taxonomy): domain Eukaryota; kingdom Viridiplantae; phylum Streptophyta; class Magnoliopsida; order Rosales; family Rosaceae; genus Prunus; species Prunus padus. The sequence goes on from JANFAM010000017.1 coordinate 27,407,919, forward strand.
AGCATAGGTTGGAAATTAGTGTGTGAAGGATTGTTTACTGGACGGTTTGGCACAACACATTCAATCCCATACTTCCGAGGCATGACTTGACCGATGTGAAAAACTTGACTTCAGGTAAATCATGACATAACCATGCATTCACAATAGGATTTATAGTTGAAATTATTTTCAATGCCATTGTGATTTAAGTTAAAATGTTAGTGTTTCCTATAGTGACATGCACCGTGCTCATCTCCTAATTAACTTGTTTTAGGAGATGAATGTTTCTTCATAAAAGTGGTTGTTGGTATGTCATCACTTAAGAGTCCATATTGAATCACAATTCATATTCATCATTAGATAGTATTTTGTCTGTTATCTGGCTTCTTAATAAAGAGACCATATTGCATCAGGTTTGGGAGTCATAGTTGAATAGGTTTGGGCTTCTTAATAAAACGTTGGGTTTTTCTGTTCAAAGGGTAAGCTTTCTACGATTAGTTTTTGAGCACATTGATTTTTGAAGAGAAAGCTACTATGCCTGTTTTTTAGATAAGTCATCAAGTGTTCCATGTTTACTTGGTGATTTATCAAATCCTTTTATCATTCATATTGCATTCATTTGCATTGTTTGGTGACTCATACGGTTGAGGGCATCAAGACCGTGGTGGCGATTTTCCTCCGGCGAGCTTGAAGCAATTGTTATCAGTATTGCGTTCAACATAAGGAATGTCGATGATCATCCTGTGACAGAAGTTGAGTTACGAAGAAGTCAGTAAACATTATCTAGAATGTGTCTAGGATAAGTGTGTGAGTACTTCTTGTAATCATCGTTCTATAGTGGATTTGTGTTGGACTGAGGAGTCCAGTGGATTTTCCCCAGAGGTGGGGTTTTACCACGTAAAATAATTCTCTGCGTGTTCCTTTATTTTATGTTCAGCACGTTTCAGGATTGATAAGTCATATCAATCTTGCTACCAAAGTTTATTTTTTGTTTATTAATTATAATCTTAAACTGGCTTATTCATCCCCCTCTAGGCATTTTTAGTCATCCTACTCGTAATTTCAACAGGATTTGCTTTTGCGATTCATTAAGAAACTCGCGAACTTCTATAGTGAGGGTGACATATATCGCGACTATAAAAAGTTTTGCGCGACGAAATTTTGGTCGCGCATGATCCGTCGCGCAAAGCTTGTGAAGAAAGGGTTTAAGCTACGAAACCTAATATTCGTCGCGCAGAGCTACTTTGCGCGACAAATCTTAACGTCGCGCAAATCTACTTTGCGCGACGAATCCTAACATCGCCCAAATATTTGCGCGACGAAATATTTCAAATTTTTTTAATTAAAATAAACTAATTTAATAGTTTGCGCGACGAAATATTTTGTCGCGCAAGGTTTTTGACTTTTTGTTTTATTATTTCTCTTCTATTAATTTTTTAGAATTTTTACTTTTTAAATTTAATTTAATTGTATGATTTTATTTTTTTAATCATTTTAATTTAAATTGACATATTCAAAATAAAATTACATATGAAAAATAGTGATCAAATTATCCAATATATATAATATTCAAAATGTACACATAAATTAACAAAGTACAATAATAAAATCCTAATACAAGCCTATTGTGGTGGTAGTGGCGGAGGATATGTTTTGATAGCATCCTAATCCTTAACTTTAGCCGTCAAAGTCTCGACGATTCCCTACAAAAAAAATAAATATGGTCAAATAACAAAAAAAAAAACATAAAATAATAACAAAAAATTGGCATAATCTCCCCTAAAATTGTTATACCCCAAATCCAACCCAAACTCCAATCCTCACCCTATACTCAACCCCAAACCCTGCACAAACTCAAAACTAACTCCAAAACACATATTAATGAAAAAAATTTAAAATTTGGAGAGAATATACCTTTTGGCAAGATTGAGAGTGAGTGAGAATGAGAGGGAGAAGTGAGTGTGAGAGAATTAGAGAAGATAGTGAGAGAGAGAGAGATGAGAGAGTGAGTGAGAGTGAGAGATAGTGAAGAGAGATTAAGTGAGAGGAGTGAGTGTGAGAGAAAGGGTCGGATTTGGGGAGAGGGAAAGAGAGAGGAGAGGTAAGAGTAGAGAAAGAAATTGAGAAAATGGTGGAGGAGTTACTGTTTGGTCGCGCAAAGTTTTTTAAGAAACCCGTAAAGACTTTGGCGACGAAGTTATTGTTTGGTCGCGCAAAGTTTTTAAAAAAAAATTTCCCGTGTCCCATTTTTGGTGCCCACCCAAATTTTTAGAGTTTTGCGCGATGAATTCTTGGTCACGTATCAGTTTGCGCAACGAAATATTGTTTGGTAGCGCAAAGTCTAAAAAAATAATTTTTAAAAAAACTCCCGCATCCCATTTTTGGTGCCCGCCCAAATTTTTAGAGTTTTGCGCGACAAATTATTGGTCGCGCAAAGTTTTGATAGACGAAAAAGTGGTTCGTAGCACAATATTTATAAAAATAATTGTTATGAATAATAAAAAATAAAATGATTTTATTTTACGATTTAAAATATAAATAAGGATTCTTCACGCAAAGAAAATAATAAAAAATAATTAATTAATTTAGTTTAACAATATAAAATATAAAAATAAGTAAATAAGGGTTAGGCGACGAAATATTGATATTCGTTGGGCAAAGTTTTCAAAAAATAATAAAAACTTATGAAAACAACTATATCTTAAAATTTATAATGTATAATTAAATAAAAATATTAATTGGTTTACCCGACGTATGTTTACATTATGACGTCGTGCTATTGGTATTTGCACAACGACCCCATTGTTATATTTTTTTTATAAAAAATTATTATTATAAAGTTTACTGAAAATGTCACTTTACGCCAAACATCGGAAAAAATAAACATTTAGAGATCAAGTAATGTGATAAAACTTTTCGACGGTTGTAAACGAAAAATCACGATTTAACGGTTATTTCAACTCCGATTTTGATGATTTTTTTACAGCTACACTCCTTGACCCTATATGAATACAATGACTGAATTTGATCTTCAATTTAAAATATTTAGACAAGTGGATACCACAAAATCTTATGTTATATTTAACGAAAGTATAAATAAACTCTTAAGTGTTAGTGAATATATTGTTTTGATGGCATACGCATTCTATGAAACTAGTTTCAACGATCCAACCATCAAACTTGTTTGTTTATACTTCGAGATCATATACGCCAAAAATCGGAAAAAATAAACATTCAGAGATCAAGTAATGGGACAAAACTTTTCGACGGTTATAAACGAAAAATCACGATTTAACGGTTATTTCAACTCCGATTTTGATCATTTTTTACAGCTACACTCCTTGACCCTATATGAATACAATGAACTAATTTGATTGTCAATTTAAAATATTTACACTAGTGGATACCACAAAATCTTATGTTATATTTAACGAAAGTATAAATAAACTCTTAATTGTTAGTGAATATATTGTTTTGATGGCATACGCATTCTACGAAACTAGTTTCAACGATCCAACCGTCAAACTTGTTTGTTTATACTTCGAGATCATATACGCCTAAAATTGAAAAAAATAAACATCGAGAGATCAAGTAATGGGACAAAACTTTTCGACGGTTATAAACAAAAAAACACGATTTAACGGTTATTTCAACTTCGATTTTGATATTTTTTATAGCTACACTCCTTGACCCTATATGAATACGATGAACTAATTCGATCGTCAATTTAAAATATTTACACTAGTGGATATCACAAAATCTTTACAATTTTTTTTTTTTACTTTATTTATTTTTGTAAAGACTTTGCGCGACGATGTTGTGTTGTCGCGCAAAAGTCAAAGATTTTAAAAATAATTTAATTTAATTTAATTTAATTTATTTTTGTAAAGACTTTGCGCGACGATTTATTATTTCGTCGCGCAAAGTCACTTTGGGCGACGATGTTATGTCGTCGTGCAAAAGTCAAAGATTGAAAAAATAATTTTTTTATTTTATTTATTTTTGTAAAGACTTTGCGCGACGATGTTATGTCATCGCGCAAAAGTCAAAGATTTTAAAATTTTATTATTATTTTTTTTTGTAAAGACTTTGCGCCACGATTTATTATTTCGTCGCGCAAAGTCACTTTGTGCGACGATGTTGTGTCGTCGCGTAAAATGACTTTGAGCGACGAATTGTGTTTCTTCGAGCAAAATTTGGTCGCGCAAGGGTATTTTTTTACTAGTGTATGGACTCCTCATGTGGACCTTCATATTAGCGGCATAATCATTTCATTAAACTTAAGTAAAGTTACTATCTAGATGAATCATGTGACGAATATTACCCTCACCATAGAACGACTAACAACCTCTTTTGTTTGGTTTTTAGAGATTTGTTGGCATCTTTGTATTCTTCCATTTCTCTGGTACTCCGTTGTTTTCTCGTTTATTTTGTACTCTGTAGTCTAAATCTTTCTCTCCTATATCGCTGTCTTGTTTTTTGGTTGAAAATCGCTGTCTTGTTGTTAGCTTGTTTGTAGTATGTTTCTCTCAGAATAAACAAAACGGTCAAATTATGCCAGAAACAAGTGGCTCATCATTCACTGCAACTTGGTACGCTGGGTATGAGATAAGGTTCAGAACAATTAGTGTACCCAAAAGAGAAGCAAAGTAGACCCATAATTTTAAGGCTTAGAACAATTATTATTATTTTTTTGTTTTGGACGAAAGGCTTAGATCAATTATTGTACCCAAAAAATCCTTAGCATACTTTGTTTGACTCACAAACGGAGCAAGGAACATCACATTTTTTGCAAGGTGGTGATGAACTATATATGATTTCTTTCAATTGAGAGATCCCTCAAATAACCCTCAATAATCTTATTTAAGGGACACCTTGTGAAGTCCACTATGAATTTTATTTCAACGATCTGAATCGTCCATTTTTCAAGTCATCATTCATAGCTATAGCTAGACTTCTATATATACATACACAGAGCAAGGAACATCACATTTTTTGCAAGATGGTGATGAATTATATATACGATTTCTTTCAATTGAGAGATCACTCAAATAACCCTCAATAATCTTATTTAAGGGACACATTATGGAGCCCACTATGAATTTTATTTCAACGATCTGAATCGTCCATTTTTCAAGTCATCATTCATAGATTATCTTTTCACAAAATTAGACAACTTGAAAACCATTTAGATATGTATTGTGACTAACAAAATAGACGACACAGTGCTTCAAGAAAACACTAAAATCACAACCATTAATTGAGTGGTCAAATGGTTTTAGATGCAAGTGATTTTTTTTTGCAAAGATTATGTTTGAACACTACAAAAAAAGTGGCAACGATTCACATAATTGGTGACATTTGGTGACTAATGTGGGGGTAACTAAAGGCTTTAGTCACCAAAAGCCTTTTTGGTGACTTAAAGTTACCAAAAAGGGATTTTTGGTGACTAAAGCCTTTAGTTACTCCCCACATTAGTCACCAAATGTCACCAATTATCGAATCGCTGCCACTTTTTTTTTGTAGTGGAAGGAAATGCTTAGAAAATAGACAACTTGGATTATTGAAATACACTGCAGAGTGGGCCCCTAAGGGTGTCCATTAAATAAGCTTGTTAGAGGGATCCCTTAATTGAAACTCTATACATATAGGCATATATAGGCTTGTTTGAGTTTTTACATCTCTCTTGCTAGCTTCTTCTTTGAGAACTCATTGACCATGGAGGTTTCACAATGTTCTAGTTGAGATGTTGATAGAGACCGCATTGCATACTGACCTGTTTTGAGTTTCGAAGAGGCAAGAATTTGATTAGCACGGCCTTCACAAATAATAATGGTGGAGACATGGAGGGATAAAGTATTTAGTTATGTGTATTTGAATGTTACATTAGCTTTAGTTTTATCAATTGCAACCGAATGAGTGAAGATAACATTTTTCACTATGAATTTTGTGTAAGGTCGCTTTGTAACAAAATGAGAGATCCAATCGTTGAGTGATAGCTTTGGTTGTTTACATTATGAGAAATGTTTTTGCTTATATTGATAACGAAACGATAATACGACGCTTTCATAATATGAAAATTGGTTGTGGACAATTATGTTGGTGTGACCTACCATTGACTTTCTTTCCTTATTGTGTGTAAGAAAAGAAAGTCAATGGTCCACAAGTCACGCCAACAAATTATAGTATCGTTTTATTTTTATATATATTTTTTATAAAAAAACAAAAATGGGGAACCTTTGCACATCAAACCCATGGAAAAACATTCCTCAATTCACCACTGCACTGCCAGTATGTTTTTTGCCAAACTAAATCTTCCTTTGTTCACCTGTTCTTGTTCTTGAACCATATCTCTAAATTATGTGCAATTTATGGTTGAATGAGTCCAGACAACTTCTGGGCCTGCAACCAGCATTTTATGCATGAAGCTTTATATCATATCTCAGCATGGAGGTTTTCACTGGTATATACATCAAAAATCAGAAAATATATATAAATGGGCTTAGCTATTGGGCCTCCAACCAAAATTTTATGGGATTTCTTTATGGATAAGATTTTTTTTTGCAATTCATTAAGAGCCCCGCGAACTTCTATAGTAAGGGTGTCATATATGGACTCCTCATGTGGACCTTCATATTAGCTGCATAATCATTTCATTAAACTTAAGTAAAGTTACTATCTAAATGAATCATGTGACTAATATTACCCTCACCATAAAACGATGAACCTCTTTTGTTTGGTTTTTGGAGATTTGTTGGCATCTTTGTACTCTTCCAATTCTCTGGTACTCCGTTGTTTTCTCGTTTATTTTGTACTCTGTAGTCTAAATCTTTCTCTCCTATATCGCTGTCTTTTTTTTTGGTTGAAAATCGCTGTCTTGTTGTAAGCTTGTTTGTAGTATGTTTCTCTCAGAATAAACAAAACGATCAAATTATGCCAGGAACAAGGGCCTCATCATTCACTTGGTACGCTGGGTATGAGATAAGGTTCAGAACAATTAGTGTACCCAAAAGAGAAGCAAAGTATACCCATCATTTTAAGGCTTAGAACAATTATTATTATTATTTTTGTTTTGTGCGAAAGGCTTAGATCAATTATTGTACCCAAAAGACAAGCAATAATAGACCAATCATTTTAGCAGAAACAGGATCCATAATCATCAGAAAAACTTACACGTAATGAGGATAATACTGTTTTGTTATCCCCGATCAATAATATAATGACACGTAAAAAAAATTAACTTACATGTTATTGCGCTAACTTGTTACAATAATTTTTCAGGCAATGGATATATGGACGATGAGGAAGTCCTCTCCACGTGTATGCCAACAGATTTTTCAATGGTAGTTAGCACCTTCATTATAGATGATATTTGTTTGCAGTGACCCCATGATCGAGATTATTTATTTTTTATGTCTTCCTTCATGGGGAACAGCTCGCAAATAAACAAAAGTAATCAAATTTAAAATTATTCGATAATCTAGTCGTGATCAAGTAAAAAGATGAAAACAATATTACGTACTAATACTGCACATCTCGTAGTCTTCCGTAGTGGGCAAGTCTAAGGGACTTGGAAAAAGAAATATCGAAATGCCAAAATGTGATTGTGAAAGCTCGTGGATTACTTGTTTTTGAATAGGAAGTATTGCACCAAATCCACTTAGCTACCAAAACAATGCAATAGAATGTTCCTTGTCACTCTGTTTTCTCTAAGTATTTTCTTGTAACTTGTTTTTGTCCTTGTAACTGTGCTATTCGGTATGTAGTTCAGGAGGGGGATGGGAACCAAGATTACAAGAACAAGCTGGCCTTTTACTTTCCCCTTTTCAAGTACATCGAAGGCAATAGATATATGGACCAAAATATAGTGACCATATTCATTTAGTTTCTTAATTTCTCTAAACTCAAAGCTCTAGTTCTCTCCCTTGTCCTCGTCCGGCAGGTTGAGGAGGTGGAGGAGTTCGTGGAGGTTGTGGTGGCTGGTTAAGGGCATCTATGCAAATTTCAGGTAGTTGGGGTTTATATCATCATAAAATTTGTCACGATATCTATATCTGAATAAAGATTTCAGTCAAGGTTCTGAAAACCCTTCATTTATGTCTCGCAACCCTCACATAAAACAAAAATCAATCAAATTGGATAATTTAGTTGTGATCAAGTAAATTGATCAAGGCGACATTTTACATGTAACATGGAAATGATTATATAGCCCCTTATTATTTACCAAACAATGACCTTATGACATGCACAATCTCGTCAGCTTCTGTAGTGGGCAAGTCTAAATGACTTAGGAAAAAAAAATTGGAAATCCCAAAAGTAGATTGTGAAAGCTCGTTGTGTGTTACAAAAGTTGTGCCCCAATTCGCCTTAGCTTCCAAACAATGCAATGGAAGTTCATATATGCGCATGTGGCCCACGGCTGCTTTCAACTCTTGTGATTTGACCATCTAGTAAAACCCTAATGCACTTTTCTTTTAATTTACTGGTAATTTCGGGAAAGTATGTTAGAGTGGTCAAAATCTCTCTAATTAAAAAATATATATTTCTTTTTCTTTTGTTCTTCCATTCATTCCTGGTGATGATAGTGGTAAAAGCGTAGTTTCCAAATTCAACAACTTTGGTTTTATTTGTATCTGCCTTGTCTCTACTTTCTTGTAGACGGGAATATCCAAGATTTGCTCATTGACTGACTTCTTAGTAAACTTTAAATTAATGGAGAGACTTTGTAGTCCTAGGAGAAGAACACTCAAATTACGATATTGATTCATTTACTAATTGTTGCAAGACAATCTCTTCACTTTGTCAATTTGTTTTGGTGTGGAATGAAAATGTGCGGGTCACATTTTACATGTTTTCGTCACCATTGTGCTTGAAAAATACAGAAGGCGTGCTAAAGAAACCAAGACTATAAATTTTTTTTTTTCATTTTATTTAAAGAAATCAGTCGCTATATATTGTCCTACGACTCTGGAAAGGAAAGAAAAATGGACCATCCAATTCATATTCGCCAAAGAAAAATAGAGCATGTATCATATTTTTCAGTATAATCAGCAGCCCACTACGCTGTTGAATGTCATGACCCTCGATCGACATCAGAAGACTCTCAACGCAACTAGTGGCTACCTACACCCACCCTTCAACTCACTGAAAACCTGGAAAGTCTAAAAGCTAATATTATATGATTCAATATTGACCAGTATATTTCTCAACTTTTTTGGTGATTATTCTGTGGTTGTTGATGCCCGGCCTACAAAAGTCGACATTATTGTACGTTCTCTTTTCTTCAACAAGTAACACATGGTGTTGAAACTCTTGCCCACACTGTATCTTCTTCTACATTGATGAACTTTTTACTTGGGACACTGCTTGGCAACGAGCTATTTTTCGTTTTAGCTAGAGACAATTATAGTCTGGCATATGCATAAGTAGCTCATTAAAATTACAAATAAATAAATAAAATTTTACACACATGTTAGATTGTAATTTATCTGCAAGGAATGACTCCTTAATTACATCCAAGACGCTTGGTATTTTCCGAAAACTTAGGGCCTGTTTGATAACTATTTCAGTTTTTAATATTTAGTTTTTATTTTTTAAAACTGAAAACTTGTATGGTACATGTGTGAAAATTGATTTTAGTTTTCAAGTTTATGTGGAACTTGGAAATGGAATTTTTTGGGGTCAAATAATTGTGAATTTAAGATCGTAGAATGACATTCCATGTTACAAATAATTAGTACTATTTATCGGTGAATTTTTTTGTAATAAGGATGATTTTTGTGTGAATTTTGGATTTGGAGGTTGTGAGGCTTGGATTGAGTCCGTGGGCGAATGAAAGAATCAAGCGGCCAAATCCAGGTCGGGAGGTCCCAAATATTGAGTTTTGGGTCCGTGCATTTCATGTGTGGTAATGTAAAATTAGTGAATGTAAAATGAGCACACAAAAAAAAAAATGAAAACACTTTCAAGTTGTTTTAAAAAATAAGGTTAATTTTGAAAAGTATATTTCACTTTTTTGAAAACTAAAAACGAAATCTAGTACTAATCATGTTTTCAATTTTTAGTTTTCCAAAAAATGAAAAACTAAATACTGAAATAGTTATTAAACAGACCCTAATTTTCAGAAAATACTTTGGCGTCTTAGAAGTAAGGAGCCATTCCTTGAAGATGAATTACAATCTGACACTGTGTGCATATAAAAAAAAAACATGCGTGTAAATTTTATTTAACTAAAAGAAAGAAAGAAGGAATAATTTATTCTATATGTTATGGTTACATAATAAAGTAGGTTGAAGATATCTCAAAGTTGAATTCAACCTCCCAGTAAATTAAAATAAAAATAAAAAATAAAATATGGTCAGCTAATACCAATTAGTTTAGTCTCTTTAGACTCACATTTCTCCTATATAAGTGGGTGGCTTAGCACAGACGCTCTTACATCCCAACCTCTTTGTGAAGTAAATTAAACCAGCAAAACCTAGCCCATATTACCACCACCATGGTCCGTGAAAATAAGAAGCTAGTCCAAGACGTGTCCGGTTGGCTAAGAGTCTTCGATGATGGCTCGGTCGATCGGACATGGACTGGACCTCCTGAGGTCAAGTTTATGGCGGAGCCAGTGGCACCGCACAAAGAATTCGTCGACGGAGTTGCCACTAAAGACGTGATCGTTGATGAATCCTCCGGCCTTCGCGTCCGGATATATCTACCTGAGCAAAAGCTGGAGGGGGGCGACGAGACCAAGCTGCCCATAATCCTCCACTTCCATGGGGGTGGCTTTTGCATAAGCCAAGCTGACTGGTACATGTATTACCACATATACACCAAGCTTGCTCGCGCCACAAACGCCATTGTTGTCTCTGTCTATCAAAGGCTAGCACCCGAGCACCGACTCCCTGCCGCCATTGACGACGGCTACACCACTCTCCTCTGGCTCCGGTCGTTGGTTCGGAGTGAGCAAAACGAGCCGTGGCTTCTGAGCTACGCAGACTTTAGCCGTGTGTTTCTTATTGGAGATAGCTCAGGAGGGAACATAGTGCACCACGTCGCCGCCCGAGCGGGCACAGTGGATTTGAGTCCCTTGAGGCTTGCCGGAGGGATCCCGATCCACCCGGGTTTTGTTCGAGCCGAGAGGAGCAAGTCTGAATTGGAGCAGCCTCAGTCACCGTTTCTTACACTGGACATGGTGGACAAGTTTTTGGGGTTGTCTCTTCCAGTTGGATCCACCAAAGACCACCCGGTAACGTGTCCAATGGGCCCCGGCGCCCCTCCGTTGGATGGCCTGAAGCTGCCGCCGTTCCTTCTTTGCATTGCTTCCAAGGACTTGATCATGGACACGGAAATGGAGTACTTTGAGGCCATGAAGAAGGCCAACAAGGATGTGGAGCTTTTGATCAACAAGGGGATGACTCACAGCTTCTATCTTAACAAGATTGCGGTAGACATGGACCCTGAAACAGCTTCCGAAACTGAGGTTCTGATTACAAGGATCAAAGAGTTCGTCAAGAACCACTAGAATATTATTGGACTTTGCACTGAAATTAATAATTGTATTTTTAGACTATCGCTAGTGTTATTATTATTTTTATTTTTACTTTTGGTATTTTGGGATATTGGTAATTATATGTTTTTCAGGTTGATGTAATCGGTGGTGTGGGTTCAGTAAGGATTATGGATAAGATGAAGTCAGATTTTGTCGACCTTTTTGGAACTTTATTAGCTTGTTGAGTATAATAACTTTAGTTAACCAACATATTCAGAGAAATATGAAGAATAGAACTAAAGAAGAAGGAAGGAGAACTTTATTAATCTTTTTTAGCTACAGCACTATTACATTTTATACTTGTTAAGTAATGCTTAACCGACTAACCAATACAGCTGTTTAACTAATTCACATACAGTACTACTAAGAACTCATGTGCCTTGCACACCTAATTCACTAATTGTTTACAATGATACCAACAGTTAAAATTTTCCCTACCTCTTGTTACATTCCCTAATCAAAGATGATTACAATGTTGTGTAAATATAGGACTATGTAAGCCCTTTGTGAACACTGTTAACAAAAGGGAAGTAGAGAGAGCATTCAGAAGAAGATGAACAAATCTGTATTATTTTCTCAGAGAACTATACAATACAGATAGTTAAGCTTTATAAGGCTCTAACTGATTACAACAACTTACTAACTAATTCTAACATCAGTCAATGACTAAGTGACACTTGTCACAATCCTAGCTCTACATACTCTAACATCCCCCCGCAAGATCATGGGTGGAGACGCCAACCATGAGATTGGAACAATGTCTAAACCAAAAAAGTAGAAAAGCCTTGAATTTGCTGTAGTTGAAGGTGAGTGGACTACATATTTGTTTTGCTTGGAGCACCAATCCAAAGCTTGAGATAGAAGAGTACTGCTATAGTGAGCTGCATGTGAAGCATATAATCCAGCAAAGTTGGCCAATTTGAGGCATATCAAAAAGAGTACCAACTCTATTCCATCGTTTTGCTCCAATGAAGACGTGCTCAACCTTCCACTGATCCAGAGATAGTATAGTAACCACAGAAAACTCAAATACACCCCATCAAACTTTGGCAATTGACTAATTCACTGTATGAACCATCAAGTATCCCAAATTTCCCAAATAATTGCATTCATCTAGAAAGAGATAGAATAAGAGAAGAGAAGAGAAGAATACGAGAAAGAATAAGAGACGAGGGAAATTCTTTGTTGCTTGAGAATGTAGAGGAAAGAGATAGAAAGAAAGAAGAACTGGGAAATTTCTTTGTTCCCTAATAAGAGAGATTGTAGAAAGGAGATAGAAAAGAGGAAGAATTAATAAATTCTTTGGTTTCCTTAGAGATTGTAGAAAGGAGATAGAAAACTTTGTTCCCTTAGAGATTGGAGAAAACGGATAGAAGAGAATGAGATATGGGAAATTCTTTGTTCCTTGAGATAAGAAGATTGAGAAGATAATTGTGACAAAACCATGTAAGTATTGAACGACTGAAGATGTGCTTGTCCTCCAAAGAATTGGGATCTAAGAGGCAAGAATAGGGGTACTGAGCAGATAACAAATGAACCAGCAATATTTATAGCAAGCAAAGGTGAATAGTAAGCTTGAATATTTGACTATAGTAATTCTCCGATTATTGAAATCAGAGGGAAAGAGGATGAACAACAGACATACCCAACCAGAAGAACATCCATCGGACCCAAATAGGCATTAGTAACTGTAGAAAAACGATCCTTCAATGTAATCCACATGTTACAAGAACTGGTACACCTAATTTCACAGGAAATTGTAGTGGAAGCGAGGAGTTGCAATAAGCAGCTGCATCAAGGCACGATCATGCATCTTCCAGACTTGATAAGCATCAATCTCAACACCTTCAAGATCTGAATCTTCATCAAAATGTGCAGGACATTTCCTTGAACCATCCACAAAACCCAAGAGGCCAACCTTCAAGAAGAAGATTCATTTGGAAATGCCAAGTCCAATAATTTGGATCATCAAGCTTGACTGTCACAGATGTAGAAATAGTAGGAATGAGAGTTGTAATTGGAGATTGAACAAGTTGAAGTTGAGTAGGAGTCACCATCTTGTTGAACAACAGAAAGAAAGAAAGAGTTGCAAAGAATAGTCGGTGAGGCAATAGAGCAAACATGTAGGCAAAGCGTAGAAAACAATTCTTGGCACCATCGTGAAGAAAGAAAAGCTAAAGAACCAAAAACAAGACAACAAAGATGCGTAGAGATTGAAAGAGGGAAGCAGAAAAGCTCGGAATTGATCAAGTACATTGAAAATTCCCGAAACCGAGTATCAATTTAGTATTATCCCAAAATAAGCAACAAAACCCAATTGAGACGTCAATCCAAGAATGAAGTGGAAGAATCAGATATCAACATCAATTTCCATGGAGTTCCAAAAAAAAATGTTAAGGCATAGAAAGCGGAAGCAGAAGAACACAAGATCGATCCATGGCTCTTGATACCATGTTAACAAAAGGGAAGTAGATAGAGAAATAAGAAGAAGATGAACAAATCTGTATTATTTTCTCAGAGAACTATACAATACAGAGAGTTAAGCTTTATAAGGCTCTAACTTATTACAACAACTTACTAACTAATTCTAACATCAGTCAATGACTAAGTGACACTTGTCACAATCCTAGCTCTACATACTCTAACAAACACATCTGCTAGTTGCTCTTCTGTAGAAACATATTGTACAAGTAAATCATTATTCTGAACTTTCTCTCACACAAAATGGTGAGAAGTTTGTTTGTTTGTGGGTAAAAAGGGAACTTTTCAATTTGTTTACTAATAAAGATAGTTGATATAGTCATTGTCATTGCTGGTCCCAGAATCTGCATCTATCATTCTTCTGCAAACACACACAGTACATATTATTGAACATCAAGATTATTATGGAAAAACGGATAAGTGCCTCACCAAAGTTACAACTTACTTTTCCACAAACATCAAACTTCCTACCAGGGTTCGCATCAGTCCAATAAGTGAATCTCTTCGCTCTCAGTCCATAGTAGCAATTCATCGACCTTCCCCTTTTGAACTTAGACATCTCCGACATGGAAGACATGACTGAGGTATGGAAGACTCGAGATACTGGGTATTCCTCATGTTAGATGCCTTTGGAAACCTGATGAAAAGAAGGGACCTTGGATTCAGTTTGGGGTTTGAGTTTGACTTTGATCAGTTTTTTGATTTCGCAATTTAGGGTTAGTCTGAATCAGCATTTAACGGAGGTCCTGACGGCAACACGGACGGAGGTATGAAATTGGTAGTAAAAGTAAACGTTAGAACATCCACAGTGGGGGGGGTGTAAAGCCACTTTTACATAGCATCTAAATCTCCGGAGGTTGTAAATGTGGTTTTTGCTCCAGTGGGAAAGATGTATTTTCGGGGTGTAAAGCCACTTTTTCTCATGTGGGTCCCACCCGCAAGGGATGTAAAGCCACTTTTTTCTCACTTTTGTCCACTTTTTCTCATGGGTCCTACTTGCAAGAGATGTCAAATAAGATGTACATGTACATCTAAATTTGCATCTCCATGGTAGTGATGTAAATTTACATTCATTTACATCTCCACATTGCGGGTGATTCCGATCACAAAGGGTGTATATTTAACATACAACCCATTATACACCCCCCATTGGAGATGCTCTTAGGAATGAAAGTGAGAAGAAAAAAAACTTTGTGTATTAAAGTCAGAATTTCAGGAAACTTCCAAGTAGTAAAGTGAAATTTACCCTAAACTATAATCTTATTGAGCCAATTCCCATCTCTCTTCTCTGTCACTGTTTGTCATTCCTTCAATTTAATTTTTTTAAAAATCAAATAAGAATAACTTCATTCATCACTGTCACTGATATCATTAAAAAAAATTACAACGAACGGAGGGGGTAAATGTGGCCTCATTAAAACATTGTCATAAAAACCCTAATGAAGGAAAATCCAGTCAAAGAAAAAGAATACCACTACTAAATTTAATATTTAAATAAGAGTAAATTTCAATTTTGGCTTAATTGTTGTTTTGCTCTGACCACAAACCCCAAAACCTCAACATCACAACCAGCTACATACGCACCATACACCCCACTATCAACCACTCGGATCTCTTGCCTCTGCATTTAGCTATGGTGCATTTCATAAAATCTGGTCCACTCCATTAATCTAGTGGTTCATATTATACCACATCAGATTAATAAGTTTTGGGCCTTTCTTTTCCAAACTAACTGCCGTTTAATTTCGCTCTCCACTTACGAACACAGAAGTTGTTTTGTTTACACAAACTAACAAGTTTGCTTACGTTGAAACTTATAAATAAATTAGAAACAGATGATGGAATTGGAACAAAGAAAATTGTGTGCTCTCAAAAATTGAATCCAATGAAACTTTGTTCCTTTAGATCTGGGTGTATAGGGCTATATGTGATCTGCTGTACGGGGTTAGATTTTGGGTTGCTAGAGCTCTTTGCGGTGACCCAGAGGCGGTGGTGCCTCCTCTTCCACCGCTAGCTTCCGTACATATCCAAAGAGCCATCGTTAAACTTGGGTGGAGGCTTACAATCGTTGAAGTTCACAAAGAAGCACAAATCCCAAATTTTATATATTCCGTAGTTCATCAGTTTATGCAATGTATACATATGTAGATTCGATGAATAGGTACCCCATCCATAAGTCATTAGAGAGATAATACCAAAAAAAACCCATCTCAGATTTTGAAGGACCCGACCCGATCCGATGAGATCAAATGGGGTTGAAAATCTAAGAAAGTTGTGGGTCAGGTTTGTTGGAGTTTTTGTATATTCTGAATGTGCGTGTGTTTGATTACTAAAGAAGAAAGAAAGAAATCAGTAGATTGCTATTACCTCATACTCTGCAAATTAGTAGAGAGAATGTTCTCATATATATTCACACTTACTCTATGCTAAACACTCGGATCTCTCTCCACTTGGACAAATTACAATAAGAGCCCTACACTTGGTTTAATTACCAAAGTGAATACACAATTAATTACAAGGCATATTTATGCTAAACTTTAATCAGCTCACAGCTTATACACTAACACTCCCCTTTAAGCTTTGAGCTGATACTACTCCAAGCTTATCTCTAAGATAATTGAACCTCTCCTTTGGTAAAGCCTTGGTAAAAATGTCTGCCACTTGATCTTTAGTAGGACAATAAATCAAATCAATGATACCTTGTTGTAGAGCATCTTTAATGAAATGATACCTCCTATCAATGTGCTTTGTTCTTTGATGAAACACCGGCTTTTTAGTGATTGAGATTGCAGATATGTTGTCACATTTCAGAGGAGTAGCTTCTGCTTGTAATCACCAAAATCCTCCAAAATAAACCTAAGCCATATAGCTTGAGTTGTAGCTTCTGAAGCACTAACATATTCTGCTTCTGCAGTTGAGAGAGCAGCACAACTTTGCTTGACAGAAGCCCATGAAAAAACTCCACTTCCAAATGAGAATGCATAGCCAGATGTACTTTTGCTATCTTCAATAGAGCCTCCCCAATCACTGTCACAGTATCCAACCAACACTGCTTTCTTGCCTTTTTCGTACATCAAACCATAGTCTAATGTTCCTTTAACATACCTTAGCACCCTCTTAGCTGTTCCATAATGCTTATTAGAAGGACCATGCATATATCTAGCTAGTAAACTAGCTGCACACATCATATCTGGCCTTGTAGCAGTAAGGTACAACAAACTACCTACAAGCTTCCTATATTTCTCTTCATTTGCAGCACCACTTCCATCATCCTTAATCAACTTTTCAATGGCTACAAGAGGAGTAGACATAGGCTTACAATCATTTAAGCCAAATTTATTCAACAAAGAAGAAGCATACTTCCTTTGATGAATAAAGATGCTTGAATCTGTCTGAATCACTCCCATTCCTAGAAAATTATGGAGAAGTCCCAAGTCTGTCATTTCGTACTTCTCCTTCATATCTTCCTTGAATTCATTCAGCATTTCTTGATTGCTTCCTGTATATATTATATCATCCACATAGATGGATACTATTAGCATATCATTTTCTCCTCTTGTCTTTGTACAGAGAGTGGCTTCACTCAAACTTTTCTCAAAACCACATTCAGCAAAATAACTGTCAATCTCTCCATACCAGGCTCTAGGTGCCTGTTTTAATCCATCGAGATCCTTGTGCAGTTTATAGACTTTATCTTCCTTGCCTTCAAGCACAAATCCCTCAGGTTGCTCAACATACACTTCTTCTTGCAGCTTTCCATTCAAGAATGTAGACTTAACATCTAGCTGATACAACTTCCAGCTTCGTTGTGCAGCAAGTGCAATTAAGGTTCTTATTGTATCCATTCTAGCAACTGGAGCAAAAGTCTCATTATAGTCAATTCCTGGTTTCTGCACATATCCCTTGGCAACCAATCTTGCCTTGTTCTTTTGCACTGAACCATCTAGATTCAGTTTGGTTTTGAACACCCATTTCACCCCAATAACTTGTTTGTCACTTGGTTTGTCTACAAGTTCCCAAGTCTCATTTTTCTCAATCATAGATAGTTCATCTTCCATAGCTTTTATCCATGCCTTATCTTGCGCAGCTTCCTCATACTTATCTGGTTCCACAATGCAGAGATTGCATTGTGCTAGGATATCACTGATGTTTCTCCATTTAACTGGTGTATGATCATAAGGTCTTGTGATCTCAGCAGTTCCATGGATATTTCTCTCTTGTTCTTCAATTTAAGAAGAAATGCAAGGACTAGGATAATTGTCTTCTACTTCTGTCACTTCATGTAGACTGGGATCAATCATAGTCCTAGACTGATCTTGAATATTTGTCACTGCAATAGGTATCTCTGTCTGTGCTTTCCAGTTCCAAGCCATACTTTCATCAAACACAACATCCCTTGAAAAATCAACTTCTTAGTGAAAGGATCAAATACTCTGTACCCCTTCTCACAAATTGCATACCCAACAAATACACCGTTGACACTCTTGGCATCAAGCTTCTGTCTTGTTTCAACTAGTACATGTACATAGCAAAGTGATCCAAACACTTTTAAATGACCAATGCCTGGTTTTCTGCCACTATAGGCCTCAAATGGAGTTATGTTATCCAGTGCTTTGGTAGGTGATCGATTCAGGAGATAAACAGCTGTGTGTATAGCTTATGCCCATAGGAAGTAAGGCATATTTTTCTCATGAAGCATTGCCTTGGCCATTTCCACCACAGTCCTATTTTTCCTCTCTACTACCCCATTTTGTTGTGGGGTGTAGGCTGTGGTTAGTTGCCTTTGAATCCCTCATTCTTCACATAGTTTGTTGAATTCACTGGATGTGAATTCACCTCCTCTATCACTTCTCACACATTTCACCTTGAGTCCATTTTGCAATTCTACTATTGATTTGAACTTTCTAAAGCAGTTTATTGCATCTGATTTATACCTTAGAAAATAAACCCAAACCATCCTTGTGCAATCATCAATGAGTAGCATAAAGTACCTATTTCCAGCTATTGATTCAGTCTGCATTGGACCACACAGATCAGTATGTATCAGTTCAAGTGGAGTTCTTGCTTTCCAAGCCTGCTCTTTGGGAAACCAGTCTCTATGTTGTTTTCCCAATTGACATCCTTCACACACACCATTAGTTTCTTCTAGATATGGGAGTCCATAAACCATATCTTGTTTTCTCAATTGTTTGAGACTTCTGAGGTTTAGGTGACCTAACCTCTTGTGCCAAATCCAAGTACATTCTGTCACACTAGCCTTCAATGCAATTTAATCATTTTGCATTAAAGATAGGGGGTAACACCTATTGCTCTTCATCTTAACCTTGATAACCAGTTTGTCAAGTGAGGGGCCATAAAAAATGCAACACATGCCTCCACCAAAGAGCAGGCAATACCCATGTTCATCCATATGTCCAACACTCAACAAATTTTCTTTCAAACCAGGTAGAAACATGACTTCCCTGATGTATTTTCTTCCTGCACTTGTGTCAATCACCAATGAGCCTATTCCTGCAACATCTACCAGATTTCCAGTAGGCATTTGCACCTTTCCATGGACATTTGTCCTTACATCAACAAGCAACTCAGCATTTCCAGTCATGTGGTTACTACAACCACTATCAATATACCAATTTCCATTCATTTGCACTTCAGTAATGACACTATTAGCATAAAAAAAGATTTCCAGTCACCTCAGCTTGATTAGCACAATTTGCCTTTTGAATAGCCTTACCATCTGTGCATTCCCTGGCCAAATGTCCAAATCTATCACAATTAAAACATTTAGGCTTCCCCTTATATCGACACTCACCAAAGTGAAATTTGGAACACACCTTGCACTGTGGTTTAGCTACATCTGGTTTCATGAATCCTACAGAAGTTGAAGTCTGTGCAGGATTGGAAAATGTTCTTTGTTTAAACTTAGGCTTGGACTCCCATTTCTTTCCTTTCAAGTTTGAATGCTTATATGATTTAGCTGCACCATCGTAAGCATTACCACTAGTTTGCCCTTTTTGACTCACAAAGAGAGAGGCAAAAGCCCTTTCAGTGGTATCCACATTATGGACATCAAACCTTTGTTCTTGACTTTTCAAAATAGCCACAACTTCCTGCAATTCCACAGTCTCCAAACATTTGGTATTTTCAATAACCAGACATATAGGGTCATATAGTTTACTAAGGTTGATCAACACTTTCTGGACAAGTCTCTCATTAGTCAGATGCTCACCAAATGTTTTCATTTGGTTTATCAAGTCATTTAGCCTAGTCAGATAACCAGATAGAGTTTCATCATCTCTCATCCTAGCATACTCAAATTCACGCCTCAGAATTGGTAGTTTTATAGATCTCACCTGATCACCACCATGATACTCTCCATATAGCAAATTCCAAGCCATTTTTGCTGATTCAGCATTAGCTATTCATGGGAAAATCTGATCTGAAACCGCATTCTGAATAATGCCAGAGCCTTAGCATCCTGCATGTAGGCAAGCACCATTTTCTCATCATCTTCCTCTTCTAAACTTCCTTCAGCCTTCTCTTTCTTGGAATCTGAGGTCATAACCTCTTTTTCAACCAATCTCCACAACCTATGAGACTTGAAGATTGTCACCATTTTGATTCTCCAGAACTCGTAGTTCTCACCGGAGAAAACTGGAGTTCTAACTTCAGAACTTCCAGATCCAGCCATAGCTTAGCTCTAGATGCAACAAACCCAAATTGAAATCTGATATTATGGAATTTCTGCAACTTCGCCCGAGCTCAACCAAGCTTGAGTGGAGCTCGATTTCTTACGCCCAGATCTTAATTGATCGAACCTGGATCTGATACCATGTTGAAGTTTTTGTATATTCTGAGTGTGTGTGTGTGTGTGTTTGATTACTAAAGAAGAAAGAAAGAAATCAACAGATTGCTATTGCCTCATACTCTGCAAATTAGCAGAGAGAATGTTCTCATATATATTCACACTTACTCTGTGCATTCTTTTAACTGTTATGCGCAGAAGCTCATTACAACAAAACCGTAAAATTGATCTCAGCCATTCATCATGCTAAACACTCAGATCTCTCTCCACATATCACTTGGACAAATTACAACAAGAGCCCTACACTTGGTTTAATTACCAAAGTGAATACACAATTAACTACAAGGCATATTTATGCTAAACTTTAATCAGCTCACAGCTTATACACTAACAAGGTTCCGCGTGCGAATGATGACATTGATGAGGAGAATGAAACTATAGTGGGTGATGACCTTGGCCTTCTTCATGGTCCACGTGCTCCACTCTTTCACGGGCTGAGCCACAGACCTCTCCTCATATTGAGCCTTTCTTCTCTAATTGATTTCTAATTTTTCATTCACCAAAAGAAGATTTGAGAAGAAAAAAAAAAAGAAAAGAAAATGGATGCGGTGGTTGCTGAAAGCAGAAAGTTGTTAACGCCGTTAATTTTTAAATAAAAATACAAAATTTATTACTCTGATGTGGTAAAATATGAACCATTAGATTAATGGAGTGGACCAGATTTTATGAAATGCACCGAAATGCACCTTAGCTAAATGCAGAGGCTCAGGATCCCAACCACTCTACTCCTCCACCAACCTCATCATCAACCACCACCACAACCAAAAACACAATCCCCTCAGATCTCCTCCTCTACTCTCACATCTTCCCAATAACCTCCTCCTGCCATAACCAGACTGGCCTCATTCACTTCCAAATTGCCAAAGCGCGGCCAACTCGGCAGGAGGGGCTGTTGGCTTTTTGGAAAGGGATGGCTTTTATTTATTTATTATTTTAAATTTTAAATTAGTTTTAAACTTTTAACGGCTAAAATTACTGAAATGTCAATATCATGTCAACAAGTTTTATTGACGAGAAGTTACGGAATGGAGCAACATGAGACATAAAGGCGACTTAGTTATCAGTGGCGGCCTTGAGAGTACAAGTGGTGCCACCCCACACGGCCCCATTTTAAAGGGCCAACCAAATGTTTTAACATATATATATATGGGGCGGATCCGTGGCACCATATTTTTGACACAATTTTTGACACAATTTTTGGACCATTAGATTACTCCACTTTTAATGGTGAAGATTAAACATGACATGGAAAAACAATATTTTTTTAATTAATATTTATATATTAAAATTAAAATTCGGATACCATATTAATTCATTCATTCTCGCTCATCTCATTAATTATCTTTAATTAATTCTTTCTCTCTCCTTCTTCTACCGAGTTGACGTCTCCTCCTCTACCTCTGCTTCTTCTTCCTCCCTCTCCCATCCCCTAATCATCCCAAAAGCCACCCTCACCACCACCACCACCACTCCAACTCCTGTATGAGAGGAATGCATATGAAGGAGTTAATCAGTACATAATGTATCACATTGCTGTACAAATCCCATAATAGGCTTAAAATTAATTTTGAGCTGCAAAGTTTGGTTTCTGATTGCAGTTGGCAATGCTGATTGCAAGAGAAGTTGCATTGGTTTGTCACAATGGGATGGAGGTTTTTATTGTTATCCGTATTATTGTTAGTCATCTTCAAGTTCATTTGTTTGTTTTCTTTTTTGAGTTTGAGCTGCAAAGTTTGGTTTCTTTCTTGCTTGGTGTATTAGGTGGCCATTGTTGTGGGAGGTCGCAACTTTTTTGTGTGGAGATGCATGGGTGACTGCAACAT
This sequence comes from Prunus padus, assembly GCA_024362665.1. Taxonomy (NCBI): domain Eukaryota; kingdom Viridiplantae; phylum Streptophyta; class Magnoliopsida; order Rosales; family Rosaceae; genus Prunus; species Prunus padus. The sequence goes on from JANFAM010000017.1 coordinate 27,430,609, forward strand.
GGTTAGATAGAAGTACTACATACCAGATTGGGTAAGCATCATTGCTAGCCTATCTTAATTTTTTCAATCTCAAATCATACCACCTTTTAATAGCCTTGATTTATTAACATGAACATTGCATTCTTAGTGATGAAGCATGTCTAATAGCATGTCCAATGAAGCATAGTCAACTGATGTTACTTGTTCAATATATTTTATTTTTTCTTAATGTCTGATTACTGTGCAGACACCAAATTCTTGTTTAATGGAATAAATGTATATCCAAGTCACACAAACTATTGCAGGATAGAACTTAATACATAAAAGAATAATCTTTGGAAGATGGTTTATTTTTATTAACCATGGATTAAGACATGAAACTGTGATATATGAAAATCAAACTGGTGGTTTAATAGAATGATCAATTATGCAGGTTGTTTACTAATTGGGAAGTCAATGGGAGGGAGACTTCAAAAAATAGGAAAATCTTTCATCTTGTTATATGGTTAAAAGTTTTTTTTTTTTTTGCCATTTTATAAAATCAGGGTTATGCACCTGCATTTGAAGAAGGCACAAAGTCTAATTGTGGCAATCATGGTGATATGCAACTGTCAAATGAGAAGAGCAGTCGTGATGATGAGTTTGAGCATGAAAGTAATGGATACAGTGAAGAGGCTGAAGCCAAACAAGGCCAAGATGACTCAAATAGTCAACTCAATTTTCTTGATTTAGATTATTTTTTTCATGAATTAGTTGTATCATGTTACGATCTATAGGTTAAGCAATTGAATATTGTGGTTTTTGATTACTTTTTCGAATTGGTATCAGTCTGAGGGGAGATGCTATTGAGCATTGTTTGCATGTGAAACTCTTTGAACTATAACCATGAGCAAAATTTGTAAATGGGAACACGTAATTGTTGGTTCAAAGTTCACACTTTATTGAGTGTAAAAAGAAGCACTAGTTGACAACAATGTTTCCTCCATTTTCTTCTTCCTAAATTCAACACTGACAACACCAAAAGGCTTCTCAATATTCCATACAAGTCTGATCAAAATTTCAATTGATCATTGATTTGCATCTCAAACTGTGAATTTATATTGTTCAGTTAAAATAAATTTTATTCAATGTTAAGAAATCTTTACATAGAACACATACTGAATTGTGTCTTGATTCCAACTTCCAAGATGTTCAAGGTTTGCTAGTGAGAGCAAGATACTTGGTATGACAGTCCTAAGCTATAATTTTGCATGTCTTTTTCTTCCTTAACTCAACACTGACAACACCAACAGCCTTCCCAACTCGTAAAGCATTGGCCTCAACTTCAACCTCCTCACCAGGGTAAGCAGAATTCAAGTATGAAACGCTGATCTCCACTAAAACTCCGAGCTGGGAAGAAAAAAAGAAACATACAAGGGCCAAGTTAAAAACTTTAACCTATGTTTTCATTCAAACCAAACCAGCTTCTTAATAATATTTGCATTGTGGTTTCATATCATTTTCATTTTCCTCCTAAATTTCTTCCTTTCATTTTTTTTAATATCTAAGAGGTGGAAGACCTGACTGTCATCAAAGAATTTATTCAGTGAAATACTTCATTGATCAAAGCTATAAATAAAAAAAACTCACCATTAACAATATTCTTGGTCATCACTCTCCACATCTTGGCACATACTTTGTAGTCCAAACGCCAAAGCAGAAGACATTATTATCCCAACTGTTATTATATCATTTGTTAGTCAGCTTTAATAAAAAAAAGGTATTGGTTTTGTACCAAGCAAATACATTAAATGACAAATAAAATTATTAAATATAATGAAGTAGACTATCATACTGATTTTAAAAAATAATTCTTATCTTCCTATTTTGACATCTCAAATTCAAGCATCCAATTCAATCAAAGAGCTAAGAACTTGAGAGATCAATATAGGCAGATAGAAAACGGATTAAAGATAATATGGCAGTGTGAATTGGGTTGAGTCAAGGCCAGCTTGAAGGTTGTAAAAGCAAAGGAAGCAGAACCGACAAGGAAGAGTCACACAATCTATGGAGCAAGCAATAAATTTTGAGTTTCCTACCAGAAGCATAGCATATTAAGTCTCTCGTATAATCTATTCAGATTTATCAAGTGTTGAAAAGCTTACCTCCTTAATGCTGCCATCTTCTGTCATAGTGTTGAGAGAAAGCATAGGTTCAGTCAGCAAATCTTCTAAATCATCTATGTACAGAGAGAGAGAGAGAGAGAGAGAGAGAGAGAGAGAGAGAGAGAGAGAGAGAGAGAGAGAGAGAGAGAGAAAGATGAGACTCTTGTTGTAGATATAGAGGGAAAAAAGATGGAGGTTTCTTCTGGTCCCGAGAGAGAGAGAGAAAAAAAAAGAGGTATACGTGAGAAAGAAGAGAGATTAAATTACCAAGAAAAAAATGATATTACCAAGAAGAGAGATTACGTTTTCAAGAAAAAAAGGAGGAGAGAGAGAATAGTTTTATTTTATTTTTATGAGAGAGAAAATAAAATTAATTATTGTTTATTTAAAACATTAAAATTATTTGCCATGTTGGATTTAATCTCAACCATTAAAAGTGGAGTAATCTAATAGTCCAAAAATTATGTCAAAACTTGTGTCAAAAATATGGTGCCACGGATCCGCCCAATATATATAATTAATATTATAAATGTTGGATATATATAAAATGCGCAAGATATTTACACAAGGGCGTGTCGTCGAGGCCCGCTGGTGGTGACATCAATTGTTTTATCCTTACCTTTGTTTTTTTTTTTGGTAACAACAACATCAACAACAAAAATGGAAACACTTGTACATCAATTTTATTTTTACCTTAGCTTTTTTTTTTTTTTTTATAACAAGAACGATCACAACAACAACAAAAAGGGAAACAAGTGTATATCAATAGTTTTATTTACCTTGGTTTTCTTTTGGTAACAACAACGACAAAAGCAAAAGGGGCGGGAAACACATGAATGAAACCAGCCGTATGACCTGCACACCAACACAAAAACAGAAGGTGCCGTATACGCTTTCTTTTCTTCTTTTTGCGAGAAATGAGAATTTCATTACATAAACAGGGAAAATTACAGAACTTGCACATCAAAGAAGCCCTTAAAGAAGGAGGGTCCTAGCCATAATTACAAATCCACAACAATACACCATAAAGGCCAGAAACAATGAGCTTAAGACAAAAAGGGCCAGCTCACTGAAAGCCATCACCAAATGAAAACAAGATCGACGCCACAAATAAATATCAGTGCCAATCGGAGCCTAGCACACGACAAAACACCTCATGTCGCCATTCAATCGAGGAGGAGGGAGAGCGCCACAACGAGAAGCGTGAAATGCAAAACAAATGAGCAACCAAACTGAATGAAACACGTTCATGCCAAAATACACCACGTTTCGGTCAACAAGGGTAAAATTGTCCATCCACCTGTCAATTTAAACACGCCCAACGAGTTTGGGCTTCTTGATTGAGATTTTCTATTATTATATTTTTTTAGTACAAATGATTAGGAACAAGAGTTTACAAAAATATTCATTGTAAGGGTGGGTTTGGTTTGGTTGTTTGCTTACTCAACCCAAATCGAATTGAACCTCTCTGCCGGTTTATTTTTAAACCGAAACCAAACCATAAGTGATAAACCGACCACTTCAGCTTAACCGGACTTGTTGGTTTGGTTTGGTTTGGTTTGCTTTTTGGCTTTCTGAGAGAGAGAGAGAGAGAGAGAGAGAGAGAGAGAGAGAGAGAGAGAGAGAGAGAGAGAGGAAATAAAAGCAATGAAGAGAGGGAGAGATGGAGAAGAAGAAGAAGAAGAAGAAGAAGAGAAAGAAGAGAGAGAGAAGAAGGAAAAAAATGTATTATATATATATATATATATAACTTTCTTTAAACTATGTAATATATATAAATATATAAACTATGTATTATATATATATATAAATATAAATTTCTTTAAATTATATATTTTATATATATATAAATTTCTTTAAACTATGTATTATATATATATTTTTATTATAATATTTTTGTAATATCTTCGTTTTGGTTTGGTTAAACCGTGGGTTTGGATATTGCAAACCGTAAATCGAACCATAGACTTCGGTTTGGTTTGGGTTCAAACCGATAACCAAAAAAATTTGAAAAAAAACCAAACCAACCCAACCCGATCGGTTTGGTTTGGGCGGGTTGGTCGGGTTTCGGTTCCAAATGCCCTGCCCTAATTCATTGGGTGCATGAGTATTTCGAATCTCTGCTCACATTGGTGGAAGTAGAAGAACTCAATTAATTGAGCTATATACAATAATATAATTATTTTGTGGGACATGTAGTTGTAAATAATTAATATAGCATTCCTAATCATAGCCGTCTAAATTTATGTTACAAGGTAAAAAAAAGGCCCATGTGTCAACTAAGCCAGTTTGGGATTGTTGTCATTTAAAAAAAAAAGTTGTTTCTTGTGTGCTTTGAAAATAATTAACTGTAAAGTAAAGCAATTCCATGTTTGGTAAACAATATTTTTAAAGTGATGTTAGTACAAAATCAGTGTCAAAATCGTTTGGTAAATTTTAATATAAAACTGTAGTAACTGTGAATAATTACCAAAATAGACATGATGTTGAAAATGTTATAAAAAGCAACCCAAAGCATGCTTTTAAAACATGTTGTTAAAAGGCCATTACTTTTAAAATAATCGGGATATTTTATTTTTACCAAACACCTAAATTGCTAAGTGAAGCATATTTTTGAGGAAAAAAAGCAAATCCCAAACGGGACTGAGACTGATCACATATGTAGCACAGCAGCTGAGAGTCTGAGACTGAGAAAATACAAGTTTAAACAAAAACCATAAATAATAATTATACATATAGTAACCCGGTAACTAAGCATCTTCAGTGCTTCTTGACGAACTCTATGATCCCAGAAATGAGGCCCTCAGTTTGGGCAGCTGTTTGCGGGTCCATATCCACAGCAATCTTGTTAAGATAAAAACTATGAGACATCCCAGGACTGATCAAAAGCTCCACCTCCTTCTTAGCCTTCTTCATGGCCTCATAGTACTCCATCTCTGTGTCAATAATCATGTCCCTCTCGGCAATACAAAGAAGAAACGGCGGCAGCTTCAGGCTATCCAAATCCGGTGCTCCATAACCCATTGGACAAGTTATCGGATGGTCCTTGGTGGATCCCACCGGCAATGCCAAGCTCAGAAACTTGTCCACCATGTCAAGGGTGAGCATAGGCGACTCTGGCTGCTCCAACTCCGACCTGCTCCTCACTGCCCGAACAAAACCCGGGTGGATCGGGATCCCACCCGCTAGCCTTAGTGGACTCAAATCTGCCTTCCCAGCTCGGGCGGCAACTTCATGCACGAGGTTACCACCTGAGCTGTCTCCTATAAGAAAAACACGGTTAAAGTCGCCATGATTGATCAGCCACGGCTCGTATGACTCTCCTTGAGCGAGGGAACGGAGCCAGAAAAGAGCAGAGAAGCCGTCGTTCACGGGAGCAGGGAGACGGTGCTCAGGCGCCAGCCTTAGGTAGACGGAGACACAGATGGCTTTGGCTGAGCGTGCAAGCCTGGTATACATGTGGTAGTACATGTACCAGTCAGCTTGGCTTATGCAAAAGCCTCCTCCGTGGAGGTGAAGTATTATGGGCAGCCTGGTCTCGTCCTCGGGGTTTGTTTCTGGCAGATAAATTCGTAGGCGGAGGTTTTTGTTGACGGAAACATCACGGGTTGCAACTCCGTCAATGAATTCTTCGTGGGGTGGGACGGGCTCAGTCATGAACTGGACTTGAGGAGGTCCAGTCCATGTTCGGTCGACTGAGCCATCGTCGAAGACTCTCAGCCAACCAGACACTTCATTGACAACGACTTTCTGGCAGACCATGGTTGATAGCTAGTCAAAGTTAGGAGGCTAGTGTGAGTGTTATGTGGGTATGTGGGTATGTGGATATGGCATTGAGAGAGACGACCCTTTATATAGGAGTTGGAAGTGTGTGGGAACTGAGAAGGTTGTCAGAAACTAAGAAGAAGCTTCAACGCGGTTCAGTTTTGTCAAAGATGGAAAAGTGATGAAATTTTCTTGTGGCCAATGGCCATCGTCAAACTAAACTAATACAAAACAATAGTACGTCATCACCAACTCGGTTAAAATAATATTTGACTTGTGCGACACAAACTTGTTTGAATATGATGATGAGTTATCAAATAGAGAAACTTATTTATATTTTCTGCGTTTACATTGTAATTGCGTAAATCATGATTGATTTGGACTTTGGGTTATCCTGTAAAGATTATATTGGGTAAAGGCATAAGATCCAATCTATATTATATTGATCTAAGATCTTGAATTTCATGACTTTTGCAATAGAATCAGGTGGAAACTCAATAAGAAATAAATTACATACATACTTGACAATTAGCCTTAAATTAAGCTAGTATATATTCACGATTCATAGGCGAACGGTTAATTAGTGTAGAGAAAATAAGTACTTTTCTATAATAACCTTAAGTAAGTACCACCCATCATGGTAATAAAAACGACTTCTCTTAATTTGTCTAACATATAGGCTGTATCATGGGGGTCACATAGAATATTATAAAAATATTATTACATAACCAATTGAAGTGTTAGATTTTACATATGTAATCAAGTAGCTAATTCCATTGCAAAGTATGCTTTAAATTGTACAGATTCACACTTCGGTCGGGGGATGCACCACGCTGCGTGACTCTCTGCTGTCACAAAACTTTTTATATTCTTTGAATGAATGAAAGTTTTCAGTTTTGCACCCAAAAAAATGCTTTGGGATTCTTAAAAGTGTGAATGCCATGAAATATAAGCCATAATTGAGTTTGTTAAGGCCTGCTGTTAAGATTTACGCTTGAATAAACTAGATTAAAATATAAGGGTTGACTTGATCACCAAACAAAACCGTGTTGCCGGATTTTTATATTTGTATGAGTTATGAAATTGGATCCTCTACACATGTGTTCAATAAGGTGTCGTTGGGCTTAGGATTAAGTGCTAAGTGTTTTGAGTAATGTGATAGTGATTTTTAATTACTATATTACTAAGTACTTCAATTTTTCTCCTCTTAATTTCTCTGTATTTTCTCTTGGGAATGAGAGTATTTAAAAATTAAGACTATGGTTTATATATTTCAAATCAATGTTCAAGTATTTTATCTAAGTTGACTTGACGTTAGACCACAACAAAGACACACCAAACAGAGACATGTTGAACGAGTACAAGTGCTGACAGAATAATGAAAAGGAAAGGAAATTATTGCAATAATGCTTTGCCTTCAAATGTGGTGGTGTTTGGTTCACTTTATATATCTTAGCTATCAAATACTTTATTTTCTCTTTAATATTTAGACATTAGGAGATATGTTGAGTTTATAAGCACTACCATTGGAAATTTCCATGCATCTTTTATGTAGCTTCTGCTTTGTCTTCATACGCTTTTGATTTTCCATCTCCTTTTTTCCTTTCCTTTTCGCTTCTTTAGTCATCATCATTTACAATCCGAAATTTGAAATTTCAAAGTGAAGCAATTAAATTGTTGTAAATTTAAAAGAGTGCTGTTATTTCCACCAACTTTTCCTATTTTTTCACTCACCTTATTTTTTAAATTTCAAAAACAAATTTACCCATTTGTAAAATAATTTCTAAAGACAAATTTACAACGCTCTCTGTCTCTCTCACACGCACCCACCTACACCCACACCCGTATTTTCTTTTTCTTTTTCTGTTTGTTCGAAACCCACACCCATCTTCATACCCAACCCACGAAACACCTAACCGCCATTAGTAGAACCCACGGTCCCTCCCTTTACCCAATATTCAAACCCATTTAGAAGAACCTACCGGCCCTTCCTCCCTTCTCCATCGTCCTTGCCCTCATACCCCACCCAGCAATTTGGGTTTTTGTAAAAGAAAAAAATTAGATGGCATGGTTATCATCTTCTATTTGGGTTTTCGCCAACAAAGGAGGAGTGTGGGTTGGGGTGGGGAAATCAAATTGGCGGCGGGAGTGGGAGGTAGGGTGAATTAATAATTAAAGGGTATTTTAGGAATAATGGTGGGTAGAATGATAGGTTTTTATTTTTTCAAATTTACATGGTGGGTGCGAAGAGAAGATAAATATAAAAATATGACAGATGATGGAAAAAGCAACACTCATTTAAAAACTATGGTCGTAATTAATTAATTAAGAGTGCAGCTATTTCCACCCACCTGTCCTATTTTCGCACACACCTTATTTCCCCACCCACCATGTAAATTTGAAAAAACAAAATCTTATTTTCCCACCCACCATTATTTTTTTTTCTCTCTCTCTTCCTGGAAATTAAAAAGAAAACTCTCTTTCTCTCTCTTATTCGACGCTAAAAGACTCGAAATCATTCATATTACTTTCAGATCAAGAGACCTGCACGGAGTGTTGCCCTTGAATTGCTTCTGCTCAACAAATCCAGATGAAAGCTTCGTGGAACCCTTAGAGCTCATAAGAGTATTGGTGCTCAACTCTGGTATCTTTGCAGATCCGGCGACGCGTTTAGCATCACCATATATATTTCTGAATTCCTGCAAGATTTCGTATATAGGGTCAGTGTTTAATAGGGACAAAAAGTGAGATAGTGAACAACATTGAACTGGTCAAGGGTTTAACAAGAGTTCTCATCCCTATGGTGATAGCCCCTACAATCTCATCCCCAGATCTCCATCATCACCTTCGAATGATTACGGGATGTGCTTATGACCTTGTTTAAATGTTTTTTAGAAATGTTGTTCGGCTTCTAATACCAAGGCCTTTAAGCAGAGGATTGTGAAAGCTTGATTTTATCTTGTCATGTCTACAATCACAATCAGGCTTTCATGATCTGATACTTGTATGAGCGTTCCTTATGTATCTTGTATGAGGGTGGGGTGGGCGGCGGCGACAAATGGAGATGAATTTTTTATTTTTATGAAACCCTGGATATGAGTTTTTAATTTTAAAGCTTTTCCCTTTGTTAAAGTTTTAAATATTACATTTTACATTTAAATTAATTATTTTTAACTTCATATTAAATATTAAATAGTTTTTCTTTAAGTCCTTAGAAGTGATTTTACAAAAGGGTAAATTTGTCTTTAAATTATTGAAGATAAAGTGGGTGGGAAAATAGGATAAGTGGGTGGAAATAGCAGCACTCTTAATTAAAGCCCTACAATTTGCATGCACATAATTTCTTGATAGGAATTTTACCACACATGCAAAAGGGTTATAACACTTTCATGCTCTTCTTCTGGAATACACCTGCGAATAACTTGGTCTGAACAATATTTGTATAAATATGGTTCATCCCAAAAATAATACTTTGCATCTGCCAAATTTTTCTTTTTCTGCGGGAAAGTAAAATCTGGATGAAGTACCCCTCTCGCCAAATAATTAATTAAATCAGCAAACCATGGTGAAACAATCTGGGCAGCAAATAGATGTTCATTTGGAAATTTTTCATTTAAAGGTAGCAAGTCATCCTCTGCAGAAATTGGCAAAATTAGCCTTGACAAATGATCAGCCACAACATTTTCACTCCCCTTCTTATCCCTGATTTTTAAATCAAACTCTTGCAGTAAAAGAATCCAACGAATTAATCGAGGCTTAGCATCTTTCTTAGACAACAAATACTTCAAAGCTGCATGATCTGTGTAAACAATCACCTTAGCCCCAACTAAGTAAGAACAAAATTTTTCTAATGCAAAAACAACTGTCAACAATTCCTTCTCTGTGGTTGCATAGTTCAGCTGTGCATCATTGAGAGTTCGACTAGCATAATAAATGACTTGGGGAAGCTTATCTTTCCGTTTTCCAAGAATTGCTCCTACTGCGTAATCTGAAGCATCACACATCAATTCAAAAGGTAAACTCCAATTAGGTGCTGCAATAATGGGTGTTGTAGTGAGGAGTGTCTTTAACTTGTTGAAAGCCTCCAAACAAGCATCATCAAAAACAAAAGGAGCGTCCTTAGCCAATAAATTACACAATGGTCGGCTAATCTTGGAGAAATCCTTGATAAACCGTCTGTAAAACCCAGCATGACCAAGAAAAGATCATACACTTTTAACAGTTGTCGGTGGTGGCAGGTTTGCAATTACATCAATTTTGGCCTTATCAACCTCAATACCCCTGTTAGAAATCAAGTGGCCTGGGACAATCCCCTGCTTAACCATGAAATGACACTTTTCCCAATTTAAAACAAGGTTTGTCTTAATGCATCTTTCAAGAACTAGGGATAAATTTTGCAAACATTGGTCAAAAGAATCCCCAAAAACAGAAAAGTCATCCATAAACACTTCAACTACTTGTTCAACCAATCCTAAAAATATGCTCATCATGCATCGTTGAAACGTTGCGGGAGCATTGCACAAACCAAAGGGCATTCTTCGATATGCAAAAGTCCCAAAAGGACATGTGAAGGTTGTCTTCTCTTGATCCTCAGGTGCAACTGGAATCTGGTTGTACCCTGAATATCTATCCAAGAAACAATAAAACGCACAACCAGCCAACCTTTCCAACATTTGATCAGTGAAAGGTAATGGAAAATGATCCTTTCTAGTACCCGCATTGATCTTTCTGTAATCAACACACATACGCCACTCAGTAGTCAGACGTGTAGGCACGAGTTCATTATTATCATTCTTCACAACTGTAATTCCAGAACGCTTGGGCACCACTTGAGTTGGACTAACCCACTTACTATCTGAAATTGGGTAGATCATCCCAGCATCTAGAAGCTTCATAACTTTAGTACGAACAACTTCTTTCATAAATGGATTCAAACAACGTTGAGCGTCAATGGTGGGCTTTACTCCATCTTCCATCAAAATTATGTGCATGCAAATTGTAGGGCAAAAAACAAAACCAAGTAAAGTTAAAAATAAAACCATTGATATACATACCCCCCACCTGTTGTAATATGTATGATATTGGACTGCACGTAAAGTAAATGAGACAGGATATTTAACTAGGTTCAGCAAGTGGTACCTACATCCCGGAGAGTAGCAACGGTAACCTTTCCACTATAGAGATACAAAGAAATACAACTATAACATTATTTCTCTCTCAATCTCTCTTCCTCTCTTCCGTTCAATTGTGTATATTTACAAGGGTTTTCAGCCGAAAAACACCATGAACTATCACGCATGTCAAAATGTCCATCCTGAATTTTTTTTCCTGTCAATTTAGCCCTTGTTTTTTATCGGCAATTTACCCCCCCACCGTTAGTTTTTAGCGAATTACATCCAAATCTCTGTTAGTTTTCTACGTGGCACTATAGGTCTCACAAATTTTTTATTAACAAAATTTTAAAAAACCGAAAAAAGAAGATTTTTTTTAATAAAACTCTCTCTCTCTCCCGAACCCAGAACCTTCTCTGTTAGGGTTGATGGAGAAGGAGAGATATCTGATGAACATGAAGATCAGATGGGGTTGGTCTTGGGCTGGGCCGGAGAGGTGGGATGGGTGTGGGGGAGGGGTTCTGGTTTCTGCAGGTGGGGGTGGGAAGAGGAGGGAGGGGTCTGTGGGTGGTGGTTGGGAGTTCTATAGCAGTCAAACACATTTACATGTTTGAGATTGTGTGTGTGGAATTTTCTATATCAGTCAAACACATCATCATCTCTGCTCAGCAATTTTCTTTTCAAAGAATTAGTGTTTCTCACAGAAGCAATAGCAGAGTGCATAAGGTTTGGTCCATTAGATGATCTTTGTTTCTTTGGCTCTATTAGTGCAGGCTTCTTGAGTGCCTTTTCATTCATCAACCTTTCTCTCTTGGACTTAGACGACACCATAGATGGGGCAACTGGGTGTGCAGCCTCAGCAATTTCAGATTCTCTCTCTGCTACTGCTGCACAATTTGCGCATTTGTGCGTATATTTCTCAGTGTCAACCCTAACAATCTCAAGCAACCAACCCATATTAGTCAACTGATGTAAATTTTCGAACACCTGAAAAAAAGTATCCAAAAATCACAAATTAAATTACTCGCAAGCGCACGAATCAACAATAGTATAGAGATATGCATGTACGAGGTCGAACCCACAAGGACTGATAAAAACAACTTAATTAATTAAATCGCACTAAACCCAATTAAACGAACAATTGATTGATTTGAGTGATGAATTAAAGAAAACTTAAATTGCGAGAATTAAAAGAAAGAAAAATAAACACTCAACAAAGATAGAGTTTAAAAGAAATCAAGTTATGAAGATCTAAGGTTATGAATCCACCAATGACAATCCTATTTCCTTTTCTTAGAGCCAATTACTATCCAATTATGAAGCCAATGTTAAAGGTTGTTCTTTCTAAAGTATGAAGTAAGCCTGTCAATGTCATAAATCGTGTATCCCCATATGCAATTCTACCCTGTCAAGGTGTTAAAATTTAACATATAAGAACCCGTTAAGATTAGAAGAATTCAATCAACCAAGTAGGACTAGTGGATGGCGTTTCTCTCCTAGCTATCTACTCTTCTTAATCTTAGTTCCAATAAACCTAGTGGATGACGTTTCTCTCCTAGATTTATCCAATTATCTAGATGCAAAGTTCCTAGTGGTGATCAAGCAATAGGATTTCAAACCTAGAATAAAATTCACACAAAGAATAAGAATTTAACACAGCATATAATTGAATAGAAATCAACAAAGTACTTCGCAAATAATCATGTCATGGCTTCATCATAAACCTTAGAAAGGAATTTAGTTACACATAGTCATAATAATAATCACAAGAGAAATCATGAAGCAATAAAACCTGGAAAATAATGGTGTTGCGCACGCTTAAGCTCTCTGTCGTCTCTTGAATGGAAATTGTGTAAAGGTTGACTAGAGAGAGCTTAAGGTGGCCTTATATAGTGCAAAAATAAATAAACCCTCATCTCAAAAGGTCTGGAAAAACTATCCTAAAACAAAACAAAACCCTAAACAATTATGGAAACAAACTAGGAAAGAATCCTTCTTTGACTGGGAGACACGTCAGCTGATTTGCACGAAATCTTTGAGGTCGTTCCATTTCCTAGAAAAATCTGGAAAAATATGGGAAACGTAGCTTTATCACTAAGCTTTCCAGGGACGTATTACACGTCACTTAGAAAAATCGGGAAGGTCATTAAATGTTCAATCTCCCATAGCAGCACAGTTCTGACGGGAATGCAGCTTTGACTGTCTTGACTTGCAGGTCTGGAACAATTGGCTTCATAGAAAATTATGAAAATTTGACACAATGATCCTCAATGTCTTAGCTTTCTTCTCCAATTGGCCTTGCACTAAAAATCCTTCGGAAAGTCGATTTTCCATCAAAAACCTTCTAAGAGCGCAGAAAAGCTGAAAATAAGGAAAGTAAAGTAATAAGGCTCTTTTTAATCAACTTTCCCTACGAAAACCAAATATAAAGGAGCTAAAAATATAAGAAATAAGGCACTTATCATCAACTTGCGATTGTACATGCCATCAAACACATCACTGCTGAGGTGGTAGAGTTGTTGGGATTAACATTTCTGGGTTTAGAAGGACTCGATTTGGCAGTCAAAACCCACAATTTTCAGTCGATGCTTTAGCCAATTTCACCCTTTTGCAGTCGAGACTAGCCAAGAGAGAGAGAAAAAAAATCAATTTTTAATTCAACAGTGAAGCATGTGCTTGACATGTGACTTTTTTAACAGAGATTTGGATGGAATTCGCTAAAAACTAACAGTGGGGAGTAAATTGGCGATAAAAAAAAATACGAGGGCTAAATTGGTAGGAAAAAGAATTCAGGGTGGACATTTCAACATGCGTGATAATTCAGAGTGTTTTTCGGCATAAAACCCTATTTACAAAGGGGAGGGGAGACCTTATTTATAGGCAATGAGAAAGAGAAGCAGCTAAGCCTCTGTGAATGCACAATTCATATGCAAGCCTCCGTGAATGCACAATTCATATGCATGTGAGTTTTTCCAACATGTGGGCTCCACAATATTATTTTACAACACCACCCACTTTTTATTTTTTATTGTTGCTGTTGCAATAGAAAAAAAAAACCAAAACAAAATCAAAGTAAAATTGTAATCATTGATGTACAAAGGTGAGCCTCAAACCCACGCCATAAGTAGAAGATAAAGTGCAGCAAAACAACGCTGCCAAATCCGTCCCTGTGTAAATGTCCTACGTGGGTTTTATATATACAATATTTAAAATATCAATATATATAACATATACGTTAAAAAAATTGGGGGCCTAAAAATGGAAAGTCCTGTGCGGTGGCACCACTTGCACACACTCAGGGCCGCCACCTCCTCCTTCCTCCGCAAAAAGCTAATCAAATCTAAAAGCTCCACCCAACCATGGATGATATCATATGTGGCGGAATAACCGATTCTCCAGGAACCGTAAACAGCGTGGAAACCATAAGCCTCGCTCGCTTCGCCATCGAAGAACACAAGAAGGAGGTAAAAAAAAACCCTTTTATTCTATTTCTGTCAAACAAAGTTTGTGAATGGGATTTTGATTAATTGGTTAATTCATTAGTTAATTTGATTGAATAATTGTGCAGAATCCTCCGCTTGAGTTTGTGAGGGTGGTGAATGAAAAGCGCCAAGTAGTTGCTGGGATTCTGTACTATTTGACTATTGAGGCCACCGACGCAGGCAAGAAGAAGCTCTTTGAAGCCAAGGTCTGGGTGAAGGCTTGGGAGCACTTCAAGGAAGTGGTGGAGTTCAAGGAAGTGAAGTCCACGGAAGTGCAGGAGGAGTTCAAGCACGTTACTGACTCTTAGTTTGTGTTCACTACTACAAAAATCGAAATAGACGTCGGTAAAATGACGACGGACAAAATAAATACCGTCGTTAAATTTTAAACGACGACGGTAATATAAAAACCGACGTGGATAAGAAACTAAAACACCCAAAAATTGGAAATTCATTTGGGCATTTTTAAAACACGACGCATAAAACTTTAAAAGCGACGTCTTATTAAACATGCCCATTCGATCAGAAAAAAGACAACAAATAAACAACGACGGTATGTGTAAATATACCGACGTAGTAATTATAGACGACGTTTTACATATAATACCGCCGTTTTGAACATCCAATGAACACGACGGTAATTGTATTATTAGAGACGTATGAAGTACTATTTAATACGACCGTAATTTTATAAATACCGACATGTAAAGATAATTAACCACGTCTGTTTTTTATTATTTCACGCCGTATTATAAATTGGATTACGACAGTACTTATAAATAAAAGGTGGTGGTAAACAGTTACCACGTCGTCATAATATAATATAAGGACGTGGTTTTTTAGATAATACGGCGGTTCTATAAATTATATCGTCGTTGTAAATAATTTTAACGTCATTTATAGGAATTATACCGTCGTTGTTATTTAAAACAAGCGCGACAACAAAAGTCGAAATAAACGTCGAAGATAACGACGACGTAAATCATAAATACCGTCGTTGTAGGTTTCAAATTGAAACTTTCGAACTGAAACGTCTCGCTTTATCTGCGAATTGGAGACCAAACGGCGGCTTTTAGGTTTCCAAGTCGAAATAAAGGCCCTTTTCGGTTTCCAAGTCTTAATTAAGTCACTTTTAGTTTTCCAATTCTAAATATTTCCTTTAAATTGTAGTTTTTATTCCAAACGTTCAGTCTGAATTCTCACATCTCTGAATGGTTTCAGTCATATGCAAGATGTCTCTCTTGGGAACTCAGTTGTGTTTTTGCACCAAACCAATCTAAGAACTTCGGTTTGGTGCAAAACAACAACTGAGTTCCCCAGAAAGATTAAAAATTTTGTTTCTTGTTTAACACAAATTTTTATTTCTCTGTTGTTTTTGTATTTAAGACGTCGGTTTCGTAACTAACTGACGTAGTATAGTTTTATAACGTCCTATTATTTAAAAACCGTCGTGTATATTTTAATTTATACACGGTTTAATTTTACTTGCTTCTTTTTTTTTAATCTTGGTTATAAATGTATCCAAGTTATAAATGTATCTCTAACTAAAACTTGCTTATATCCGAGGTACTTTTTTACTTGCTTCCGTCGTTTATATCCAAGTTATAAATGTATCTCTAACTAAAACTTGCTTCTTCTTTTTTAATCTTGGTTTTGCAGTGCAAGAAGGCAACGCTAGCTCATACCCACACAAGAACAAATTGAAGAAATTCGGATCGAATTATAGTTTAATGAAACAAATTATTTTGTATGTATAGGAATGGTAAATATTTTGTATGGATATATAGATGAAGATTGGTAAATATTTTGTATGTAATTATTATTGATCTTCAAGTTTTATGAAACAAATTATTCTTGAGTATATTTATTGTTCACAAAGCATTATATATGGTTGTTTTTTTAGCAAGAAAAATCGTTGCAGAGAACCATTGGAAGCAAGAAAAAAATATAAAAATGTAAAATTACTAAATCTTTGGATATATAAACGACAGTTCTTTTCAATAACCGTCGTCTTTACATTAATAGACGACAAATCTATCACAAAACCGCCTTCTTTACATATAATAGACGACATTTCTTTCATAAAAATTGTCGTCTTTATATATAATAGACGACATGTAAGGTAATTAACCACGTCGGTATTTATTATTTTACGCCGTATTAGATGTTATACTACGACAGTTCTTATAAATAAAAGGTGGTGGTAAATCATTACTACGGCGTTATAATATAATATACCGACGTGGTTGTTTAGATAATACGACAGTTCTATTAATTATATCGCCGTTGTAAATCATTTTCACGTCGTTTATAGTAATTATACCGTCGTTGTTGTGTAAAACAAGCGCGACAACAAAAGTCCGAATAAACGTCAGTACAACGACGACGGTAGAAATAAATACCGTCGTTGTAAGTTTCAATTTCGAAACTTTCGAAATGAATCGGCACGCTTTATCTGCCAAATTGGGAACTGAAACGGCGGCTTTTAGGTTTCCTAGTCGAAATAAAGGCCCTTTTCGGTTTCCAAGTCTTAATAAAGTCACTTTTAGTTTTCCAATTCTATATAATTCGTTTAAATTGCTGTTTTTATTCCGGACGTTCTGTATATCTCAATTCTCACCTCTCATGCAAGAATGTCTTTCTTGCGAACTCAGTTTTTGTTGTACACCCAACCCATCTAAGAACTTCGGTTGGGTGTAAAACAAGAACTGAGTTCTCAAGTAGGATTGTATATTTAGTTTCTTGTTAGCACAAATTTCTATTTCTCCGAAGTTTTTAGTTAAGACGTCGGTTTTTAAATAACTGACGTAGTATATGTTTATAACGTCCGTATTATTTAAAAACGTCGTGTATATTTTAATTTATACGCTGCTTTTATTTTACTTGACGTCGTCTTTAAAAACGCGGTCTTTTGAAAAATTTGACCGCGAAATGTAATTTTTGAATTTTCCCAAAACCCTATATATATAACATTTCGCTATCTTTCTTCAACTCATATTCTGACCTTAAGTTTTCTTTCTCCATCAAGTTGCTCCAAGTCGAGGTACATTTCATTCCGGCTGCTCATATTCTAATCTCTCATTCCGGTTTTCGGTTTCGATTTCTCAAGTTATTCCCACTTCTGGCTTTTTTTCTTGTTTCTTTTTTTAATCCTGTTATATGTATCTCTAACTAAAACTTGCTTCCTTTTTTAATCCCTGTTGTTTGCGATTGCAAGAAGGCAACGGTAACTCATACACACAAGAACAAATTGATGAAATTCGGATCGTTGTATAGATATTTTGGAGACATTTGAAGATGCATATGCAGTGATATATAGTTTAATATTATGGATATGATATTTTGTATAGATATATAGGAATGAAGATTGATATTTTGTAATTATTATTGAATATTCAAGTTTTATGAAACAAATTATGGTTGTTTGGAGCTGAATTTATTGTTCACAAAGCATTATGGTTGTTTTTAGCTAAAATAGTTGTAGAGAACAATTGGAAGCAAGGAAAAAAAGGTAAAATGTAAAAATAAAACATCTTTGTAATAATAAACCTCAGTTCTTTCAAAAAACCAGCGTCTTTACATCAATAGACGACTATTCTATCATAATAGACGACATTTTTTCATAACAACAATCGTATTTAAATATAATAAACGACTGTTATTTCATAATAGACGACATATTTCACAATAATAGACGATCGTTATTTCATAACAACCGTCGTATTTACATGTAATAGACGATCGTTTCTATCATAATAGACGGCAGTTCTTACAAACCGTCGTCTTTAATCATAATAAACGCTATTTTTTTATAAAAACGTCGTCTTTAAGTTAATAGACGCCGCTTTTAGTAAAGTGTCGTTTTTATATAATATAGACGACGGTATTTTACCGACGTGGTTTTATGCGTAAAGATGTCGGTCGATTCCTCGACGGTTGAGAAAGTAAATTTACGACGGTAAATTACCGTCGTCTATTGCGATTTTTGTAGTAGTGGTTGAGAGGTTCGCGCCCTTTCATTTGTTTGTGTTGTTTTTTTTCTAATTACCTGGTCATTTCTTTGGAAAACATAAATTGTTCTTTAGTAAAAGGATGATAAAGAAATCCACAAGGTGGCGGTAGTTTTGAACTCATATTGCTAATGTCTATAGGAGGATCTTTTAGCTCCTTGAGTGGCTCCTTTCTACTTTGGATGCAGCCATCAGTGATTGTTGTTAAAAACTAATGCACACTTGTGTAGTAGACTCTAGAAAAATTGAGAAGATTGACAAGTCAAATGTTGGCTCTTCACTAGAAAATTCTTAATAATTATCTATTGTATCATTAACTAGAGAAATCTAGAATTGTATAAAAAGTAGTGGCTGAAAAATGACTTTGGATAGTCGGTTACTGTGCAAACCGACTATCCAAGCCAACTTAACATTCCTATATATATGTAAAGTAGCAGCCCACTTATGTATTCAACAAAAACTAAGTAAGAAAATCTGAAAACAGCTGCCCAACTCTCCAGTCAACTCAAGTCTTGTATTGTACCTTTCCTACTTCAATTAATAAAATAAAATTACCTTGTCCATAACCACCTTCCCACATAGAAAGCTATTGTCCTTAACCTCTTCTCTCTTATTCCTACAGTTGTATTAGAGCAACACCATACACACCACACCTACTCAAAAACCAACAAGTGGTATCAGAGCTTGTTCCGATCAACCTTGGGCATTGGTTCACTCTAATCCTTCATCATGTCCACCACTAGCCAAAACTCTATCCCTCTTCCTATTTTCACCAGAGAAAACTATGATTTCTGGAGCATTAAGATGAAGACCTATTTCATGTCTCAAGAATTATGGGACATAGTTGAAAAAGGGTTTTCTAATCCAGAAAATCCCACAGTTGAGCAGATAAGGCAACAAAAGAAAGATGAGTCAAAGGATGCAAAGGCCCTATTCGCCTTGCAACAATCCTTGGATAATACGATATTTCCAAGGATCACGGGAGCCACTACATCAAAGGAAGCATGGGAAACTTTGAAGGAGGAATTTCAAGGTAATGCCAAGGTACGTGCAGTAAAACTACAAACTTTGAGAAGAGAGTTTGAGAATATCAAAAATGAAGGATTCTGAGACTGCTTAAAACTATTATGCAAAAATAAAAGAAATAATCAATCAATTGAGAGCTTATGGAGAAAATATAACTGATTCAAGAATTGTAGAAAAAATACTTATCAGTCTTACTGATAAGTATGATCCTTTAGTTACTGCCATTGAACAGACAAAAGATTTAACTAGTCTGTCAGTGACAGAACTAATGGGCTCTCTTGAAGTATATGAGAAAAGACTGAGTAGGCGAAATGAAAATTCAGTAGAAAGTGCCTTTCAGTCAAAACTAAATTTAAGGTCTCAGAAAACTAAAGAAGGGGAAAGGAAAATTGGAGAAAGTTCTAGAAGAGAAGATTATAAATCCAATAAGAATTGGGGAAATAAAAAAGAAATGAAAGAGAGGAAAAACTTTCCTCCATGTGGGGTATGTAAAAACACAAACCACTTAGAAAAATATTGTTGGTTCCGTGACAAGCCCAAATGTAGAAACTGCAAAAAATTTGGGCACATAGAAAAAAATTGCAGGTTTAAAAACAATTCTCAAGCAAATTATTCTGAAGAAAAGAAAGATGAGCATGTGCTTTATGCGCATCAAGCAACTTCAGAAGGAGCCAACATGAAATGGTATATTGACAGCGGCTGCAGTAACCACCTGACTGGAGATGA
This sequence comes from Prunus padus, assembly GCA_024362665.1. Classification (NCBI taxonomy): domain Eukaryota; kingdom Viridiplantae; phylum Streptophyta; class Magnoliopsida; order Rosales; family Rosaceae; genus Prunus; species Prunus padus. The sequence continues at coordinate 27,450,852 of JANFAM010000017.1, forward strand.
GAGCATCTTCACCAACATAGACAAGTCCGTAAAATCCCAAGTTAAAATGGGAAATGGCGCTGTGGTGGAGACAAAAGGAAAAGGTACGATCTCTATTCAAACTAATAAAGGAACTAAATATATTAAAGACGTTCTACTAGTACCTGCCCTGGAGCATAATCTATTGAGTGTTGGACAAATGATAGAAAATGGATACTCTCTGCACTTTTGTGGAGACTCCTGCACAATATTTGATAAAAGAGATAAAAATCAAATATTTACAAAAGTAAGGATGGAAAATAGAAATTTTCCCATCCAATGGCAATTCATAAAAGCCACAGCCATGAAAGCTAATGTGGACGAATCATGGTTATGGCATAAAAGATTTGGCCACTTTAACCTTCATGCACTAAAAATACTTTACCATAAAAATATGATGAGAGACCTCCCGAGCATAAAAGAGATCCAAGATGTCTGTGAAGGTTGCCAACTTGGCAAACAACATCGACAAGCATTTCCATCCGGAAAGGCTTGGCGAGCTAAGGCCTTGTTGGAGCTTATTCACACAGACGTTTGTGGACCCATGAGGACTCCATCTCTTGATAACAACAGGTACTTTATCCTGTTTATAGATGACTATACGAGAATGACGTGGGTTTATTTTCTAAAAGAAAGATTAGAAGTGTTTAATATTTTCAAAAAATTTAAAACCCATGTTGAGAAACAAAGTGGCCACTATATTAAAACTCTAAGAAGTGATAGAGGTAAAGAATACACCTCTAGAGAATTTAACAAATTTTGTGAAGATGAAGGAGTTGAGCACCAACTAACAGTTGGCTATGCTCCTGAATAAAATGGAGTCTCTGAAAGAAAAAATAGAACTGTCATGGAGATGGCAAGATCCATGCTATTTGAAAAAGGTTTGCCAAAGACATTCTGGGCAGAAGCAGTATATACAACAGTATACTTGCTAAATAGATGCCCAACAAAAGCTTTATAAAACAAGACTCCTATTGAGGCTTGGAGCAATATAAAGCCATCAGCAAAGCATCTCAAAATATTTGGATGTATTTGCTATGTGCACATTCCTAAGGAGAAAAGACACAAGCTAGAAGAAAAATCTGAAGTTGGCATATTTTTGGGATACAGTTCCCAATTTAAAGGCTATCGAGTCTACAATCCCAGAACTAAGAAGTTCATGATAAGTCGAGATGTTGAGTTCGATGAATCAGCATCATGGAACTGGGGTGAAGAAAAAGTTGAAAAGAAAAATGTCACTACAACACAACCGTGCAGAGAGGAAATTGAAGAAACTCCAGGTACGCCTCCATCACCGACAACAACTCCTCCACCTATACAACATGAAGACTCTCCAGAACCAGAACAAAGAACAAGATCTCTCCAAGATATATATGAAACTTGCAACTTCATAACTATAGAACCTGAAAGTTTTGAAGTTGCAATAAAAGAAGAAATTTGGAGAAAGGCTATGGAAGAAGAAATAAAAACAATTGATAAAAATAAAACATGGGAGCTCGTTGATCGCCCAAAAGATAAAGAGATCATTGGGGTTAAATGGGTCTATAAGACCAAATTTAATCCTGATGGATCAATACAAAAGCATAAGGCGAGGCTAGTTGCTAAAGGCTACACACAGCAGCCGGGCATAGACTACAACGAGACATTTGCACCAGTTGCAAGACTTGACACTATAAGAGCACTGGTAGCACTAGCAGCTCAAAAGAAATGGAGAATTTATCAACTAGACGTAAAGTCTGCATTTCTAAATGGAGAGCTCGAAGAAGAAATCTATGTGGAGCAACCATAAGGATTTATTGAGCAAGGAGGAGAAGATAAAGTACTCAAGCTAAAGAAAGCATTGTACGGACTCAAGCAAGCGCCACGAGCATGGAACAGCCGCATAGACAAATACTTCATCAACGCAGGCTTCAAGAGAAGCAAAAGCGAGCCTACTCTCTACACCAAAACTCAAGGTAACTCTGATATCTTGATAGTCTCTATATGTGGATGATCTCATCTACACTGGAAATAATGAAGAAATAATTCAAGAGTTCAAAAAAGATATGATGAAAACATTCGAAATGAGTGACCTTGGGCTGATGAACTACTTTCTGGGCATTGAGATAAACCAAGAAGAAGATGGAATCTTCATATGCCAGAAAAAGTACACTCATAATCTATTGAAGAAATTCAAGATGTCCGGGTGCAAGACTGTGGCTACTCCGCTTATCACCAATGAGAAATTAAGAAAGGAAGATGGGTCAGGTAAAGCAAATGGATCAATCTATAGAAGTCTCATTGGAAGCTTGCTTTACTTAACAACTACAAGACCCGACATCATGTACGCGACAAGCTTACTATCAAGATTTATGCAAAATCCAAGCCAAATACACTATGGAGCAACAAAGAGAATACTGAGATACTTGCAGGGCACAATCAATTACGGCATATGGTATAAGTCCACTAAAGATCCAAGACTATTTGGCTACACAGACAGTGATTGGGCTGGTTCAGTGGATGATATGAAAAGCACATCAGGCTATGCATTTACAATTGGATCAGGAATATTTTCATGGTCGTCAAAGAAACAAGAAACTGTGGCTCAATCATCAGCAGAAGCCGAGTACGTAGCAGTAGCAAGTTCAGCCTGTCAAGCTATATGGCTCAGAATAATATTTGAAGATATGGGAGAGTGCCAAACAGAAGCTACTGAAATACTCTGCGACAACAAGTCTGCTATTGCAATGGCAAAGAATCTAGTGTTCCATAGCAGGACAAAGCATATCGCCATCAAGCATCACTTCCTACGAGAAGTCTCAACAAATAAAGAAGTTGAGCTCAAGTATTGCAAGACAGAAGAGCAAATCGCAGACATCTTCACTAAGGCACTTACAAGACCAAAATTCGAACTGCTACGAAACATGCTCGGAGTAACACAAATGTGCATTAAAGAGGAGTGTTAAAAACTAATGCACACTTGTGTAGTAGATGGTCTGCCCTTGCAAGTGTACAAGAATGATGTAGTATAGCGTTTGACAAGTCCAAGTATATCGTTCCCACGAGGATTCCAAATTAATCTAATATTCGAATACCTAAATTAAATCTAATTGATACGCGAGTGAATTTGTAGAGATTGTTGTTGTGAAAGTTTATGAAACAAACAAGAAATTAATAAAAAAAATTAGAATAAAAAGTTTGAATTTTAAGGTTGAAGAACAATGATGAAGGTCTAGGGTTTCGGAATCAACCACAAGCAATCCAAGTTAGATTTCAATGCATTCAACAGATTCTTTCGATTCTTTAGATGATAATTCCCGTATCTAAGTCCTTTTCAGGCACTTAGACCATAGTTTTCCTTAAGTGTAAGATTATTTTCTAGTTCAGACAAAGATCATATACCCAATCATGCAATCTATCCTGGTTAAGGCATAAATTTAACAAGTTGGATTCATTACGTTATAGAAAACAAGGGAACCAAGCAAACCATTATTCTTCGTCAAGCAATAATGTAATTTACCACACTTAATCACAAGAAGCTAATTGAATTATATTGCTGGTTCTGCCTCAAATTTATCTTCTAATTTTACTAGATGCAAAGCCCTAAGGTGATCAGTCAAAGAACTTAAACAAATAGCAACAATTAAAATAGTGATTAAGCATTCATCTGAAAGAAACTTAGAATCCATTAAATAACATTAGAAATCATAACTATCCATGCTCGGGCGTCATCCTCGCCCTAGAGAATAATTTAGTTACGCATGTTCAAAGAAAACATAATTGAAAAACTAGAAAACATAAAATAAAACTTATGGATTGTGACGATGCTCGAGAACTTGATGATGGCAGCGGCTCTTTGACACTCCTTCCAACTCCAGCATAAAAAAACTCTAATTTTCTGATCTTCTTTAAATAAGGAACAAATCCTCTTTTCACTCGGTAACTTTGCTTTCCTAGTTTGGCTCCAATTGACTTTAATGAGTTGGCATCCAAAATCCTACTAAATATAGGATCATACTTCAGAAAATTATCCCAAATCCTTGTAAATACTTTCCAAATGCAATTGACATAAATTGGACTCCAGAGATTAAACTAAAAAGGATTATTTTTGCAAAACCCGCAGAACACATTCTGCTCGAACTGTCTGTACTAAAACGGCCACAACTCTCTCCACACATGTCCGAATCACGAACCGTAAAATTCTACGAAAAGCTAACATCCGTATCTTTCCAACGATATAAGACTCAACATCTGGTTCACTCTGAGGAAGTACAGTATATTCTGTCAAGTTGACTGATCTGCACAGCACATTCTTGTGAAACATATTTTAATCCCAAAAATGCTCCTTTTGCTTGCTTTTCCATCTTTACTCTTCAAACCTAATAAAACATAAAACTAAGTAAAAATGGACTAAACTCACTCAAGAACATAGCAAGAATCTAAGAGAAAGATAATAAAAATGTACGAAATAATGGTTATATCAGTAGACTCTAGAAAAATTGAGAAGATTGACAAGTCAAATGTTGGCTCTTCACTAGAAAATTCTTAATAATTATCTATTGTATCATTAACTAGAGAAATCTAGAATTGTATAAAAAATAGTGGCTGAAAAATGACTTTGGATAGTCGGTTACTGTGCAAACCGACTATCCAAGCCGACTTAACATTCCTATATATATGTAAGGTAGCAGCCCACTTATGTATTCAACAAAAACTAAGTAAGAAAATCTGAAAACAGCTGCCCAACTCTCCAGTCAACTCAAGTCTTGGATTGTACCTTTCCTACTTCAATTAATAAAATAAAATTACCTTGTCCATAACCACCTTCCCACATAGAAAGCTATTGTCCTTAACCTCTTCTCTCTTATTCCTACAGTTGTATTAGAGCAACACCATACACACCACACCTACTCAAAAACCAACAATTGTATATACTCAATTTCCTTCTTCAGTGGTTCCCACTTCAAATTTGGAGCCAAATTTTTTCTGGGATTTTTTTTTTTGTATTTGGTTTTGTTTCCGCATGAAAAATGATATATTCTTCTGCTTTTCATAGTTGGGTAGGATAGGAAGGAGACTGTTCATCTTCTTCTTATGCAGAAAGAAGAAATAGGAAACAAAACCATATCAGAACTCATGGTCTAACATGGCATATATATTTTTAGCCTTTGAATTCTGTTTTTAAAAGTATGAATATTGGTCTATATTACAAAGGATCGATCTGTAATTTGTACCTATTTCTATATGTTTAAACTGTGAGAGCAGGTGATGAAGAAAATGGAAAGTTGAAGTCTATGACGCTAAGTTTAAAGTTGAAGTGTAAGAATAATGGAGCCAAACCGCTGTTAATATACGAGCCTGTATCGTGCCAATCTTGTATGAATTGGGGTGTATACATGCTTTAGTGGCTGTTATAGTATTTCTCTTGTGCAAATCTTATAAGATTAAGGTGTTGTTGTAGACTTTTTTTTCCCCTTATCTTTGTCTCAACTCAATCTCCCCACTATATCTCTACATGCAATGTGCTGGAATTAATTGTGAAGGCGTTTCTGATACCAATTCACTTTCGGCTTGTACGGACCCCAATCTTTAAGCTCTCTGAAGTTTAGGAGATACATTACTAGATGTGCCAAAAAACCATAGTAATAAGTGAACAAATTGACCTAAGAGCGGCCATTATTTTGGAATAGAAGTTTTGTAAAGTGGCTATTTTAGCACACAGCCCTAATAAAAATCCAACAAGTAGCGAGAAGGAAGAATTAGTGAAATTGTCAACTCTTGTTACAAAAACTCAAGAATCTGCTTGAAATGTCATCATTAATTCATTTTACTGACAATCCTTGCAAACATTGGTGGAGAAATATGAAAAAGAAGATGAAACGGCAGCAGTGGGAGAAAAACATTGGTGAATTTATTTATTTTTTATTTTTTTTTAAACTACTTGTTAATTACTGTTGTACCTGTAGTGTTTTTCATTTAATGTAAGTGTGTTTGTGCCAAAAATAGTGTATGTAGGAATGCTTCAAGCAACCTTGTTGGAGAAGCTTCTAACCTTGGAAGGCACAAACCTTGTTAGGGAAGTCTCTAACTTAGACTTGTTAGAGAAGCCTTGTTGGCATAACTTGTTAGGGAAGCTCCTTGTCAGGGAAGTTTCATCCTTGTATAAATATATTGTAAGTAATACAAAGAAAAAACAAGTTGAAAACCATAAAATATTTTCTCTCATCCTCATATTTTATCATGGTATCAGATCAGCGATCTTAGAATTGATGACTCTTGCTTCGAATCATTGCTACCGCCATGGGGGAAGATGTTTTTTTCCCTACTAGAAGTAGTACCACCAACCGTTCTCAACCTACCTACCTAGAAGCATTGACGACCCTGATCCTGACCCAAACACCGACCCGACCAACCAGACTCACTTGGACTAGGTGTTGCCATCGACCCGACCGATTGGCAACATATGGATTAGGTGTTGCCACCGACCGATAGACCCCGATGATCAAGACCTCAACCCGACTAAAACTACACCCTATGATCTTCCGCTGCAATGATTACGAGAAGTGGTTGCACACACTGTGGCGATCCAAGACACCCCCTTGAGACTTGTTTCAAATTAAAAGGCTACCCCGAATGGTGGGATGAACTCAAAGATCAAAGATGACGTAAAGCTGCAAGTAGTGGCTCTAGTTATGTTTTTCATACTTCATTTAACAGTGATTCGACCAGCCGGATAATTGATTCCGACGCAACTAATCATATGACATTTGACACCAATGATTTTTTGAGTACCAGCCAACCCAGACGAACTAGTATTGCTAATGCCAATGGAGTTACTTCCCATGTGACAGGGGCGGGCACTGTGGCTCTCTCATCCTCTCTTTCATTGTCTAATACTTTACTTGTTTCATCTCTATCAAATAAGTTGATGTATGTTAGTCAGATTACTAAACAATTGAATTGTTGTGTACTAATTTACCTGAGTTTTTGTTTATTTCAGGATATTCACACTAAGGAGATGATTGGTCGTGGTACTATGAGAGGGGGCTATATTATGTGGATGACCTCAGTCTAGGCATGGCTAACAATGTGACGCATCCCTCTGATAGCAAATAAAGGCAAATTTGGTTGTGGCACCACCAATTGGGACACCCACCCTTTGGTTATATAAAGCATATTCTACAAGATTTGTTATCAGATTTCAAGGCCTCGACTTCCAATGTGACACTTGCATTTTGGCCAAGAGTCATCGTGTGCCCATCCGTTGAGTACAAGTAAGAGAACTACTCAATTTATGCTAATTCACTTTGATGTATGGGGGTCATCACCTATAATTGCTCATTCTGGCTTTCGATGGTTTGTGACATTTGCGGATGATTGTACCTGCATGACGTGGCTCTACTTGATGAAGAATAAAAGTGATGTGTTTACTATATATAATAGTAATAAAAAGAAAGAACAAGTTCCTGAGGAGGAAGAGGAGCACGACTCACGACCACATTGTTGAAATATAAGTGTATTTAGCTGAAATATGCGTTTAGGTTCATTAAGTATGATTATCGGCATGCTTAAGATGTAAGCCTTTGGATTATGGTCCAATGGACAGCTAAGATGTAATGCTTAGAGTAAGTGATAGTTTGTGACACGTGTCTCTATCTCATAGGGTAGTAGTGTGTTAGCTAGATTGAGCTTAGGGGTGGGCATCTCAACCGAAAAATCCGCGTACCGACTGTACCGTACCGACGGTTTGGTTTGGTTTGGTTAATTTATTATTTTATTATTATTTATTCTCCCGATCCGATCCGAACCGAAGCCTTTGGTTAAAGAACGGTTAACAATATGTCCAACCCGCGGAAACCCGTACCGAACCGCATATTAATAATATTTTATTATTTTAATACAAATATACATGTGTCAACATTTTATTGGCTTTGAGGAATATAGTGGTGGGCTGCGCAACACTTGAATAGCCCACTGAAACCCTAAAAACTTAACTAGCTAAGTCATTTCCCTCTCACATCTCCATTCAGCCGCACCACAGACAATATATTAGAATTGATCTCTCACCTCTCTGTGAACTCATCTCATATCACCCAAATTTGCGCCACTATCAACATCATCTCATCCTCATCAGCAGCAACACCACTCTAAATCTCCAAGAAGGTATTAACTAAAAACCCCAAATCTGCCAGAGTTTTAATGTTTATATTGTCTTGCTTTTCTTCTCTTTTTTTTATATATACTTTGTATATCTATGCATGAATCATGCTATATATAATATATACAAACGACAACATAGATCCATTAATGTAAAAGTTTATATATATATATATTTGTGATGTAAATGGAAGGGTAGAGTGATAAACAGGATAATGATGGGAGCTGGGTCATAATCAAAATGGAGCTTCAAAGCCCCACAGTTCAGACCCATTTAATATGATAATAAATATTGGCTTTGATTTATGAAATGGTTGTTTAATATGAGAATATATATTGTCTTTGACTTATGACAGGGTAGGTGTCGTGATTTTACATGAATTCAAACCCAAGTTTTACTACACCACCCTCTGCACCAAATCTGCACAGTTCCGTTCCCCCACTTTCAACAACTAATAGCGTTGGAAAAAGAAAATGGTGGAAGCCTTGGTTTGCACAAGTGATTGGTTGAAAGCCGAAGAATTCTCTTTTTACAAAGAACCCACCAAGGAGGAACTTGAGTTTTATGACACTTTGGAGCAAATTGAAATAGGTAAAAACTTCTAATTTTTCTAATTTATTTTGGTTCTCAATTGCATTCATATGAAATATATGTTTTTCTAACTATCATTGTTAATTTAATCATGTAGAAGTGGACACTTTATCTCAAATGGCAGAGCTAGTGGCCACAACCTAATACTTTGTTGAAGCTGCTGTATTGAAAATTGGCATCTGTTTTTATGAGATGTTGTATTTTGTTGCTGCATTTGACAGTTTGAAACTTTAAAATAGTTTCATGTTGGTTTGTAATACTATATGTCATTTTATTATTTGGATAATTTGGAGTATTTATTAATGAACTTAAGTTATGTGAAATGGTTATAAATTGTATTTTTATTACACGGTTAATAGGTACTTTGTTAATTGGTACTACCCGCGTACCGAACCAATCCGACCCGAAAATTTGGTTAACCAACCGAACGGTTAAATGGTTAAATGGTTGGTTAATGGAAGAGAAATTGTTCTACCGAAAGGTATGGTACGGTTAATGGAAGAGCCTTCTACCGTTCCAATCCCACCCGTGCCCACGCCTAATTGAGCTGATGTACTGGAATATTCTCTATTCCTAACGGTTTCTATATCAAGCACGTTGTGTGCATGAGCTGAGTAATGCAAGTGTGAGATAACAGTCTCATTTTTCTGTGCTTTCGTCTCTCTCAAGTTTCTCTCTGAATTTCATTTTTCTTCCTCTAGTTTTCTGAGCTCCCAATACAGATAAAATCCAAATCTAACTCAGATCATAGACTGAGAATTCTAACACACATACATCATACATCATACATCATACATGTATTTATGAATAATATGTTTGATTTTGATGGTAGAAGAAGAATGATCAAAGCAGACAAGAGAAGAGAAGAGTTTTACCTACCTGTACCGTATGTTAAGTTGTACCAACTTGGAAATCCCAGCAGCAGCAGCCGCAGCCGCAGGCCAGGCCGCCAGACTGATATCTCAAAACTCGAACGCCTTGTAATATAAATCCTACTCAATAAACAGAAAGAAAGAAGAGTAACGTTTGATTGATGTTATAAATACATAATGAGAGGGAGGAGGAGGAGGAGGAGAGAAATGGCTGTTGAGTTTAGACGACAACACAACACACGACACAACAAAACACTACACTTGTGGTGTGACCGTGTTATTATAAATGCTAGTACAATTATTTCCTTCCTTTCTTCACTTTCGCCACTCCGACGCGTGTTTTCTCTCACCCGCCCTCCCCCTCCCTCATTTCAAATTGAATTCAATTTCTCTTTGGCTTTCCTGCCTTGCATTTGGTTTCTTCAATTTTCTATATGCAAACCGAGCAGCAAATATTTATCCTGCTTTGTAATCATATATAAACTCCATTGTCATTGAATCAGATGTTGAGTTTATTTATCCATGCTTTGTAATCATATATAATGTCAAAAATAAAAATCTTCCATGATTAGGAAGATAACAGATTTTCTTATGACTGGAGATGCACGTTTCCCACAAGCAAAGAAAGATTTATATTCAAATAGTTCTATGCCTTCATTGTTTGCTAGGTGGGTGGTTTTGGTGGTCGGGGTGGTGGTTTGGGTGGCTAGAGTGGCTGGGTTGGTAGGTTGTGGAAGGGGGCAGTCGAGAGAAACAGAGGAACAATGGTGTTTTTTTGGTTGCAGGGAGAGAGGAACAATGGTGGTTTCTTTCTCTTTACCATAACCCAACGTCCATTTCTTTTAAATTTTTTTTACATTTTTTTTTATTTTAAATTTTCCAAGGAATTTGTCTTGTAGAATGAATAATTTGTCCTAATTAAAAATTATTTATTTTTAATTTATATTAAAAAATATTTTTTAATTAATGAAACTAAAGGAATTGATGCATGTGACCTGATTTGCTAACAGCTGCAAATACGGTGATCAAAATCGAAAAATTGAAATTTCGTTGACCAAAATTAAATTCGACTCTAACCTCAATGACCAAAATTGTAATTACCCATATAAATTATGTAGACCCTATGGTGGCTTCAAATGCATTTCTGTATTAGTGGTGGAGGTAGGGCTGGAAAAAAAATTGCAATTGAATCAGACTCCCAGATTTTCATGAACATGGTGATTGGAATAAAAAAAAATTGAAAATCATAGTGGGTGGGTGTGTGGAGTAGATTTTGGGGGTGAGATAATTTGTTTTGGTTGGAGTGTGAGAGACACAGAGACAAAGAAAGAGAGATGGCGGTGGCATGTGGATGATGGCGGATGAGAGGTGGTGGCTGCGAGTGAGAAGGGTTCATCTTAGTTTCAAATTATTTTTTGTGTTTTAAAAACTACAAATGCTTAATTAAGAGAATTTGCTTTAATTAATAATTAAATGGTATTTTAGGAATAATGATGGATGAAAAGATAGGATTGTGTTTTTTCAAATTTACATAATGAGTGGGGTGATAAGATGAATAGGGAAATAGAACGAGGGGCGAAAACACAGCACTCTAAGAAATAAAGAGCTTGTATCTTAAAATGTGTTGCTATTTGAATCATACGTACGGACTACATTATCTCTTTAATATAGGGGAGGCCCACCTCTCTTGTGGAGCATTATTGTTAGATCTGGCAATATTGTACACGACACGTTAACACGACACGAATTCGCGCGAAATTATCAGTAATTGGGTTCGCCTTATCGGGTCGGGTTGATAACGGGTGAACCCGTTAAGCACCTGTTATCTTAACGGGTCGTTTCAGTATTTTTCGCGAATAACCTGTTAACCCGTTAAGAGCGGGGGTATTTTTGTAAATTTACTTATAAAATCCCTATCTAACATCACCAATGGCATGCTCCTATCATTCCAAATTATTATTTTATTTATGTTCTTACTATTTTATATTGTTGATTAATTACTTAAATCCCTATGATTATTTCACTCTTGATTACAAATACAATCTAACTCACCAATGACATACATCTCTCATTCCATATTATTATTTTGTTTATTTTCTTATTATTCTACATTATTGATTAATTACTTAAATTCCTAGGATTATTTCGCTATTGATTACAAATACAATCTAACTCCACCAATAGCATCCTCCTTTCACTCCATATTATTATTTTAATTATTCTCAAATACTTAATATCTTATTCTTTTATCACAAAGAATTCTCTAATTTGTGTTTTTATTTAACAATTTGTTAACAAATATCGTCTATTTTTTTTAAATGGGTGAAGCGCATGAAATGAGCAAACAATAACTCATTAGTCTTGTCGGGTCGGGTTTTCACGAATTTGAATGGGTCGGGTTCGGGTTTAATATTTCCCACCCGTTAGCTTAACGGGTCGGATCGGGTCAATTCGCTTTTTAACGGGTTGACACGAACACGACACGAAACCCGCAAACACGACACGTTTGCCAGGTCTAATTATTGTATGTTGAATAATCACATCCCAAATCAGTTACAAATTGGAATGAGCCTTCATATATATTCCAAGTGGGGCATAAATAAAATAAAATGAAAATAAAAAGAAACCTTGTAATGGCATATGATCTCTCCAACATAATTGTTTGAAATTATACCAACAAACATCTCAATTTTTTTTTTTTGGACAGAACACCTCTCAACATGTACCACCCAAAATTGCACTATCATCAGATCACTATATATGTTAGTTGAATTGGCTTAGAATTTTAGTGTGCTCCCAAGTGGTGTTGGGTTCAAACCCATAAATGGTACCCGTTTGTTTGAATTTCCGTCCTCAAAACACCATTGTATTAATTTTTTTTTTTAACAGCTATATACCATTTCGAGCCAAATCCTACTTTTTAATGCTCTTACATATCAGGCAGATAAGACTTTAAAGTGCAGGCAGACCAAAGTATAAGTATAGAAAGAGAGACGCATGAAACACTTGGCATCAAATCTCTACGCATGCAATTCAAACCGCAATCCACCGCAATCTCACCACTTTGTATTTAATGTAAGCTCTCAATGTCTCACCTCCAATATGAACTTAAATATACCCATGTGCACTGATCCATCGCTCGATCAGGAGATAATAACTTGTAAAAAAAAGATAAAATAAAAGAATTTGTGTAGCAATAATTTTTTTTTGTTTATATAAAAAAGAAGGCCAAATTTTAATTAAGAAAATAACAATATCACCTGGCATGGAATGCCAGTGGCACCAAATCGGACAGAGGACTTGGACCCGCCGAGGGAGCCGGAGAATTTCTACAGATGGGACACGTGGCGCTCATACTAAGCCACTCGTCAACACAGTCGGCATGAAAACAATGGTGGCAATCCGGGATGCACCTCACTTGATCCCTGGGCTTGTAGTCGGACAAGCAGATGGAGCAAACGGCGTCGTTGCGCTGGGGGAGGCGCCTGCTTTCGCCGAGCACCAGCTTCGGGTAAGAGTCGATGGTGGGCCCGTCGAGGCCCATTACGACAACGACGGGGTCCGTTGAGTTTACGGCGGCGCTGCGGTTGCTGTGTTCGTAGAAGTTATTATAAGCGGCGCTGGGGTCTTCGTGGGTTCTGGTGGTGGCGGAGGCGCCTTTGACTTTGACGCAGGCATAGGAAGCGAGCATGATGGCGGAGATGAGGACGAGGATGGTGACGGCAATGGTGATGACGTAGCCGACCCCAACACCGGTGGCTGATGCCGGTGGGTCTGCCGTGATCATGAGAGAGAGAGAGAGAGAGAGAAAGGGAGGGAGGGAGGGAGGTGAGAGTGAAGAATGTAGAGAGGTAGCTAGTGCTATGAGCTCTAGTTCAAATTAATATGTAGAGTAGAGTCACGGGTTAAGTACAGAGTTACTGATATGGGTCGATTTCAAGTTGGTAAACGAATAAACTAACATGCAAATTCAAGTAAAACATTTCTTCGACGAATATGGGAGGCCGAAGACCTTGCCCCGCTATTAGATCCAAGGTCGTCAATCTTTCATTTGGTGGCGAGGTTTTGGTCCCCCATTATCCATTAAAGAAAATGAGAGAGAGAGAGAGAGAAAGAGGAATGAGCGGCGACTGACAGTGGCGTTGTTGGTAGATGAGCACACCCTTGAAAATTCATATGAAACCCTTATATATATATATATATATATATATATATATACATAATATAAGTATATTTGAAGTTCGGTTACAAATTGAATTTGAGTTCGTGTAGCCTTGATATTTCTAACTAATTAGGAAGTGCCTTAAATGTAAGGCCTTAAGGTATGTCGAGCCGGTGTTTGAGATGGTGACCTCTGACTTGGACGTCCAATTACGAAATTAGGAATTTTTCAATGGTTAAGTTAACTAAAACAAAAATATATATTAAATTATATAAATCATACTAATTCATAACTACTAAATAAAATTGTTCCATCACTGTATCACTGTATCACTGTATCTTGTTTGTATTCAATTCTCTTCACTATTTATTTGATGTAACAAGAATTTGCTAACTAACAAGCAGGCGCAACAATGCCGCTGGGAAGCGTTGTCTCCCGAGGACTAAGACAGATAAATCCCATTTCGTCACCAACGCTACACGTGGCGCTAGTCAAACAGTCACCGGACACGCATTCTCATTTTTATTTGTCCGTCTGACTTTTTCAAACGCTCTCAAACTTTCTGGACCCCCCAGGCTTTTTCTGAAGCTCAAATCCAACGGCCCAAATTCGTCCTCCCAAACCTTTACTTCCTCAAATCCCAAAATATCAAACAAACCACGGCCTCAATCTCCCGCTCCCTCCCTCGTCACCGTCCTTCGTCCCCAAACCGCACGACAGCGAGGCTCTCCTGACTATCGCCGACCTTCCGAGCCCTCTTCTCGTGCGGTTCCTTTTCCTACGCTTCCATTTAGTTCCGTTTCTGGTCCGGTTCTCTTTTCCAGGTACCGTTAAGATTCGCACCCTTTTGCCTTTTGCCTTTGGCTTTTCTGTGAAGAATAGTTTTGATTTTTCAGAATAAACGGCATGCAGAAAGTAATGATTTATTTTCTTTTAATATATTCTTCAGAATATCCAACCAAAAATTATATATTCTTCAGAATAAATTGCTTGCAAAATAAAGAGAACCGCCTTATTTTCCCTTAATTTAGAGAATTGGTTTCGGATTCTCTTTCTCACCATGAAATGGTTTTGATTCGTGTGATTATTTCGTGTTTGGAAACCATGAAATGGTGGGAAAGAGACTGAATTGTTCAATTGCGGTCGATGATTGTTCAGAAATGAATTAGGGAGTGGCTTTCGTTCAGCGCTCACATGGTTTGCATCTTGCATGCTGTGAATATGTGGAATTATTTTATGTTTGTTTCTTAGAGGAAATGGAATTTGACCCTTTAATTATGTCGTAATCATTCTGCAAGTTTCAGTTTTCTTTGGACTATTCCATGCTGTGGATCCTAATCTAAGAAGAAGAAAAAAAAAGTAGAAAAAAACATTGGGAACACTTCACGAGGTTGGTTGATGGAGGGCTCTTCCAATATGTGAGGCAGCTTGGTCTCTCTCTGTTTTAAAAAAAAAAATCTGTAATTATGGAATTTTGAATACCATCTTGTTTATTGGTGAAGATTATGTGAACGTTTAGTTGCTGAGCTTTCTCACTTCAAGATGGTTTAGCCATATTCGGGTGGGTGTGCTCTGAATTTAGCATTCGTACAGCTATTATTCGCATATGTTTTCAATTTGTTGGCTTTATGTCATGTTAAACAGTTAGATAATAAAGTTTTTAGGAAGTCAAAAAATCATATTAATTTCTGTTATTTTTTGTTCTTGGATTAGACATTGATATTAGGTTACTTGGGTAGTTCTCGTCATCGTGGTGTGGAAGTGCAGTTTGATCATTTGTAATGGGTGCCACGGAAAATGTCATAGAAAACAGAGAAGATCGTGTACCAGCAGAAGCTAGGGAGATTCTTCAATCATTGGCTTCCCAGTGGGAAGATGTGGTTGATTCAAAGGCACTTCAGGTGATCCCTCTCAAGGGTGCAATGACTAATGAGGTTTTCCAAATAAAGTGGCCAGCAAAGACTGGGGAGCTCTCACGCAAAGTTGTGGTCAGGATTTATGGTGAGGGTGTCGATGTGTTCTTTGACAGGGATAATGAGATCCAAACATTTGAGTACATGTCAAAGAATGGTCAGGGACCTCGCTTACTTGGGCGTTTTCCAAATGGCCGAATTGAAGAGTTTATCCATGCGCGGGTACTTTCGTGTTTACTTATCTTACTGTCGTTCTTTATCAAACTCATAATAATGTGGCATGTTTTACAAAAAGAAGAAAGTTGTTTTCTAATTTTCACTCTATATTGTAAGTGGATGTCACGATCAATTGTTACATTAGTATTGGTTCAAAATTTTGACACACTTCAGGGAGTTCAATAATAATATTGACAGAAACATTTTCATGTTTGTGATTAAAAAATTTTATGCTTCTCTGGATCCTTGCTGTTGGAACTTTAAGGCCACACAAATTTGTTCCACCATTTCTACTTGGGTTGAGAAGTATATTATATGCCCAGGTTATTTTGCTATCAAGGTTAGTATATATTGCTGGTACATGAGATTAAATTTGTGGTGCCAAATTGTCAAGTTTTCAATTTGTATGACTACCTTCTGTAGCCCTTTGGTATGTAATAATTATTTTCTTATGGAATTCTTAATCCCACTTGAGGTGCTATATTTCCTGTTATTGGAGTTCATATAAGCAAGATAAGTGCACGTCTATTTCATTTCTTGGGTTACATGGATAAATTGAATAGAGAAGTCAACAACAGACTTATTAGCTCTTCGTAAAATATGGAAGCACTTTGTTCCTTTACTTAAAGTAACATTATATCTCTCTTTCATTTGTAAACTTTCAGACACTCTCAGCATCTGATCTACGTGATCCAGATATATCTGCTCTTATAGCTGCTAAATTAAAGGAGTTCCATGAACTTGATATGCCTGGCCCAAAGGATGTCACCCTGTGGTATAGATTGCGGTACATTTCTTTGTTTCAGCCTTTCTATACTCTGAAAAATTGAGATAATACTATGTGTCTGAATAAAATGAGTTTAAATTGTCACCAACATAATTGTTTCTACTGTCTGCAATGAATTCTTTGTAAATGTTCCAGAAATTGGCTCAGTACGGCTAAGAGATTGTCTACCCCAGAAGAAGCTAATGCCTTTCAGTTAGATTCCATTGAAAAGGAAATCTCTTTATTGGAGAAGGAACTCTCAGGACCTCATCAACATATGGGTTTTTGCCACAATGATTTACAGTACGGTAACATCATGCTTGAGGAAGAGAGTAAATCAATTACCATAATTGTAAGTTTCTCATTATACCTTTCATTTTAGTTTTTTTATTTTCTCATGTGACTTTTGTCAGCAAATTCTTATTTCCCATCTGATCTTTTATTGATGTAAATAGTTCAGATTTATTTACATTTCATTTACATGCAACAATGGAATACCTAGTTATAAAACAGTCATTTCCTTAGCAGATGTCTAATCCTAGTATGGTAGATGTCATTGATAGAAAGAATAAAAAGTATTTCAAATAGCTTTAAGCATAAGAAATTTACAATATAATTCCTACTGATGAACGATACCCAGAAGAAAAGAAAAGAAATTTAAGACTGAGGTCATCATTAATCATTTGGAGATAGTATTTCAGTTCCTAATATACTTATGTATATAGGTTTTTCCTTCATCCTATCTGAAGTTCTGATGGAAGGATTCCTTTACTAAGATAGTTTGAATTCGACTGTGCTTCTAGGAAGAAGGTTTTGTTCTTTTCTACTTTTCGAATATATATTTGCACTTATGATAGGCTTATAAAGGCTTTAGCCTTTAGGTTTAGGGTTTAAATGTAAGCTTACACTAGTTTTGATGCCAAACTTTACTTAATTGCTGACTTAAGGCCAATTATTTGGTTTCCTGGGAAGTTAATTCAGCACCATGTTTATTGCATACATAGAATATCCAATTCTTTCTTCTTCAATGTGCACATGATAGGCCATGAAGCATGGATGAAATTCTTTGGTTGGCCTGCTGACATAGTTATTTTTGCAGAATATTCAAAAGTTTTGATGTTGTATTAACCTTTCTTTGCCAGGACTATGAGTATGCAAGTTATAATGCTGTTGCATTTGACATATCAAATCATTTCTGTGAGATGGCGGCTGACTATCACACTGATACACCTCATATTTTGGACTACAGCAAATATCCTGGTTTGTCATCTGTTGTGACACATTCTTTGATGTCCATCTTTTTCTTAGTTCCTTCTGTTGCCTTGCTATATTCTGACCTCCCTCTCACCACAGGTTTGGAGGAGCGCCAGCGGTTTGTTTGTTTGTACCTGAGTTCTTCAGGTAATATCTTATGCTTGATTGTGTTGAAATATGAAATCTCTCTTTTAGAAAATTGGAATGATTTATTGCTTTTCTCTCAATTATGGGATCTGTACGCAGGCAATCAACCTACTGAGAATGAAGTGGAGCAGCTGGTTGAAGACGTTGAGAACTATACTCTTGCAAGCCATCTGTTTTGGGGCTTGTGGGGAATAATATCGGTACTCATCATTTCAACTTTGTTTTCATGGCTTTTACCTACCTCTTACATGATAAAAATATTGGGGCTAGATTTAGGATACGTGGTAAAGAATTGGTAGGAAATAGTAATCATACTTTGTTTTTCTTGAACTCTACTAATTTTGTATCCACTATATTTTCTTTTTCAATTTTTCAGGAACGTGTGAATGATATTGACTTTGACTACATAGAATATGCAAGGCAAAGGTTTCAGCAGTACTGGAAAACCAAGCCTGAGCTGTTGGGTTCTGTTGGATCGTCACCAGATGTTGCAACTGATGGTAACTGTACTGTTTAGTTCTTGAATTCAATTCACACTTCTATAGTCCTGTGATCACATTATATTACAGGCTAGCAAGTGTATTTTGTTATTGTTTGCACCAAAATTTGCACTTTGTGGCCAAATTCTTTATTCTAGCCAAAATACATGGTATAGAGTCCAAATCATGAAATATACATTTTTTCCCACATTATACATAGGTTGGAGATCAATTCTAATAGGGAAAATTGGTATGAGACAAAGACATCATGGTGTGCATGGAAATTATTTGATATTCTTTGAGAAAGAATATTAAAATGAAGGAAAGATGGTTTTAGAGGGAAGCACGTGAATTGCTACACAAAAGAGAAGATGAAGAAGAGAGAAGGCAAGTGGAGGATAAAAAGAATGATTAAACAAATGGGAAAGCACGCAAATGATTACGTTTGATACATTCTCATCACTCATCAAGAATTTGTGGGTTATCCTTGTAGCTTTTTGACAGTCAACAGTCACGGTTGATTCATCCAAATGGCTGGACAAGTGCTATTTGATGTCTACGTGGCAGAAGTAATCATGAGGATTAGGAACCAACAGTAAAATGCAGTTCTGCTTGGGTTCAATGGTTTTCTGCTCATCCCAATCTCATTTCTCAAAAAGGACAGTTGAGAGGCATTTAAAGATATTGATTGACAAAAAGCCAAAATTAATAAAATATCTAGCTGTTGATTTTTATCAGATTTTGGCATTGAGGAGGAAGAATTCAAGTTAAAAGGGGCTTTCTTCAACACCATTTATCCGTTAGGGCTAGTGAAGAATGCTTTCTAATTGTTATTCTTCAAATAACTCAAGTGGCCATCATCATGTCTTGTAGTCTTCCTATTACAAGATTGGGTACAAATAAAGAATGAATAAAAAAAAGGACGAGGAGTTGTGTAGAAGACCATCAAGTGAGAAAAGAAAAGATAAACAAAGAGAATAGCACATGGAGAGCGAGTTTGAGAAAATAAAATAAGTGATGGATCTTTGTTCAAATGGTCGACAACACCATTCGCTCTCCAGCTTCGCTCATCTATAAAGGAGAAGGCTCCCAACGGACAGAGGACAGCCAAAAAAATCAAACCAACAAAAACAAATACAAAAATCAATCAGTCTCACTGATCATTCCAGCCTTCAACAGAAGCAAAGCCAGCAAAGGTGCTGAGGACCTCCAAAGCTATCCTTAAGATACTACTCAGAATTCCAACTCAGAATTCCCAGCCACTCACGGCTCAACATGATTATAGTTCTGCTAATTTCAACATTGGTATTGATTTTCAGCTAATTTTTATTAGTTGAAGGTGCTGACGTGCAATTCCAGTACAGATACCTCCAGTCCAGCCTAAGCAACATGCATCTCTGCAATGGCGTTGCAGGCAAAAATCAAAGTCCAATATTCTGATGTCTTTTCAGACTTGGCAGTTCATTTCATTTGCTGTATTTCAAACAGTTCTCCTTGAAATCGTTTGTTTTATTTTCAAACACTTGTATTTCGCTTTACTTACCAGTTTTATTTAGATAAATTTTTAAGTCCTCACCTGTATGAGGTAGAAAAAGAACTTGGGAGATATTCCTCACCCAAATTCACAATCGTTTGTTCAAGTCAATAGCTTGGGGCGCAAGTTATTACATCTTTCAAGTCTGTTAGGGTTTTTAACCGCTAACAATGGCACGCTCAAACATAAAGAAAGTTGATTTATCGACCACAAATGGTCTTTAGGTCAATGAGGAACTTTACCCAACCAGCACAAGTACAACAGAAAAACGGGTAAACTATTATCTAATAATGACTCTGTAGGAAAAAGCTCCGCAAGTTTTGGAAAATTCCTCCCCACATCCACAGAGAGTTTTCACCTTCACTATATATGAGAAAACAAAACAAAGTCCAAGAATAGCAACGCAAGATTTAATCCCAAACTCAACCTTTTGGCTCTCATTCTCAAATCCCTTGGGTGTTACAAAACACCCACCCTGGAGTTAAATTTATACGCTCCCTCAAAATAGTTCCACTGGGACAAGTCACGATAGTCCTATTGGATTAAGCAAAACCAAAACCTACTATGATTGAGAAACCAATTTTAACAAGGATACCCAAAAGAAAACCTCCTGTACTAAAGAAACCAAATCCAACACTTTACTGTTTCAATGATTTGATGAGCGGTGATGTATATTTTCAATGGGAATTTTGTGCCATGACTTTGCCTCAGTTGTTGATCCAAATGAAGATGGCCTAGGCTTGACATTGTGATCTTTAAGGCTCGGCTAGGTGGAAGTAGTTCTACTTAGCTCGGATTGAGTCGGTTGGATTAGTTTGGGTGAGCAAGAAAGGTAATTTGATGTGGTTTGAAGCCACAGCTAAGTTCATTTTCTTAGAGCTATGCGATATCACTTCTAAAATTAATTAATTTTATATTCATCCCAAGATAGTTATAGCTATAGTACTTGATCTTGAAAGGGAGCAGAGTTATCTGCCTAATACAGGAGATGTTCTTGGTTGCTGTTTTACAGTGGTTTGGATTGATTGGTAATTGTGTCAAGGGATTGCTATGAGAGTAATTGGGTAACTTTTTGGGATGGTCTTTTAGGGAGGCAGTAGTTTAAAACGGGACTAAAACTCAAGGCCTGTCTTTATTATGCAATAGGTGGTAAAGACATAGTTGATCAATGCAAAGTGGATATTTTTGTGTGGGAATCAGAAAGAGCTTCATCTTCAGTGTCCTTGTCGCTTTATTTTCTATTCCATATGCTGCAATTTCATTGTTGTATTGTCTTGCTTCTGCGTCCCATATTTTGGTTAATGCTGTTGTACAATTCGCTTCCAACACGAGACTCCTTGGCACCCCCTCGTTTATATCAACGAGTCCGGATACCACTCGGTGAGCGACAGAGTATTCCAAGACCTCTTGGATTGCGGAAACTCCCCAAGAACTTGTTATCAATGGACTTTGCGACTGGCACACACACAAACATACACGGATGAATTGAATGCAAACACCTCCGGAACAAGCATACAACCATGGACACAAAGATTTATAGAGGTTCGGCCAACTCTTGCCTACATCCTCTTGGTGATCCCCTTGAGAAATTTCACTAATGAAAGAGTATGTTACAACTTTGTTTTACACAGAAAACCCCTTAGAACACTGCTCTCTCCTCAAGCTCACTTTTCTCTCACACCCTTGCTCAAACCCTTGATGCCCCTGCTTTGCCCTCTTGCAAAGCTTACAATGCTTGTTTCCCTTGTGTTTCCCCTTTGCCCCATAGCCTCAGCCCTCTTGCCTTAGCTCTCTTGGACACCTTGCATTTTCAGCTCTCTTGCTCTCTAAGCACTTGGAACTCCCAGCCCCCCACTTGGGGCTAGAAGCTCCCCCTTGTGCTCTTCAAGCCTTTGCTCTCAAACTCTAGCACTTGGCTCCTCTCTTGAGCCACTACTTTGTAATGTCTGCACTTCCCACTTAAGTAGATAAGTGTAAAGCCTCCCTACATCATTAGCTACCCTGTAAAGTCTCTAACATGTGGCAAACCAGCCACCCAAAAACCAGATCCATGATTCAAGGAAAGCACAAAGTGGTAGGCTATCAAACAACCCACCAATCTATACTTAATGTTGTTTAAGACTTTCCCAGCAGCTCCCATATGTCCTAGCACTCATAAAAGTCTCTTGGAGGCACATGGAGTTGGGTAGGGTAATGACCCATGTGAAAAAGCATCTTGAAAACACGTGGAAATGTAAACAGCACGAGTGCGCGACGGTCGCCAGGAATCTGCGACCGGTCGCAACTCGCAGAAAACCGAAGTTTCGACTGTCTGAAAACGACCGGTCGCACCAACCTTGCGACCGGTCGCATCCTGCAAAAAACGAAGTTTTCGACTCTGTCTGAAAACGACCGGTCGCACCAACCTTGCGACCGGTCGCATCCTGCGAACACTTCTGAATTCTCTCCTCTGCTTGCATCTATGGTGAGCCAAATTTCCAACAAATGCAACATCTCCAGTTCATGAACTTTCTCTATAAATTATCTTTAATCTTTATATTTGAGAGTTTGAGAATTTTTCCCACATTATGTAATGCTTATGTACAAAAAAAAAAGCTGCAGTTAAATAAGACATGCATGGAGCTGCTGCTTAACAGCATGTATGAGGCTGTGGAGACTCACTTCTTTGAAACTCTTGTTCTGGTTGGTGTGAATATGGTTCTGGATTTTTGGTGGTAAGCTATAATAGAAAAGGCATCACTGTTTGATCAGATCAAGAAAATGTAATTAAACGTGCATCCTTTGGATCGTTGTATGAATTTCATTTCTGGTATCATTCAGGCACATCCCGGTCTGCTTCTAATGTTATCTTGTAGGATTTATGTCCATTCCTCAGCGCTTCCTGTTTTTTTCTTAAAAAAATTTAAAGAACTCTTTACTTTTATGTGAAAGTGAGTTTTGGTTTGCAGGCGAACGAAAGGGCACTAAGAAAACATTATCCAAGCGGCCAAGTATGTTCAAGAAGCTTCAGAAATATTTCAGCTTGACAAAGACGAAAATGTAGTTTCGGAGATTTTCGCCAACTAAGGGTGACATCAGTGTAAGAGGGGAAAAACTCATCTGAGTGTGCATTGCATAATTGGGATGAAGTGGTGCAACATAAAACTGGTGTGGCGGCTGCGGAGAAATGGCAAATATGGTAAAAATATATATATATTTTTTTTTAAAAGGCAGGTGATAGATTGATCTATCATAGAGGTCCTCGCATATATCGGCGTTCACAACGGTGTCGATGCATTATCGGAGCCTCTGCAGTTGTTTGGGTGGCCCGGCCCCTTTAGTAACAAGTGCGTTAAGGTTTAACACAGTGGAGTGTTGTCTTCTTGATGGAATGCGGTGGTTCGTTATGCATTTTCTGTTTGTGTTATATAAGTTTAGTGGATGATTTTCATTTTTGCTACTTTCCCTTCTCTATTGTTAATCAAAATGAAAACGAAAAAGCGAAATTTGTAATACCTATCTCTTGTTGTATACTCTATTCTCTCTCTCCCCGTAGCTTCGAACACACGCTTGGGCTTGAAAGCCATGAATTAGATTTTAAGACTTCAAGCTAAAGAAAAAAAAAACTTATTTTTTTACGAATGGAACATCAAGTCCTAGCTTTGGAGTAATTCATCAATTTTTATGATTTTTATATTGAACAGTCCGCCAATGTTATTGGTACGCCACAATATTTTGACCTCATTTAGTGGGTAGGATAAGTGGTAGGATTGGATTAGCTTAATCCAATACCAAGTTTGGTGCTAAAAAATGAATATGAATACGATAAAGGATAATCCCACTATAATCTTATTTTGTGTACTTTTGTAGATAATTTATCCTATTAAAAACATGAATGTGAATAGGATAAAGGATAATCCCACTATAATCTTTTTTTGTGTGTGTACTTTTGTGGGATAAATTATATATATATATATATTATTGTCTCCAGCAATGTAGGGCTAAATCATAGCTCCCTCATTATTTTATTAGTTTTCAGTATATTCTTTAAATATATTGGTTAATTTTTTATGTAGAAGGATGAAAAAATTGTGGGAAATTATGTAGAATGATGAAAAGAGTAAGGATAGTATGTAAAAGGAAGGATGAAAAGAATGTGGGAAATTATGTACAAATGAGGATGGTATTTAAAAAAAAACCCAAATGTTAGGATTTTTTTGGAAAAAATAATAATAATAATGTCTAGCTGACGTTAGTAGGCCTGAAATAGCCCACCCATGAATCGGGCCAAGTTTGGCCAAGTAGTTGGCCTCTTTGGCCTGCTGACAGGATTTGGCTTAGTGATATGACAACATATGAAGGTGAGGCCACTTGGCCAAGATAGTGTGCCAGTCCTTTACACCAAAACTCGACCCCCTCCCCTCCATGTAGTTAGAATATCATTTGTAAAAATAAAGAAAAATAAAAAATGGAGTGCGATACCTCATCACTATACTTAAAGTTGTATACTTTTTTATATGTAACCAAGCACGATGACATAACTCATCAACTATACCGAGAGCTGCAAGAATTTAATGTTGTAGCTTTCAAAATAAAAAGATTTCAAAGGTTTTTTTTCTTTTTGGTTGAGAAATTATGGGATTTCAAAGTTTCATTTCTTACAAATAAATCATGGCTCTTACTGGTTTGAGAAACCGCCTGACTTTTTTTTTTAATGTCTTATTTGAGGATTGTAACAAGTAGTTTTTATAAGCATGTTCTTAGAGGGATGGGGTACTTTATCAGTGGCAAGGTTCCTACTCCTGCTTGTGATTGAGCGGGTAAGACTACCCAATTAGACCAACAACTACACTCGTATGTGTAGAGAAACTTGCCTAATCCCTGACGACATAGCTTGATTTTTGTACTAATTGCTTGTCCTCCTATCAATAAAATACTATCAACATTCTCTCAAAAAAATTAAAATTAAAAGCATTGCTCTTACTGTAATGAATTGGCAAGAACATCAACATATTGTTGTGCGCGGCGGAAGCAAATTGCACTGGATGGTGGATATGAAACCATTGAAACAATAAGAGCAAAATATGAAATACATAAATCCAAAAGACACCAAGGATTTATACTGGTTCGGCCCATGTGTAGCCTACATCCAGTTCGAAGACAACGATAAATTCCACTAGTAACCCAAAAGAGATTACAACCAAATGAGATTAACCCTATCACCTATCATAGGAATTATAGAGTTTAACTCTCACAACCCAAATCTCAATTACACCCAAGTCAGTCTCAAGCTAACCACACACAAGAGCCAAGAACACAGGGATTGTTCTTGCTCACAAGGAAAGAACCCACTAAGAACAATACAAAGAAATAAACCTCCCACAATCACAAAGAACAAATGAGAAATACTCAACCTTTGAAATGACTTGATCTTCCCTCAACATCTTGTGTAGCCAAAGAGAAGTTTATCTCCACAATCATGGTGATGCTCTCTAGTGTTTCTCTCTATGTAGAAGTGTCTCTCTCTTCTGTTTTAGCCTCTCTAAGCAATGGTGCTCAAAGCACCTCCAAATGGTGAGGCACAAATGCCCACACCCAAACTGATGCGGCTCACTTGCCCCTCCATCTCCTGTTGCCAACGAAGTCCCCTCTTTATGCATGCAAAAGTTGGCTCAAAGAACCAAGAGTCAAAAGTAGTAGCAATAATACAAACACTATTCTACCACTCTCTCTTGTTCTCACGGGTAACCAACTATCCCTTCACATGCAAATACCACCTTATTGCATTAAATAATGCCAATAAAAGCCATGGCAATTTGACAAAGATGGCAACCATCATTACCCACGTGGAACTCCTCCAAAGTTAACAATTTGGGCCAATACTCAACACATATATCTAGTGTGTTACAACAATAGGGAAAACTAATAATAGCTTCTTACTATTTTAAAACAGGTATACTATTATAATATAATGTACATAACACATTATATAAGTAGTACTAGGATAATCGGGATTGTTTTGGCTTCTGGTGCGGAATCATTTAGTAACAAACGATTATGCAGTGGTGTTCGTTTTGAGAAGGCAAAAGAGACCAGCCTTGAGGGGTCTCCCGAGATTCACTAGTATGGTTTTGCTGGAACAGTCGTGGAGTTTGCATCCGATGAATGTTCCATTACCTGAAGTTTCTCCTCTTTAGGTTAAGTGGTCGAGGTTGGGGTGCAGTGTTTCTCTTGCTATGTTTTGAGAAGCATTGGTGTGCTCCTTTCAAAATTACCTTTGCTTTTATTGTGTTTGTTCATTGTATTTTCTTATTCGCCTGTTTTTGACTCTTTGCAAGATGATTAATCTCTATGCCCGTGCGGAGAACTATGATTGCCTTCATAGGAGGTTTTCTTTGACAGGTTTTGGGAGGAGTTGGTGTGCTCCTCTGTTGCCTTCTTCTGTGTTTTCTTGTTTTGTTTCTTGTGTCTTTGACCCTTGGTGTGCCGAACAACTCTTGCGTTGGACAAAGTCACAATACACAATCAATTTGGGCTTTAAAGGCATTTTGGGCCAAATTGCAAAATAGTCCAAGGACCTATTGGGCCTAGGAACATGTATTGTATGACAACACAAGTTAAATGAGCCCAAGAGGGAGCCCAATACCACCAAGGATGAAATTCCCATAGTTTATTGTCTTTTCATGTTTTGTGTTGGCTTTATAAGCCACACTTTGGACTATTTCTCTTTGGGATTTGAGCCTCCTAAGAAATTGAGTTGTGGTGTTGAGAAGAAGGAGAAATCCTCTCCTCCACATTTGCTAAAATCGGTCACCAAGAGAATGAGTCTAGCATCTCCACTCTCTTGGTTGTTTCCTTCTTCATCCTCTAAACATTTGGCATGGTGAACTATAGGGTAACTACTTTGGTACCTTGTGAAGAATCTCTACAAGATATGGAAGAAGGCCTTTCCAAATGTGAAAACTTGGAGACCATTCAAGAGAGCTTCAAGGGTAAGAAAGCTTCATCTTTTTCTCCCATTTTTGAGTTGTACATATAAGAGATTAGGCCCCAAAATGCTTGGCTAAAATTGGATAGACATTAACTCAATATGTTTTAATGGTTAGCTTCGGCTTCTTGAATGTTTTATTCATGTTTATTGTCGCTAATAATCCAAGTAAAGAATTTTAAATATATGTTTCCTTCATCCTACTCTTTCCTACTTTGGGGTTTCTCCCAAGTAGTTTTCCTATGAAGGTTTTAACGAGATCACTGTTCGCATGTTGTCCTATATATGAAACTATTGGATTATGAATGAAATCCTTTTTCCTCTAAAAAAAAATAGGCTTGTAACTCAAGTAGTTAAGAGTATTTATTTCTTGTACCCGAGATCTTAGGTTTGATTTCCCCTCCTTTTAATATTGTTTGACAGTTGCGATTTCTTGTACCACAGGGGTTCAAGAGACTTGTGGTCATTCACCGTTGGATATAAATCAAATGGTTTACCCACTCTTGCACTCATTTAAAGAAATTTTTATGAACCCTTGAATTTATATCCAACGATGGGTGACCACAATCTCTTGAACCCGTGTATTGTTTGAATATAAAAATAAAAAAAAGGAAAAAAATTAAAAAAATAAAAAATAAAAAATAAATAAAGAAAAGGGGAGTGCTAGCAACCTTTTCTCCAACCTTCTCTTTTGGACCTTCTCCATTATCTTTATGACATGTGTCAATTTCTACACTAAAAACAATGTCACATTGTTTTTAGTGTAGAAATTGACATATGACATGAAGATAATAGAGAATGTTAGAGAAAAGGTTGCTAACATTTCTATAGAGGAAAACAGGTTAGGCTTCTATAAGCGTTGATGGGCCCAGCATTACCAAGACATATAAGATTCAGATGAGTTGACACGTAGCCATCTCAAAATCCACCAAACTTCTAACGCAAAGCACGACACCCAATCCAAAGCAGCAAAATATCATCCCTCTCCGAGCATCCCTTCTGTCTCTCCTCTCCACCATATACTCTCCAACAAAATTTACTTTGCATTTGACTACTTTCTCTGAATCGTTTGTTTTTAGTATCAAATTTCTGGTTTCCGTTGAGTCTATCAAGTATTTGCTCTGCTGCCTTGCAAAAAAATGGCAACTGCAGCACAAGCTGTGATTGCAGCAAACACATTTACATGCACATTCCCTACACAAAGGGGCTTCTTCTTCTCCCCAAGAGTTCAAAAAGTTAATCATCTCACAGTTAGAGCTTCCACTGAAGAATCTGACTGCAATGTTGAAGAATGTGCTCCTGACAAAGAGGTGACCTCTCTCTCTCTCTCTCTCTCTCTCTATTTTAGGTGTAGGTATAATATTGTTAATGGGTTTTCATCTTGATGCTGGTTATTTCTATTTTTGACTTAAATTAATGGGTAGCAAAAGCTTTCCATTTAACCCAGAAATGTTATAGGTTTTGGGAGTAATGGGGCTAGTTGGGAGTACCAGATTACAGTGTTTAATTTCAGAGATACTAATTTAGGATTGTGTACTTCCACTTGGTCATTTTTTTAGTAATTATTTTACTTCTAACTAGGTTTGAGGTCTGAAGACTCTAAAAAAGCAAATATAAAATGGTTGTGGGAGTAGGATGTGCAAGATCTTATTTCAAAACAGTTAAGCCCCAATGTTCCAAGCTTTGATGTCCGCATCCTTCTTCAGTACACCACTGTGATCCTTCTCATGAAAAAAAGAAAACCTGGAATATTTTATACCCATAAACAGATTTCCAGAAAAACCAATTTCTTAGTTGGGAAGATCATAAGCCAGAATGGGATAGAAATTTGATTGAGTCTGAATTCAATTGTTTCCTTTTCATTATTTTTTTCTGTTCTGCAATTCTGTTTCTACCCTCAATTAAGTGCAGTTGGTTTCTAAGGTAATTGCCAAGTTTATCAGTAACACTATGTATTGTTAGTTGCATTAAACTTGACAGAAAATAATAACTAAATAAATATACACGGATGTTTTTCTTGTGGTATGAATAGGTTGGAAAGGTCAGCGTGGAATGGTTGGCTGGCGAGAAGACAAAAGTTTCTGGGACATTTCCACCCCGCAAACGTGGATGGACTGGATATGTTGAGAAGGACACCGCTGGCCAGACAAACATATATTCTGTTGAGGTTAGTACTATTATGTCTTCAAAATGTGCAATATTTTTGCATTCAATGTTGTTTTCCCTTCTTCTTTTTTTCTTTCCTTTTATGAATGAATGCATTATTTCTTATTCAAATGCCAAAGTAACATGCAAATGACCAACTAGTGTAGTGGTTTGGAGTAATTGCTCCCCCAGGCAAGATACTGGGTTCGAGTCCTAGCATCCTGTTGTGTGTGTAAGTTTAGTATATTATCGTCCCTCTCAATAGGAAAGGTCCTCAAAAAATGTCAAAGTAACATGTGTTGTAGTTGGACAGAATGATAATTATGAAGAAAACTGTAAAATATTCTATTCAGAGTTTGAGTTTAAGGGATGAACTATTAGATTTACAAGTCAGTAACAAGGATTGCCTGAGCAAAGTTATCAATGTCAACAGAAAAATGGAAAACCAAAGTTGACATATTTTTTCACAAGATATTTTAATAATAGAAATACTTTCAGTTCAGATGACCAAACTTCTGGATTCTGTATGTTGGAAAAATTTGAAGGTAAATTTTATTTCTGCATGAGGAGATACGCATTGAGTTAACATGAATTCACTAGTACTCAAAAGTCAAAACTGATGTATTTGTAGCGTATTACGCTTCTTCTTTTCAATGGCAAAAGTAGAAAGCTTTTATCATGAAAATAGTAAACATCACTCTCTTTGCCATGTTTTTTGAACTAGTAAATAAGTCTTGCCTCAGGACATGAAGGTTTTAGTTAGAATTAGGGATTTTTGTAGAAATGTCACTAGAACTTATACCTCAGTTTCAATTTGTCACCTTAAAGAAAAATTTAAGAGAAATGTCATCTTAATTTTTCAAAATCCATGACTTGTCATCTGACTTTAACACCATCCAATTTTAAGGGAATTTTAGTCTTTTCATTTTCAAAGAAAAATAAGAGAGAAAAAAGATATCTCTCCCTTTCTCCACCACCCCAACCTCACCCGCCCTCAAAACACATCGCACATGACTCCCCATCCCCATCTTCTCTCTTTATCTATGTCTCTCTCTTTCTCTCTGATGTATAAATTTTTTTTTTTATGGTGTTCAATGTTCATTGAGCATGTATAAAATTTTCACCCAGAAAAAAAAAAAAAAAAAAAAAAAAAAAGGTGGACTCGGTTTGGGTGGGCTGAGGGAATTTGTGTGTGGGTAGGAGTTCCTTGGTAGAGAGAGAAGGAGGAAGGGGGAATGGATTTCAAGGTGGGCGCAGTTGGTTGGAGCCGCTGATGGCGCACAGGGGATGGGGGAATGTGAGAAATTTTATATAATGATTTTTTCTTTTTTAAAATACCCTTAAAATAGATGAAAATTTGAATTGTGTTAAAGTCAAATGACAAATTATAGATTTTGAAAATTTAAGATGACATTTCTCTTAAATTTTTCTTTAAGGTGACCAATTGATGAGGTATAAGTTCAGGTGACATTTCTACAAAAATCCCTTAGAATTAAAATGAAAATGTTGAGCAGAACACTTAATTGGCATACTTCACACGCCAAGGCACAATGTAACTCACACCGTTTTAAGCCTTCTTTGTACCTGCATGTGTGGGAGAGAGAGAGAGAACATAACTCTCTCTCTCTCACACAGACATATACAGATATACAACAGTTCCTTATTAGAGAATCTCTCTCTCTCTCTCTCTCTCTCTCTCTACCCAAATGGATGCACTGCTCTTTTTTCGGTATAGAAACTTAAGGAGGCTGTTTGTTGCATGTTTGTTTATAACTACTATCAAGAATTGCTTTTGAACTTGAGTTTGAAAAGCTTGTGCAATTGCAATAGGGTATGATCAATCCCTTAAATTCCATATGGAAGATTAAGTGAGCCATAGAAATGTTAGACACATATTAGTTCAGTTTGGGTACATGGCCCGTAAGAATTATTAATCCATATTGCAGCCATCTGTTCCAAGGCTTGGATCTTTTGTTTCTCTCCTCTCTTCTTTGCTGTAGGCTTGAGTCTATGTTACATTATGGTGCGTTAGCTCTAGTAACTTCTCTACATTCTTCAGCCTGCAGTTTATGTAGCAGAAAGTGTATTAAGTTCAGGAAGTGCAGGGTCTTCAGCCGATGGAGCGGAGAACACAGCAGCAATCGCTGCTGGGCTTGCACTCATCTCTGTTGCTGCAGCTTCATCAATACTCCTCCAAGTAGGTAAGAACCCACCTCCGGTGCAGAAGGTAGAATACTCTGGGCCATCACTTAGTTACTATATCAACAAGTTCAAGCCACAAGAGATAATCAAAGCCTCAGTGCCAAGTGTGGTTGAATCTTCCCAGCTAGAAAGCTCTGCGCCAGACCCTTCCCAGATTCAGGTTGAATCAGAGGTTCAGCTGGAGCTTTCTGCAAACGGTGTCAGCAATGTCTCTTAGGCAATAAACTTGGTGTAATTTCTGGAGTGTAAAATTTACTAGAAGTTTTCTTGCACGTGATCAATGTATCTGATTAATTACTAGGATTTATGTGATGATACATCTTCAACAACAAATTGTATATCACAATACAAAAGATGGAAACAAGATGGAAACATGATTTTGTGATTGCCTTTGCCATCGATTCTAGGCCTATGGTATGGCACAGACTTAAACTCAAACTTAATTTGTCAGATTGTGTCTAACAACACAAACTCATTGACAAATTTAATGTGTCACGAAACAACAAAACAACTACAAGCTACATAGTAATATAAAGTATGACAAAAATAAAATGGCCAATTTTATTTTAGTACTCTGAACTTTCACTTTAAGGCATATTTGCCCTTACACTCTCAATTTTAACAATTATGCACCTTATAGTTTCAAAAAATTTCAATATGGCTCTGATGTTAGGTTGACCGTTAGAAAATCTATTAAGTGATGAGGTGTCATGTGTGGGGGCCACTTTTTGCTTAGGTGGGAGGTGGAATAAAATATCAACCTCATCACTCAACAGATTTTTTAACTATCAACCTAATGGCGGAATCATATTGCAAAAAAATTGCAACTATATGGTACAAAATTGTTAAAATTGAGAGGTTGAATTTTGTGTGTATTATTGAAAGTTTGGTAAAAAAAATACGTGTATTATACATGAAAAATACATAAGTTTATATTTATTTTTAAAACAAAGTGCTGTCCCGACTCAATTTCGTCTGGAAACGTCTTTTCCGGTGACAAAACAAGTATGGCAGCGCGGCTATACTATTTATTTATAATATAAAAAAGCGACTTGCCTAGTGCCTAGGCGGCACAAATTTTTTTGTTTAATAAATAGTATAGCCACACGACTATACCGGTCACGACGAAATTTCGTCGCAAAAGGTTTTCTTCCTCTTTTTTTCTTTAAAAAACTTTTTCTTTACTTTTTTTTGGGCAAACTTCTTTTATGTAATATATGTACTTATGACAGGACCCGACCCTAATTCCGCTTTGGAATCCGGGCCAAGCCCTGTCCGTGTCCGACATCTGTCGGGTGTTGGACACACCTGACCATTTTGCCCTTTAAATAAAGAAATTGAGAAAACAGAATTTTAAGGTTTGACTTCTGCTGAAAATTCGGCAAAGTCTCCCCTGTAAATGGCTCAATTCCCAAATTAATTACACCTGCAAGAGCACAGTTTAACTCCACAAACTTCAGCAAGCACAAGTTAAGGTTCACACACCAACAGAAATTAAATGTACGGCATCAGGCCTCACAAACAGTTGGGCAAGTTCAGAGCTACTAAAATACTTAATTTACAAAGTTCTTCGGGTCGTAGACCCTACACAAGGTCGTGGAAGTGCGGTGGTGGTGATGACGGGCCGGTGGTGGTGCTCAGCTACAATCTATAGCCTGAGGGCGAAAAACATTTGAAAAGGTGAGTGGACCAAAAAGAAAGTTTCAGAAAAATTTAAAAGTAACAAAATAGCCCCACTGTTAAAACCTTAAAACATAATTCTATAACGAACAATAAATCAAAGTATGCATAAAAAACATATTTATAAAGTTTACTAAAGCATGAGTTCTTATTCATCAAAAGAATTGTTATCAAATCAATTCTCTAAAATCCACCTAGGTGTACCCTTTTAACATTCCGTCAATTCCATTTCCTCGCTAGACTCGGAGACACAGAGTCAACCGAGCCGCGTCCTCGCTAGACTCGGAAAACACAAAGTTTACCCGAGCCGCGTCCTCGCTCCGCACGGTCCGAGCGTCCCCGAGACTCGTGGGGCGTGAGTCATGCGCGCAGACTTAAACCGAAGGCAGCAATGGTCCGTAGACCGGATAATAACCAATATCAACATTTATTCCGTAGGCAGCATAATATTTCCGAAGGCAACCTCAATAGGGTACCTAGAGTGGTTTAAAACCTCTTTCCTAAAAATCTTTCAAATTCCATAATATCGAAGCATAATTCTCCTTTTCAGAATCTTTCCAAAATTGAATAAACATCCAAAATCATATGTCAATAAAACATTGAAATTCAATCTCATGCTTGAAAACATAATTCATAAAAGTGCATTAAGAATAATTAATAAACTTTATTAAATAAAACTCATTTAGAAAACAAAAGTCCACTCACGGTTGATCCGAGCTTGCCTGACCCTTAGAAGGGCCTTCCTGCAATTCCGCCGAAGCTCGAGTACCTATTTACAAAAATTAAACCATTTAATAATCAACCATAGCTCGGCATAGTAATTTAATGAAAATCCCGACCCCCGGGCCTAAAAGTATTCAATTGTGATTAGAAAGGTTTCCCGGGCCCATTTGATCCTAATTTAAGCCGTTTAATTAACTTGATAATCCCCGGAATCAAATATTCGAATAAATCCTTAATTAAGTTCGATTCGTTCGTTCAATAGGTTTCCGACCTCCAAATTACGTTCCGTAAATTTCTATAGGCTTCTAAAAATCCCAATTACTCAATCTCCAAGTTTCGTTACGATCCAACGGTTAGAACTTAACGAACCCGAGTTAACCCTAGTTAAATCTAACCGGTAACATTGGTTTTCCTCTCAAACGTTCTCCAAAAATTTATCCGAGCATACCCACGCGCTCGGGAGACTACGGGGAGAATTCTAGGACAAAAATGGGCCGCCACAACCTGGCCCACGCGCCGCCACACGCGCGGCCAGGTTGGGTGTCTTGAGAGAATTTTCCGGCAACGGAAAATTCTCGAGTTAACCTGCAACCCTTATATCAAACTGATCAGTGAGCGGAGGGGAGGATTTTGGCGGTGAAAACCGGCCAAGAACCGGCCGGAATCACGCCGGAAACCAAAATTCCCGATCACCCAACCCTAGTTCTCAAATCTGCTACACAAGCTCAAATCGATCGAAACTAAGTTTAAAGGAGGCTAGAACTCGTCAAAAGGATCAGAAAACTCACCGAAATCGAAGGTTTTGGCGGCCTGACGACGCCGGACGAAGGTGAGTTGCTCCGGTTAGGTTTCGAGTTCGCAGCGGTGGTTTAAGGCGGTTTCTGGCAAAACCGATGGCAGGGATGAGTTGAGGGAGGTGAGGGGATGCTTCGGTGGAGGTCTGAGAGGTCGGCGTGGCCGGAACTGAAGCCGGCGTCGACTGGTTCGAGTTGGGGGTGGAGACCGATCGGGGAAGAAGGGAGAGAGGGTTGGGGGTGACGCGGAACACGCGCTGGCCAATTGGCCAGCGTGTTTTTAATTTTTATCCCTTTTTCTGAAATTACTAAAATGCCCCCACTGTTTTTAGACCTTTAAACGTTCGTTCGGGCTCGGAATCGGGTGTTCCGCACGTCCACGGACTCGTTTCGACGAGCCGGACGCAACGGTGCACTCCGTTCCACCAAATTCTTTCCCGAACTTAAAGTCAAATTTTTAAATCCAATAATTTAATCGGGGTAAAATCGTCCTTCGCCTTAATATTTTAATGTTTAAATCTTAAATTAGGATCGGGTTGTTACAACTTAAGTAATATCTTTTCCTTTTTTAATTACTTTAATTAGCAATTATGTTTTTATTATTATGTCTTTAGTGAATACTTAAATATTTTACATATTTCATAAATTAATTAATAAATAGTAATGAATTATTTTGCATACTTTTTTTTATTTTTAAATACTAAATAATATATTTAAAACTTTGTTCGAAATTGTTGTTCTTGTTGGCAAAGAGATTGCAAAATCACCATCTAGCAATATTCTTCCAACAAGTGAGAAACAATCTTAGCCTCTCAAATTCTTTCATAGTTAATAAAATATGGAGTAGGAAAAATACAAATAAAATACGTACGTGTTTTATTCGGCAAAATTTTGGCACGTTACAACTGAAAAGTTCGGCCACAATTGGTCATTTTTATTCAATAATACCTGAAAATTATGTGTATAATACATGAAAAATACATACACAAGTGTACAATACGTGGATTGTACGTTTGCTTTAAACACGTGTATTAAACATGAAAAATACGTAAGTTTATATTTATTTTTTTAAAATGCTTTCCCGACAACAATTCGTCGGGATAGATGTTTGGTAACAGATTCGTTTGAAAACTGAAAATTGAAAACATGTTTGGTAACATATTCGTTTTCAGTTTTCAAAAAGTTGAAATCTAGTTTTCAAAATTATCCTTATTTTTAAAACAACTTGAAAGTGTTTTTAGTTTTCAATTTTCGTTTTTTTAGCTCTCCTATTTCATTCATTAATTTTACATTATGACACATGAAATGCATTTTAGTTATCAAAATTTGGTATTTCGGACCTCCCAACTTGGAACCGGTCGCTTGATTCTCGCGGCCACAGACCAAATTATGAAGAATTTAGTCCTTACTGCA
The DNA here is from genome assembly GCA_024362665.1 of Prunus padus. Classification (NCBI taxonomy): domain Eukaryota; kingdom Viridiplantae; phylum Streptophyta; class Magnoliopsida; order Rosales; family Rosaceae; genus Prunus; species Prunus padus. The sequence goes on from JANFAM010000017.1 coordinate 27,486,865, forward strand.
TCTTTCACATAAATCATAGGGATGTTCTTTGCTGCAACTACTCAACTGACCAGTGGGCCTTAAATTCTGCATAAGTCAGTCTCACCTAAAAATTTCTCTAGCATCCAGATCGGCCCATAATTTGCAAAAAGTTACTTTTGGTCCAAATGATTTTACTTGTAGCGCCTTGATCCCCATAGTTTGATACCTTTTGCAATTTAAGGACGCATCCGCTTTTTTATCCAATTACGTGGCAGAAAGTAAAAATGTGCCTCTCACATTGAGGTATATTTTTGCCTACTTGTGACATCTACCTTATTTATGGCTTCACCTCTTCCCATTTCAGTCTAGGCTCGAATTTAGGGATTAGGGCTCCTCAAAATGTTTTATTCATGGGTTGAGAATTTGTTCAATTTCTAATTTTGATATATAATTGCATTTCATTGAATTTGTTATTCCCTTCATATCTAGGTCTACAACTAGTAATGTGTCTCCCTTGGATTTTGTGCACCATAATATTCTGCATGTCAAATTCTGGTACCAGCCAAGCATCAAGGTGATCATTCGCAGTGGGCAACTGAGGGTGGTAACCTCAAAGACACAAAGGAGTCGTGGAAGGCGCTTCTGGAAATACAATATATCATATGTAATTAAGACTGACCCAAAACAATACCGATTTTGTGTTGTTTCGGAATGTAGAAATGGGATATTTTCTTATTCTATATCCAAGTTCGGATTTGGTATACACAAGGAACACCTTATTGTACTAGATTTATATGGGATGATGGAATCGGCACTCGTAATTTGATGCACAATAAACTATCTATAGGAAGTCAATTAGACAGAGAGTAAGGTCTCGTTTGGAAGTGCTTTTATAGGAAGCACTTATGCTTATAAGCGATTCTAGCAAAAACGGTTTAATTATAAAGACGTTGAAATTTTCATAAGAAATCAAAGTGCTTCCTGAAAAAGCACTTGGGAGTGCTTCCTAAAGAAGCACATGGCAAATGCTTTTTCAAAAATTGTTTTTATGGCTCATAAGTGCTTCTAAACTTTTCTACTAAACGCTGTCAAAAGCGCTTTTGGTTGTCAGAAAGTGCTTTTAACTATTTCAAAAGCACTCACAAACGAGTCCTAAATAAACTTGCCTAATTAATAGGTGACAAACTAACAAAGTTTACAAGAAAAACCCAACACAATTTCCTCTTAGCCATCTTGGTTGCTTATTCAGAGCGAGCAATAATTCTATTTTTCTTGAGTCTAACAAAATTTTCACTCTCAACTCTCTACAAATTGAATGAAAAATATCAATTGAGGAATCAAAATTGTTGAGGAGCCAAAATCCCCAAATTCGAGCATAACATGAAATGGGAAGGGATGAAACGCGAGTAGATAGAGATATCCCTACACAAGAGAGGCACATGCTTAACTATGTTCAAGCCCAAAATTTAAGCGTGTCCTTAAATTGTAATGGGTATCAATTTAAATGGACCAAATTACAACAATTAAAATCACAAAGAAATGAAAGTAGAAATTGTGCAAACTACAAGGACCAAAAAGTTACATTTTTTCCTGAAAAAAGAAAGAAAAAGAAATTCAATACTCCAAACCTCCAAAGCAATAGTGTCGACTTGGCGCCAACAAGGATCCTCTCTCTCCTTCCTTACAAAAAAGAATGGTCGAGGGGTAAGCGCGGGCGCGGGAACGCAAGGCACAAGGCAGAGCAACTATTATGTCTCATCCCATCGAAACCTTAGGGTTTCGTCCTCCTCAGTTCTCCGAGGTGCCCTCATTCAACCTCTCTTCCATCCTATTTACCACTTTGCTAATATTATATCCTTTCGCAATTTGTTGGGTTGCCGAGAAATTTGAAGAAATTAGTGAACTAGTTATTTTTTATTGTTTTCTAGATTATTTTTGAAAGAGGTAGAGTGGGAAAGGGGAAATTTCAAAGTCGCTTAGTTGATTTAGGGTTGATAAGTAAGAGAAAATCTGATATTTATAACTTTATTTGTTTCTTTTCCTTGGTTTTCCGGTAGTAAACTGAATTGGGTAAAGTTTGATGCTTTATTGTAGAACGAAATGAGATAAGTATTTGGCTTAATCGATAGGTCAGAACCCAGAATGTGCATAACTTCTACTTCATTATGTATGCTATTTGATGTATGAGTGGCCTTATAGTGTTTTCTCGTGTTTGTGGTTTATGGGGTGAAAAGGGTATCTCCCTTTGTATGTTGTTTAAGCTGTTGTGAGTGTAGATTTTGTACTTAAAGCCTTTCTTTGGATGTTTTTTCTTTCGTTATGTAAATGAAGATGTTAGTAGAAGTATATTACAAAAAGGAGAATCATTTGATTGCCTGACTTTGGTTTCATTTGCAAGTTGGTCCATGCCACTAAGACTTGCCCTTGCTCTATATTTGGAAAGGGACACTTTATGAGTATCCACCCCCTTCTATTCATCACCCATCTCAAATTGCCCTTGTTTATCTAATTTAGAAAAATAAAGGAACAATGAGAGGTATTTCTCTCTTCCTCCCTTCCCACCCTTCATGATGGCTATGTCTGTGTGGCATGACCAGTTTAGGACATGGCCTGACGGACCATTCTAGGCTGGTGCCAGAGGCACATGTTGGCCTGAGGTGGCAATTTTTAGTGAAGTTTCTTTTACATACAAAATGTTAAAATGACAATGTCTAAATTTCATAACACAAATGTTAAATGTTATTGCGTATAATGATAATATTAATTAGTTATGTACTTTTCCCCTATTACTATGTTAGTCAATGGCGATGTTTGATTTTCTGCTAATTACAGGATTTAGCTTGGCTTCCTGGTTGGCTTCAGCAGCATCAGAAAGAACAATGGGAGGAGTGCATGAACGAGCTTAAGAGTACAAATTTAGAACTAGGCTCAAAGGTTGGAACTAGACCTATCCCAACAACATTATAACCTTTTGCTGCTTGTTCTAAGGCCAAGAGGAATGGATTTAATGGGTCAAGTTATTTACTCATGTGTCTTCTTTATTGCATTGGGTAGGATTTGAAATTTTTTCAAGGAAACACCAATGAAGGGAAAGATGCTAATGCGTTGTCGGGTGAGGAAGGCAGATGCAACAGTTATCATTTATTCTTATCTGGGGAACAAAATTCTGCAGCTGAGTTTGCTTCATCTCCTGGAAATGTAAGCTCTTAAGGTTGCTTGCCAAACCATGATTTTAAGTTTTTTTCATGTTCAATTTATATAAGTATTTTGATTTAAATCTTGCACCTTAATTTATTGTTGTTGATGCTGAATCTTCGATCTTAGTCAGCACAAGATGAACACTGTGATAAATGAATCAAGCTCTGCTTCCAATAGTTGAGAATGAAACTGCCTAATACAAGGCCAAAGGACAATTAGTGGTCTCTGTATAAGAGCGCTCATCCGTAGGCAATTAATATAGGTTATCAATATCAAAAACAAAATAAACATTAAGACACTAATATTTTGTTTGGTTAGATGTTTTAACCTACATCCACATTTGAGTGACACAAGAATTAACGTTGAAGGGGGTTAAATGTAGACAGTTTCACTTTATAATATCTACCCTGATTCAATTTATTTTCACTTCAGTTTAAGTGCATACTTATATATAAAAAAAGAGAGCATAATATAGAATAAAAAAAGCCTAAATTTATTTAATTTTAATTATCTATTCTTCAATGTTCAAAACTATGATTGTATGACAATCTAAAATGAAACTCACAATAGAAAGTAAATAAACTTGCCTAATTATTATTATTGTGTCTATGCCTAAAATGGGTACGTTGGCCTCCATGATTCCTATCATACACACTAATACATATACATATATCTATTTTCTTGTATAGGTGCTTCATTTCCATCTTCATCTTTCTTCAAATGGATCTTCACAATGTAGCCCAACTCAACCTTTGGATACTTCTCTAAATCATCTTGAATTCAATAGAGTTGTGCCTGCACAACTACATGACACCTCAGTGGGTTCCAAAGTGAAGACCTATTCGGAAATCCACCGGAATGTTGATGGGATAAATTCTCTACCTCTAAATTCCATTCAAAAACCAGTAGAAGATATTGTTCCACAAGGTCCCTCCAAGACCCAGATATCAGCAAGCCATTTTGGAGAAAAACTTAATGCCAAGTATCGCAAAGCAGCTGACATCACTGATGTAGTTGAACTCTCCATTGCAGCATCTGAAGCATTGGTTATACATGAAACTGTGATGAGTGGGTTGGCTTCAGAAGTATTGCCAACTGCAGTGGTACTGGAAACTGCCCTTTGGGTAAAGAAAGCACGGTTGGAGTGGCTAGAAGATGCCTTAGATGGCCCAGCTGAGGTAACTGACAAGAGTGATTCTCTTTCAGACTTGGATGATTTCACGATGGCTGATGTGTATGAAGATGTAGGACTATCTCTGAGTATTCCTTCTGATGAGTGTGCTCTTGATTCAGCTATTTCTCAAGTGAAAGAGACTCCTGTCTCTGAAAATCAGTACGAGTGTGTAAATCTATCTGATTCTTCAGAGCTCAGGGCTCAACATGTCAAGTTTGATGATATCTCTGTGCAAAGAGAAGTAGTAGAGAATCTGGTTACGGATACCAGATCAACAGAGGATTTGCATCCAGAATCTTTCAATTGTGATAAAGAAGAGTTTTGTGACAAGCCTGTTCTGGGTTCGAATATCTGCAGTGTGGCCAGATATGATCCTTCAGCACTGAAAACTTCAGATGGAATCCTAGTGAAACAGGTAAATGTCATATTTATCTCCTCTGCTCTCCGATGCTCACCTTTTTTTATTATTTCAAACTGGAAATATATGGAAAAATATCTTTATCCCCTCAATTAGTTTAGGCTATGGCTTCACTTTTTTCATCTACTATGGTAAAGATATAAGACAGCCTAGATGTAGGAATTATTATCTTATTCCAACTTGGACTTTTTCTGAATTTTATTGTGCAAGTTTGGCTTCCAGACAGTTGTTGCTATGGTGGATATAGCTTCAAATCTGCCTCAAAACAAAGTAATCGTTCGTCCAGATTCTTGGAATGCAGGGAATGCTAGTAAGTTAAATTTCCTTTTCCATGCGCCTCCTTCTAGCCTATGATTAGGCTTACTTGTGTTTTCTTAATTTCTTATTTATTTATTTATTTCTATTCTTATTTTGTTTTCTATGTCATGTAGAGGGAGAAGATAAGATAACTTATTTAGCTTCAGACAAATTCAGGAGCCGATGGTTAGGTGGTTGGACAGGCCAAGTATGTGCTCTACTTTTTCATTTATCTCATTTGAGTTTCAATCTTCCCATCTACCCTTACCCAAATATTAAGTTTCAATCTGTCCTTTTCTGTTCCTCTTCAAATATCCCTTTTGAAAGGAAATTTCTGTTTCTTTACAGTTAAAACAAAATAGTAAAAGTATCCTGAAGTGTTTTGCTGGTGAGACAAGCTTTCTTTCGGAATCTGCAGATATTGCTCCAGATGAAAACTCTTTTGTGCAAGTGCATGAAACTGAGTCATTAAGAACATCAGAGTCAAGCATAGCCTGTGCTGGTTTACATGACGAAGCTAATAAGGAGATATTTGTTTCTCAAGATTTGGTGAAATCGTCTAGCCTATCTTTAGTTGATCCTCTTTGTTCCGTTGTGCCATGCAGTATTGCTTCAGAAAATACCAGTCGTACAATAGCTCAGAATCAAATGGATACGGAAATTGATACTGAAGAATGCTTTAGGCCCACACCAAAACAGGGGGTGGATAATTCACATAAATCCTCAAATCAAATTATTGAACTCCACCATGAGGATGTGCAAGTTATGCCCACAATTAGCGGGGAATGTTCTCCAGTCAAAGTTCGAAGGCAGTTAATTTCACTCAGGACATATAGTACACTTCTCCCAAACAATGTTTCCATTTTGGATCAGAGAAGCCTTTATCAAAATCAGTCATTTGAACTAGAATGTGATCAGAGTCTGGTTCCCTTAAATAAGAAAGTGGGATGCATTAGATCTTTTGATAAAAGGAGTTGTAAAGAGTCCCTTCCTTCTCATCCCGTATCCTCAGATACTGCTGGAAGTGGTAATGAGGAAAAGGGTGAAACTACCCTAAATAGGAATCCAGTTGCAACAATGAAAAATCAGAAGAGGAATTATCATGAGACTGCAGGGTATGGGTTTCCAGTGCAGGCATCGAAAAAGAGGAGGCAGCCTGTTATTTCTAATCATAGGGCATGTCTTGGTCTTCAGGCTCCTAAACCTTTTATGAACAGTTCCACTTGGGAGAAACGAACCAAAATTTCTTTGGTACCAGAAAATGTTGCTAAGCTTCAACAAAACAAAGAACTGCAAAATATACAATTTATATGCAAGAATTCCTATGATAGAGATGTTTCATTGAAAAAGAAGGTTCGTTTCTCTGAAGCAGAGTTTCCAGTTCAGCAGAACAAGAACCTCCAAAAGCTAGATTCTTCACCCAAAAATTGTAAGCCTTGGCTATTGATTCTCCATCTTTCCTTTCAAATTGATGAACCTTACAAATTGTTATAATTTATTATGTTGCTTTAACTTCAAATGTAGGCTCAACTGCTCGAGCAACTAAAAGGTGGAAGAATTCTAAGTTTCAAAGTCATGAGAAAAGTTGTCTTACAAATTGTGACCATAAGTTTGGGAAGGGATTACTGTTTCACGGTATAGAATTCCTGCTTACAGGATTTTCTAGTCAGAAGGAAAAGGACATTGAACAAAAAATATGGAAACATGGTGGTATTGTTCTTTCAGATATTCCTTCTCCAAATTCAAGGGTAGAGAGAAGTTTAAGATCTAATGGCTATCAGCTTCCTATTATTCTATGTGCAAAAAAGGTCAGCTTCCTATTATTCTTCCTTCTATTTCTTATTAATCTGAACTTTAAACTTGGTTATGATGTATCTGAATATGGCCCTATATGTTTTAATCAAGGTGGTGTGACTAACGAGTTAATTGGAATTTTTTGTTTAATATCTTGTCCTCGTTCTTTTCTGGTTTATTGTGGAGCTTCAATGTTGTAAATATTTATACATTTAATGTAGTTCATGCTATTATTTGATTGTGACGGTGTGTTATAAGTACTGATAGTTGCTTCTGCCATCTATCCTCTGCTTTCAACAGCCATCCTACTTCATATTTTTCGTTTCTTCCACATACATATTTTTGCTAATTATTCTTATTTATGTGTACGCCACAACCATTTATCTTTATTTTATAGAGATTCTTAATCAGTGATTGGTTCACTTCATATATTTTATTGAAGTCTGAATTTCAATATCTACTGCATCAAAAACTGTAGGTGACAAACAGATGGCATCATGAATCATTAATATAGGTGTCAAGTTTCTGATATAGCTTTCTTCGGTTATATTTAGCAAATATGGATGAAACAAATTTTCGTAAGGTTGATGGGTTAATAGTTGGCATGAAACATTTCATGTTACATTATTTTATATGTTGCAACCACTACATTTATATTAATACAACAATGTATTTTGTATTACTTTGGAACTTGCTCACCTATTTTATGTCATACGCTATAACAGCAATAATTATCCCTTATAATTTGTATGATCCCTCAAAACATGGGAATGCAGGAGGGATATTACCAAAGCATTGCAAGTTTGAATTTTTCAATTTCTGCAATCTAATGTTGTACAATTCTATTGTTTGCAAATATTTTTGTTTTACTTATCACATGTTGTATTTTGCGATGAGGATGTGCCTTGGTGCATTGCAATGCTAAGGGTTTGCTCTGCATGATTTATGGTTGTGGGTTTGAGTTGTGGTAACATTGGGCTGCCCTTTTTATGTGTATTGTTTTGTGATAATCACAAGAAGGTTTTATAATTGGTGGGACTGTAGTTTCTTACTCACATGTTACTTCTTTATCCATTGCAGCTACAGACCACCAAGTTTTTGTATGGGTGTGCAGTGAACGCCTTCATATTAAAAGTTGATTGGCTTACTAATTCAATTGCATCGGGTTGTATTGTACCACCTGAGAAGTAAGTGCTGCATTTTCCTTGAATTTTTACCTTTGATTTAGTGGGGCTGGGGATATGTTACAGTTTAGGTTCGTATACACATGTGACACTGATTTTTGTTCTACTTATTCTTAGTATAATGCAATCAGATACGCAAGGATCCTTGTTCTTTTAGGATATAAGTTTATAATAATAGATTTCGTAGGCTAGTTTTTTCATACTCATAAACTTTATTCGGGGGGCTTACACTTTTTATGGTCATGTGAATTGGTTACTTTTCAATGGTTCCTGATTCGAAATCAATATCTTTGTTAGATACATGATTCTATTGAATCGAGTTGATGCGGAGCATATTATGATCGGGAAGCCATTTCATCGCAACCGTAATTATGTCTTTGAGAAAGTAGGAATCATGCTTTATGGGAAGCACAGTTTCTACAGCAAATTGGCAAAAATAATTAAGGTAAGGGTCCCTGCCTGTTGTTATAACCTTAATACACCCTGGAAACTTGAAAGTTGAACGTACCATCTTATTTCATCTTGGCTTATTTAGAGTCCGTTTGATAACCATTTCAATTTTGGTTTTTAGTTTTCATTTTTTGTGATAGAGTATAGAGGAAAATGAGAGTGAGAATGGGAGTGAAGAAGAGATTGAGAGAGAGGATGAGAGGGGAGAATGGGAGGGAGTAGTAACCAAAGTGAAAACAAAATCTTGAAAGTGAAAACAATTTCAAATAGATTTCAGTTTTTAGTTTTTGTTTTCACTTCTGTTACTTCTCCCTCCCATCTTCCACTCTCATCTTCCTTCTCAACCCCATTTTCACTCTCATTCGCTCTTCCATTCTCCATCTTTTTCATCTATACTCTAGCACAAAAAATGAAAACTAAAAACTAAAATTGAAATGGTTATCCAACGGGCCTTAGTTTTTTTAAGAAGCAACTTCTCTTTGGGCTGTTGCCATCTGCTCCTGCTTGCTCATGAATACGTATATCTTGCTGTCAAAATAATAATATATAATATTGTCGCTCTTGGCAGAAACTAAATTCATTATCATACCATGAATTTTGGTCATGGCACACATCTTACTCTATAGTCTTACTATATGTTTAATTTTTCTGAGTCACTAACTTTTGCAGAAAGGAGAAAATAATAATCAAGTGGAACTTATTTGTTGCCAACAAGGAATAAAATATCGATGGTATCGGAAATATCGGTAGTCCAAAAATATGGAAATTTCGATGGAAATATCGGGATATTATCGATATTTCGGTCCATGTCGTCAATATTATCGATATTTTGGTCCATGGAGATCTAAAATATCGATGGTATCGGAAATATCGGTAGTCCAAAAATATGGAAATTTCGATGGAAATATCGGGATATTATGGATATTTTGTTCCATGGTTGCCAATGACCCTTTGGTCTTGTGCCATTTAGTTCACCTTGTTGGAAGAGGTCCCGAGTTCAAATCTTATGGAGTGAAAGTTGCTTGTGTTGTTGAGTTAAAAAATAATAAAATAAAATCAAGTGGGTTTGTATGTGTCGTTCTGGGAAAGAATTGCATGAAATAAATTCGCCTTCTAACAAACAAGCAATGGCTGTCGTCTGATTCATTCTGTTCGTATTTCTGTTCTTGCAGCACGGAGGTGGGCGGGTCTTTAAAACCCTCCAGTGGTTAGTCCACAGTTTGGACAAAGAGAAGGTTTCTTTGGGAGCCATTGTTACTGAGGATGAAAGTAGGACATCGCGTCACTTGAGGCAATGCGCCTCTGAGCAAAAGATACCAGTGATGGTCAGTAATTCTTAGTTTCTTTTAGAAGTGTTTTGGATTACTGTTTATGTCTTATACAAAAGCTCAAAGAGTGCGCAACATTTTGAAAAAGCGATTGTGACAAATATCTTGCTTTCACAATAGAAGGCTCACATGCTTTTTCCCTATAATATTGAAATTCAACCCTTTCTGATTTGAGTAAGCACCTGTTGCAGCCAGCTAGCTGGATCATAAAAAGCTTGCATTCAGGAAAGCTCCTTCCATTTCCTGATAAAGGTACTTCCTTTCTTCCTACAATTAAGATTCCATAGATCAGTTTCCACAAAAATGAGTGAAGATGTATATAATTACCCTTTTTTTAACAACTTAGGTAGTAAATGTGTTGTATGCATTTGTAATATTGTAGGGTACAAAATCATGTAGTTTTGTAATTTTTCCAATTTCTAATTTTTAAGAGCTTGGGTGTGTCCAGTTTAACAATGCATATAAGTTTCCTTGTAGCTGTCAAACATGTAAGAATGGAGAATAAAATAAAATAAAATAAAAATAAATAAATATACACATAAATGGTCCGGTTTGGTTAGGTCGGTTTACAAAAGTTCAAAATCAAATCAAACCAAACCATATATGGTCCGGTTCGGTTTTTAAATTGTTTGATTTTTTCTTGGTCAAAACCAAACCAAACCGATAATTATGATTTGGTTCAGCCAGTTTCATCAGTTCGATCGGATTGGTGCCAAAAACTTGAATCAACCACTAGCAAGTTATAGCACAAAAGTTTTGATTTAATTATAAGATAGGAAAGTAGCATCTTTATATTAATTGCTTCACAAATAATGAAACTTACAAGCAGAGCCATATATGCATGCATCTTACAGGCTACCGCAGTCATAGCGGGTATGGCCATGTGAGTCGCTAAAAAGGACGGCCAGGAGGATAATGCATATGAATTTAACAAACTGTGATGAAGCATCAAGCATTTTCCCAATCAGGTACATCTGCAGAGACAGTCTCAGAACTCGCATCCTTCGTTCTTTCAGGTATTCATCAAATGCTTCCTCCACCTGCATTTTAGTTCCTCTTCCGTTTCCATCGATGTGAGTTGTTCGAGCCAAGCACCGGGCAAGAACAACTGCGTCTTCCAGACAAGCTGAGCCTCCTTGTGCAAGAAATGGAGCCATTGCATGCATGGCATCTCCTGCTAGGGTCACCATCCCTACCCGAAACCGTCTTCGTAGTATGTCCCATGGTGCATGGTATCTCAAGTACTCAGTGAGATGCAAAGAATCGAGCTCGCAATTCGTTGCCATCTCTATGACGTTTGTAGGGAAGCCCTCCACTGAGTCCACTGCCAAGTTCCCGATCAGTTTCTGGCTCTTGGAGGCCATTGAATCTGTTCATAATTAAAGAGGTTGAACGATAGAGGGAAAGAAAAAATTAATCAAAGTTTTCCTGTGTTAAAAGTTCACGTAATATATAAACAAACAAATTATGATGCTCCTACTTTTATTTTTCGTGTTGATACTATCCTTACGCAAAAAAGACTTTGTTTTTTAGACTACATTAGTGAACCCTCTTTTTTTTTGGTCGACAAGGGAATATTCTAAATTACTTTAATGTATAGAAATGAGGATCGAACTCGGATGTAATTGGTCTTTGCAAAATAATGTGGTTGGCATGGCCTAAAATGAAAATATGATCCCTTTAGTATTATTTTAGGTATAAGTTACAGTAACACCAAAATTGTTAAAAACAGAATTTCTGACCATAATATTAATTATAATATTAGACGTGGACAAAATTACCTTGAAAAGTATATTTTCGAGTGATGAACCAATAAACTAGGTTTTTGGTCATTGGCAGTTGTCCCACCTGAGTATCATCTTTTTTGGTTAATCTGAACTGAGAGCCAAGTTCATGCCCATTTGGATAACTCGTGAAGCCTCTTATCACACTGATGGTGAAAATTTTCTCAGCTTTCACCCCCATCATATTTGATATGGCAGAGTTCACTCCGTCGCATCCAATCACAACCTGCCACCAAATATATTATATATAACCACAAATGTGCAAAGTGCAAGTTATAGTTGTTAGTTTGAGCACATAATTTTTCTTGCATTGTTGCAAAATATATAGTAAAAGACGGAATGAGAAAAATACAAACAAAATATCTACGTGTGTTATTCGGCAAAATTTTAGAAATAAAAACTTTGGAAAATTCGGCCATGATATAGTAGTTTCATATTAATTATTAAACTTTCTAAACATAAAGTCTTTTTATTCTATAATATGTACATATAATACGTATATATGTGTATTGTACATTTGATTTTATAAAAACATGCATTTTCTGTATCTTTGAGAAATGTACAAAGAACGAAGTATTTAAATAATATATATATGTACTTATGTGTATAATACGAGTATTATACACAAATTTAATAGCAAAGTTAGGAATTTTCTTCTCTTTTTTTTTGAGAAAAAGATCTGCACTTTCTTATGTCACATGGGAAACCTGCATTGTTAATAAATACAGAAATATGCTTTAATCTTTAATATATTTTTGGCAAGTTTTAATTTGGCTGAACCCAATACCAAACTAGCAAGTTAGGGTTGATCATTCTTGACACAAACTCATAAATATATACCTTGTTTATTATTTTTTATTTTCAAAATGAAAAATAAACTATCCACACTATTTTTGCCTCACCACACAAAAAATGGAGAACCCATCCCAATAAGCATCGTACCTTGGCGTTCAAAAGTCTTCCATCTTGAAGTTGAAGAACAGGAGAAGAAGTTATGGGATCCAACTTAATAGAAAGCACTTCACACCCCAAATGTAGAGTGTTGCGTGGCAAACTATTTGCCAATATATCAACGAGATCAGTCCTTTTCAAACATCTCAACTCTTCCTTCCTGTAAAACATTGAGAATTCATAATTGGTGAAACCATTTTTATGGGGAAACCCATTGCCAAGCTCAATTTAATTGTGTTCATAATTATAATTATTCAACAACAACGAAATTTGTACTCAGAATCTCGTCTGACAAAATGAAAACTAAATGTCATTAGACCAAATGGTTATAAATTTTGGGAAGAATAGTTTGAAAGTTAGCAACCCATAGTCATTTTTCCATTTCATGAGAGCATCCCCAATCTTGGTCTCTATTGGGGTTTAAAAATGGTAGATGGAGCCCCATTTAGAGCTTCGGAGGAATATTTCGAGCTCTAAAAGTATCTCTCCCACATAATGAGGGACTCTAAAGTTTTTATGTTTTAATTTGGTTTACATTGCTAATTTTGTTATTGTAAACTTATGTGTCAAATCAATGTATGCTTATGTTATGTTTATTTATGAACTTTTCAACCAAAAAACAAATTAAAATTTGGACAAGATTCTAAAAACAAGATGTTTTTTTCAAAGACTTTGAAAGTAAAAATAAGTACCATACGACTTAAATAAAAACAACATTTTATATCATCTGCATTTGCGAGATAATAATGGTAGTAGTTGGAGATGGATCTAATTCATTATGACTTTCCATCTTCAGCCCGATATACAGGCCTCATTGGGCTTGCTCTTGGTTGTGCTCGGTGGCGGACGGATATGAGGACAAGAGGGTCGCATGACCCCATGAACTAACGAAAAAATGGCTATGGATAGCTGTGGTGAGTAAGGCGACCCCATGACTGCGGGAAAGGCGACCCCATGAGTGCACGGAAGGTGCTCGGCGAAAGGCACGAGAAGAATTGATCGGCCTTCGTGGGGCTGAAGCGCGGCGTGCGTGCTATGCTTGTATAAATTTTAAAGCTGACGGACCAAAGCAGCGTCGTTTTGGTCCCAAAGCAGTTTCAAATTTTTTAATAGCCTGGCATCAAAAGCGGCGTCGTTTTGAGCCGAGTTTCTGAAAAAAATAAAAGAAATAGACCTATTCCCCAGATAATGAAAACTCTTCCAAACCCTTATTCTCAAATTCTCTCCTAATTAAAACCTAGCCCCCAAATTCCTCTCATCCTCCACATGACCATCACCACCACTCTGTCTTGGCGCCGCCGCAATCCACCGTCCACCTTGCCCGGCCGCTCTCGTCTCTCCACTCTCATCCATTATTTCAAGTAAGTAAAATTTATATTTTTAAGAAAATTGATATATGTAATGTTTTTGATGTATTAGAATTGATTGATATTGTTATATTTTTGAATTGATATTAATATTGGAACTCATTATGAATCTATGATTTTGATATTGATATTGGAAATGATTTACTAGTTTTAGATAAATTGAAATTGATATTGGAAAATATTTAATGATTGTGAATATATGAATTTATGATATTGATTTTGGAAATTATTGTGAATTTGTGAATATATGAATTTATGATATTGATATTGATTTTGGAAATTATTTACTAGTTTTAGATAAATTGAAATTGAAATTGGAAAATATTTAATGATTGTGAATATATGAATTTATGATATTGATTTTGGAAATGATTGTGAATTTGTGAATATATGAATTTATGATATTGATATTGATATTGAAAATAATTTACTAGTTTTAGATAAATTGAAATTGATATTGGAAAATATTTACTCATTGTGAATTATGGAGCGATATATATTGATTAGTTGGTTGAATTAATTGATGTGTAGAACTATGGAGCGATATATATTGATTAGTTGAATTAATTGATGTGTAGAATTGTGGAGCGATATTTTAAGAGAAGCGAGAACTATGGATAGTTCATCTAATCCCAGTAGTTCAAGTACAACAGGAACCCGATTGAGTTAATTGAGATATTGGCTAATCTTCAAGCGGATCCTGGACTAAGAACTCAAATGACAGTTATAGTCCTAATATTAGAGATGAGATTCGAAGAGCATATCTTCAAAAGGACCTTGTCAACCTAGAAGGTCATGTATTCCCACAAACTAATCAATCCGGAATTAATAGGCGCTTCATTGTTCAATGGTTTGATGAGTTTGATTGGTTGGAGTATAGTGTAGCCAAAGATCTTGTGTTTGCCTTCATTGTTATCTCTTTAAGTCTAATTTTGATAGAGTGGGTGGTGATGCGTTCCAGGTAGGCTTCAATAATTGGAAGAAGGGGAGAAAGGTTTAGCACTCATGTTGGTCCAATTGGTAGTGTTCACAATCAAGCTAGAGAAGCTTCGTACAATCTAATGAATCAAAACACACACATTGAAAGCAGTTGTGATCAAACATACGGATGAAGCTAAATCGTACGACTTATCGCACTTGCTTGACTGCATCACTCAAATGCACTAGGTATTTGTTGCGACAAGGTCTTTCCTTTCGTGGTCATGATGAAAGTTACACTTCAAGTAATAGGGGGAATTATTTGGAGCTTTTGCAATTTCTTGCGGATCATGATGAAAAAATTAAGGCGTTGTGTTGGAAAATGCTCCGGGCAATCTTGAAGTTAATAGCTCCTTCACTTCAAAAAGATCTTGTCAATGCATGTGCCAAAGAAACCATTGGTCTTATCATGAGTGATCTAAAGATAAGTATTTTCAATAATGGTGGATGAAGCACGTGATATTTGATAAAGGAGCAAATGGCACGTGGTAGTTCGTTATGTGAACAACAAAGGACAAATAATAGAAAGGTTTGTGGGGGTCCAACATGTTATGGACACCACTTCAAGTGCTTGAAGAAAGCCATAGATGAATTCTTTTCTTTCGAGGATTGAGCTTTTCAAGCTACGAGGACAAGGTTACGATGGAGCTAGTAATATGAGAGGTGAGTTCAATGGACTTAAAACAAAGATTTTGAGAGAACAACCTTGTGCATTTTATGTTCATTGTTTTGCTCATCAACTTCAACTAGCTCTTGTTGCCGTGGCAAAGAAAAATATTAATGTTGCTGCGTTTTTCTAGCAACGGCTAATAGTTTGGTTAATGTTGTTGGAGCATCTTGTAGCGGCGTGATGCACTTAGAGCACAATACCAAGAAGAGCTTGTAAAGATTTTGATGAAGGTTGTCTTATAGCAGTGAGGCTTAAATCAAGAAACTACTCTCAAGCGTGCGGGTGATACACGATGGAACTCACATTATGCTACCTTGATTAGTATCATTTCCATGTTCCCATCCGTGGTGACTGTGCTTCAAATGGTTGTTGATGATAACCCCAATGATAGTTCGAATTGAAGCTTATAAGTTATGGAGAGAAATACAAAGTTTTGAGTTTGTGTTTAACTTATTTGTGATAAAGCTATATTGGGAATAACAAATGCTTTGTCTCAAGCGTTGCAAAGGAAAGATCAAGATATTGTGAATGCAATGAGTTTAGTGAAAACATGCAAGGAAAACCTTCAATTGATGAGGAATGATGAGTTTGATGAATTGGTTGATAAAACATCTTCGTTTTGTCACAAACATCATAATTCGATTCCTAACATGGATGATGAATATGTAATGCCTGGAAAGGTCACGACGTAATGCGCCAATCAAGACAAACAATCATCATTATCGTGTGGAGATCTTTCTTCATGTCATTGATGGGCAACTTGCAGAGAATTAAATGATCGTTTCAATGAGGTAAATCTTGAGTTGCTTACTTGTTTGGCATGCTTGAGTCCAAAGAATTCATTTGTAGCTTTTGACAAGCAAGCTACTTCGTCTTGCTCAATTTTATCCTCATGATTTTAGGATAAAGATTTATTGATGCTTGAGGATGAACTTGGGGTTTATATTCATCAAGTGCGTTTGAGAAGTGATTTTCTGAATTGCAAGAGATTAGCATGCTTGCGGAAAAATGGTGGAGAAAGAGATGCATGGAGTATTTCCTAATGTGTATTTGCTTATTACAGCTTTGGTTTTACGGTTGCAGCTTTGCTTGATTGGAAAGAGCATTTTCCGCCATGAATATTATCAAAAATCCACTTAAATCGCAGAATGGGAGATCAATGGTTGAATGATAGCTTAGTTGTTTACATTGAAAGAGATGTTTTGCTTGTATTGATACTTGAAGCTATAATGCAGCGTTTTCAAATATGAAAACTAAGTGGACAATTGTAGCTTGTATTGTTAGTTTTGTAATGAATTATGAATGAAAATACTATCTTTATGTTTTTTGTGTAATTTTCTTCTTAAAAAAATTCCGACACTTTTACACTATGACCCCATGACCTTACAATCCTGCGTCCGCCATTGGTTGTGCTGAACATAAACGATCATTTAATTTCTTGGTGGATATGTGAAATGTAGGAGGAACAGCTCTTCTTTAGCCCAAACCTTTGCTCACCTCAATCGAACTTGACTTCTAATATAATCACTCAATTTCAGATAACCTAGGCCTTCCTGGCCCTAAGTTGGACATGAAATCAATTCTATAATTGGTTTATTCCTATTGATGTTTAGTTTCACTGTTCTCTCCTCAAACGTAAACACAAGAAAACAAACAGTAAAAACTAAAGATCCAAAACGAAAGCTTAAGAACTTACCCAACAGGCATTTCTTTTAGCTCGTCACTATTGAGTGAGTGAAATTGTCCCCTGAAAATAAAGAATAAATATTAAATCATATAGAATATATTTTTATATGCATGGAAGAGAAAGAGAGAGAGAGATTTACGAGAGTATAGGAATTGCAGTTTGTCTAAGGTGTGAGGCAACACCAAGTTGATCAAGTGCACGCCAGCCGTTTGGATGAACGATTATAGCTGCCCCTGTAGCTCGCAATGTGTTTGATCTTTCCAGGACCACGCTTCTAATGCCCTTTCTGCCAAACAAGATAATTTCAAATTAACACCATTATAAACATCGAATCATCTAATCCTTCACTTTAAAAATAAAATAACATCTTAATCTAGTTTCTCCACCTCCCTCATCACTCATGCTAGTTGCAAGGGCTTAAAACTCAATCATCATTTGCAAACAACATAACTCGGGCTAAAATAAAATTATTTGTATCATTTCAATCGACCATCTTCTATACCATTCTTCTAATAAAGCGGAATTCATTTGTAATAAAATATACATTGATCGAAATGACCTAGTATATATACGAATAATATTCTTTTGAGAATTGAAAATAAAAAATAATCTTTTATCATAATTAGTTTGTTGCATCCCTTTTGTGTTATTACCTTTTCTTTTGCGATTTGATGTAAAGCTAAATGTTCAAAAACTTTGAAGTATCAATTAAAGTTGGTATTCTCAAGTTATTTCTATTTACAAACAAATTTTTTTAAAAAAATTGAATAGGTAAATAAATGCCTGACAAATCAAAACTTAATTAGGAAAAGTGAAAGTTTAATGAACAGAATTATTCCAAGAAAAAAAAATCAATAACCCAGAAGATATTTTTGATGATGAAATCAAAGAAGTGTTAGGGAAAAAAAGAAGAAGAATAAGGTGGTGTAAGAATAAACCTGTGAAGAGCAAGAGCAGTGGCAAGGCCGCATATCCCACCGCCCACGATTACAATATTCTCTTTCGTATCACCAATCTCCATATCTTGCTTTCTACTTCTAATTTCTGTTTTTTTTGGGTTTAATCCTTTGGCTTTCTTTAGCAATCCATGATTCATATATATGAATTTTTCTTGTGTTTCTCAGTTATATATGTATATCAGTGATCACCACCTATATTCCTATATGTATATCAGGCTCCTAGCTATACGCTACGGTTTAGAGGACATTGTTCAATTTCATTTAATAATTCGCAGGAGAAAAACCAAGAACTCGCCAGCATTCTTTGTATGTGGTTCAAACAATTCGGCTAAGTTTATGAGCCACAAAAGTTGCATGTTTGAGTTTGAAAGAACCATAATTTTTTTTTTGGGTGAAAAGGACCATAATATTATTGATTCCATGGGAAAATAATAAATCATATATTGATCGTATTTCCATAATATGAAATCCTTAGTGGTAAAAAGGAATAATTTTAAATTTAAATTTTAAAATTGACGAAAGCTTTTAAAACTATTTTTATATATATAAAAAATGTTATTGACATTCCGAAAAAGTCATCTTGCTATCGTTTCTTCTCAAACCTTTCGTCGTCTAAACTTAAGTTTCCGCTTTGCAATATCGTCTGGTATGATTTGTGGATGATCGTCGAATATTGTTGTTCATACAATCTTTCTTTAATTATCATAGGATGTGATAAAGTATATTCACGGCACACCTTTTGTAGAAAGACAGTTGCAAAATGAGTCACGTGTATGTGTGTGCCACCTTATTATAGCTCCTTAGGGACTATTGACAGAAAGCCACTCGAAAGGTATTTTGCTTCTTCAAGTAAAAGATCATCTGATCAACTTCATTCCTCCTCATGCGACAAAATGCTAGCCACACATTATGATTCTCTCCATGGGAATGCTTATGCTATGTGTAGGCTGACAGAGATGTAATAAATTTCTCTTTGATTCTCAAGGTATGAGTTTTTCTATTGTTCAATCTCTTTACCCAATTCTTTAAATTTCTTGTTAAATCATTAAAATTGAGGTTCATTGTTGTTAATAAAATAATCAAGACTTGTATGAAATTGTTTAGAATCTTCTAATAATGTGAATGAAATTCCTTAATTTTGTTTGTTAAAGTGTCAATGAAATTTGGGGTTTGGTTCGAAGAGTATTAAGATGCAATCAGCTGCCAAGGCATCTAATTATCATCCACACAATGTTCAATTACAGAGGCTAAAAGACAGTTACACATGTAAACTCGAAAAGTGAAAAGCTTTCTAACATAATCAATATATATTAGAGCAACAATGAAAAAGTCAAGAGCAGTTTTTTCTCCTCTGTTTTATGCTATTTTTCCCTCCTTTCATTTCCATTTTGTTATTTGCTTTGTTTGTGAGATTGAGCAGTTGGTGTTGATAGTCCAAGGCTTAATCAAAAAGCAAACATCTAGTATCAGAGCTCCCAGGTTCATCTACACCAAGCTATCTGTCTACAATAGAGGGAAAAAGCAAACCCTAGAAAAAACAAATTTCATGGCATGCTCAAGCAATAATGGGTCTTCGTCTCTTCAATCCCCAATCACATTTGTGGGGAGAATCCATGTATTATGCGATGTACCTAATGAATAGGGGTCCGACAAAGGCGTTGGAAAAAAAAAAACCCCCATTTGAAGCATGGAGTGGAAGAAATCCATCCGTGAACCATTTGAAGGTATTTGGATCTATTTGCTTTGCTCAAGTTCCAAAAGAATTGAAAAACAAACTAGATTAATCTAGTGAAAAATGCATATTTGTTGGTTATAGCTCACAATCAAAGGGCTATAGACTTTCCAATTTGAAGAAAGAAAAATTAATCATACTTGTTCTTAACCACTTAAGCTACAAACCCCTTGCACACGTGATATAAGTTACGAATCAAAAGTTGCATTGTACTTATTCAACAGCTCTGGTTCTAGATAGTTTGTAAAATAATTTAAGAAAATTATTATATGTTATAAAGATCGATAAGGAAAAAAAATGTTGTATGTCTTTTTTTTTCTGAGGAAAACAAAAACAGAAGACATTGCAACTAAGAGCCAGAAAGTAAACCTAAATTTACATTATCAAAAGGCCGTACGTCTTTCTGATTTACAATTTTAGGCCATTTCCACGTACAATTTTCTTTTCTTGGTAAATTAATATTCAATTCAGGCCCAATATAATTTTCTTTCCACGCCACAATAATTAATTAACCCTTACCTAGCTAAGACCTTAATTAGATCCTGACGAAGAAGACACTGAGCTCAGGCCCATTGTTCCCATCCGGATTCATCATGTAATATGTCTCTGAGTCCCTCGACCCTACCACACGTTCGAACTGTACTCGCATGTACATTAAATCACCATCTGCCGACTCTGTTTCATTTGGTAAAACCCCAGCTCCCATGGACACTGCATGCAAAACTTGCATCACACTCAGGTCATCCTCCGTCGCCTCTCTCCTCACTCCATATCCTGATTTCTTCCCATTGCAGTACAACGCCCATATCGGCTCGTCGATGATCTTCGTCTTATCTCCGGGCCTCTTTTCGCATTCTAGGGCTATCCGGACAAGCCCCATTCCCATATCTTGAAGGAGCTTTCCTGTTTGTATACCGAGCTCGAGGACAAGGATGGGAAGGCATCTAGGGCTTTCCTGGATGACCAGGTTAACCCTTGCTTTACGAAACCCAAATAGGGTTCCTGTTATCCGCGTCCCCCCGTGGATGTGTGTGTGTCCTTCCCCCATGCGGCTTCCGTGGAGAGAAACGGGGATCTTGCAGGAGGGCGATATGATTGGAAATGACCGGAAAACTGCACGAAAACGCCGGAAGAGTTTTGAAGGTTTTGATGGGTCTTTTTTGGTTGATGGTTGGAGGGAGATAGGCGACGGTGTATGCACCATTGGCGTAGTTGGTTTGAGGTTTTGAGACGCTGTTGGTAGCAGTGGTGGCCGTGGCTGCGTTTGTGGTGCCGCCATATGAAAATTTGGTGGCAAAGGAGGATGGCTTAATTGTTGAGGCCGGCAATGCTTGTTAGGACTTTGGTGAGAGCTTGGTTGTGGGGATGAGGGTGTATATGAAGAGCAATCTAAGTTTGTGGTGTGCACGTTGGAACTGTTGACTAATTTAATGGGAATTAAGGATATGAGAATGTTTTTTCCCCTTATTTATAGTACTTATGGTTTGGTGGTTTAGCTAAAGAAAGATAATTATCTAGCTGTGGTCAGCTTTAGTTTTTTTTCTTCTTCTTTTTAGTTAGTTTTAGCTACTGGCTTCTACATTTTTCTAGAATATTTTCAAAGCTACTTAGCCCCACTTGAGACTTTATTGTTGCCTTGCTTACAAGTACCGGATGAGATGGTTTGAGGAATTTGAGAGAGTGTTGTTATTTAACGACAGGTGTAAATTGGTTGCAAAATTTCATGATGAAAATAAATGAAGTAAAGGTTATAGTGTATGAACTTGAAAAATACCTTATAATTTGGCGGTTTATGTTTTGAAACACTAATTTAGTGACTTGAAAAATATTTCCAACAAACCAGCCGTCCACTCCAGTTGACTTTTGATCTTGCAAATTGACTGTGAATATATTTTACTTAATTTTCTTTTTCATACGTTTAAATTATAAAATTATTTGATTCAATGAACATATTGTCTTGCTCCATTCCACATCTATTGGATTTCGTAGACTGATACATCGATCAAGTCAGCTGCCTCGACAAGTACTTCTTCAAATGGGATCATAGTGCCACAAGAAATCTCCAATTTGTTTAATGTTATTTTTGCTATCAAGTGCATATTGTAGGAATTTAAAAGATACATAGTGTGCTGAGATTGAAAGGAGTTCTTTTGTCTTTTTAGGTTTTTTCTTTTAATTCTTTCCATTGAAATTGAAAATTGATTAATAATAAGAAAATAGTACACAACGATAAGACATGAAACATGAAAATAACGGTACAATTCCAAACACTAACTAAACAAACATACACAAAGTTAAAGTTGAAGCAAATCTGTTTTCGTTTTGTGATGCATTATAACTCGTTTATATTGTATAATATAAGTGAATATTTATTGGTATTATGTTTTTAAAGTGAGAAATATCAACTCATGTTATCCACTCAACTGTATACCAATATCATAGAATAGTTTTTCGGTTCGGTCCAATGAGGCTTTCATCATACACGAGGATCTTGTTGGCGTGGTCCATAAGTCAGGGATCCCGTGATCCCTGATTTCCTGATGTAATTCACATTACCTAATTAGAATCATTACCTAGTTAGGATTCCTTGTAATTAGCTAATTACTTTTCCTTGTAGGAAAAGTCAACTTGTTCTTGTATATATATCCTCCTCTTGGAGAAATATAATATCAATTACAATTATTCAATCTTGTGTTTAGTTTGAGTTGGTATCAGAGCCGGCTAACCCCGATCTCTCAAACAAAAATACAAACCCTACCTCTTGGCATCATCTATCGCTGAATACAGCAACAACAAAAAAACCAAGTGCAGCAAAACAACAACTAAGCCCTTGTCGTCACAAACCTAGTGCGGCAAAAGACTTCTACAACACCAACTAATCCAAACTTGTTCTCTCTACTCCTCCATGCCTTTCGAAGATACCCTAGACTACTCCACCCCAGCCACAAAATCCAATGCATCCAGTTGTTACAATTCGCAATGATACTTCCGCTGCCCCATTCACCATATGGTTGAATGGAAAGAACTATAGCACTGGGTTGAAGATGATGTTGCTTCATGTGTCAGGCCAGGGAAATAAAAGGTTATCTGACAAGGAAGGTGACTCAAGTGGAGAAAGACGCTCTGGGCTTTGATTTGTGGTGTATTAAGGACTCCATTGTTAAAGGATGGTTGATAAATACCATGGAACCTGATTTGGTAGAATTATTCTTAGATCTACCAACAGCTAAAGATGTCTAGGAGAATACAACCCAGATGTATTATGATGCGTCTAATGAGTCATAAATTTATGAATTACGGTGTAAAGCAACCCGTATTACTTAAGGACCATATTTCATCCTACTTTGTTGAGCTCAAGAGCATTTGGTTGGAACTAAACCATCGTCGTCCAATCAACATGAAGTGCCCTGATGATGTGAAGATTCGACGAGCTGAGATACATAAAGACCGTATTTATGATTTTCTCGCACTTCTAGATGATAAGTTTGATAAAATTGGAGGCGAATTATTAAGGTTAAGTCCATTGCCAAAATTAGAGGAGTCGTTTGCTTTTGTTGGTAAAGAGGCCCAATGTCGAGAGACAATGCTCAAAAAGGATGGAAATACTGAATCATCTGTTGTCATGGTTTCCAAATCCCATGCTGCTAGTTTTTCTTTTCCCCGTCCAACCCCTGAGGAAAAAGAAAACATGCATTGCACTTACTGTAATAGGAATCATCATACAGAGGCCACGTGTTTTCACAAGAATGGGTTTCCGGAGTGGTTCCTTGAACGGCAAAAGCAACGAAAGGCGGCGCACGCGAAGAAAAAAGGTGGCGGGAGCAGTGTAGCTGTTGTTACCGCCGCCGGTCAATCTTTCGTCGGCCCAGTCACTAGCACTACCTCGGATGTCTCACCATCGCCTACAACTAGGGCTGGCAATGGGTCGTGCCGTGTCGGGTTCGTGTCGTGTTAGGATTATATACGTGTCAAGAATGCTAAACTCAAACCTGACTCGTTTAATAAACGTGTCATTTACGGGTTGACTCGTTAATTTCCCATGCAGATTTGAGTCATGTCGGGTTGACCCGTTAAGTGGTAGCAAATAAAAACAAATAAAAAATTTCTAAATTTTGATAATTTAAAGTGATTGCATTTTTTATTTTTATATAAAATAGTTATTGCATTTTGCCTCTCTCTATGTATAAAGATTGAGAAAGAGAAATAAAATAAAAAATAAAAAAATGAAGAAGAAACAAAGAAATAGGTTGGTGGGTTACATAGGTATTTTAGCGGGCTTACGGGTTATTTTCGCTGGTTGGCGGGTTGACTCGAAACCCACCCATTTATAAACAGGTCAGTGGCGGGTTGACCCAAAAACTTAATCATGCGGGTTGACCCGATAATTTTCCATGCGTGTTTCGAGTCGTTTATCGGGTCAAGTCGGAAATTGCCACCCTTACCTACAGCAACTCCTTCAGTTGATGATTCTCTTACTGTTCTCTCTCAATTATCCATTCCAGAGCCAACTGACTGCGAAGGTAACTAGGGAAAAGCTTTGGTGCTTTCCGATCAACGAGAAACATGTTGGAATATCGATTCAGATGTTATTGATCATATGACCTATGATAAATCCTTTTTTCATTCTATGACTGCTCCTACCAAAACAAATGTGGTTACTGCCAACAGCGAATCTAACTCAGTCACTGGGGCTGGTTCCATCACTCTTACTTCTACCTTCTCTTTACATAAAACTTTGTTTGTTCTTACTTTGTCCCATAGTTTATTATTTGTTGTGCAAGTTACCAAACAGTTAGATTGATGCGTGCTCATGTTCACTTCATTTTGTTTGCTTCAGGATGTTCAAATCATGGAGATCATTGGGCATGCTACTAAGAGAGGGGGGCTTTACTATGTGGATGACATTGGCGGTTGGGTCATGTTTCCTTTATTTATTTGCAGTCTTTGATTCCATCTCTATTTAATGGCGTAAAAATTTCTGATTTTCAATGTGAGACTTGTATTCTTGCAAAAAGTCACCGAACTTTTTATCCACCTAGTTTGAATAAAAGCACATCTCCTTCTTATTTAATCCATTCAGATGTTTGGGGTCCATCTCTGATTACTACTGTCTTTGGTTTTCGGTGGTTTGTGATATTCAATGATGATTGTACTCGGTTAACTTGGCTCTATGTTATGAAGCATAAAAGTGAAGTTGGTTCTTTATTCAAGAATTTTTACCATATGATTCAAACTCAATATTCTTGTTCAATTAAAGTTGTTCGTTCATATAATGGAGGGGAATTTGTTAACCACACACTCGCAGACTTCTTCACTAAAAAAGGCATTCTCCATGAAACTATGTGTTCGCAGACTCCATAACAGAATGGTGTGGCTGAATGAAAAAATCACCATATTCTTGAGACTGCCCGAGCTCTCCTTATTATGGGGGGTGTTCCCCAAATCCTTTGGACCACAGCTATTCAGTATGCTATCTACTTGCTTAATCGTATGCCTTCATGTGTTTTGGGTTTTAAAACCCCACTTCAGACATTGGCTGCTCATATTCCTATTTGTTCCCATCTTAATCTCACTCCGCGCATTTTTGGTTGTGTGGTGTATGCTCATCTCAATAAATCTCACCGAACCAAGTTGGATCCGTGTGCCCTCTGCTGAGTCTTTGTGGGTTTTGCCCTTCAACAAAAAGGTTATCGTGTTACCATTCCTCCAGTTGCTGCTTTTATGTTACCATGGATGTTACCTTTGTGGAGAACGAGATGTTTTTTCTATTAGACGTGCTCAATCATGTCATTTAGGGGGAGAATACAGTTAAGAAAGCACATAATTAGTTTGAGATAGAAATATGGGGAAAAGAAACACAAAATAGTGCACTGGAACCGAGCAGATTAGTCTAGTCGAGCCGAGCCAAGCAGTTACTGGAAGCAGGCTATCAATCAATCTAGCCGAGCCAAACAGTCCAGCCGAACTGGACAGTAGCGACCCCTCCCCCCTCGACAATACATACTCATGCTTCAATGAACATCCTTGAGGTAAGTCCTTCCGATCCGAGTGTTTCTCAAAATATTGTTGAAATTGTGAAAAAATTACATGCACAAGCAAACAATGGAATACCACCAAACAAATTTTCATTAGAAGGCAAGGTGGAATATGCCATTGTTGATTATGTCTCCGCACATAGATTGTCTCCTCAAGCTAAAACATTTGTCAGTCAAACGGAAGGAATTAAAATTCCTAATAGATTGGAAGAAGCTCTGCAAGACCCAAATAGGTGGA
Organism: Prunus padus; assembly: GCA_024362665.1. Classification (NCBI taxonomy): domain Eukaryota; kingdom Viridiplantae; phylum Streptophyta; class Magnoliopsida; order Rosales; family Rosaceae; genus Prunus; species Prunus padus. Next base: position 27,513,070 of record JANFAM010000017.1, read on the forward strand.
AGCAATGAATGTGAAGATAGTTCTGCAACCTTAAGGAAAGAAACTTGTTGCATGTCGATGGGTGTACACAGTTAAGCACAAAGCTGATGGCACAATAGACATATATGAAGCAAGACTTGTGGCCAAAGGGTATATGCAGATGTATGGAGTTGATTATCAAGATACGTTTGCACCAGTGTCAAAAATGAATACGGTGCGAGTTTTATTGTCCTTAGCGGCTAATTTAGTTTGGCCTCTTAAGCAATTCGATGTGAAGAATGCCTTTCTGCATGGAGATCTAGAAGAAGAAGTGTACATGGACATACCACCTTGTTATGGGTTGTCTAATAATAGTGAGAATGTGTGTAGGCTTTGAAAGGCCCTTTATGGATTGAAGTATGGATATCATCAAGGTAACTCGGATCATACCCTATTTATCAAACGTAGGGATGGTAAGATTACTCTACTGATAATCTATGTCGATGATATGGTAGTTGTTGGTGATGATGTTGTTGAAATGGGCAAATTACAGAAGTACTTAGCCTCAGAGTTTGAGATGAAGGACTTGGGGGCTTTGAAGTATTTTCTGGGAATTGAAGTAACTCACTCTACTACTAGTATTTGTCTCTCTCAAAGGAAGTATGTTCTAGACCTGTTGACAGAAACTGGGATGTTAAGGTGTGCACCGGCCGAAACCCCTATCATGCAAAATCATCACCTAGCAATCTATCATGATCAAGTGCCAATCAACAAGGAGAGATATCAGAGGTTAGTGGGAAGACTAATTTATCTTTCACACACTAGACCAGATATCGCATATGCAGTTAATGATGTTAGCCAATGCATGCAATCTCTTAGTGAAGATCACTTAGCGGCAGTTATGAGGATTTTTAGTTATTTGAAGAAAGCTCAAGGCCAAGGCTTGATATTCAGAAAATTGGGACATTTGATGTCAAGGGTTATACATATGCAGATTGGGCAGACAATATAATAGATAGAAGTTCTAAATCAGGTTACTTCACTTTCGTTTGGGGTAATTTGGTTACATGGCAAAGTAAGAAACAGAATGTAGTGGCTCGATCTTCAACCAAGGCAAAATACAGGGGCATAGCACATGGAGTTTGTGAGCTTCTTTACCTAAGGCTACTTATGTCCGAAATTGGTTTTCCACCAAAGAAAGTCATGGAGCTTTACTGTGACAACCAAGCTGCGAGGGAGATAGCAAATAATCTAGTTCAACCTGATAGAACTAAGCATGTTGAAGTGGATAGGCATTATATGAAGGAGAAGCTGGTAGATAAGCTAATCGATATACCATTATTAAAGTCAAAAGAAGAGCTGGCAGATGTCTTACACAAGCGGTGTCAACAAATGTTTTATATAACTCACTTGACAAGTTGGGCATATGAGATATCTACGCACCAACTTGAGGGGAGTGTTGGCGTGAGCCATAATTCAGGGATCCTCGTGATTCCTGATTTCCTGGTGTAATTCACGTTACATAATTAGAATCATTACCTATTTAGGATTCCTTATAATCAACTAATTACTTTTCCTTGTAGGAAAAGTCAACTTTACTTGTATATATATCCTCATCTTTGGAGAAATATAATATCAATCACAATTATTCAATCATGTGTGTTAGTTTGAGTGATCCGAAGGGGAAAATATGGGGGTGAGATCACCCTATGATATTGGCAGGTAGCCTTAGTACTAACACAAGGCGTACAAGGAACTTCAAACAAAAGAAAAACTTTTTTTTTCTTTTGAGATGAGGAAACGAAAAAGATAAAGGTGAAGAAAACGTCCTCTAATTGACTTTAGAATAATTTGTGGGCATGTCGTGGGTGGAGTGGCCCTGGCCCCTAGATTTTTGATCTCTCCTATATTATATTATATATAATTTATAGGATTAGTAATAAATAACTTATAATTTAAGTTAAAATTCCCACTAAAACAAATTAGACATGACTAAATTATAAATATTTAGCTCTAAACATGTAACCATTGAATACTTAGGTATTTTATATACTTGTATTTTTTATTTTGGCCCCTCTAACTTTACAATTCTAACTCCGCCCCTAATCGTGGGATTCTGAAGTCAATGTCGACAAAATTTGAAGATGTCCTGCTTGCTATTTTGACTACATACCATTGTTAACTTAAACGGTTATTTTAATAAAAATATATTTTTAACTGCAATGGTTCTTGAATTATACTCAAGTTTTATTTTGGTTCTTCAACTAGTATTGGAGTCATTTTGGTCATTCAACTCTTACACATGTTGTAATTTAGCCATTTCGTCAAATTCTATCAATTATTCTATTATTTTAGTCATTCAACTCTTACACATGTTTTCGTTTTGTCATGCAGTATAACTCGTTCATATGTTATAATATAAGTGAATATTTATTGGTGTTGTGCTTTAAAAGTGAGAAATACCAACTCATGTTCGTCACCCAACTGTATTCCAATATCATACAATAATTTCTCAGTCTAGTCCGATGAAGCTTCCATCATACATGAGGATCCAAAGGGGAAAAATATGGGGGCTGAGATCACTCTATGATAAACGGTAGGCAGGTAGCCTTAGTACTAAAACAAGGGGAACTTCAAACAAAAGAAAAACGTTTTTTTAAGATAAAGGCGAAGAAAACGTCCACTAATTGACTTTAGAATAATTTGTGGGCATGTCGTGGGGTTCTGAAGTCAATGTCGACAAAATTCGAAGATGTCCTGCCTGCTATTTTGACTACATACAATTGTTAACTTAAACGGTTATTTTAATAAAAGATATTTTTAACTGCTTGAATTTATACTCAAGTTTTATTTTGATCCTTCAACTAGTTTCGGAGTCATTTTGGTCATTCAACTCTTTCGCATGTTCTAATTTAGTCATTCCGTCAATTTCTATCAATTATTGTCTATTTTTTCAGGATAAAACTGTCATTTTATATACAATTTTTGGATGGTGGTTTATGGCGAGTGGTGGCGGTAGGGTGGTAGTTTTCGGATTGGGGTTGCTAGGGTTTGTTTTTTTTCTTAACATTAAATTTTATTGGGGAAACTTGAAATCTCATGAGGAAAATTTTGATTAAGCGAACTTTACGAAACTATGCTAGATTTTAAAACCAAAATTACTTATTAATAAAAATATCTAGTTGTATGTAACTGTGTATCTACCTTTCTCGTCGAGTGACATGTTGAGTTTCTGTATCCATCTCTCATGTAATTAGAGATAGAGACGCACATGTAATTTACTATGAAAATAAATACCTCCAGACAGATCACCGTACACTGGAGGAGGCATGTCAAGTCTTGAAACTACAAAATTATAACGTAGAAGCGCTAGCTTTCACTAAGGAAAGTGTAATTCCATGTCTATTACAAGCTACATAATTAAATTCACTCATTCACATGTCGATCAAAACTGAGCTCAACGGATGCAGCAATCTTTCAACATTGCACACTAACTAGATGGGATTATATGTACAAGCAAAGTAATTGAATGCTCTAACAGCAATATCTCCAAAAGTTCTTCGGCCACTGAAGGTTTGCCATCAAGCCATTCTTTCAAGGACTGTTTAATACCCAGTTGTAGACTCGAACTTGGTCATCGGAGCCTTCCTCTTCCCACCGGCATTACATGCAGAGAAACTTTTGTGAATTTGATGATCTGTTTCGGCATGCATGCTTCTTTCACCAAGTATTGGAACTTCAGCATCATTTGTTAAAAATGAGACGTTATGTGAATGGGAGATTTGTGGTCGATAGGCGTTGTCAGTTTGCTGCTCAGTCACTCCACTGGCTTCTTGTTTGGGGTCTAACGGTGCTCCTCCAGAAAGAGGTTGCGCATTAAATTCCATCTCATTGAACATGAGGTTTGCAATGGCTCTGTCAATGGTGTTTGTCTCTGATTCCGTTCCTTTATTGCTCCCTGACCTGAATGTGAAATTTATTTTTCTAATCAAGAGAGCCTGAGTGCCAACAACAAGGACAAGGACACAGCAGAAACATTAACAAACTAAACTGCAAGCCAAAGTAAGAACACACATTGCACATAAGATTCATTGCCCAAACCAGTGCCTAACGCCCATTTTGGTGTGGTCAATATTGCAACTACAAGCTAATGTAGGAATGCCCCAGGAGTATTTCAAAGCAATACGAGGGCAAAGATGAGAACTTCAAATTTGGAGAACAAGATACTTTTGGTAATAAGTACGTAAAGCATAAAAGAATCCTCCCCTGCCAAAAGTAACATCATAGCTACTCTTGCAGTCAAAAAGTTCAGGGCTATCAGTTTTAGCTCTAAACTTTACCACTGTCATCAATGAAGGTTTCACCCAAAACATCTACCACAAATTACCATATCACCAATGTGAAACCAGTGGCTTTTAAACTGACAATCACAACTCAGCAATGCCATTTTTCATACATGATAACATGGTAAGATTGTTAACATCGAATGGCTTAAACTCTAAAATGACTGAAGGTAAATGTAGCAAGTATCACAAATATACCTGATAGTCTCATCCTGAGCTGTCCATGAAGAGGGTTCTTCAATTTCACTCGCTTGGTCTCCATCTTGGCTCTGTGTAGCGAGATTTCCTTTTGAGTTGTTGGCAAGGCGGTATAAGGCATCGCGAAAGCAAATTCGTGTCTTTTCATTCAACTGATGATTCAACAACAGAGTAAGATTCCATAACCAATAATGAATGTGAAGGATATGCTTCACAATATGCGCTTTATTCTACTTTCAAGATCTAAGTTTACCTGTGTCATCACCATTTCCAGTTCATGCAATACCGATTCTTCAACTGATGTTTCCTCACCCAGAAGTCCATTCATGCTGCCTTGCTCAGGTGGGGCAAAGACGCTTTCTGCCTGTATCATAAAAAAGAAATACATAGATAAGATATAAGCTTGAAAGTCAAGAAGCTATAAGACATAAGAAGTCAAGGAAACTACTACTCCAGCAATGTTACAGATGTTAGTAAATGAAAGTCAAGAAACTAGCACTACAAATCAACTTCAATAACAGACGCCAGCAACCTTCAGCAAGGGTCTCCGTTTGTTAAAAAAAATTAGGAGGAGAAAAAAAAAACAATTTTTCCTTTTCTTGCCTTACAAAAGAGTCCAGACATAGAGAGCAGTGATAAGTAATTTAAGTATACGACGACCATACATATCCCTCTGCAAATGGAAAAGTATTTTTGATTTCAATCAAGTAAAACTTTTTCTTCAAAAGAAAAGAAGGAAACGATACTGAGGGCCCTGTTTTTAACATTCTGTTTTTCTTTTCACTTGAACAGAGAGTAGAGAGAGTTTAAAGAGTGACTAGAGAAGAGAAGAAGAGAGGAAGTACATAAAAGAGCTTTAAGAAGTTAAAAAATAATGAAGATAATAGTTTAAAATTTTAATTGACAAAATACTGAAATTTGCAGATTGCTAATGGATACGGTGACATGATAACTTAGAAAAAACCTATAAGTTATAACTCAAACAAGATTCATAATAAACAAACAAAACCATACGTAGCAAAACATTTTAGGCATAAAATAGTTGTTCAAATCAAGGAAAATATGAAGAACTCCAGACCTAGGCTTAATGTCTATTCAACCAATAAAATCACTGGCAGATACAAAATCCCAAACACATCAACCTTGCTATAGTATTAAATAAAACAAATAACACAGAACAGCATTGGAGACCAAGTAGTTGGTATCAAGTTTCTGTTTAGTCAGATACTATCAGTAGAACCACCCACTAGCTGCTAAAGATGGTTTCCCACAAATAGGGCAAATCACAGTCTATCACATCTTAAATGACCCACTGTGACCTATGTCGTAATTAGAAACAGTGATTAATATTTTATAAGGCCACAGTACCAGATCCGATTCAGGACATCAAACTGTTCAAGTTATTGTATTAAAGGTTGATGAAACCGTTCCCTGAAGATGAACTGCTTGGGATAATTTACTAAATAGTCCCATGAACGTAGTTAGAAAGTTCTTTGACCGTTAATAAAATCGGGTTTTCTAGGTTTATAAGATTAAATAGAGACCATCTTATAATCACATAAAACTACATAGAAACCATCTTACAATCACATGAAACTACATAGAGACCATGGCATTATGAATCGCCTGTTAAAGCAAAAATGGTCGGCTTTCAGGTACAACAAACTTCTCAGCATTACGCAAGTAATAGCTATTTAGATACCTATCTTCAACATATACATACAATCACACTGCTAGTAACCCAAACATGTCAGAAGACAGCTGTCCCAGGCTAAGAATTAGGCAAGCTACCATGCCCTATGGCCAATTTCAAACTTAATGCAAATAAAATCTCACCTTTACTGATGGGCAATCTTTTTGCTCTGAGTTGCATTGAATATACTGTGAAGTAGTGGTGTGCCCTTTCTCTGAACCTGCTGCTGGTGAAAACGCATGATTTTTAAGATACCTTGAGCTTCCTGCACTATGTGCACTGCTTGAGAAACTTTGTGATTCCAAACTCATGCTTGTCGAGATATTATCAGTGGCCAACATGCCATTGGAACCAGGACAAAAATAGAATGACTTGTGTACATTTTCTGCCCAAGGAAGATCATCAAGTAAGGAACTCCTGCATTAAGGAATAGCCAGAAGATGAGAAACCAAACACAAGCAAAAATAAGGTGACATTTTGATTAAAGTAAAGCACATAGAATTTAGGCATATTGGAAATCATATGGATATTTAATGGCTCTATTGCATCACCATTGATAAAATTTTGATCTTTTAAAATAGGACCAAAAACAAAATAGGATGTTGCAAATAATGGGGGTATAGAATCAGTTTGTTATTATGCTTTTCAATTGTTGACTATCATGCAGCCGATGCCATCTTCTGTAATGGCACCAACCCCAAGATAACCTAGTGCAGAATATGACATGAAAACACAATGGAGCGATTCAATTTCCATTGGATTTCCTATGATGCCACAATTGATCTTGACAAATTAAGGCAGTTAAGAAACTACATGGTTTCCTACAGGCATTAAATCAAGTATCTTAATCCCAGAGGTTACGCTTGTACAAGAAAATGTCATCCATCTGTTCGAGTCCTGCTAGGTCTTCAAGCTGATTATTGGTTCGATTGAATGAATGTGTGGTCTGCTGAAGAGAGTCCTCGGAAAATCCTTCACATACACTTGAACTGCTAGATAGATCTTTTTCATTAACAGAAGTTTCCATCTCCATGTCATCAAATAAACTGCTACCATTATAGTTGAGCTCTTTAGTGAATTGTGGATATATAGAAAAGCATTTATTCGTGGACTGAAAACAGTCAGAAGCACTGATTCCCCATTTCGACCAACTGTCCGGAGATGGAAGCCTATCCGATCCTCCATCATTTGGAACAACAACGTCATCAACGCCACTCCCGTAATACCACTCCATGATACTTGTTCTGAAATAAGAAACACGAAATGTTATAAACAAGCATAAAATGAGCAATTATGACAACAGACAATTCTGATATTACAGATTTTGAGAACTTATGGATATTAGGACTGGTCATCAAGAAATCAGAAGAAGCAAAATAACGGGAAAAAGTCCTATATTCCACCGTCATGGTGGTTCTCCTAGTCATATACTTCAATTCTTGTACGATTACTTAATCACTACACGGGAACTTGCCATTTGCAGTTAAAACGAAGCAAAAAAATTACTTACAAAACCTCTGTTTGGTTAACTCCTACATCCTCAGTTTTCTTGGTAATCAAACAGAGACCTATAGATTACTTCCGAGATTAGTTCAGCAACTTCTAACAGATGAAGAAGATGATAATTATGATGATTAAAAATCTAACCAAATTAACAAGAGTTCAAAATTAGTTCCAGATCTGGTAAATACAAGAAAGGTAAACTAGAAGCAGGACAAAAAAAAAATCCAATCAGTTTATTTGATATGGAAGGATTTGATTATAAAACCATTTAACTTCTCTAATCTCTTTGATTTCAAATACTGGTTACATTTAAAATATTCTCCAATTCCGTTTAAAAGTTTGAATTTCATTTCTTTTCATACACATCCACAGCATCTGGAGACACAACTTTATCAAATTAAGAAATAGTCAGCATACAAGCCACTGTATCATCAAACATACAAGAACAGCTGTGAATAACAAGTTCAACCAAGACATCAAAGACCGGAACTTCTAATAAAGACCAAGACTTTACACAGCTAACAGAAGAACCATGATCTCCATCAGCCATCTGAACACATACATATACTACACAAGTAAAACTGATGAAAGAACATTACCTTGTGATGGATTATTTGAGAAAATGAAGACGACCCAGTTGCTGATTCGGAGAAGTAAGTCAATCCAGATGAAGAAATGCAATACAGAAGGCTAAAAGCTTTGATGGGTTTTGTTCAAGTTGGAGTTGGAGTCTTTGAGATGCCCAGTGTGTTTCAGCTGGACAACAAATGAGGCGGCCTTAGTTTTTTGGTGGTCAGGTTTTTTTAATGATTTATTGCTTTAAGAAAGTATTCCAAATAAAGCAACTTGTAGATAGACAACAAGATAGAAATAGAGCTACAGAGGCGGAGAGAGAGAGAGAGAGAGGAAAGGAAGAGCTGGTTGATGTGATTTCTTGTGGCTGAGAATGGGAGGGTGAAATTAGTGGTTGAGGAGGGCTCCATCTAAAACTGCCTTCTCATAGAGCCACGTGTCCGAATCTGGTCCCACAAGAGGTTTATTACTTGGTGGAGAATTGCGCTCGGGATGCCGTGACCATACGATATTTCATTTCCATTAATGCCCCTGACCTATTTAATTAATTTGGCCCCTCGCAGGGTCACAGGCTCGAGGTACGTGGTCCGATTGGTCTTTTCCCACGTCAAGTGCTGTAAAGGCTTTCACGTTCGAGGGTCCCGCATAAGTTTCCACGGCATATATGTGGATATGCTTGGCCTCGCTTGACACGTGGCTTAATATGCTTGGAGTTGAATGACACGTGGCCTCAACGGAGAGAACCGAAGGAGTTGCAAGCTGTGAGGACAAAAAAGGTATAGCTTGGTTTTATTTGGGGGAATTGGGATAAGATGCAGTCGGATACAGACTACCAGATGATGAGGGCCACAGGATTCCTGGTACCAAGATCGCTCTAAATTAGACAGTTAAAATTTAAATTAAAAAAAGGGAGAAATTTTGGAAATGCCTTCTCTTCTGGGCCAATTTATTGGACTTTTTAATTGATTTTAGGATTTAATCCAAAAGAATTATTGATTTAAAAGTTGGTACACAAGTTTCATTATGGCCTCCGTAGCATTTAATTCTTTATCATTTGTGACAAATTATTGTTGACATATATATAAAAACAATTCATTAATATTTAAAAAATAATAGTTTCAGTACGTATGTCAAACAGTGATTGGTATGTACGAAGAAATATTTTGTACATGTATAACTTTTTTAAAGATCTCTTTTATCTTCTCTCTCATTTTCCTAATTCTTCTCTTTTATGTGCCTCTCCTCTCTTCCCTGTCTTAGGGGGTGTATTCAATTTAGATTTTAAATGAATTTAAAATAGTTATAAAGTTGATGGAGTCTAATTGAATTTAATTGAGTTTAACTGATTTTTACAAACTCCACATAGATTTTGATTGAATTCGTGTATAGATTTTAAATGAGTTTGTTAGAGTTTTATTATTGATTTTAATGGAGTTTATAGCACTCAAAAAACAAAGAGTTTAAGGGTGATGACGGTGGTGGTGATGGCAATGGCGGTAGCCATGGTGGTTCGTGGGTGATGGCAATGGCGGTGGCCATGGTGGTTCGTGGGTGATGGTAGGGGAGGTAGTGGTGGTGGCGGTGGTGGTGGTGGTAGTGGTGGTGGCGGCGAGTGAGGTGGTGGAGGTGGTGGTGGTGATGGAGGTGGTGGCGGTGGCGGCGGTGATGGTGATGATATTGGTCATGGTCGTGGTGGTGGTGAGAATGGGGGTAATGGGGGGCTAATATAGTGGGGTGGGGGTGATGGTGGTGGTGGTGGTGGAGGTGGTAGTGATGGTGGTGGTGGTGACGGTGTGGTTGGTAATGGTGGTGGCGGTGGGAGTGAGGTGGTGGAGGTGGTGGTGGAGCCGACTGTGCGGTGATGGTGATGATGTTGGGGCTAATAGTGTGGGTGGGGGTGATGGCGGGGGTGGTGGAGGTGGTGCCGGCGATGGTGGTGACGGTGGGGGTGATGGTGGGCCTGGTAGTGAGGTCGGCGATGATGATGACTGTGGTGGTGGTGGCGACGACGTTGATAGCCATGATAAGATGGTGGTAGTAGAAGTGGTGAAATCATATCTTGAGAATAAAAATAATGTATCTATCAAAATCTCTAGGAAACTAAGTTTTTTCATGGCTTAAAATTAGTCTATAATCAAACGAAATCCACCACTTTTTGTATTTCCTTTAAAATCAATGAGTTTTTGAATACATCCAAACTTTGTTTGACTTCTAAAAAGTCATAATTGAATACACCTAGATTTCGATGCATTTTTTTGAAGTCAATTGAAATCTGAATTAAATATACCCAAACTTTGACAAACACTTTTAAAATCTTAATTGAATACACCTAGACTTTTAAACTCTTTTAAAATCTTAATTGAATACACCCCCCTTAATTTCAGACTACGTCTTTATGCTTCAAGTACTAATATTGCTATGAAGCCTTATATGTTTCAAGTGTAAGTAAGACTAATCTAGTACAACCATCAATTTTTCAGTTTTCTTTTCTTCTCCAAGGTGTGCTTTTAAACACCGATTAGGTATTTGCATCTACATCCCCTGCCCCCTTTTTTAGGGGCTGCATTCTGATGTTTACATTGTTCCTTTTTTACTCTGTTTCTAATTATACATACTAAACAAAAACAACAGTCATTTAACACGTCTCTAATATTACAAAGGACTTATAACTAAAGTGATTAAGAGTAGTCATCATATACTTGAGGTTATGTGACCTCTCCCCTAATAGTGTTTTTACTTTAAAAAGAGGTTCTTAGATCTAAGTCCAAAACGATTAGCTGTCATTGGGTTTAGTTCAAGCGTTTTTTGTTTTAGATGTAGATCCTTTGACTTTTATTACTTTTTTTTGTTGTGTCAATCAAGCACCCATATGAATTTGTGTACTTGACATACAGAGAAATAATGTTATTATTTGCAACAACAACAAAACTTAGTGATAAATCATGTTACCTATAAGTCAGGAACATAAATTAGAAGACTACCTATAATGTAGTAACATAAAAGACTACCTATAGCAAAGGACCCACTGGTGTAGTGGTGTGGAGTATTTTCTTCCTCATGCAAGGCCCTGGGTTCGAGTCATAGCATTCGTGTAGTGTGTGTGAGTTTAGTATATTATCGCCCTTATCAATAGGAAAGGTTCTCAAAAAAGAAGAAGTTAGGAATATAAATTAGAATATTACCTATACGTCAGATACAAAAATAGTCCCAGTCCAAGCATACACCAAACACAGGATAAGTGTTATCCAACTTAGACCAAGTCAAAATAGCCCCTAAACATAGTACATGCTAAGACAATCATGTGTAACAAACGAGAGCTCTTATGTTTATCTTTCTTAAAGTCATGTGCCCTTCCTTTCTCTCATTTATTAACTCTATTTTTGTCTCTAAAAAAACTAGGGGTGGTTGCGGTTTGGTTACAGCAACTTTTCAATGAAACCGTGAACCGACCGACATATTGCGGTATTGTAAAAAAACAAACTATGAACCGACCGACATATTGTGGTATAACGCAATTATCGGTATATTGCGGTCGGTATGTCAGTATACCGCTATTATCGATATAGAGAACTTTACAAATTTAATTGGCTAACCCACTAACAAAAACTAATCTTTTACAAACTTTTCTTCTAGGCATATGAGTAAAAAAAAATCTTATCTTTTGCATACTTTTCTCGGCCTAGTTTTGAAGCCTTTTAAGTCCAAGTATTTTGAACTTTACAAATTTAAGCAAATAAACTCACAACTCAAATAAAGATTTAAACCGAAGCAAATAAAGTTTAAATTTAGTTAGAACCCAAAAGAAAAATGCAATGCAAGACATAGAGAACTCAAGGGTTGGTGGAGAGTGGATTTGAAGGACCCGTTGTGATATATGCCCATCTACAAATAAAACAACACAAATTTAGTAAATATGAACTAAGAAAATTAAAATGAAATGAGCATAAAAAAAAACATTATAAGAACTATAAAAAACATGAAAATAATAAACCAATTACTTAAAAATTGTAACATGTTCCATTTCCTTGTAGAATTCAATCTCCTTATTAGAGAAAGATAAGATAATTAATTATCATGCTATTAAATATTAAATAAAATAATTATTTATATATAGTTTCGGTATTGCGGTATACCACGGTATTTGGTTATTCGAAACCGCGAACCAACTGACATATTGCGGTCGGTTCAAAAAACCGCAATTTGCAGTCCGTTTTTCCGCAAAGTCGGTTTGGATGCGGTTAAAATGAGGTCAGTAAATGCGGTTAAAATGAGGTCAGTAAATGCGGTTTTGTAGTATTTCGGTTCAAAATGCCAACCCTAAAAAAAAACAGTTTATTTTCTGAAGCAATTTTAACTCTCATTTCTAGAGGACAGAGAGAGCCACTTGAAAATCCCCCTCACCCTATGTTCGATGTTTTTTCCTTTTTGAAATTGAAAACAAACCTATACAACTACAATGGCTCGAAAATTTTAAAAGTTTTCACAAGAAGGGCCCAAAGGATCCGAATTCCATTTTTAATCGAGTCATGTGCACGATGTAATGTAAGACATGAGATTATGTTATTTATTTGACTTTGGAAGGAACTAAAATCAATAGAAGCGGTGACATTGGCGCCGCCGTCGATCTCCTTCGTGCCCCCTTCATTCTCGACAATCACGGACTCCTCTTCCGCTTGCAGAAACAGGTACTCGAGCTGTTTGGGCCGCATAATTACCAACTGTTTGAGCTGTTCGAGCTATTTGTTTCTGTTTGTCAAAATTACCAACTTTGAGGTGAGGGACCGCATAATTCAGTAAACATAAGAGTGGGGGTTGCGCCATTTTGCTAAGTGTTTGATGCAGTTGCTCTGTCTGTTCAATTATGGGAAGAGAGAGTGAGTGAGAGAGAGAGAAACAGAACTAGAAAAAGAAGAGGGACGGTATTTGATTATAGCTGTGTCTGTTGATGAGTCTTTCTTCGCTTCCATCTCAGTACCGTTCCTTGTTCACCACACTCATCCAATACAGTCGCCAAAAGGACCTCCAGAAGGGCAAAGCTCTCCACGCTCAGATCATCAAAACCGGTCCCTCCTCCTGCGTCTACATTGCCAACAGCCTCGTCAACCTCTATGCCAAATGCGGAGACTTGCCCAAAGCCAAGCTCGTCTTCGAGGCCATACCCGACAAAGACGTCGTCTCATGGAACTCTCTCATCAATGGCTACTCTCAGCAAGGACAAAACGGCTCCTCCCTTGTCATGGAGCTTTTTCAACGCATGCGGGCTGAGAACGCCTTCCCAAATGCGCACACTTTTGCTGGAGTTTTCACCGCAGCTTCGTATGCGTCGCCGGACGTCTTTGGCGGGCGTCAAGCTCATGCACTTGCAATCAAAGCTGACAGCTTTTATGATGTGTTTGTCGGGAGTTCTCTGCTCAATATGTATTGTAAAGCGGGTCTTGTATTCGATGCTCGTAAGGTGTTTGATAGAATGCTTGAGAGGAATTCGGTTTCGTGGGCTACTATGATTTCTGGGTATGCTGTGCAACGGCTGGCGGGAGATGCACTGGCACTTTTTGGATTGATGCGGCGTAGAAATGAGGTGAAGGAAGAGGTGAATGAATTTGTTTTGACGGGTGTTCTTAGTGCCTTGGCGCTTCCTGAGTTTGTTGGTACTGGTAAGCAAATTCATTGTCTTGCAGTGAAAAATGGGTTGATATTTTTCGTTTCTGTTGAAAATGCGCTTGTAACCATGTATGCAAAATGTGGGAGCTTAGATGATGCACTTAGAACTTTCAAAATGTCTGGTGATAAGAATTCTATCACATGGTCTGCCATGATAACTGGTTTCGCACAAAGTGGGGATTCTCAAAAGGCTTTGGACTTGTTTTCACATATGCATTTTTCTGGGGTTATGCCAAGTGAGTTTACATTTGTTGGAGTCATCAATGCTTGTAGTGACATCGGTGCTCTTGACGAAGGAAAGCAAGTGCATAGCTATTCATTAAAGTTGGGCTTCGAATTCCAAATATATATAATGACAGCTTTGGTTGACATGTATTCCAAATGTGGTAGTGTTAGCGATGCTCGTAAGGGGTTTGATTATTTAAGAGAACCAGATATTGTTCTTTGGACTTCTATGATTGGAGGGTATGTGCAAAATGGGGAGAATGAAGCTGCTTTGACTTTGTATTGCAGAATGCAAAGGGAAGGAATGATGCCCAATGAACTAACTATGGCTAGTGTCCTAAAAGCATGTTCGAGTCTAAGTGCTTTTGAACAAGGAAGGCAAATCCACGCACGTACCATCAAGTACGGATTCAGTCTTGAAGTTCCAATTGGAAGTGCTCTCTCAACCATGTATGCAAAGTGTGGGAATTTGGAAGATGGAAATCTGGTGTTTAGGAGGATGCCAATGAGGGATACAGTATCTTGGAATGCAATGATATCTGGGCTTTCACAAAATGGGAGGGGTACAGAGGCTCTAGAGCTCTTTGAGGAGATGCGATCGGAGGGCGCAATGCCAGACTACATTACATTTGTGAATGTTCTCTCTGCTTGCAGCCATATGGGATTCGTCGAGAGAGGGTGGATTTATTTCAACATGATGTCTAATGAATTTGGCATAGGCCCAAGGGTGGACCATTATGCTTGCATGGTTGATGTATTGAGCCGTGCTGGGAAGTTAGATGAAGCCAAAGAGTTTATAGAATCAGCCACTTTTGATCATGGTATGTGTTTATGGCGTATTCTATTAAGTGCTTGTCGGAACTATCATAATTACGAATTGGGAGCCTATGCTGGAGAGAAGTTAATGGAGTTAGGCTCACAAGAATCATCAGCTTATGTGTTATTGTCAAGCATATATACTTCCTTGGGCAGGAGTAAGGATGTTGAGCGGGTAAGGAGTCTGATGAAACTTAGAGGGGTGAGTAAAGACCCTGGATGTAGCTGGATTGAGTTGCAGAGTCAGGTTCACGTGTTTGTTGTTGGTGATGAGATGCATCCACAAATTAAAAATATACGTCATGAGATCCGAAGGCTAATTAAGCATATGAAGGATGAAGATTACCAACCGTCCTCTACCATTTTTTGAAGTTCATGATAAGTTATTCAGCAGGTACCTGCATCAACATTCCACTATTCTTCAGGAATTTTTGTTTGACTCTTTTACCTGGAAATTAATAAGAGGGGAAAAAAAAGTAGCTGTCTCTTTATTCATTTTTGGCTTTTTAAACTCATAAACAACAGAATTAGACCAAAACACAAGAAGTTTCATTACAAGTTGCAACCAAAACTGATTCTTCTTACGTCTGTTGACCTGTATGGAGTATCAAAGTAATTTAATGACACTGAAATTTTCTTTTTTGCATTGTTGTTGCAAAATGGGTATACGAAGAGACCTGTGTAGACCTAGATCATTATTTGGTCACTTGTTTTTGTTTTATTGTGTGACATCTAAGTGACTTAGAAGTTCAAGTGACAGTACAGAATGATGAATCAGGTGCCTCCTTTTCAGAAGTTCCAAACCTGGGAGCTATTATGATTTTAGTCTTAGAATCCTAGCCTTCTTTTCATAAGAAGAGTATCTTTCTTTTCTTTTTTCTTTTTTCTATAAGAGACCAATATTGAAAATAGAGGAAGAGACCAACTTAGTGAAAGAAGGCTCCATGATATGCTATCTATACAATAAGGCATTTTTTGGTTGCTGGGTCAATTAAAGTGGACAAGTGTCATATCCTATGTTTTGTGCCCTTAATAAGATTTCGGACAGGACCAGAGTCCATAATAACAGCTGATCCTTGCAATTCCAATGATCCTAGCTTCATTCTCTGCGCCTCCTCTCTTGATTTTCACGTCTTCTCTACACCTCTAAATCTCTCTTCTTTCTCCTCCAACAGGTATAGAGTGTTCTCGTTTTTATTTTTATTTATTTTTTGCTCTGATTTTTTTTTTGGTGAGGTCTCTGTGTTTTGGAAAACTTTTCTTGTGTCTTTTGCTTTCTTTTTGTTGTTTATTTATTTATTTTGGATAATGATGAGGTTGAATTTGGTCTTAGAAAGTGAATTGGTGAAAGTTGTTGCTTCTTTTTTGGATATATCATGTTCCAGGGTATTTCTTCACTCTTTGTTCCTTTCTTTTTCTTTCATTTCCCATTGTTGACCTGACTCATTGGATCTGCAATGCTAATGAATTTGCACATAAATGTCTGGCTGTAAGTATTTAAAATCTAGTTATTGGTGTAATTTTGTATCAAAAAAACTTGTATGGCCTGCAGCTCGATCTGTATTTAGATAATGGCACAGGAAATTTTCTTCCCATCATGAATGAATAATAGTTCAGTTTCTGGCTACTTGCTACTATGATTGTGTACCTCGATCACCTGATTTTGTTGTGATCTCTGCGCGGTGTAATTTCTTACAGTTTGCAGGGTGATCGGTTGGGTTTTGTAGTTATTCAGTTGTGTACTTTCAACACTTTGGAGTAGAAATGAATAAATTTGTAGCCATTAGCTTCATTGATCTGCTGCCGCTAGCGGTTAAGCTTCTAGCTGACTCCTTTAACATTGTCTCACTATTATCCCATCTCTATTTATAGATTTGGGATATAGTTTTGATTTGATATGATTTTAAACCAACTTTACCAGGGAAGGGACTCAAAAAGACCATTTGTTGGGTTTCAACTTTCAAGAATTCAGATTTTGGTGCTTCTTTGTCCAGCTGCTCTTGCTCTGCAATTAATATCTTTTTGTGTTTCTCAGTTGAGTTCGCACAAACATACGTAGATATATGGTGGGTTCTGTTATTTTGTTCAATCCCTTTCTCTTGATACGTAGATATATGCTTCTATAGATTCTTTACAAATTTTAAGATGGTACTGATTTCTTATTATGCTGTTGTGCACTTCTACTTTTCATCTTGGATAAATAGTTGCTTCATAATTCGTCAAGGTTCCTAATTTCTGCTTGGTATGCAACTTTCTGTCTTTTCAATTCTTATAACATTTCTTTTAATCTAATAGGTGTCCACTAAGATCCAAACATGCAAAGGTACTTATTATGCTTAAAAAAAGGTTGACTAGTGATTATCTGGTAATTAACAAAATGTTAACATGTTGGTTATCAGTTGTATTGGGTGACTTTTATCCTCAAGGTACTTTACTATTATAATTATATTATTAAGGTGCTAAACTAAGCTCTGATACCAAATTCACGCAGGGTCCTGGTCAAGTAGTCAAAAGGCCAAAATAACAACTAGATTCCATGCTTAGAACATGGAACTGCAAATACGCCAACCTAAAAGGCTATGGGAGCATAACTTAGAGGTCTTCTGAACTCAAAGGTTCCCTGACCGACATCCAGTTATTATTATGGCAAATATCAAACATGACCAAGTTCTCAAAACAAAATACTGATCGTCAATTTAGCAAAATAATAACATAATAACATAATTATAATGGGTTTCCCAATTTTAAACAAGAAGTCTGCTAAGAAAACCAAAAACAAAAGAGAAAAAGACTTACCTAAGTATTGATGGTGCTGGTAATACTAGAAATCTCGAGATATCAGCGATGTATTAACCGTGATTGATGGATGAACATAGTATTAACAGTGTTTTGAGAGGAAGAGAGTATGGAAAATAAAGGAAAATTTTATTGATAGCTGAAGGAAGGAGAGAACCGAGATTTTCTTCTCTGTTATGTTTCTCACTTCGGAGAGCTTCTTCCTAAGTACCACAACAGCTGCTATTCCTTCAAGGTTTCTGATATACATAACATAATACATTACATATCACTACAAAAGGCTTCTGATATTTCTACAAAGATTCACATGAACTGCACACACTTACATAAGCAAACAAAATCTACAATTTATATGCACGAGTCACATGCAAGAAAGGACAAAAGGTGTTTCAACCATTTCTACTTGCTGATATTGGTTTTAGTCTTCGGTTTCGGTGGTTTGCTTTGCTGGTCTTGGCTTTAGAAGTGATTCACATACACATAGGACTTGCATGTCTATTCCTTTTATTGTGTAGGGCTACTTTTGTCATTATAAAATTTGGATGGACCGGTTTATGAGAGAGAGGTATTTAGGGGACTTTTCTGACCTTTTCGGAATAAAAATTAGGGAGATTCGCTATTATATCTACTATAGGAGTTCAAATTATAAAAAAATTCTACATGAAATAGACTTTAGAAACACACTCAAAGCTCATTTACAACATAATAAAGAGACTTTAAACTTTATATAATTACAAAACTGCTATTACTTTCTTAAAAAAAACATAATCCCAAAACCTCATAAAAAAAACTCAAAAAGGTATTAAAATAATTGAATAATAAAAGTAAAATAAAATAAAATAAAATGTTATTTTTTGGATTTGTTTATAAAAATTAAATAGTGTAGAGTTTAAATATATTATTAATATGAAAAAATAAAAAATCGTCATCTTAAATATATATTGCTCTAAAAAAATTGCCTCAAAAAATAAAAAATCTAATTTGGGCACAAAATACGCAAGACAATATTTAGCAAAAAAAGAAGAAACAAAAACAAAAACAAAAATAAAAACACACGAGCGAGACATTTAGGGCTTGCAGAGTGAGAGAGAGAGAGAGGGAGAGACAGATTGGGAGAGAGAGGGGAATCGCAATTGGTCTATCAGGTTACGGCTTTGAGAAGCTTTAAGGCCTGCAATTGTCGTTGTGTTTGAAACGACTCTTTCCTGGGTAAGTATATTTGTCTGTCTGTCAGCCAAACGTGATATTCAAAATCTATGGAGTTGAACGATCGTTACTGTTCTTATCTTGTTACTTTAGTTTCCCCTTCAATAATTCCTTTCAAGGATAACTGGGA
Source organism: Prunus padus (assembly GCA_024362665.1). Classification (NCBI taxonomy): domain Eukaryota; kingdom Viridiplantae; phylum Streptophyta; class Magnoliopsida; order Rosales; family Rosaceae; genus Prunus; species Prunus padus. The sequence continues at coordinate 27,532,172 of JANFAM010000017.1, forward strand.
TTTATATTCCCTCATTGATAGAATACTTGAATTTAAAACGCTAAGTTTTTTTCTTTCTTTTTGTTTGTAGATTATGTTCTTTTCGTATTTGTATATATTTTTAGTTCTGAAGTAATTAACTTCTTTAGTCACGCTTTTTAGTTGCTTTAAGTAATTTTAGTGATAGAAGGCTCAATAATCTTATTTTTTTCCTTTATCATATAGATTAATCATTGTGCAGCTCATAGGCTTATAACTTGACATTAATGGGCTTCCAATTCCAATGGAAAAAAAAAAAACCAGAAGGAAAGGAAATGTTAAGTCCAATTATAGCTTACAATGGTTGTGCTTTCATTGCAGCTTGATTTAGAAAGAAGTAAAAATGTTCAAGAACACATTTCAATCCGGATTTCTGTCAATTCTATACAGCCTTGGGTATGCCGTCTTTGTCTCTCGTGTTTGAGTATCTTTTTTTTATCCTTGCACTTGTAACTTTGATGTTAAGCTGTGCATTCTTTTGAATATGTAGGAGCAAACCGTTGCAGATTTGGGATAAAGAAGGTGAGTGGTTTTGGCTTTGGAAATGTAAAACCTATTGATGAAATTTTGAGATGCTTGTTAAATTCAACTTGTTTCAAATATCAATGTAAGATGCAATTCTGACTATTCAGTGTTTTTTATGCCTTTTACATATTTTCTCCCAAATGTCGTCTGAATTAAAGAAGTGCCTGTAGCTTCTACAAATCTAAATAGTTTGAAGTGGTAGCACAAGGACGAAATTGGTTTTATGATTTTTTTATAGTTTAATACATGGAGGTGCCCAGTCATGGTTCAATACTGTCTTATTCTTTGCAATCCATCCCTCTTTGTTTCATGCTTGTCATACAACATCCGTGTTAACCCACCATGTCTTTTTGTTAAGATTGGTGACTGATGATGAGCATCTAATCTGTTGATAGGCGCATTAGCTACAAGACTTGGTAATCTCTAATGACATAGTAAATAATGACGCACTGCAATATACCATTAAATTTTAGGGTCTCTTAAGTCTGTTTTTGACATAGTAAATAATGAGGCACACACATGTTAGAAAGTTTGTAGATTTGATGTTTATATTGGACGGGGCATTGCTGGATGCTAGAGTGGAAATAACTATTTTTCTACTTCGGACCGTAGTATAAGGCAGATGCCTTTAAGATGTTGACATGATGATGGAATGACTTAGTGCCTGTTTGACTTTTCTAAGTTTTTCTTTTGTTGAGCAGTCGTCGACGGGCATATTAAAAGACCACAGGATGAAGACATACAATCCAATGTCCTTGAAATAATTGGTACGAACATCCAGTCCACATACATTACTTGCCCAGCAGACCCATCAGCTACACTTGGTATAAAACTTCCATTCCTGGTTATGATTGTAAAGAATCTGAAGAAGTATTTCACATTTGAGATTCAAGTTCTGGATGACAAGAATGTCAGGAGACGTTTTCGAGCTTCCAATTTTCAAGTGTGTAAGTTTGCCCATGTTTATTGATGTTTATCAATTGCATAATGGTTGTTTTTCTTGTTCTCTTTTCTTTTCCTTTCCGTTGGTATTTCAGGGAATGTTCTGGTAAGTAATAATGGCTGCTGCATATGTTTCTCTCAGAGATGTATCTATTTCACTAGCAAGTCGAAGCTTCTTTTGTTCTCTTTGAAGATCCATGTAGTGTAGTGTAAAAATGGTCATATTTCATGCCGACTTATTTGTAAGTTTCTCCAGCTGCATTATGAACATATTAACTTTGCCTGATGTGTTGCATTTGTTGGACATGCATATAATTGAGGGGAAAATCATGTACCAAGGTTAAGTCCAAGGTTGTAGAGGAATCTGGCTTCTAGATATGACATTGGCAGCTTCATGAATAAGGAGAAAAAATTTCATTGATGTTGACCGGAGATGCCTACTATTTTGAGTCGAGCAGTGCAGGATGCAAAACTCATTGACCACTCAAGTAGATTGTTGCTTAATGATTCATAGATTAGTATATTGTTATTCTGTCTTCTGGGTTTTATCAGTGAACATGGTGTCTTCTGCAAATGGCAGATAAATTGGACTCATAGGAGTTTTGTTTATGGGCGATATTGTTTAAATACCATGTACCTGATCCTGATGACTTTATGTTTGAAGCATTGATGTTTTGACTGCTAAAGAATACTGGTATTTGAAGTGATCGTACTGCTGTAGAAGTATCAAAGTGATAAAAGATACAAGGGTTTATTTGTTTGTTTATGTGTTGTAGGCTGTAACTCGAGTGAAGCCATACATCTGCACCATGCCACTGAGGATGGATGAGGGCTGGAATCAAATCCAGTTTAATCTAGCTGATTTTACCAGGAGAGCCTATGGAACAAACTATGTGGAGACATTGCGTGTTCAGGTTCATGCAAATTGCCGCCTGAGGAGGATATATTTCTCTGACCGCTTGTACTCCGAAGAGGAACTTCCGCCTGAGTTTAAGTTGTACCTTCCAATGCAGGTAAAGATTGATCCAATCAGTTAACAAAAACAATTATGCTTCTGTACCTTCTCGTTTCATGTCCATTCTCTCTCATGCTAATAATGTATTTGATGCACAGAAAGCATGACGTGATGCAACAAAGGAGGGATCAAACCCATTGGAGCTGGATTTTGAGTGTTCAGATAGCAATCTTTGCTAGTGCCTGTTTTATATAAATTAAATTAGAAAGAAAAAAAACACTATCAGTTGTACTAGAGCATGTTTGTATGTCAGTCATACATAGTAAAAATATTTACGAACTGTATTTGTGGAGACTAACGTGTCGGGATCAGAATGCGTCTAAGCATGAAGTAGAACAAAATGCAATATTTGTTCGATTAATCCTTCCAGTGTATCTTTCCCTTAACCCCCTTCCTGTATATCTTCCCCCACCTGCAATTATGGTGATTGTTGATTGCTTAGCAGAAACTGACTTCTACTGCGGTTACATGATGCATTTCCCCGACAAGGTTAAATTTTAGGAGTTTAGTTTCTAAGATCTTTCAAATGTTCGTTCGAAAAACAAAAAAGTTTCGAAACTGTGTTTGGTTGTCAGTTTTGACACAAATTCATGTACTGAGTAAATTTACCACCAATTAAGTTGACTGAGGAATCTGATACTTTGCTCTCAAGTTTTTTGGGTCGGAATACATTGCTCTCAATTATAACGTTCCAATTGATGGCATTTTTGAAAAGAAACTATGACTGCTTTCCACGACCAGATCAATCAATCTAAGAACATAGGTTGCTTAAATTGGAAAAGAAAATATGACTGATTTCACCTCCAGATCAATCTAAGAACACAGATTGCTTATTCTCAGACATGTCATCTCCTTTCAATCAAAATACTCTCATCTCTTACATCTGCAAACAAGAAATTTGAGAACGGGTTCGAGGCGAGCTCTGCTGCCGGGAATCAAGAACCAGGCTTGAAAAACAGGTTAACTGATTCTAATTGATACTTTGGTTTAAAGGAAAAAAGAAAACAAAAGAGAAACACAAGTTTCATTAAAAACTTAAACGGGTACAGCGACGGAAGACAAGGTATAGCTAACATGCATGCAACAATATGAATGATAAATATCATGTTATCATCTTCAAGAAGATAATAACAATAATATAGTGTCAGTTTTATCTTACGACTCAAGCTCACAGCACAAGTTGATTGAAATATCGAAAAGCAATACTTTGTTTGTCTCTGTGTGTGAGAGAGAGAGAGGGAGAGAGAGAGAGAGGTCATATCATATGATGACTTGGCCATTTATCCTGATGCAAGTAATGTGAGATATGCTGGCCCAATGATCTTGTCCCGTCTTATTCTGATACCTTTTCTCCAGGCCAGAACATTTGTGGATGGTCAGACGAGAAAGAGATGGCGGCAGACCCTCTTCTGGCAGGAATTGGATACTGTCACACTCACCAATATATAGTTGTTGAAGGGAAGTGAGGTGTTGAAGTGCCTCTCCTGGCAGGAATTCCAGACTTTCACACCCATCAATAGATAGAGTTCGAAGAAAAGTAAGGTGTGCAAGTCCCTTTGCATTCAAAGAATTCAGAGTTGTAAGTTGGTAGATGCGGAGAGTGTGAAGAGTGGTAGGGAGCAGCTGTTGGTTGAGCAACGTCTCCAAGATTTCGTCACTTCCCCTGCCACCAATTGTAAATTCTTCAAGGGAGACGAGTGCTTGCAAACCCCAGTTACAGTAGTCTCCCACTGATGAAGATGAAGCCCTCAGTCTCTCACAATTCTTAATGCTAAAATCTCGGAGGTTGGGAGGCAAACCCCCATCTTCTGCAATTGAATCCAGATTTGGAAGATCCCTTATATCCAAATGTTCAAGGGCTGTGAGGGTGTGCATGCGTTCAGGTAATGACTTCAACTTCTCGCATCTGATGATTCTCAGCCGAGTCAGGTTGGGAGTGGGCAATCCTCTCTGGGGAAAACACACCAGATTTGGACACCCTGAGATATGGAGATCACTGAGATTCTCATCAACTCCTTCTTCTTCAATGAAGGAAAGGGATTCCAGATTCTCACAATCCGAAATTTCAAGCGACGTCAATTTGGGAAAAAGGTCCAAGGGGAAGGAACTCATTGAATCACAGCTGTCCTCTATCGACAAAGAGTTGAGCGATGTTAATTTAGCCAACATCTCATGAGGTAGGAATTCTAATCTCCTACACCTGATTATAGTAAGTGATGTCAACGTAGTGGGTAGGCCATCTTCAGGGAACGACGACAGGGTTGGACAATTCCATAGTCTCAAACTTTGAAGACGATTGATGTTGTACAGGAACTTTGTCTCTAGTAATGATAACAGACCTGTTTGACATCCATCTTCTATTTTCAATTCTTCAAGAGATTTGTAATCCATGTTAACACTAGTAGCAGTAGTGGCCCCTTGATCATGTAAAAGTAAAACCCCACACCCTTCCACGAGAAGCTTCTTCAAGCAAGGCAGATCACAAGGCAAAGGCAAAGTTCCTCTCAGTTTCGGACAGTCGTTTAGATCCAGCTCCTGCAGACGAGGAAAGTCTGGACCTCCACTTCCACTTGATACCCATTCCTCCCACTGTGGCATCCCATAAAACTGCAGCTTCTCCAGAGATTGAAATGGCTGAATTAGAGAAGATCCAGTGTTGCCATAAAACTCCACACCAATCGTCTGAACAAATTTCATCCTTACTACATGAAGCTCTTTGAGAGCAGGTAGCCCCCCAACTGGTGGCAGCGACCAACAATTACTACAGTCAATGAGATGCATGAATTGTATGTTAGAGAAGGAGGAGTCTCCTAACCAATTCGGGAAGTTGGTTCCACCATAGAATCTGATGGTTAGTTCCTCCAAATTCACGCAAGGCTGGAGATTGTCAAGTACATCTTTCTCCTTTTGAGAATCATCGGCATACTCCGCACCCCATGCCAACTCTAACACTTCGAGATCTTTCTTATCCTTCAAATTGGCTTGCAAGGCTTCCCTAGCATCAACCACATTTTGCAGCTTTAGAATTGAAAGTTTTCCTCGAAGATGCGATATCTCCATCAATTCCCCAATAGTCGACCCTGTAGATTTCCCCACAACAAAAGCACTCAATGTTCTCAAACTTTTTAGTCTACCCATTTGCACCGGCATTTCTTCAATTTTAGTTCTACTAAAGTCAAGATGCCTCAAGTTAATCAATTTTCTCATATCCACAGACAATTTAGTAAGAGACGTACAATCTGTCAACATTAATTTCTGTAAATTTATCAATTTTGTCAGATCTGTAGGCAATTCAACGAGAGACGAACAATGTGACAATAGTAACGTCTGCAAATTGCAAAGACTGCAAAGAACGCCAGGTAACCTTTCAATTGCAGTATAGGAGAGATCCAAGTACCGCAAGTGAATGAGATTTTCAATGGAATCGGGTAATACATTGACATTCTCGTAAAGTGACAATGATAACACCCGTAAACATCTTAGCGATGGCACCAAATCTTGTAGAACTTGTTTACTTAGATAACACCTTCCATATCGATTTATAGGGGTAGGTAGGAAGGTCCGCAAACACTTAGCCCCATTCAATGGCTCAAATTTAATAGCAACATCAAATTCTCCCTTGGCATAGGACAAATGGCGAACTCTTTCTACTTCATATGATTCCCTCCCTTCCAACCTGGAACAAAACCCCTTAGACATGAACACAGCCAAGTCATTGATGAGATCATGCATGGTGAAACTTGATTTCCCCGACTTTTGAAACAACGATCGGGATAATAGTTCATCAAAATATTCCTTAGCTACCTCTTCCATTAGTTCCCCATTCTTAGCTTCGGGAATTAAACCTTCTCCCATCCAAAGAAAAACTACATCTTCTATCTTGAATTCATAGTCTTTTGGAAAAATTGAACAATAAACAAAGCAGCGTTTTAACGTAGCAGGAAGATAATGGTAACTCAATCCTAGAGCGGGAAGAATATCACTTTTTTTGTAAGGTAACTCCCAAATGCTGCAACTTAATACTCTATTCCATACCTCGGAGTCTATCTTGCAACGTAACACACCGCCAAGTATCTGTGCAGCTAAAGGCAACCCATTGCACTTGCGTGCAATTTGCTTGCCAATTTCTTCCAAGTTTGGATAAGCACTATAATTCTCATTTCCAAATGCGTGTTTTGCAAGTAGCAACCAACAATCTTCATGCGACAATGGTTTCAAGAGATGACAAGGAACATTTTGCATGAAAGATGCTATACTTTGGTTCCGTGTTGTTATGATGACTTTACTTCCCCTTGCCCCTGAAGTAAAAGGAGTTTGGAGGCAGTTCCAATCAGTATATTTCTCATTCCAAAGGTCATCCAACACAAATAAAAATTTCTTCCCCCTGAGTTGTTCTCTTAGTTCAACTTGAAGCAAATTCAGATCGGTCGTATTACAAGGTTTTGAAGTGACAGACTCAAGAAGAGTTTTAGTTACCCTAATAGCATCATAGTCTTCTGAAACACAAGCCCAAGCTTTAAGTGTAAAATGCCCTTTCACCTCATCGTCATTGTAAAGCATTCGAGCAAGGGTTGTCTTGACAACCCCACCCATTCCAACAATGGCAATCACAGCCACATCATCCTTACTTGCGTCATCGGATAACAACATTTTTGATAAATTTTCTTTGACTTCATCTCTACCATAAACACAAGGTTCATGAACCAAGGAAGTGGTTGGAGTTTTTTGTGAAACCTTCCTCCCAACATCTTCTCTCAGACCAAGAGCACTTTTCAGCTGTACAAAGTCTCCTAATCTTTGTAACAACTCTTGTATCTTAACATTCATGCTCTGATAAAAATGGTTATGAGAAGTAAAGAGGAAGTTCCACACCTTATTGTTTAAATTGTTGATTTGACCTTCACCTTCGAGCTTGCATCGCAAAGCTTCATAGTTGATCTCATCCAGTAAGTCCTCCGCGTCAAAGACAGCATGTTTGAGCTCGTCAAGCCACTCTCTCACAGCAGGGTTCTCAATCTGCTTCTCCTCTGCATCATTGAGCACTACGTACAAGGTCAACAGTGTCATCTTCAGTTTCATGAGCAGTGGTTGATCGAGTTTCTTCTGCCGAAATAAGTCGATGAACTCAGGTGAAGTGATTCTGTCACACAACACATGGATGGAAGCAGAGATAAAAGCCTCTCCGATCAAAGCTCCAGCCATTTCTCTCTGCTCTGCAAACGATTCGGATGAAGCAAAGAAATACAGTTCTAGAAGTATGAAAGCTTTTTGAGATTGGAAATACAGTTAAGGATGAAAACAAAGAAAAACTACGTACTGTATTTCAAATTGTGTTATTATATTTTCATATTCTACTAATGCGTACAACACAATAAAACTTGTTGGTTGACTTCAAATTGGGTTGGTGGGTGAGACCCACACGGCCAATAAGCACTCTAGTCTAAAACGATATTATATAAAAAATATCAAGTTGCGTTATATTTTATATTTATTTATTTATAATTATGTCAAGTTGTGTTATTATATTTTGACAAGCAGGAACCTGACTGGGGACTACTTGCACTCAAGCTGGAAGAGTCCTCTGTTAGGCTTCTGGAAGAGTCCATCTGATAATGTTTCCAAGGTTTGAATAGGAACAATTTGCATGAAAGATGCTGCATTTTTCTTCTGTGTTGTTACGAGGACTTTACTTCCCTTGCCCCTGAAGTAAAGCAAAAGGAAAAGGAAGAAAAGAACAACTTTACCCAAAAAAAGAAAAAGAGAGAGAACAAAGAAGGTGACTAACTGAAGGTGGCAAAGTTTGCTTCATTCATTTTAATCGCAATCACAAAAGCCTGGAAGAAGCATGAAATTTCAAGAGTTATTTACAAAAGGGGCTTTTAGAATCAAGCCCAAACAATTCAAATATTATCATATTTTAACCGGATATTTTTGTACCATCCACTTAGGTCTATTGATGTTTGTTTATATCATATTTGACCGGCATTATTTTTGTATTTTATAGGCATTATTCAAAAAAATTAAACTATTAAAAATGAAAATAAATCACATTACCTAAAATGAATGGACATTTGATGCTTATTCTGCTGGCTTGAGACCCCTTCATTACATTTGACACTGTTATAAATATGCAAGAGTGTACCAATTAAGATATACCTGGTGAACCTCTCTTTCTCTTCCTTGTGACAAGTGTTTTGTAGAAAATACAAACACTTAGCATTTGAGACTTAAAAATGACATAAGTTAACATCAGTATAATAATAGAAATCAGATTAAGTTATTTTTTTGGATGTTAAACCTAATTTCTTTCTTATTTTAATAAACTATTGTTCTATGTATTTGTCATTTTAAAATTAAGTAGTTGTGTTTTGATTTTGTTTAAGTGAGGGAAAATTTGAGTTATTAGAAAATTTAACAATAAAGGTCTTTGCAACAGTTAGTAAGTAGAAAAGGGGGAAAAATTGATTATGGGTTGGGTAGGCTGAGAAATTCCGGAGAAAAAGATAGTTTTCTCTTTAATTTCTCAAACTTTTTGTCTGAATATTTCGAAGAAAGGGCGGAAGAGAGAAAAAGATGGAGATTGATTTTTTAATATTGTTTATTTATTTATTATTATTTAGTTTGTCAATATACATGGCACAATATGAGTGTGTCCACATTGAAGGGCAGTTTAGGAATAATGGTGAGTGGAAAGGATTGTATTTTTTCAAGAGTTAATTGTTGATTTACCCCCTGAACTTGTATGCTACTTTCAATTTGCACCCTCAACTTTTTTTTGTGGAAAATTAAGTACATGAATTAATTTTTATTGCCAATTTCCCCCCTACCGTTTAAATCTCAACATTTCATCCATTTTGTGTTAAGAAAAAATTGAAGAAAAATAAAACATAAACAAAAAATCCTGAGAACCCAATCGCCCCCTCCCGATTTCTTTCTCCCCAATTATGAGAACCCAACAGCCCACCCCCCCACGATTTCTTTCTCCCCCAATTTCCCCATGACCACCCCGTGCCCTTCTTGTTTTTCATCCCTCCCCAACAAAAACCCCAGCCAGAGCCTACCCAGTCCTTACCCACCACCCACTCACTCTCCATCCTCCAATTTCTCCCTCTCTCTCTCTCTCTCTCTCTCCCATTCGATCTCCCCCTCCCCTCTGTTTTTTGTTTATTAAAATGATTTATTTATTTATTTTAGATTTCATATTATTTTATTTTATAGTATTTAATTATTTTGACATATAAAAAGACCAATTTGCCCTCACATTTAACGGCAAATTGGATGAAATGTTGAGATTTAGGGGGTGTATTCAATTTAGATTTTAAATGATTTTAAAAGAGTTATAAAGTTGATGGAGTTTAATTGAATTTAATTGAGTTTAATCAATTCTACAAACTCCACATAGATTTTGACTGAATTCGTGTATAGATTTTAAATGAGTTTGTTAGAGTTTTATTACTGATTTTAATGGAGTTTATAGCACTCAAAAAACAAAGGGTTTAGGGGTGATGACGGTGGTGGTGATGGCAATGGCAGTGGCAATGGTGGTTTGTGGGTGATGGTGGGGGTGGTAGTGGTGGTGGCGGTGGGAGTGAGGTGGTGGAGGTGGTGGCGGTGGTGGTGATGGTGATGGCGATGGTGGTGGTGATGGTGATGGTGTGGGTGATGGTGGGGGTGGTAATGGTGGTGGCGGTGGGTATGAGGTGGTGGTGGTGGTGGTGGTGGTGGAGGTGGCGGCGACGGCGGCGGTGATGGTGATGATCTTTGGCGGTGGCTATGGTGGTGGTAATGGTGGGGGTGATAGTGGGGTGGTGGTGGAGGCGGTGGTAGATGTGGTGGTGGTGGTGGTGCCGATGAGGGATGATGGTGGGGTTGGTAGTGGGATCGGCGGTGGCGGTGGTGATGGTGACGATGATGACTGTGGTGGTGGTGATGGCGGTGGCCGTGGCAACAACATTGATAGCCATGATAAGATGGTGGTAGTAGAAGTGGTGAAATCATATCTTGAGAATAAAAATAATATATCTATCAAAATCTCTCGGGGGAAATTAAGATTTTTCATGGCCTAAAATTAGTCTATAATCAAACGAAATCCACCACTTTTTGTATTTCCTTTAAAATCAATAAGTTTTTGAATACATCCAAACTTTGTTTGACTTCTAAAAAGTCATAATTGAATACACCTAGATTTCGTATTTTTTTAAAGTCAATTGAAATCTGAATTGAATACACCCGAACTGGACAAACTCTTTTAAAATCTTAATTGAATACACCTAGGGCTCGTTTGGTACGTCGGACTGTCTTGACTAATTTACGTCGGATAGTATTAATTTGTTCCGAGAGTACCGACTGTTTATCCATAATATTATAAGGCGTTTGGTGCTGTTAGGATAAACGATCGACAAAGTTATCTTGTGTTTGGTGTCTTGTTCGGATAACATCGGATCGGACTATTTTTTTTTTTTTTAAAAAGTCTTTGATATATTTTAGTGGAAATTTAAATTCGAATGACATGAAATTTTTTTGGTAAGATTCATATGACAAGAATTTTTTTCATTTGTTTTTGCCAAGATCTATAAAATTCCAACATACTCAAATACGCTAATAAAAATAGTACCAAATAATGTATAATTCAAATAAATCACATACTAAGGTGATAAGAGCAAAAATGAAAGTTGTTCATAAACTAAAATGCATCAAAGAGTTAATCACAAACTTCCTCGTCCAAGTAAGAGAAGTACAAATGCTTTTCTCATAGCACCATCCAATGTCAAGAATGTTCTCTCATCACTTGCTTTCTCCAAAATTAGTCGTAGTGCCTTAATTTGGTCATCAATAGACAAGTCCATCTTTGTCAATTTAGCAGCAATGTCAGGTCTTGGTTCTGTTCCTTTCACAAAACTATTAGTTATAGTTTTCAATTGGTCAACAGACTTAAATCATCTCACCAAATGCTTTAGCCATTTCCTTTTGAATATCGATTCGCATTTCGTTTACGATTTATTTGCTTGAGCCAGTGAGTTTTGTTGATTTGATCTTGGCAAAGAGGCGTAATGATCTGGTTCAACCTCAAGTTCCTCATCATAATTATTGACATCAATGTTATCCACATGCTCATTCATCATTTCAGTGGGAGTTGCAGACCCTCTACCAGTTGCTCGGTCCTTCCCAAATATATTCTTCAACCTATCATATATTAGACATTGTTTCCCCCTCCAACCGTCTGCATCCTTGTTATGCTACATCAAAATGAAAAAAAATTAATAAAGTATGACAAATATAAGAATTACATATTACATAACAGATGTACTAACCTGAACATAAGTATTCCATGCTTCATCACTATCAACCTCAATGCATTTCAAAGAATCATTCCAAGCAAAACCACTTTTGTTAATCATGTCAAATATTATCCCATACATTTTTTTCCAAAATCTCATCTTAGACTCAATATGTGGGACTACCCTTAAATCAGTATTGGGAAATTTCTCAGCCAATGATTTTCAATTTGGTTCATTGTTCCAGATTTAAAGGAACCATTATCACATCGTAAACCACGGTTGACTGCATCCTCAAGTATGGCCAACAATGCTTCTTCCTCATGTGCTTTCCACACCCTTCTACTTCCTTTTGATTGACTAGATTGTCCACTCTCCATTCCTATAGCCAATATAGACAATATAATTTGCATATATATAATCAAGAAAACAAGATGGAAGATAAAATAAAATAACTACTACTTATCAGTAGGGCTGTCAATGGGTCGGATTTTGATCCGAATCCGATCCGAATCCGATACAATTAATAGGAGATGGATCTAGTAGTAGGATCCGATAATCCGATTATGTACCGAATCCGTTAACCCGATAAGTTAATGGGACGGATCTGGATCTAGCCTAATCCGATCCGGTAATGATCCGATCCGATTTTATATTATATCACATTATACATTTATATAAATATAATATACCCATTAATGAATTATATATTCATTTGCCATGTGTCGTTGTTTGATTGGCCCTCACTATTTTTTTTTCCTTACCTGTCTCTCTCTTCTCTCCCTCACCCTAAACCCTAAATTCTAATTCATTCTTTTCTACTCACCACAGCCGCCTCTCTCACTCGATCTCACCTCCCTCCCTCTCTCTCGACTCTCCCTCTCACTCGATCTCACCTCCCTTTCTCTCCACTCTCCCTCTCACTCAATCTCACCTCCCTCTCTCTTGACTCTCCCTCTCACCGGATCTCACCCTCCTCGTCTCTCTCTCGATAGATCCAATGTTCGATTCTCGATTTTGAGCCGAGAATCGGTGACTCAAACCTCTGCCATGGCGTCCTCTTTGTCTTCCTGTCACCATGTCCTCTCCTTTTTCTATTCAAAGAAGAGCAACAAATCAAACAATGTGAAGAGTTAGCTCTCTTCTTCGCTTGGGGGCTCTCCCATAAGCATAAGCAGCTTGTTCTCTTCAAACCCCAACACGTCCCCTGCAATCCCAAACTCGGAGGCGTCTCGGTGTCATCCCCATGGCTCCCCCAAAAGCCAAGCCCGGTGGAAAAGCCAAGAAGGGTATTTCAGATTCACTTTTCTGCTTCGTCTTCAACAAATTCCAATTCATTTGCTTGATGGGTTTTCTCTTTTGCGTTGATTGGAATGATAAAGTGGCATAATTTTTACCCCTTTTACTTTTGATAAAGTGGCATAATTTCTCTTTTGCGTTGTTTGGATAGGCGTGTAGTGATAAGTGCTATGATGAAATGTCTTGATAATTCCTCTTTTTGCATTGTTTGTATAATTGTTTATTCTTGCTTAGTGTTGTGGGATCTGTAAAGCTCTAAAAGCTGTCTTGATATGCCATGAATAAGACAATTTCATTCAAAGTGGAAGTAGGCATCAACAAATTTGAACCACTATAATTCTCTATTATTGTCTGTTGCTATTTTATAGCCTTTGTTTCTTCAGTTATGTAATATGTTGGATGCAGAAAATGAATAATGTAATAATTATTGTATTTTGTTAGTTATTGTTGCTTGTTCATTATTATTCTCGATTTGGTGCGTTTCATCTACTAAATCTTGATTTGTCTTTTATAGGTAGAAAAAGTTCAATTTGAGATGCGTAAAGAAATCGGATCGGGTTATCGGATCCGATATCCGATAATCCAACGGATCGGATATGGATCTAGTTGTGAAGGATCCGTCGGATTATCGGATCGGATCGGGTTCCAAATTTTTTCTATCGGATCGGATCGGATATAGGCTGATCCGCTCCATCTCCGATCCGTTGATGACCCTACTTATCGTAACAAATAGTCTATTACAAGTACATCCAAATAGTCTATTACAATTAAATAATTTTTTTCCAAACAACCTTCAAGAAAATATAAATAAATTATGTGAACTACAACTTAATGTCTGTTCCTATTCCACTCATCATACATTTGCATAGCCAAATTATTCCTCCATGCAGTCCATTGATCTGAAGGTTCAATAGTGCCAAGTACATCACCATCTTGGTTAGTTTCCCCATTTTCGCACCATTCAATTCATTCTCCAATGGATCAACAACCATCTCGCCACGAATAAGATTATGTAATAGGCAACAAGTCGTAATGATTTTACATTGTGTCTCAATTGGGAAAAATGTTGGACTTCGCAAGATACCCCAACACATCTTAAGAAGTCCGAAACACCTTTCAATCACATTTCTTGCAGCAACATGCTTCATATTGAAATACTCTTCATGATTATTTGGTGCCCTTCTATTCCTCCATTCGGATAGATGATATCTTGTACCCCTATAAGGAGCCGGATATCCTTGACCATTTGTGTACCCACCATCCACAAGATAATAACATCCTAACAATTAAACAAATATTATGTACCTTACCAAAAAGATAATCAAGCTTAATATTACCACAATGAAACACAAGAATCTAATTTTACCTGTGGGAACTCTTAATCCTGTTGGTCTACTAATTGCATCTCTTAACACCCTAGAATCGAAGCGAGATCCTTCCCAACCAGGGAAAACAAATATAAATTTCATATCAGGAGTACAAACTCCTAATACATTGGTTGCAATCTCCCTTTCGTGTTCGATATCTTGGTTTATCTTGTTCAGGGACACGAACCCTAATGTAAGTCCCATCCAACGCCCCCAAGCATTTCTATGCAATTAAAAAAATAGGGTACCTTAGAAATTGAACTTTTAAATATGATAATAAAATTGTCCAATCTTAATTTAATTATACAATACCTTAAACCATCTCCATCTATTATCGGTGCAATTATCAGGTATGGGTTCCGGCACCTTCAAAAGTCTACCTTGTAATCTTAACACTCCATGCAAGATTGAATTGACCTACTAATAGTCTCCCCTGATCGCTTAAATCTACTATTCATGGTACGATTCTTCACATGATGTGCGAGTGTATGTAAAAACATACACACTTGCTCTTCTATGGTTACTGAACCATTTGTTCTCACTCTCCCATCATCACAGAGCAATTGACATAAATAATGGAAAGTTCTCCTATCCATCCTAATTTGGTTCACACATTGGATGTCATCAATTCCTATGATGCTATCTAAATAACTTGATCGAGTTGCAATCCTGAAAAACCTTTGACTCCTAATGGCATTCCTTTCTTGGCGCCTTTGTTCCAAATTGTAATTTGTCATGAACCACATCATGCACGAAGCCATAATATGCAAGAACCACAATCTAATAATAAAGTAAGCAACAATCTTTCTTTCATCCATATCTAGCATATAATATAAAGGAAACAAAATTAGTGAAACGAATACAAATAATCATGCATGAATTGGAAAAAAAACACAGCATTCCAATTCGATTATTGAGAAAACAAACTAACATAGCCATGCGCATAAAAAAAAAAAAAGACAGCATGAAAAAAACCAACACAACGCATACAAAATTGATTCAAATTGAATAAAAAGTTGTTTTGTCTGATTCATTCCAACTTAGTGCCCTAATTCCTAACCTCAAATAATTATCCAATTGTTTGTAAGGACTAAAGTAGGCATCCCTCTACTTACAAGATAGGGCATTCCAATTCGATTATCACGAAAACAAAATTGATTGACATTCCAATATTTGAATCAATTTTTATCCCGACCGATAGAAAGTTTGTTTTGTCTAATTCATTCACGATTTATGCAATAAAAATTAAAATTGATTCAAATATAAAACAAATAGATCTCATCATAGAGTACAAGAGAGAGGGAGATGGATACCTGGAGAAGAGTGAAGAGAATAGCCTGTGGAGAAGATAGCAGAGAAAACCCTAGAGAGAAGAATATGAAAATAACGTCTGATTTTTCACGTGAACACTATTTTCCTAGCCGTATAATTAAGCGTGTATTATCTAAACCGAGGTGTGTGGGTTGTATTAATTAGTCAGGTAAGGAGAGTATTAAAAGTCCAACCCGTTTTAAATAGTCAGGTAATTAAATAATACAAGTTGACACCAAACACCTTATATGGACTATTTACTCATATCCAGAGTCTAATACGGTGTACCAAATGAGCCCCTAGACTTTTAAACTCTTTTAAAATCTTAATTGAATACACCTAGACTTTTAAACTCTTTTAAAATCTCAATTGAACACACCCCCTTAAACGGTAGGGGGAAATTGACAATAAAAATTAATTCATGTACATAATTTTCCACAAAAAAAGTTGAGAGTGCAAATTGAAAGTAGTGTACAAGTTTAAGGGTAAATTGACAGTATATAGTGAATGAGACAATAAGGTGAGTGGGAAAATAAAACAAAGATGGTAGAAATAACAGCACTAAAAAGAAGGAAAACAAAAGGAGGAAAGAACCTTCCAACTTCTCAATTAATCCTATCTTCTAACCAGACAAAGAAGTCCTAATTTATTACGAAATTGACCCCTCACTATTTCATTCAAGAGGCTCCACCTCCACTTTCCACCTTCTTTGCGGAGTTGTATAGCATCCGCCTTCAAGGGTCTTCAACAGTACAAAACCTTTCCAATTTCTCCACCGACTTAATCTTTGCATCCCTTCTCAATTTGATAATATTCAACGTATCAAATTCAATCTATTAGATTTTCTCCGTTCCAAAACCCTAGATCCCCTCTCCTCCGTCTTCAACCAGGGTTTCCGTTCTCCAATCCCTGAGGCACACAGAGAGCGAACGATAGCCATGGACGATAGCTGCGCTGTGTGTGCCGATACTCTCGAATGGGTCGCGTACGGGGCTTGTGGACATCGTGAGGTGTGCTCCACCTGCGTCGTTCGTCTCCGCTTCATCTGCCAGGATCGCCGATGCTGCATCTGCAAGACCGAGTCTGACGTCGTTTTCGTCACCAAGGTAAGGGCTTTTCCTTTATCTCGAGTTTTGATTATTGTTTCAATTTACGATATTGTGTTGAAATTTCAAATACCAATTGAAATTTACGATTTTAGCAAATGTAGCAGCTCGAAAGTAATTGAAATTGTGTTTCGGAGAATCTGAATGTTCTTTCTTCTGGGCTTTTTTGCATTCAATTTGCTTCTTGGCGTCCTTGTTTGGGTTTCATACTTGTCAACATGGTACATATTTGGTTCTCAGCTTCTTATAGCTTCAATAGGTGTTATTCCATGAGTTTGTATTGTAATAGAAGCTTTAAGTGGCATGCATTCACCCTGCACCTCTTTTTAAATTTTCATCCAATTGTCTTTGCATCCGTTTTTGTGTAAATAGAATTGTAGTTTCATGTAATTTCACATAGTCACTCTTCAGCGCCTGCTCCATTACAAATTGTTATAAGTGGGTTAGGGGCGGGGCTTTGAGGATGTTCTTTTAAATGTTACCTCCTTCCTTGCATTGATTTTTTACACTGTCTTCTTCTCCGCTTATGGTTTCTTTATGTATAGATTGGTGTTATAGTGTGCTTTTTCTATCTGTGCAGGCTCTAGGAGATTATACAAGGATGATTAGTGACTTCTCAGTCTTGCCATCTGAAGTAAGGGAGGGTCGTGTGGGATCGTATTGGTACCATGAGGACACACAAGCGTTTTTTGATGATGTGGACCACTACAAGATGATCAAGGCAATGTGCAAGCTTTCATGCAGCGAATGTGACAAGACAGAGGAGCAATCAAATGATGGCCCAAAGCGTCGGGGTAAGATTCGGAATGTTGAACAGCTGAAGGGCCATTTATTCCACAAACATAGGTTGTTCATGTGCTCTTTATGTTTGGAAGGGAGAAAGGTAAAATCCATATACATGATTGCTATGAGACTTGAGATTTATCGTATGTTTACATTTTAAGCAGAGCTTTTGTTCTATTGTATCCTTTCGGTCTTCTTCATTATCCTTTTTTGTGTGTGTAATCCATTGGCTTCTTATGCACTACACAGGTGTTTATTTGTGAACAAAAACTATATACTAGAGCACAATTGAATCAGCATATAAACTCGGGTGACTCTGAAGTGGATGGAACTGAGAGTGAAAGAGGTGGCTTCATGGGACATCCTATGTGTGAGTTTTGCCGAACCCCATTCTATGGGGATAATGAACTGTACTCCCACATGTCTACTGAACACTATACTTGTCATATATGCCAAAGGTAAGTAAGCTGTCTTTTACTGCAAAGAATGCTGTGTTGTGATTGTAATGTAGAATAAGTTTAAGCTCATTTGAGATCGAATGCTGATCAATGCAGGCAGCATCCTGGACAGTATGAATATTATAAGAATTACGATGACCTGGAGGCAAGTTATTGGTGTTTTTGTTATTTATTTATTATTTATTTTGTTTGTGCTGCCTTGTATGAGTTTTGAATTTTATTATTATTTTATGTAATAGATGCACTTCCGCCATGGTCATTTCCTATGTGAAGATGAGTCCTGTCTCGCCAAAAAGTTTGTTGTCTTTCAATCTGAGGCAGAAATGAAGGTGAATTTTTAGAACGTGAGATATTTTCTGTGTTCCTGCATCTTGTAGCATTTAATTATTTTGATTTCTCTTTATTTTTTATTTTTCAGAGGCATAATACGATTGAACATGGAGGGCGTTTGTCTCGTTCTAAGCGTAATGCTGCTTTGCAGGTAAGTATTCTATTTTTTGTTCTTGTCTTGCATTTTCCATTTTGCAGCTAGGCTGAGGACTTCTCTCATTTTTTTATATATTTGTTTTGTTTTGTTTTGTGAAATTTCTTTTATCTCATATATCATTTTTCTTATTTTGTAACAGATACCAACCAGCTTCCGGTATCAACGAACTAGTGAGCAAGATCATCGACGGGGAAGAGGTGGAAGAGGTCGGACTTTTCGTCGTGATTCTTCTGAAAACCAACTTTCTATGGCTATTGAAGCAAGTTTGGAGACAGCTCATGCTGAAAATACATTCCATGATCCTTCATCGTCCAGTGGGCAAGTTGCTCCATATCTTGGAGATATAAGTGATATTGATCCAATCATTGAGCCATTTGAATCATTAAGTACAACAGATATCGAAACTTCTTCAAGGTATCGTCAAGCCTTGGGGCATAGTTCTAGTAATGCACCTTTGGAGGAATCTTCCTTTCCTCCCCTCTCAGTGGCACCTAGCAGCAGTCAATCAAACCCCAGATCTGACTCGGATGGTTTGCCTAATAACACCATGGCAGCACATCTTCGCCGCAAGAACAACCGCAAGGCGGCTGTTAATGGTTCTGGTCAGGCTTGGCCAGCTGCAAGGCGTGGGCCTGTAGTACAACCTACTAGTTCAGCTCAGGCTTGGCCTACAACAAATGTTTCACCTATAATATCTCGTGGTTCTGGTCAGAACAATGGGCCCAGACCATCTAGTTATGCAAGTTCCGCTCAGGCTCAAGTAGAGACTAGACAGACAATAGTATTGCGCGGTTCTGGTCAGAACAATGGACCCAGACCATCTAGTTATGCAAGTTCCACTCAGGCTCAAGTTGAGACGAGACAGACAACAGTACATGGATTATCATCATCTGGTTCTTTGAGGGATTTAAGCAACACCAAATCTGGTAGGATCAGCCACTCTACATCAGCTCAAAATTTGGTTGAAAATGGATCTGTTCAACCTTCGGTTTCAGATTTTCCTCCAGTTTCTGCAGCACAAGTGCGTAAGTTGCCCACAACTAGCCAGGGCCAGGCTGTATTGAAAGTGGGGGATGTTCAAACTGCTAATAAGTCTTTGGTTGAAAAGATTCGTGCCGTTCTTGAATTTGATGAAGACAAATACACCATCTTTAAAGACATATCTGGACAGTATCGTCAAGGTTTAGTCGACACAGAAATATATTTAGATTTTGTGCGGCAGTTTGGCTTGTTGCATCTTGTCCTTGACTTGGCTAGACTCTGCCCTGATGCTCATAAGCAGAAAGAGCTTATCGATGCCTACAATGCTAGTATTCGAAACAATATTGCACAAGGCAATGGATGGTCTCAGGGCAGTGTCCGCTTGAAAGAGGGTAATAGGTCTAAGAAAGGTAAAGGGAAGGTTTCAGAGGCTGAAAACAGCAATTCTAAGAACACACTAGCAGATAGCTTTCTTAGCTCTGTACGGGAACTTCAATCAAACTACAGGCCTTCTGAAGAAGCGGTGGAGGTGTTGCCAAAGGATGAGTACCGTGCTGCCAAAG
Organism: Prunus padus; assembly: GCA_024362665.1. Classification (NCBI taxonomy): domain Eukaryota; kingdom Viridiplantae; phylum Streptophyta; class Magnoliopsida; order Rosales; family Rosaceae; genus Prunus; species Prunus padus. The sequence continues at coordinate 27,552,302 of JANFAM010000017.1, forward strand.
AAAAATCAAAGCTGTTAGTTAATGAGCACCAAGAGGAATTAAACTCCCGCAATCAACCTCTAGTGCAACTGAGGGGCCAAAAGGATTCCCAGACAACTGGTAGTGGATCTAATCCAAATTTAGGGGATGGCGGTGGAGGGAGTAAGCAGCGTAAGAAAACCTCAAAGTTTCATAGGGTCCGCTTGGGTGATGGTTCTGCTGCAGCGCTTTTAGATCTCAGAAATTCTGATCCGCAGCCAGATGCTGGTAATGAACGATTAGATGGGAGCAGTAACTCAGCTGGAGGATTGCCTGCCCAAGGTGTCTGGCAAAAAGGAACTCAGAAACTCTTTAGTTAGAGGAAAGAGTTGAGTTATCAGCTTTTTAAAGTGAAGTATCCTGTGTTCGGAGGTGGTCCTCGTGTTTAACCGACTGGGTTTGCGTGTCAGCAATTTTGAGGTTTTTCTTGTTCTTTTGAAGGATCTTGCCTGATTGGGTTATATGCGGCACATCTTCATATTTGTCATCATTACGCAGGTGTTCATATATACTCTTCGGAATGAGAATTTAATGCAAAGGTTTGAGACTCTTTTTTGGTAAAGAATGCAGAGGTTTGAGACTTGTTACAGTTTTGGTTTTGGTTAACATCTCTGTCCTTGAAAATGGCGTGATTTGTGTTATTTATATGCGAAGGTCCCAAAACTATAATTAACCGAACGTGCAATCGGGTGATTTTATGGAAGTGCCTGGAAAGGCAAAATAAATAAATAAAAGCTCTTTTAAGAACTTTTTTTTAATGTTATTCTTTCTTCCCCTCCCAATCTAAACAAAATTCCCCAGACAGAGAGAGCCAATTCTCAGCTTGTGGAGGCTTCTGCCACCCAAAGTAAAACTAGATTTCCTTCTTTGAACTCATGGCCTTTCAACAAATTTGAACAATAAGGAAAGTGTCTTTTCTTCTGAACAAGTCGCTGAACTCCCTCCCATGAAGCAATCTCGTGGCGCAGTGCTTGGATGAAAGCAGAGAGAAGGCCCTCCAACCATTTGTTTCCGGTTCTTTGCATACTGGAATAGTTTAGGAGAAGAGGAACTATGCAACATAGAAAACATGATAGAAGCTTGAATCTCCCAACAAGCTCAAACGTGAAGCCGTTGCAGCATATGCATGCAGCATGAGCTCACGTGAAGAGATCATCTCGACAGATGCAGCATCAGTCCAAAAGTTTCAAAAGCCATTATACGGAAAGCAAGAAGAAGTGGTTCTTTGGCGCCATCTGAAAAGAAGAAACACACTCTTAGATCATCGCCAACCCAAGTGGAGGTGTCAAACGGGCCATGCCAGGTCGTTTAGAGTCGGCCCATTTAATAAACGGGTCGTGCCAAGTCCTTCCATTTAGGAAAATCACTAATGCCGGCCCCAACCCACGACCCCAACCCATATGGCCTCGTGCCGAGCCACTAAACGGGCCGAGATGGGCCCACGTCAAATTTGACTTATGCATTACATTTTTTTTAAAAAAAATTTTACAACTTCATTTAAATCTTTTTATTATTTGTTTAAAAAGTGGCCAATAACTTTCTTTAAAGTACATTTAAATAGAAAATGATTATATTATTGTTTGGATTTTAAAAATTGAAACTTGAAAAGCAAAATCAATATTTTATATATAAATAAAATATTAAATTTTAATACATATTATTAGAGAAAAGAAATAGACTTGAATTTAAGATATAAATGTAATAATATTATGTATTATTTTTCTCTAAAACAAATGTAATTTAATAAATGGGCCGACCCTGCCTATTGGGCCTAATTACCTTGTCCCAACACGACCCAAAGATATGGGCCGTGCCGTGCCGCGCCTTAATTAAGCGGGTCATACTCGTAACCAGCCAGGTCCGTTTGACACCTCTAGCCCCATCTGACACAATGCTAGCCTCAACCCCTGCTTTTGTGCGCTCCACGTGGCGCATATTGGTGAAGTAGCATTGGAAACCAATGGCTATATTTGAAGCTGCTTTTCCTTTCTTCTTTTTTTTCATTCAAACCCAATGGCTATATGGATCCAATGACCCAGATTTTTCTAAGTAATTTCAATGTAAAAGAAAAATATCTAACGGTCCAAATTAAAATCTAACGGCCAAATAATATTTTAAATCTATCTAAATTAGATCCAACCCAAAACACATTCCGAACTCTATAAATAGCAAACGATTTGTTAAATAATCTACCAAATTCAAATTTCAACCTTATTTTCAAGTGAAATTATATTATGTTTTGGATTTTTTTTATGTCGAAATGTTCAGAAAATTAAATCACAAATGTTGAAACAAAAAGGATTTTCAGATGTTTTACACCCTGAACTATGACCCTAATCGAACAAAAAAATCAACTAATTTAGTCATCAAATTCATATAAATAGCCAATTTTGCCCCTATCGTTAAATTTTTCAATTTTCATCCAATTTTATGTTAAAATGCCACATGCAGGGTCACGTGAGCATATATTTTTAATTTAAAATTCCAAGTTAAACAAAATAAGAACAACACAAATGAAAAAAAAAAATTACACGCACACTAGCCCTCCTAGCGCAACCCAGCCCTAACCAATCACGATATCCCTATGTCTACGACGTTAATGGAGGGCTCGTTTGGTATGTCGGACTGTACTGACTAATTTCTATTGGATAATATTAATCTGTTCTGGAGAGTACTAGTTGTTTATCCATAATATTATAAGACGTTTGATGTTGTTCCGAATAAATAGTCTGACTAAGTTATACTATGTTTGGTGTTGTTTCGGATAACATCATATCAGACTATTTTTCTTTTTTAAAACAAGTCTTTGATAATTTAAGTGGAAATTGAAATTGAAATGACACAAATTTTTTTGGGTAAGATTCATATGACAAGATTTGTTTTTCAATTTTTTTGGTAATAAACAAGTCCATCTTTGGGATTCTTATTGAGTTAGATACCTGGAGAAGATGAAATATATAAAGAAAAAAACGCATAAAAACTCAACAGCATGTATTGAGTTGAGTTAGATACCTGGAGAAGATGAAATATATAAAGAAAAAAACGTAGAAAAACTCAACAACATGTATTGAGTTGGATGCACAGCCATATGATGATAATTTGATAATTTGATTAGTGAGTTGGATACACAGCCGCATATATTTTTCAATATAGCAAGAAAAAAAGGTCAAAAAGAAAAAACTCATAACCTAATTTCCACAAAAATTTAATAAAATAGGAAATATATAAAGAAATAGATGATAAAGACATAAGAAGAGAGAAGAAGCATATTGGAGAGAGAGAGAGAGAGAGAGAGAGAGAGAGATGGATACCTAGAGAAGAATGAAGAGAATAACCTTTGAGAAGATAGGAGAGAAGAACCCTAGGAGAAGAAGATGAAAATAGCGTCGTCAGTTTTCACAGGAACGTGTGTGTTCTTTTTCCATAGTTGTATAATTAAGCGTGTATTATCTAAACCGGGTTGTGTGGGTTGTATTAGTTAGTCAGGTAATGAGAGTATTAAAAGCCTATTGGAGCTCAAAACTAGACTGGTAGTAATGAGTCCAACTTAAAGATGATGTGGATGATCGAGGGATCAGATGTGGATGATGAAGGTGAGGACCTGGTTGCCGAAGGCTAAAGGCTAAAGGCTGAAGGTTGAAGGCTGAAGGCTAAAGGGCGAATGCTGAAGGTCAAAGGCTGAGGATCTGGCTGAAGCCCGAAGATCCGTGAGCTTACAAATGGGCTCGTAGGTTGGCCCATGGTGGCCCAGTAAGCAATATGGAGCCCTAGTAACCCGCCTAAGTTGGGTCCGGTTTTTCTTCTCTTCTTGAAGGAGAGATGTCTCTTTTATAAGTGAGAGAGAGTCCCCTCTTCTTGTGTTTTGTCGATGTGTAACTCCCTTCCCTTTGCTTGGAGTGGCTTGGGAATGCTTGGCTAGATTTAGTACAAACAAAGCCCAACCCGTTTAAAATAGTCAGATAATTAAATAATACAAGTTGACACTAAACACCTGACATGGACTATTTACTCCTATCCAAAGTCTAATACGGTGTACCAAACGAGCCCTTAGGTGTTTACCATTGAGGGTGGAAGAGTAGACAAAAAGGCCAGACAAACCAGAATCCCAAAAATCAGCCCATGGCTTCACTCAATCCCAGAAACCATCAAACCCCTGCACCCAAAATATCCTCAGAGATCTTCTCAATGTTTTGGAGTAGCAACAACAATTTTTCTTTCAAATCCAGTAATATTGTGGCTTGCCTCATGATTCTGGAGATTGGAGGAAGATTTGGAAATTCTGGAGATTGGAGGAGCAAGAAGACAAAGCGCACAACACCCAAGTCCGATGACATCTACCTCAAGCTCTTCGTGAAGCTCCTCCATTGAATATGAAAATTTGTATATCTACTTCCTCTTCGTGTTTGTGAAGTCAAACCCTTCCTTTATTTAATGGGGGGCTTACCTCATGATTCTAGACATTGAAGGAAGATTTGAGAATTGTGTAATTTGGGAGGCCTCGTATTTTTGGCTTTCCTACAGACTATGAAATTAGGGTTTCAAGGTTGAAGCTTGTGCTCGGTTGTGGCAGGCGGTGGGGCTAGAATGGGTGGGTGGAGGAGGAAGGGGTAGGTTGTGGTAGGTGGTGGAGGCTGTGGGGGAAGAAGGAGTTGGTTTTTGTTTTTTCTTTTAATTACAATTTTTATTAAGTTATTTTTAATTTTTATTATTGGTTTTATGTATTTAATTTTTATTTTACTTGAAATTACAAATATACTGTTATTGTTAATGGAAATTTATATGAAATTGGGTAAAACTTAACGGCAATGGTTAAATTGACTGTTTTGATAAATTCAAGTGCTAAATTGCTTGATTTTTTAGTTCAAGGGGTTAAATTTGATTACGGTCCAATTTCGGGGGTATTTCAACAATTAAAAAAAATAGAGGTTAACCATTCTAAAATAATTTAATAAAGATGCTGACTAAAATTATGAGTTTGCATAGTTGAAGGAAAAAAACAATTTGAGACGGGGTAATACATAAATAGTTATATTTTGGAAGGTGCAATTTTTACTTTAGCCCTAACATAGTTGGAGATAGGGGTGGGAACAGTCCAGGATTGGATTGGTTTCACCTCAAAATCACGGCCGAACCAATTATAATATAACGATTTGGTTTGATTCGGTTTGAATAAAAATTATATAAAAAAATCGAACCAAACCAAACCAATTTAAGACTGTTTGGTTCAACCGGTTTGGGCATAAGCCCAATTCTCTTTCTTTTTGTATTTTTTCAATATTGTTAACCCAATTATAACCAATAAATTCACAACTTACTGCATGCATAAATTATTTTATAGAGTACGGAACCATCCTAAAGCTCAAAATGCCATAAAACTTCATATTTAACTAACTAATATAGCTAAATTCAAATATTCATATATTGTTATTAACTAATTAAAGTATTACACATGTAAAATGACATTCGGATGCTGAATGACGACAAAACTCACAAAATGTCCCCACAAAAACAAAAAAAGCAATGCGGCTGTTGAGTGGGCCCTGAAGGGAAGGAAACGACATTCAGATGCTGGATGACGACAAAACCCAGTAGGCCCCGCCCCTCCCCACAAGTGGGCAGTGGGCCGTTTCGCTTTAACCGAGAGGACTAGACCCCAATGTACCTAACAGTAAACGCTTTCGTCACCGTGCCGTAACGGCAGAGGAAAGGTTCAACTACATTCCGCGCAGCGAATCTCGTCCGTCGTAACGGTGAGAAATTTTGGCGGTAAAAAAACACCTAACTCGGATTACGTGGCCGAATGCCATTGGCTGCGGATGTATGTATGTGATTCATGATGGCATGGTATGTTGTTTTTCCCGCGCGACCGCAAGCAGGGTTTCCCCCAAAAAAGGCCTAAAACCAAACCAATTAGAGAGAGAAAGGAAGAGAAGATAGATAGGGTTCGAAATCACAGAGAGAAGAGAAGGAGAGAGAGAGAAAGAGAGAGGGCTCTGCTTCGGAACGCCGTCGTTTTGTGTGTTACATTGACAGATCTGCTGCTGTCTCAGAGCTCAGGGTAAGAGATCAGATAGATAGATCTCTACGGGTTTCACCCCGAAAGCAACTTCGTATGCTTTTTCTTTTTCTTTTTAAAAGATGCAATTTTTGGCTCTGGTTTTCTTTTTGTCTTGCTTTTTGTGCTTGTTGATGATTGTTTGCTGTTTATTCTTTTAAATTAATCTTTTTAATGTTAATTTTTTTGCTTCATTGACTGTTCCCGGAAGTAATTTTATTATCTTTTTGGAGCGTGAACTTGGCTTGAATTTTTCTGAAGAGAGATCAACAAAATCACTTGCTAAACGGGCACAGTGAGCATTTGGGTTTGGGTTTTGGAAATTTGCGTTCTTTTCTGGGCATGGATGTGGGGATTTTGGGTCTTTTTAATAGTGGGTTTTTTGCAATTCATGTACTTGCATCCTGTAATTCACCTGAAAACCTTTCATTTTTTTTTTGAACTTTTGAGATATGATTTTATAAGAAATTGTCGCTTGAAATTAACTTCGTTTTTTTTGGTAACTTTGATTTTTGGCTTGCTTCAGCAAGAGTTTAGATGAGTCCACCTGCTATGGTGAAGATGGAAGATACTAAGCCTGAAGTTTCAGCTTCCAACAATTCAAATTCTGAAAGCAGAGATTCAGACCCCGTCATAGCTCGATTTACTGATTTGTGCAAGGTTGCCACTTTTTCCCCTTTTTAATGTAATCGAATTTACCCGTTTGTTGTTTCTTATTATAAATGTCATTTTGGTTGTTACGTTTAGTTTATGAACTATACTTTTGTTTACTTTTAGAATTTATTTCTTGTTTCCATTGTCATTTCTTGATTTTAGTTCCTGTGAATATATATTGTTTCTAATTTCAGAATGGATTGTCGTTGGATGAGAATCCTTACACGCAAGCAATGAAGCTGTTCAAAGAAACGAAACATCTATTAATATCAAATGCATCGGCTATTGGAAATGGAACAGTATGTGTTTTATCATTTTTCCATTGTATAGCCATTATTTGTGTTAATTTGGAAAAAGGTCTGAGGTGATATCTTTTTGGATAGTTTTGCTGGAAGACTTGCTTAAATCTATTCGTTGTAACTTAAATGCATTTTTCTGTACAGCCTGAAGAAGCAGAAAGGTTCTGGTTTGCCTTTGTTTTGTACTCCGTGAAAACATTGAGTGAGAAGCATTCAGACAATTCCCAGATGAGCTCTGATGATAATGGTTTTTCTCTCTTCCAAATTTTAAGAGCTGTGAAGCTGAAGTATGTTTTTTGCCAATCTGTTTTTTTGCTTTAGCTTACAATTAGCTTCTCGTCAATTCTTGTCATCTTATCTTTTTTTTGGGTGTTTTACAGCATTGTAGATTTTTTCAAGGAGCTTCCTCAGTTTGTTGTTAAGGCTAGCCCAATTTTGAGTAATCTTTATGGCATAGATTGGGAAAACAAACTTGAGGTATTGACTTGTCAGAGAGTTAGCTTATGCTTGTAAAGACTGTGTTGTTATTTCTTTGGACTTTCTGTTTCCATGAAGTTACTTGATCCTTTGCTCATGAGTTTGACTTCTTTATTTATTAGGCAAAAGAGTTGCAAGCAAATTTTGTGTACTTGAGCCTGTTAAGCAAGTGAGTGTCCTTTCTTCTGCACCATTGTGCCTGATGTATTATTATGTTTGATGGTTTAAGAATTTTTCCTCTCTTAAAATTTTGCATTATCTTGTGTAAGATCTCTATACTTAGGATGAAACCATGGTGAAACTAATAAAATGATATTGCATGTGCGGTGATGTCAGATATGGAAATTAATGGTAGTGGCTTGACATGGCAAAACGTTTATTAGGCTATAGTGGAAATGGGTGGCAGGACTGAAATTGATTAGAATTAATGTTAATTACAAAGGGGACGAGACAAGAAGTATGTAATGCAACTTCTTTGATATCTTAACTTAATTCTTTAAGGTTGACTAATAGCTCCAGAACTAATTTGTTGATCTCATCCTTATATATATATATATATATATATATAAAGAAAATCCTAAGTATGTGGTGTTAAAAACAAACTGGTTTTTATGTTATGTTGTGAAATACTACACTTCCAGTTTAGCGATGAGGTTTATGAATTAATTCATGGTACCATCAACTGTTGTCACTGAATGCTGTAGGTACATGAAATTAATTTGAATAGTGAAGATTTAACTTGATGCTAGGAACGCTGCTTTAGTGGTTTATTAAGCTTTATTCTTGATTCCTAGAAAACACATTGAGTTGTGATTCATGAGCAGTATGGACTTCTTGTACTTTAAAAACTTAGGGTTTAGGGTTTTCCTGAGCATATTATGTTTTTTCTGCTCTGTAACATGCTGATAACATATATGTAGAAATCTGGGTTGCATTAAACTTACTACCTTTCAATCTATTTTCCTGCCATTTGGATTCATTTTCATGCTTCTAAGTTTTTCCTGACCTAGCGAAAAAAAAAGAGTTAAACAAGAGGAAATGAATAAAAGAAAAGTACGCTAAAGTGGTGTGGTTTAATCTTTAGGATAGTTGACAACATGGTTGAAACCTGTTGTACATCATGCAACACCCCTGTGCAGGACTCCTTTTGATCTTCTGTCTATCTAATTGCAGTTTCATGAACTTTTAATAGATATGCTGAAGTCACTAAAAAGCTACAGGGGTGTGTTTCCTATGCAGTCTGGCAATCCATGTTTTTGCATGCCTCGCACTGACATTTAGCACAAAATTAACATTATATGGATGAAAACTTACCATTAGTTTGATTTCCATTTAATTCAGACTAGATTACTAATTGCATTGAGATGATCCAAGGGACGTATGCATCATAATTTCATTCATATATTTTGTGAACTATGCATGGTGCTGCATCATTTTAGGCGGAGGTTGTATGTTTCGTTGTATGTGTAATAAATGTGTTTCATTGCACTTCGTTCAGTATGAATTGCTTTCGTTATGTGAGAGGTTTTAAGCTAATAGTCATATCATAAATTTTTAATGCATCAAGGTACTACAAACGTGCATACCGAGAATTCTTCTTGACAAGTGATGCAAATGCCGATAAGCAGTCAGCTGTTGCCAGTGGAACTGGTTATGTGTCGGAGTATCATCGTTTTGGATGGTTGTTGTTTTTGGCCCTTCGTGTACACGTATTCAGCCGATTTAAAGACCTGTTGACTTGCGCAAATGGATTGGTTGCTATATTGGTCAGTTGCATTTCTATATTACTTCTATTAGTTAGTGATATTAGGATGGCAGTCAGTTACTTGAAATGTCAAACATAATATTAATTTCAATTTTACAGTAAACAAGAGATAGGTTGCTTAAGAAGTGTGAAAACATTACATTACATTACATTATGTATATACATATATGCTTTTTGGCTTCCTACATGAACTTGTATTTTCTCTTACCGCTTGGTTTTCCCTTTTACAGGCAATTTTAATTATTCATGTTCCTGTTCGCTTTAGAAAATTCAGCATCCATGATTCAACACACTTTGGTAATACTTCGTTTCTTCTCAAAAAAAAAAAACACACTTTGGTAATACTTTCACTTGGTGTATTTAGCACTTTTTAAGGAGGGATGTTTAATTTTTCAAATTTGCTTCGGCTTTTGTTAATCTCCCCCATGCTTTTTCCCTTTATCCTTTGGGGTGGTTTTCCATTTTGGCATTCTTCGTCGGAGCTGACTTGGTTAATGTCCAATTCAGCGAAGAAAGGCAACAAAGGTGTGGACCTGCTTGCATCCCTTTGCAACATTTATGACACCTCAGAAGATGAGTTGAGAAATGCAATGGAAATGGCTAATGCTTTAATAGCAGACATTCTGAAGAAGAAGCCATGTTCAGCGTCTGAGTGTAAACATGAAAATCTGGAGAACATGGATCCAGGTTTGTTTGACAATTTTCTCCTATGTACAGTGATTTATACAAATCACAGGTTCCTTTGTCAGTGGTCAATGATCAATGATTCTGAGATCTGTTCCTGTTTCATGCAGATGGTTTGACCTACTTTGAAGGTCTTATGGAGGAGCCATCATTGTCATCCAGTTTAGATATTCTAGAAAAAGATTATGATGATGCAATTCGGAGTAAGGGTGAACTTGATGAGAGAGTCTTCATCAACGAAGAAGATAGCTTACTTGGTTCAAGGAGCTTTTCTGGAGGATCCATGAATTTATCTGGTGTGAAGGTATGCGTTTAATAAATTGCACTATTCAGGTCCATGCGTGTTGTATTTTGAATGTTCTTCTTTGTTTCTTCCATTGCTTCCATTTTGTGTGGAGGGAATTTGTTGATAGTTTCATATATTCTGTTATGTTAGAGGAAATTTGATTCCATAGCCTCCCCAACAAAGACAATTACAAGTCCACTCTCTCCCCATCGCTCTCCTGCATCTCATGTTAATGGTGGTGCTAATTCAAAGATGGTAGCTACCCCTGTGAGCACTGCAATGACAACTGCAAAGTGGCTTCGGACATTTATTTCTCCACTCCCATCGAAACCCTCAGCTGAGCTGGAGGGATTCCTGGCATCATGTGATAAGGATGTTACCAATGATGTGATACGCAGGGCACAAGTAATATTGGAGGCTATATTTCCAAGTATTTCCTTGGGAGAACGATGTGTAACTGGTAGCCTGCAAGGTGCTACACTCATGGACAACATCTGGGCAGAACAACGAAGATTGGAAGCACTCAAACTTTATTATAGAGTTTTGGAGGCAATGTGTAGGGCAGAGGCTCAAATACTGCATGCAACAAATTTGACCTCTTTATTAACGAATGAGAGGTTCCATAGATGCATGCTAGCCTGCTCTGCAGAGTTAGTCCTGGCAACACATAAGACTGTCACAATGTTGTTTCCAGCAGTATTGGAGAGGACAGGTATTACAGCTTTTGATCTTAGCAAGGTGATAGAGAGCTTCATTAGACATGAGGAATCTCTCCCAAGAGAATTAAGACGACATTTGAATTCATTGGAAGAACGGCTTTTGGAGAACATGGTATGGGAAAAGGGTTCCTCGATGTATAATTCTTTGACTGTTGCAAGACCTGCCCTCTCAGCAGAAATAAATCGTCTTATGTTATTAGCAGAACCTATGCCATCTTTGGATGAAATTGCCATGCATATTAATTTCTCATGTGGAGGGCTGCCTCCAGTACCTTCTTTACAGAAGCATGAGAATTCTCCAGGTATTTACTTTATATATACATGTATATTTATCTGTATCTATACAACTCTTCTTAAATCTGAAGTTGTAATGGGGGTCCCTCAATTTAATGTGGCCCATGTAAGTCCATGGACATTGGAAATGGATTTATATCGACTTAGTGGCAGACGATATAGTAATGGGCGAAGTGGTGAGTTCATCTTTTTATTCTTAATTTTCAGGTCAGAATGGAGATATCAGGTCTCCAAAGAGACTCTGCACGGATTATAGAAGTGTATTACTGGAGGGGAATTCCTTTACATCCCCTGTGAAAGATCGTCTACTGGCCTTAAGTAACCTTAAGTCAAAGCTGCCACCGCCTCCTTTACAGTCTGCATTTGCCAGGTATCAGTCTCGCTGTACCAGGAACTAGTAAATCTAATTTCTTTGTAGCAACTCACTGTTGAAGAATGTAAAGTCCCACATCGGAAACTTGACAAAATAAAATTAAAAAATAAGTGAGTAGTTCCACACCTGCATGTGCATTTGGTTAAGTTGGGGACAATATTGGTGTTAGACCAGTTGGTAGTGGGCCACTGGTCCGTCTATGAAATCTTGACACTTACTGCTTCATTTGTTCTCTTCTTAGTATTATACTTCTGCAATTCCTGTGTGCAGTCCAACTCGGCCAAATCCAGGAGGTGGAGGGGAAACATGTGCAGAAACTGGAATTAGTATTTTCTTTAGCAAGGTGCGAGGCTCGTTTCCAACAAAATAGTTTTCCTTTTATTTATCCTATGTGTGTTGTAGATATTGTTCATATACCAATGAAGATCTATTTGTTTGGCATATGTAGCCACTATACCTCATAATTCTGCTTCATTTCGATTTATACTCTGCTTTATACGTAGTACATTTCTTGTATTTAGATAATCAAGCTGGCGGCCGTCAGAATCAATGGTATGGTTGAAAGGATGCAACTGTCTCAGCAGATCAGAGAGAATGTTTATCGTCTCTTTCAACAAATCCTTGTTCAGCGGACATCTCTCTTTTTTAACCGCCATATCGACCAGATTATCCTTTGTTGTTTTTATGGAGTTGCAAAGGTGTGATATTACTTCTGACAGTCTTATGGGATGTTAAATAACTTTCTTCTTTTCTTACACATCCACTGTTTTCTGGTTGCAGATTTCTCAACTTAGTCTAACATTTAGGGAAATCATACACAACTATAGAAAGCAACCACAATGTAAATCCCTAGTTTTTCGAAGTGTGTATGTTAATTGGCCTCCAGCACGCCGCAATGGGGTATGTTGCCTAAACTTTACTGTCTGACTGTTAGTTTTCTGGATAGATCCCAACCCTTCTCATGTTTTGGAAACAGAGGCCAGCACAGGAACACGTCGATGTCATTACATTTTACAATGAAATTTTCATTCCTTCTGTGAAATCTCTGCTAGTTGAGCTAGGATCTGCTGGTCCAACAACCGCAAGAGTTAACGTAGTTCCTGAAGCAAATAATAACAATGATGGTATGCGATTGTTAAAACTTATGTGTAACTGCCACAATCTATTTCCTGTTTCTTTTGGAATATTCATCTGCACCCTTCCCTAATAAGCTCATCTTTGTTTTTTTTACTGGCCAATTAGCTCAATGTCCTGGATCACCTAAAGTGTCCACTTTTCCAACTCTCCCTGATATGTCTCCAAAGAAAGTATCTGCAGCACACAATGTTTATGTCTCTCCATTGCGATCATCTAAGGTGCTTCTTTAGTTGTTTAGTTCTCTAGAATCATGGCTATTCCTTTATTTAATTGTTTTGTTTACTTTTTCCACTAACATGTTGATTCACATATATGAATTGCCTCTTAGAATCAAAGAAGTCATTTTTAACGCAAAGTTATGGTAATATATTGACTATGTTTTGGTCACCAATTTATTTAACATAACTAGTTTTCTATTACTTTAATCTTGAATCTCAACAGTCTTTGATGGGTCAAACATTGCAATTTTGTTACTTGATCTTGCTATGGGGGTTTAGTGAAGCTCAGTGACATGTTATAGGCAATCGTTTAACTCAGGCAAATTTGATATTTTGAACTGTCCACAGATGGATGCTTTGATCTCGCATAGCTCAAAAAGCTATTATGCTTGTGTTGGGGAGAGCACCCATGCGTATCAAAGCCCTTCAAAAGATCTCACTGCCATCAACAACCGCTTGAATAGGTATATTATTAGTTTATGGATGATATTATTAATATTTAATCAAGGTTTACCAAATGAATGTTTTCCTCTGATGCATTTTGTATTGCATTGTTTCGATTTTTTCAGTACGCGAAAGCTGAGAGGCACTCTCAACTTTGACAATGTCGATGTGGGGTTGGTCAGTGATTCTATGGTGGCCAACAGCCTCTACCTTCAAAATCAAAATGGGTCATCAGAGGCACCAGTGAAAACTGAGCAACCTGACTTATAATCTGACGGCTGTATAGTTATAGCTTTTTCTGTGTATGTAAATCCAGTTGTTTTTTATTTTCTTCATTGTTGTATACATTTTCTTCTGTTTATGACACGGGGTGCTGAATGATGAGCGGCCGAGTTATGTAGAATGGCCACCACAGGCCCCCTTTCCCATGTTATGTAGTAGGAGAATGCTAGCTAATTTAATGAAAATTTTGTTTTTCCCGTTTTTTCCTCGGCTCCCTATGGTACAAGTAATTGTATAGCGATTCTTCTAAAGCATCTCCAAAAGAGATGTCAAATTGCCGCGTCGACATGAAAATACAAGAATTGGAGTTTTTAAAAGAAATGTATTGGAAGTGGGGTGAGGATATGTTGGTCGTTTCTCTGTATTTTTAATCGTTTCGTGTAAAAATTAGTATGAAAGTTAAGATTGAAAAATAATGTGCATCTAGTCTGATGGAAAAGTGTCTTGATTTGTAGATTAATGGTCTCATGTTTGAATTTTCATGGCAAATTAGCAATGTGTGAGAAAGCCCACATCCCCCCTTCCTAACTTTGGCAACAAAAAAAGGTTGAAAAATAATAATATTAAAACTTCAATAAAAAAAGATTTGAATTAAATGTCGTAATTTTGGATATAATAAACACAAAAGGATCAGAATGAATTCATTCTGTTGGGTTTCGATTGATGGTGTTTCCTGAGCTGATCGACCTTATATTTTAGGAGTGCATTTTTGCTCACCACTATAACCAGGGGTGTACCCTCACCACCATCCCCAATGCTTGACACGTGTCCATATGTATAACCATGGTTTCATAAATACAAAGCAAAAGTAAACTATGGTTAGGCCTATGGACACGTGTCAAGCATTGGGGATGGTGGTGAGAGTACACCTATGGTTAAAGTGGTGAGCAAAAATACTCCCTATATTTTAGTCGGCCTCAAACACAATTTCATAAGTTAATTTTTATAAGAGATTTGCAAGATAATGCTAGAATTGGTGGCACTTTTCCTATTGACTATGCATCTGTTATTTAAACTGAACTTGCAGCTTTAAAACATGATTTACTTTGAGCAACCAAATTAAACTAAAACAAGTTATTCACAACTTTGCATCTGATTTTTTAATTTTTCTTCCCTTCCATTGTGGCAGGTTAAAACTATATTTGACAGATTGGGATCAATAGGGATCTTTGTAATTTTGTTTTGTTTCAATAAATAAAAATAAAAAAATCAATGCTCGCAAGAACGACAAAACGAAAAAATAGAACAAAAATTGAAGTTGAATGGGAATGGCCAAGTTTATTTGGATTTTACAAATAGTTATGCCAAGTGACCCATGGAGTAATTATAGAACATCCATGAGCATTTGAAAACCATTAAGAAACGAGAATAGCAATCAAAATGGGCACATCAACTCTACTGATTCCCATTAGAAATTTCATTAAGAAAACCAAGTCTCCCTATTTTCATAGTTTATTTAAGATAATTTAGCACGCCTCTTGACCCGAGCATGCAGAAGCACCATCCTAAATGACTACCCAATTCCTCACTCCCAAATTGTTCTCCTGTCAACATCAGGTCAGCTTTACAGGTTGAAGCTCTCCCTTTCGAGTACTTAAAATGTTTGGCAGACATAATTTAGCTTGAGCCAACTATTTATATCTATTCTGGGTTGATACAGAAACCTCACCAATCACCTAAAAGCATTTTTGCTTCCACTAGGAGACAATCCCTACCTCCATCCTTTCTCTTTTTTTCCTTTTTCTCTTTTTTACAGAAGAAATTTTAGAAAAAGCTTAGGATAAGATCTTGAAAGATCAGTAATCCTTTCTTACTTTCAATCATGGAGAAGACCATTCAAAGTAATGGCAGCGGGCGCCTCTAGTGGCGGTCCAGTTCCCACAGCCAAAGAAGAAGCTCCCTTGCTTTGGCCCTGGCTTCCGAACCATACCTCTGCTGCTCTTCACCCCACAGAAACAGATTGGGTGGTGGTACTGGAATAGAGGAATACTCATATCCTTCAGTTTCAGAGGGTGATGTGGTGGTGACAGGTGCTCTGGGGATTGCTTCAATGTCAATGGGCGATCAGCAGTCTGCCACACCAAAGAGTTTGTAATGGCGAATCTGAAGCCCCTACACATAAGAAGAGAGAGTAGGCGAGCAGTGTTTTTGGCATCATCCAGGCCACAGTGAGCACGGCCCTGCCATGCCAAACCTGCCATTTGAACTGCCTCCTTCAGGTTGCACCTAACACCACCGAAAACCTCACGGAAAGGAACCTTTAAGTTGATCCATCTATCAAGAGAAGATCAAGAGGACAATATGAGAACATATATATGATGTGTTTTCCGTGTATATTAAATACACTAAAAAAGTAGTATTCTATTTACTACACAATTAACTCCGATGAACAATAGCTTATTTTATATAAACATTTCTCACCTGTTAAAATAAGGAGGCTTTCGAATTTTCTTGAATCGACACTCAGATTCCAACATGACCCGACAGTCCCAGTTTGACCATGTCACAACAGCAAAGTTAGTGTTCTTTATTCCCTTCTTCTCAAGCCATTTGTCATGCCTAAGAAGGGCCTCACTTAAGGTAACTCCTCTATCCACCTGCCAATACCCAATTCAGCAACAAATGAATTTAAAGGCTCGCAATAAAGAAAGAAAGAGCAAGATTCATATTACTGAGAGAAAGAACATCAGAAACCATTCGTAGACACATATAAAGTGTACATGAACAACACAATCTATTCTTGTTCTGTTCTATCACCAAATAAAGTTGCAAATTTTCATAGCAACACATCCAGCTTTCAAAGACTATAGTGATTAACATGCCAGTACAACACTTGATTCACTCAGTAATATGTGTTGTACTGGCACTATTTTACACACATACAGTGCCAATACAACACACTTGTACAAATGAAAATATAAACCACACTTGTCCTGAACAATAAATAACTATAACTTCATACAAACTTCACTTTCAGAACCAAACCCACAAAATCTCTATGCTGGAGGGGTATTCCTGCATTTTGTCTTTGAAAGGGAGAAACATAAGAAACCCTCAAAATTAACGTGAAACCATTTATTTATTATTATCTTTAAATATTATCTTTAAAATAGTCATCCTCGCAACCTTTAACACTGAAAATGGTCTTAATACCACACTATCTATAATTACGCACAGGTCTTAATAGCACATCAACTAACAGATCATGTCAAGTTTTTCAGAATGGTCTATGAAGGAAAATATTGTTTCCTACCACCCAAACATTTCAGAACTATTCCAATCTCATCCAGGACATCACCAAATTCACTTTCCGGTATAAGCACCAGTAAAACCATAAGTGCACCCAAGAAAGAGATAAAGAATGCCTTTTCACAAAAACTTAATTAAACATGTCACCTTCAAAGAAATATTCTTCTATAGACTGAAAGAACAGCTCCTCCAAAAAATTTAAGATGAGAAGCTATAAACAAAAAGCTCAAGTCAATGTAGTCAAAAGTTGAAAACTAGGGAAATCAAATTACAAAACTACAAATTAACAAAAGAAGAAAGAGAAAAGCAAGTGCACAAGACATTTTCCAGTCGTTTGGTTAAGAAAAAAAATGTGGCCCAGTTAATGAGAATCCATGCGAAATCTGGTAAGGGTTAGATGTGCTCATCCATACCCTACTTGTGGAGAGACTATTTCCCTTACAACCCAATGGAGCAATTGTACCATTATGTCAAGGCTCGTACACTGTCACACTGTTAGTTGGTTGGGAGAGAAAAATGATGCATACTTGCATAAAAATTCAAAACTCAAAACTCAAAACCCATAGCCCAATGCTAGACACACCAAAACATGGTCCAAGAAGAGCGATCCAAAATATTAAGTAAGGCTACAATATACATAAAGAACCAACAAACAAGACCAGTGCTAGTCAGAGTGAAGTAGGTCTAAAGAGAAGTGATCTGAATTACAATCCTTTCTATAGTATTTTTCTTTAAGTGACTAGATGAAGCTAGAGTCCTGTGTTACAGTATGCTATTGTACTTTGCATCAACCAATGGAACCCAACCTAAAAAAATAATAATAATACATAGGTCTTTCTTATCATGCTGAATGGGTTTTTCAGAAGAGTAGTCCCAAATCCTAAGAGGAAAAGCAGCTTCTCCTTCCTGTCTTGTCATACTGAAGAGAAGAATCTCCAGCTAGAGACAGCAATCAGGGAGCACAAAGATACAATCCTTCTTAGAGGCTGTTTATCACAGCCTTTGTGATAGAAAACCAATTGTTAACCCAATAATAGATTTTCGGTGTGTTTTGGCTGTATATATAAATAATAATAAAATACTCATTTTGATTTTGAACCATTTACTCCACAAGAGCTACTAAAAAAGACACAAATTTACCACTTTTGTTTTCTAACGTGAATTTTATCAGTTAAATTCAACTTTCCCAGCACCTCTAGAAAGACCTCCAATAACAAGAAGACAACCCTTAGCTCTTCTAGATATATTTACACTCAATTAAGCTGTAGGACATAACGCTCATCTCATTTTTTGTAAATCCCCATCTACCCTCCGTGCCAGTTACTCCGTTTCAGTCCCCGACTATGCAGTATCTACAGACACATGTGCTCAAGTCTTTTGGAGCTACAGGATGCACATTTCCAAACATTGGTGCATCAAATCTGCCATGCAGCTACAGTGAGAATTACAATCTATCCTCTATCACGAATTAGATAGTCCAACACTTATGCAGTAGATGAACCTAATTCAAACTAGTCATAACCGAATCTGATTTCCTATAGGATTTATCTTCACAGTGACTATAAGGTTCAAAGTAATCAGCAATTTGCTATGACCCAACTTTCAGGCTTGAGCTTGTATGTGCAACTAAATACCAAAACAAGAAACAAACAAAACAGAACAAAAGAAATTGGCATGAAAACAGGAAAATCCATCTCAACCAAAATTGAGAAGTCATTCTGTGCCAATAGCATATAATATTATAAAGAGCCACCAACCTTCTACATTGTGCAACCCACTAAATTAAACTGAACAACTGGAGAAGGATCATAGCTCATGCCATTAACTACCCCAACTGAGGTTGAAATTAAGGACAATAACAGTTCTACCAAGCATAGATGGAACTACAGTTTTACAGTACTTATTGAACCGACAAAAGGCCATAAATATACTCAACCAACACTTCCATTTTTTACAGTCACAAATGTAGCAACATTGAGTATACTGTAAATAAATACTGCCTCTAAGCAGTCTACAAAGTATTTCCTTCCTATGGGTAAATAAAAGCAAGTCAAGTGCAGGAGGAACCTGAATTTGCTGGATGCCTGTCAGATCCTTGCAGAAATCACTCAGGAGCTGGTTGCAGGTTGGCCGCACATAAGTCTGAAAACATGCTTCCAGTTGGCCAGTCACGCTACTCACTATCACAGATGGAAACTCGATTATCTCTTGAGGATGGGGATTTCTATCCTTATCGCAAGTAGCCTCAAAGTCTATTACCACAAAATACTGAAAATCTTGGAACTGGAACTCATTTGGGTAACTTTGAGCAAACATATTGAATGGAACATAATGAAATCGATTTTCCACAGGCAAGGGATAAAACTGGCTCTCAAAAGCATTCATCTGACACTGTTGCACCTTTTGAGAGTCAAAATGGAAGGTTGACCAGTATCCAAAATCATGATGGTAGGTAGGTTTGTTGTGACATTCAGTTGGAGGTTCAAGAAATTCGCCGCCCACAGGATGGTCTGGCTCAGCAACATTCCCACCTGGGTGAGAACTAATATTATCTTTAAGCTCTGCAAATCCTTCAATGGGATTCCCATTACATTGAAGGTTGTAAGGGAATCCCTTGTTGTGGAGGCATTTTAAGGAAGCCTCGCAGCTCCTTTGCATATTTTCTGCAACAGGAAAGAAAGAAAATGAGAAGAAACACAAATACTAAGTTATTGAACATTCCACACTGGCATAAACCATGATAGATAAAAAATATAACAATATAAAAAGAGAGAGAAATTGCAAATCATGTGTTTGATGCAGTAGGTTAATTGGATGACCAATCACCATCAACAAACCCAAGAACAGAATGTCCAATCTGTCGGAATCAGGCCGTGAGAAACCTATTCTTACGAGTTTTGATCCACTCTATCAAAGGCAAAATCTTCAATTAGAACATAGAACATTTTACACCTCATTGCCTCAAACTCCTTTGCCTTTTCATTTTAGACGGAAACTGTAAAATATAAAGCTACTTTTGGCAAGTGCCAGGAACAACTTTTACTCATAGCCTGATGAAATGAGAAGAATACAAACTTGCAGGAAAAAAGGAGAAAATTAGGCTTTCTAACTTCCGACAACTTTCAATGTCTGGAAAACAGATAAGGGAAAGGGAGGGGGGTTGTGTTTGGAAAAAAAAAAACCTCAATAGCCCAGGAAGTCTATCCTTTCCTTCTCTTGCTCCTTGGTATTTTCTATGTTACACCTAGTTTCAGTATTGGATTTTCAGGCCAGGAACACTTCTACATAAGAAACTTTCTCATGAGAGGAGTTTGGTTGTCATAGAAACTGGAGTGTTCTATAATGACACATTTTGTTTGTTGTGGAGAACTTGAACAAAATCAACGAGGAACAATGAAGAATAAAAAAACACATGAAGGCAGAGATAAAGCAATCTATTGGCGTGATCATATTGGGCAGGACTCAGGGAAATACCAAGGTTTCTAAATCCCTAAATCCTAGGTTTCTTAATAAAAAGAAAGAAATGGCTTAAACATTCATTTTCATTCATTTCTGTTTATCTTTTTTTTTTTGGGAGAAATTGTACATCAACTGCACGGTGGAGGTTACCCACACCTGAGGGAAGCAATCCATTGGAGCGGTCATATTGGGAGTGGGACTTCTCAGGGCACTATATTCCATAGTTTCTCTAAGTCTCTAAATTGCAGTTCTTGAATTTTTCAAAAAGGGAAGGAAAAAAAAAAGATTAAAAATCAATTTGCATCCATTTCCTTTTGTGTTCTTTTTTAAATTAATAGTAAACAGCTAAATGATGGAGGCTACCCCTTTCCCGTCCCCATGAACCCACCCATAGGCTTATCAAACCTCTGTTCAATAAGGGGAATAAGCAACATTTTCTATAAGGAGTCTCTCAACCACTTCCTGGGTATTTCGGCTCCAATTCTTTTTTCTGAGTTACTGAACTTTCACTTAATAGGGCTGAAAAAGGACTATGTCGAAACCAACTAGCCCAAACATAGGGAAAAGTGAAATGGTTATTAAAATCTTGAAAGGCAAGGCCTGGGTGGCTACTAAACATTGGTTAAGAGAAACATAGAAGAAAAGTAGTGAGTTCCTAAGCTAGATACAAATGTTCAGTAGAACGTATAGAAGAAAATAAATGGCCAGGAGCACAATTAATAACATACATAGTAATACTCTCTTGCAAAATATATGGCATACCATCTTACCAGAATGCCAATTTGGACTGCACATTTAAACAAGACTCCACTTGATTAATGGTTAAGATTGAAAAACGTGCCAACAGTTCAGCAAGAGAAAATCTCCCTATGTATGCAATATTTCTCCATGTTGATCTCCTCCTTCCCCCACTAATACCTTATAACTTAAGATGGTGTAACTAAAACTGGGTGCAAATTTATTACAGAATCTAAGTAAACAACTAATGCACAACAGGACACATACTAATATTAAGATGCTATCAAGGCCCGTTTGGGACTGCTTCTATAGGAAATACTTCTGCTCATAAGCGTTATTGTTAGAAACACTTTTGTTAGAAGAACGTCGAAATTTTTGTTAAAAATCCAAGTGCTTCTCCAAAAAATGCTTTTATAACCCATGATCACTTTTAAATTGTTCTGCGAAACGCAGTCAGAAGCGTTTTCTGGTTGTTAGAAAGCGCCAGAAGAACTCCAAAACAGGACCTTAGCTGCAGTTGGTGGGATTTCTATTCCCAAACAGAAACAGTAAAGGCCTTGTTTTCCCATTGGCTAGTTGGACAACACATTGCAGCATATAGGACATGGTTAACTTTCTGCTATTGGAGGATATCAGCTACTTCTTCTAATGAGTGTTAACTGATTGTAATCAGAATTTAGCAATTAGGAACCTTATCTTCAAAATTTTCAACATACTTTCACAAGAAATTAGTTCACTTTCAAAATGTACAGGAGCTTTGAGGGGTCAATGAAGTTTCAAGTTATTTTGTAGAGCCATCAGTTATACTGCTCCTCATTCTTTAATAATCAGTCTTAATACAATGAAAATATCAAACAGCTAAATGGCACGTTCCTCTGTAAGAAAGTACAGTTAAAAGGCTTTAACTCAAAAAATTCTCCTCCACATTGGACTTTAAGATAGACAACTGAATTGCACAATTACAAGTGAAATTGAAGAAACCCTACACCTAAAGATTTCTTTTTTCATATATGAAAGACAAGATGAAAAGTTTCAGTTTTCTTTGATCCTAAAAAATTTTCAAGCACAGCCTTGGCATCTCAATTCTACACTACAATCAAAACCCACATCCCCTACGCAATATGCTACCACATTCATCTCCCAATGGACACAATCCCAACAGATAGCACACCCCATTATCAAAGACTTCTCCTTTGTCCCCTTGCACCCCAATTGCATCTAATCAAGCTAAATTAAATTATATAACACCAAACATACTGCTCCCAAACACTAAAAAAATACAAAAAGATTAAAACCCAACATAAAATAAATAACTTATAACATAATTCGCCATCCAAAAGAAACCGAACATAACAATCTTACTGTGAATTGAACCAGTAACTGTGAGATCAAATTTTGTAAAGAGTACAAATTTAATCAATTTTCGCTTTGAAAAAAAAATATCGAACCTGTTTGTTCAAGGGCCATCATGATCTTTTGAATAGTTGAGATCCCCCAGCAAGTACATCAGATCTTCCTCTACAATTCTCTCCTGCACATATCACACCCCAATATACAATTAAAATAACCCAAAAAAATATTCAATCAAACCAAAAAACAATTCACCAAAAAAATAAAAAATCGTGAGAGAGAAATAGGACCTGGTTAGATTAGAGAGAGAGAGAGAGAGAAGGTGGAGTTGTGAAAAATAAGGTGGTCTTTTATATAATACTTGGGCGCAGTTGTGAAGTCGAAAGTATTGAGGAGAGGATTGGGCCCCACGTAAGTAAGAAACGACTGAAAAACGCATTGCATCAGAAGGTGCCACGTGTTATGTGCATTGAGTGGGGGTCGTTAGGAGTTTAGCGCGCCCCTAGATATTTTGTGTGAGTGCACAGCAGAGGAAAAATCTGAGTTGAGTGGACCGTTGGATTGGCTTACTTTTCTGAGGCCATGTAGATTGCTTGACAATGACTAAATTGAAAATCTTGGGTATTTAAGGTGGGACCTCTTTTAGATAAACTAGTTTCTACGTGGCAGTTTCATTTCATCCTCCAAAGTTGCATTTAAATCAACTCTATTTTACTTCGGTAGAAATAAATAAATAAATAAATAACTAGCTTTCTCAGTCCAAAAGTATAAAATAAATCTTGGAATACTCTGCCAAATCTTAGAAGAAAAAACTAGTTCAAAAACAAAATAGTTTTATCGTGTGTTTGGATGAGAAAATTATATAGTACTAATGAATTCATAAATGATGGAATTTAAAATTATGTAAATTAATGTTTTAGAATTTGTAAAGTTTCTTATTTGACTAATGGATTTAAACATGAAATTTAATATTTTAAATTTTCCACTCAATTGAAATTTTAGAAATTCTAACTTTTTTTTATTCGATGGATATTATATTCTAAGGGGAGGGCCACCCATAAGGGGATTCGAACTGGTTCCATGGGGTTTGCAAACAAATACCTCAACCACTAAGGTAAATACCCACTAGCTATAAATGACAATTTTTAGATAGAATTTAAAATTGGGATTCTTGACCAAATTCCATGTTTTTTTTTCACGTGGAATTTCTAAATTTCTAAATTTTTTTTTATCCAAACACTGGAATTGGTGTATATCAATTTAGAAATTCTGACTTTTGTCCAAATTCCAAGTTTATTTCCCTTATCCAAATATCCGTTAGATTAACATGGAGAGAAAAAAACAAAATTGGGGAGAAGTAAGGGACCAATTAATTAGAGAACGTGGTAAACACAAAAAAATTAATTAAAGAAAATGGGTTTCTATTTCTATTTTAAAGATAAAATTATTATGTAAATTATTCTCAAGTGCAAGGCAATTTCTTGGTTTTTATCATATTGTAATTTGAGCTCTCTAGATGAGGATTCCAGTCCTTAATCAATTAAGGCATAGAAAATTAACTTATGCCAAGGTAGTTTCCCAACTTAGTTCACAATCCTTTGCCAAGAAATTAGATTGGTCCATACATATATAGAGAGAAAAAGAAAGTAAAAATACTATTAGAATTGTAGATAATACTAGAGGTGGTTGCGGTTCAGTTACTGCAACTTTTCAATGAAACCGCGAACCGACCGACATATTGCTATATTGTAAAAAAAACAAACCATGAACCAACCGACATATTGCGGTATACCGCATGTCGGTATATTGTGGTATGTATACCGCTATTATTGGTATAAGGAGCTTTATAAATTTAATCAACTAACCCACTAATAAAATCTAATCTTTTACAAACTTTTCTTCTAGGCATGTGAGTAAAAAAAAATCTAATCTTTTGCATACTTTTCTCGGCCTAGTTTTGAAGCCTTTTAAGTCCAAGCATTTTAAACTTTACAAATTTAAGCAAATAAAATCACAACTCAAATAAAGATTTAAACCGAAGTAAATAAAGTTTAAATTTAGTTACAACCCAAAAGAAAAATACAATGCAAGACATAGTGAACTCAAGGGTTGGTGGAGAGTGGATTTGAAGGACTCCATTATGATGTATGGCCATCTACAAACAAAACAACACAAGTTTAGTAAATATGAACTAAGAAAATTAAAATGAAATGAGCATATAAAAAAAAACATTATAAGAAGCATAAAGAACATGAAAATAATAAACCAATTACTTACATGTTGTAACATGTTCCATTTCCTTGTAGAATCCAATCTCCTCATCAGAGAGAGATAAGACAATTAATTATCATGCTATTAAATATTAAATAAAATAATTATTTATATATAGTTGCGGTATACTGCGGTATTTGATTGTTCGGAATAGCGAACCGACCGACATATTGCGGTCGGTTCAAAAAACCGCAATTTTGAGGTCGGTTTTCCCATGAAGTCAGTTTGGACGTGGTTAAAATGCGGTATTTCGGTTCAAAATGTCAGCCCTATAAAATACTATTGTTAGAGTCCAATTCTTTTTCTTTAGACCATCTCCAACTATTGGACTCAAATCCAAATTTTAGGATTTTTTAGCCCAAAACCATCTCCAACCCACTTATAGGGAGGGGTGGAAATTTGAGCTAACTGGTAATCTGGGGGAAATACCAATCCACTTTTCAGTCCGTGTGGAAATTTTGGTGGAGCCCAACTCTACAAAAGTTGCAGCCCACATGAAGGAAAAAGAAGAGCAGGCCAACTATCCTCCTTTCAATGGGAAGTGTGAAAGGACTCGACCCAAATTCCCTCTTGGAATCCGTGACCAACCTTGTGCATATTCGACACTTGGTAGGTGTCGGCCCAAATTAATAAAATACCTTTCTTGCTAAAATTTTAAAACCAACTTAGGGTTTGATTTTTACCTGAAAATCGGCAGAGTCCCCTAAAATTGGCTCAAAACCCAAAATCCATCTACACAGAAAACACAGTTTAGATCTCCCAAACATTCAGAATGAACAATCTATAACCCACCCACCAAATTAACTAAAGTTTCAATAGCCACATGCCCCTTTACACAACATAAACCATTTATCAAACTAAATCGGGTCTCAACCCTCAAAACAACATAGATAAGTTATCAAGATCCAAATTGACAAAATTGAACATACTATCCCTAGCTTAACATTGCGGCTGCACCTAGGAACTCTAGGTTGCCTACATACCCTTATTGATAGATCAAGCCACACGTAGTTTGTTATACCCAAAATAGGAGCTCGAAAAATATAATACAAACAAAGTATCACTACAAAAAAAAAGTGGCAACAGTTCCCAATAATTGGTGAAATTTGGTGACTAATGTGGGGGTAACTAAATGCTTTAGTCACCACAAAAGCCTTTTTTTGGTGACTTAAAGTTACCAAAAAGGGGTTTTGTGGTGACTAAAGCCTTTAGTTACCCCCACATTAGTCACCAAATGTCACCAATTATTGGTAACTGTTGCCACTTTTTTTTGTAGTGTATAGAGCTACAATTAACCCCTTACTTTTTATCACATCGTCATACTATGTAATCTCAACCACATGAATTGAAAATTCCCATACATTTTTCTAAAACCAAAACTCTAATAAATCATATGAAACTTAAGAAGAAGACATTGATTACATGACAATCTTCGACCCATCACATATGTATACATATATATAATTACCAATAAGTTGGAAAACTAGAAGACATCTCATTTCCGAAGGTAGCTGATATTCCTAAGGCAACTAGCCGTACACTTGTGCAAACAAGGAACATGCAGGAAATATCTTAGCACTACACATGCAAAACATGTCAGCATGTGAGGCAAATCCTAGCAACCGCACATAAAGAACTCCTCGACGTCTATGAGGGCATATCCCGGCAAACTCGCATGTTAAGCATCCCCGAAACACGTGAGTGCATGTCATATGCGCATAGACTAATCCGAAGGCAACTTGGGTAAGATAACCATGTCCAAAGATATCTAGGGAAGGGTACTTATGGTGAGGTGAAAACCATTACCCAAAACTTTATCTTAAATCCACTTTTTGAAAACTATTTCTTAGACCATTTCCCAAAACATCATTTAAAATCATACTCCAATAAAACCGAGCCCAACATGCCATTCACAAACTCTTCCTTTCCCAAAACACAACCCACAAGATCATAACCATAAGATAACAAATCTTCTTAAACCATTCAAACCAAATTCGATGTTAAGAATGAAATCTCGAATCAAGAAACCTTAAGTAACCATCATAAAGGTGTTTCTCAAATCAAAACATGTATAAAGAATTATAAATAAGAGACACCCAAACATTCCAAAGATATTTTTGTAAATCCCCATAAAGCTTAAAGGTAGCAAAAACAAATAGTCGTAACCCACTTCATAAGTCATAAACAAGAGCACATCAAAATCTTACAAAAGTCATGCATGAATCAAATAATAATCAAATAAAAGTTTGTAAGCATTTCAAGGTCTTAAAACAGAACACCATACTCAAATCACAAAGCCTTAAGCGTCTCAAAACCATTCCCACTAAAACAAGAATACACAATATGGATACAAAAGCAAACAAGTGAATTATGAATGTTTCCAACCCAAATCTTGAACTTAATAAAATAAAATAAAAACATGCACTTTGCACAAGTTATAAAGCTCCAAAATAAGTCAATTGTTAAACCAATCGAAAACGGACGTCTAAGGACGGTCACTTCCAGAACAATTGATCCCGACCGAGTCGACGGGCCCCACCACATAGGTCAACTGGGCCCGCAGGGCCCACGATCTCTGATATCCAATGCGAAGGGCCCTATAGGTCCACAACAGCCAACTAATTACGTCCCAAAATTTTTCTCTCGATCTGACTGTAGGATATACATCGATCGCATAATTAGACGACAATCGATAAATCTAAACCTAGAATCGTTGATCCGGAAGATCCGAACGTTCGATTATACATCCGTAAGTTCCTTCACAACCTTAGTGGTACAGGGAACAACATAACCAAAATTTGGGTCGATCCGACGCTTTGAACTTATTGAACCCGAAAACACCTAATAGGCGGAATATCCTCTTGTCGATCAAATGAGTCAAACAAGTAAGATCATACTATAGTGCTTGGGATGATGTGGGGATCATTCTATAGCCAAAATGGGTTGCCACTAGGTGGCCCACACGCCGCCACTCGCAGCTGGCAGCGACCGTAGTTCAGGATGATTTTTCTGCGACGAAAAAACTCAACATATCCAGGCAAATCCTATACCAAAATGTTCAGAACGATGAGGGTACCAAATTTAATAAAGGACTCGACTACATTAGGTGGCTGGTTTGGCCGTAAAACGCACCCAAAACGGCGGCCACTGTGGGTGTCTATATCACACCCTCAAACACTTAAATCAACAGCAATTACCAATGCCAATAGCTAAATCATGAGGAGAGGATGAAGAACCAGGCTGGATCGACGAAAATGGACTCCAAACTCGTGTGAAGGGAGGAGCTGGGCTCGTTGGGACTTAGCCCAGATGTAGTCGTCGGTCAGTGGCCGTTGTTTTTCGACCAGTGGCTTTGCTGGAGGTGAATGGACAACGATGATATGCAGCCGAGAAGTTGAACAGTCACTGCTCGCCAGTGACTTACGAGAGAGAGAAAAGTGAGTTCTTCCTTGGGCCAGCTGATGTCCTACTTAAAAAATCTGACTTTGCAATATTTACGTTTGTTCCACTGCACTTCCGTTGACCAGAACGTCTTTGTTTCAACTCCGATTTGGACCACTACGTGTCTAGGAACTCTTGAGCTCGAGCACTATGCAATGGAACCAAGGAAAATTCCAAAACTAGTCGTGAACAAAGAGTGAACCCAAAACTACTTAGAAGCCCAAGGATGAAAATTAAATTAATTTCGGGACATGATGGTACATGCATGTTGCTTCCTATCTATTTAGTTGTTGCAATCCAACGGTCAGCAACGAAGGAGCCTGTTTGATTTTTTTTTCTTCTCAATATTCAAACCCAACATCCAGTATATCAATTACTAGGATTAAAAGTTGGCTATTTCAAAAGAAAAAAAGGATCCAGCAGTTAAAATAAATAAATAAATAATTCTAAATTATAACCAACCCCAAAACACATCTCAAACTCTATAAAAACCCATCTATTTGTTAAATAATTCACACACACAAAAATTTAATTTTCATTTCTCACTTTGTTAATTTTGTTCAATCTTCTTCCATTTTTGTTGAAGATAGCCCCAAAATCACAAAGAGATGTGAATTGGGTATTTGTTTTTACTTTCAAAGTCTATGAAGTAAAATGTTGTTGTACTCGTTTTAATTTTAAGAATACAAGAACCATGCAGCTTACCACTTTTACCACTAAGGTTTTTGTAGTTTCAATTTGGTCCATGTCCCTTGTCTCCAATCTTGAATAAAAAGTTGTGTAACTTTTTAGTCTTAATCTCTTGCTTTTGTTTTTGGGAATTTGGGTTCATGAGAAGAGGTTTCGGGCAATGCATGAAATTAGGATTGAAGTTTGATAATAGAGAGAGAGAGAGAGATATGGAAAAATGTGGTTGTGGAGGGACGGAGCAAAATGTTGGGTTGGAAGGGGGAGGATGGAGGGGAGAAGGTGGTTGTGGGGGTGGTTGGGTCATGGCTATAGGGTGGGGAGCGTGTTGGGTCGGTAGGGGAAAGAGGGATAGGAGAAGTTGGTTGGGGAGAGGTTGCTAGGTGGTTGGGGAAGGGGTGTAAGATTGGACCGAAATGCTCCTCCATGTAAACAGAAATTTGACAAAAATTGAGGATTGTCCTTGAATTGCTTTGAATTCAAACTACATGGACAAATTTGATCAAATTGAAACCAAAAGCACCTTAGTAACAAAAGTAGTAAACTACATAAATCAAAAGTAACTTTTTGCCCTTTCTTAACTCCTCTCTAAATATTAGCTAAAAAACTCATTTAGAACCCATTAAAGATGCTCTTAATCCTTGGGAACTCTGACCGCAAAGAACTTGCAAGGCTTTTGACTCGAGGTAACTCTTTCCATAAAAGTGCTTGTCAAATTATTTCACGCTTGTTACACTGAATGGATTATAGATTATAAATTAAGGAACTATCCTAAATATTCTATTTAACTGCTAACAAGTTCACTACAACATAAAACCAATAGCAAGGCTACGGGCGGGATCCCCGAAGCTAATTGAAACCGTATCCCTTTAGAGCATTTCGAGCAGCTCAGGCTGAGCTCGGGTTGGAGGGGGTTTGGGACAAAAACGTGTTTCCAGCAATAGACACTTGCCCGAGCAAGGTGCTGGGCCCATCAGTCTGGGCTGGCCCCCGGGCTCTTCTTGCATGGTCTGCTGCCAGGGCAAAGTGACGTCAGCAATATTTTTGTTGACGTCAATGACGTAAAAAATATTTAAAAAAATCTGAAAAAATCCAGAAATTTCAGAAATTTTTTTATTACATACCTATCAATTTTATTATTATTAATTTCATACATACAACTAAAATTAATCCCATGTAAAAAAAATAAAATAAAATAAAAGTGAATAGTATTTACCCTTTGCCATGGCAACGGGTGGAAACGAACCTTGCCTTTTGCAAGGGCAGCCACTATTCACATGAATAGTGGCTGCCCTAGCCCCCCCCCCTTGCCATGGCAAAGGGCAAACTGCTGGAAGTGCTCTTAGAAGAGCTCAAATGTTAAGGCATAACTGATTGTCTGTTTTACACTATTGAACAAGATATGCAAGCCATAATACAAACTTCAAAAATCTTCAAGAAGAAAAATCAAAGTTAAACAACCCAATGATGGAAACCTAATCCACCCTAGCAGCCAAAACGGAATATTTCAAGTGGGCTGATCATAGGTCTTGGATCATTAGACCAATGTCGACTACTATGTTGCACAGGCCAACCGTGTTTCCCAGAATCAGGATCAACTCCGGCACGGGCAATCAGGATTCCGAATTTTGATCATTACACTAACCTAGATTAAAAATTTGCACAGGCCAGTTCCGTTTCCGACCATGAGGATCAACTCCAGCAGTTTCTAAGGAAATGTCGATGTTACGATGTTGAGAAGCACGGGCAATGCTTATTCGCAGAGGAATCCTCGCAGCAGGACAAGCTTCAGTGCCAACCGCTGCTGATTTGTCAATGTTAGATTTTCCTGATGTCACAGCAATTGGTTCCTTGAATGTCAAGATTGTTTGCAACCAGTGCGTTTTAGGAGTATATGGGGATGTGGACAAAACAGCTGGCATTTCTTTGCAGAACCTGCTGGTAAAACCAGTCTCAAACCACAACACAACTCCAAAACACCAGGTTGTTTCAGATTTCAAATCAGTTAAGCTGCCAGCTGCACCACCCAAGTTTGGTTCCAACTCAACTCTTGCAGTAAAATCGACTTCATCTGGCTTCATTGTCACCAAGTCAAAGCTCTGTGAAACAAAAGAAAGGAAAATCATTGTCCATCTGATTGAGTCACTGGTATGCTTATACAGTCCGCACCACATTCTATTTGACATAAAATCTTTAACTTTGTAAATTCCCAAAATTTGAAGCTCAATTTAAAAAAAGAACAATAATACCTCAGCCTTGGTACATTCATGAGATGATCCAAATTTAGATGCTAAAAAAAAATCACAAGATTAAAGATTTCTCTAGAATTAAATATTCAGCATAAATAAAAACTAAATCTTTAGGTGGATTTTTCCCTTTTACCTATGTTTATCCTAAATCTTGTATACTTAAGTTTTGATATATGCCTATCATCAAGGCTTGGGTGCTTGCCACTGCCAAATTCTTTATTTTCTTTCTTCATTTATAGTCATACTAACAATGTGTGACAAGAGATAATAACCAGTGATTTGTCACAGACACCAGTACACAAATTTAAAACGAAAACAAAGAATGCCAACCAATTGAGAATAATGTTAAATTGCAAAAATAATAATAAATAATTAAGATCCAGAAATTAATCCAAACTTAACCTTAACTTAGAAAATGGAGTTCCAACATGATTTATCAATTCTTTATGGTTGTCTTTGAATAAGTACAGTCAGATTCTCTTTCTAGTTTTGGTATCTTATTATAGGCATCAAAACTTTCCTTTCTTTAGCAAAAGATGCTTCATCATACGAAAGGCATTAATATAAAGAACACGACAAAAAAGATGAGCATGAAGAAAAATTGAGTATCATGGAGTGGGTGGAGCACACAAAGAGGGACTGATCCCCATCACAAAGTCATGGTATAAAACCAACACCAGTTGAAGACCCAAATATATTATGTGCATATCTTAAAATTTAATAACAGCCTAACACCAACCTGGAGAACAGCAGCACTGGTCACTAAACCATGATCATCCACGGAATCTACAAAAGGGATTTTGGAAGCAACTTCAAAAAGTTCCTTGCCAACACAGGACATGTTGAAACCATACACATTTTCCCAAAATGGAAGACTAGTAGCTCCTTTTCCAAATCCTGCAACAAACTAACAAAAAAAAAGAGGAAAAGATTAAAAGCAATGTAAAGGAAAACAAAAGGAAAAAAGCAACCCTAAGAACCACATTTGCAGAAGCATGAGAAGGACTTCTTCAGAGGCAGGAGGCTAGAGAGAACTCACAATAGTTGCTGTGTCAGGGAGAATGGCACCACCAGGTTTCAACCACTGATCCCGTGCAAAAAGCACTGAACTGAGCATTGTCTCGTAAAGTAGGCAATACCCCATCCATTCACTCACTAATACATCAACGCTATGAAGTTGAATTAGTCTGGATTTATCAAGCTCCTCAACCATACCTTGAACCACTTCTATTACCCCAGTGCCATGGTTAGTACTATCACCAGGGCTCTTACTCCACAAAAGACCATTATCTTTCGCTATCTGCAATTAAATATACCAATGATGTAATTGCAACAAACTCTGATAGGACATGAAGAAGTGGATTTAAGGGGGCCAAATTTACCTGAGTTGCCACAGCAGCCATCTTCTCGCTTGCTTCAACTGCAATTACTTTTGAAGCCCCAGCTTGGGCTGCAAAGAGACTATCAAGAGAAATAAAAAAATAAAATAATTAGGGAAGCATTATATGTTGTCCAGTAATGCAACGTTGATAATAATCACCATAATTACAACTTTTACAGATTAATATTTGTAGGCTGAAATTAATATCTGTAGGCTGGCTATTGGCTGACAGTTGTATTTTTCTTTAGGACAAGTTGGTAATTCTATGCAAGTATGCAGGACAACAAGTAAATGGCTCAACCATTGAATTGATAGATAATACATAGTAACAGTAGCTAGTTAACAACCCATACAGTCACTAGCATCTTTCAACTACTTAATAATCTTAAGTGTTTAAACTGAAACCATAGTATTCATATACATTTCTAGAGAAAATGCAAAAACCATCTAATATATCTTTCTCCAGCGATACTTTAGATTGGATCCTGGGAACATTTAAAACAATCTCTACATCAGCTGCAAGAGCTAAGCCAATACTGGGCTCTGCAACCCATTTTCATCAGATAAACTCATATGATTAAAAAAAAAAGTATCCTACAAAATCAAACTCACATATGTTACAGGGCCACAAAACTTTTTCCTTTGTCCAAGGTTTCTGCCCCTTTTCTTCTTTCCTTCATTTTTTAAATATTGCCTTAGGAGATGATCCTAGCAATTATTATTCCATGTTAAAGTTTTTCGTAGAGTACATGTTCAACTGACCAAATCAAAGAGGTTAGTGAAGTGTCCAGTCATTACTAGTGTTCAAATGCAACAAAAAACCATGTTGTTAACAAGATTCATGGGCAATACAGGAAATCAAGCAACATTATCACCTCAAAGAGCATTAATATAAATCCATAACCACCCTAGTGACAAAACAAGATTTAAGGAAGAATCTCATTTAATTTTCTTTTGGTTTTAAAATGAATACAAGATAAAATTATAATGTTCTACCAAATTACAGAAGTATTTAACAAATACAAGGATGTGTCCTCCCCTTACAAGGGACAAGGTCCTCATTTTCCATGAATTAATAAGTACCTTCAACCCAAAGTCATCCCTCTTTCTTGCTAACATTCCCACGGTACTCCAATTAATATCATGATGAAATTATCAAAAGGTTTTCACATGATCTGTGCACAAACGAACACACTCACAAAGTGAACATTCCAAGCCCAACAAAAACAACAATTTCGAAAAGTAAAACTACTAGAAATGTTACAACATGGATACAGGAAGTGAACAGCAGAGTGTTTTTCACAATATTGTCATTTGGCACTGGGATCAGATCCATAATAAGTATATAATAAGTATAGAATCACAAAGAACCAAGTAATTGTTACTTTCATAAGAAAGCAACTAGAATGTGGTATCACCTTAGTATACCTGTGCCACAACCTACATCCATCACGACAGCACTCTTTAGGAGAGAGGGATTCTTTAAAATAGCTTGTCTATAAGCATCCATTCTTACCTGCACAACAACAATACACGAGTCTAAATAAAACCAAAATAGTTAGGCGTTTTCAGTTCAAACTTTCTTCTGCCATAACCTCAATTAATACCTTATCACTGATCATCTCTCTGTGAATGCCAAATGAACTGTAAGCGCCAAAGTAATCATCATTGATATTCTTGACATCCTTTGAACCATGATTTGGAATGTATGCTCTTAATTTATTTTCTTTTGTCTTTCTGCCAGCTGACTCAACATGTTCTCCTGGATCCATACCATTGATAGTCACCTTCCCGGGAGAACCCTCATTGATTAAGTAGCCATTGGATGATGAAGGAACATTGTTTTTCCCACTTTCATAAGAGGTATCAAAATTAATCTTTTCCACATGAATATCATGATCAATGCAAATCTCTTCAAAATGCCTCAAATCACTCATAAGTTCCTCCTTGTCAACTACTGCAATGTAGTCATCTTCAACTTCTTCATCTTCACCAAAACTATACAAGACCGAATCATCTTGCAAGAAAGGTTTAAGATATTCATCACTATCCCACAGAGGTGTAATGTCTTGGAAGTTGACCGTTTCATGCAAATGATTCTGTAGATCTTGGTTGGACAAACAAGTTAGCCCGCAACTCCAACATCTATTTTCCACAACCTGGAAACAAATGAAATCAGCAGAAAATAAGAAAATAACAACTCCAAAAATTATAACATGAAGGAAAACATTTTGCTCTGCAAATTAACATTCAAATTCCTAAGACAGAACACTAAGCCATCTTGCAACCGGAAAACAAAAAGCAGGCACCAAATAGCAACAAACGAAAGAAAAATAATATTCTTAGAAGAATACAAATGTCTTTAAGATAAGATATTAAACACAACAATCAATACAAACTCAGTAACCTACTACTATTTGACTTGGGTGTATGGTGTTATGCCGATCCTCTGTAGATTAAGAACAAAATTTTCCATTTTGGACATATCTTAGCATTTTCAGCCGAATAAACTATACGGTGAAATTGAAATTTTAAAACTTTCTGACGAAAAAAGAAAACGAAAGAGAAACGAACTACTCAAAGAACTCTAATCCCATTACTACTTTCATATGAAATTTCAGTACAAAACTACTCCATTTTCTATTAAAAAATTCTCTTTTTTCATTTCCTTTCTTTATATCTCAGCTCAGTCACTGACCTGAGAGCGAACGAAGTTAATGAGCTTGAAGGAGCCGTAGAAATTCAGAACCAGCGCTTTCCGAATGGCACGAAAATCGAAATGGTGGGTTGAACTGCAGTGGTCGAAGAGGTCATCGCACGAACTGTACCTGGAGTCACAGAAGAAACACAGGAAGTCTGGGCCTTCTTCTTCTTCTTTTGCATCCCAATCGTTCCAGTCTTGGAGCTCTTCGGATTCTTCATCGTCGTCATCTGTGAATATGGGTTCGTATTCGGTACCATTCTTTGCCATGGAGTAACTTGAGAGAAAGGAGGGACTGAAATGCGTTCCGTCACTTTGAAGCAGCCTTAAACCCTTTAGAAACCCTAAGAATTATAAAATGGTTTTTTTGAATGATTTTAAATAAAACAATAACCCTAACAATCAAATTTCAGCTTTCCTTGTTTATTTATACTCCTTGCATCACCACATGCATTACACTTTGAGGAGTCAAAGGGATCGGACCGGCCCGACGCGGCACAAGCACAACCTGATTAAGTAAGGTCGACACAACATGATCCGCATCTTTGAATCGACCGAGACAAGAAAATTCGCCAGTTTAAGAAAAATATGAACCTCCCAACATAATTTCACCACTACTATTTAAATAATGGGGTTTTATTATTTTTAGGTTCGACCCATTCAAGACGCAGTGTCTTTTAATTACAATCCATTACTTCAAGGGAATACCCTTTGATTCCATCATAAAGAAACAAAACGTGTGTGTTTGATTTTTGCAACTGCCCCCAAGTCGAACCTCAAGATGCCTATGTATCCCTCGCGGGAATCGAGCCACTTATAGTTCAAAGAATTATAATGAATGAATGACACATTGCAAAGGGAATTTGAATGAATTTGATTGAAAAGTATTTGAGTGAATTTAGCTGAATAAACCAGGGATTCGATTTTCAAAATCAAGTGAACAGAAAAAATAAACATTAAAAAACAAAGAATTGAAATGAACATCATCAACGCCATCATTGCCGTCGCCAAACCCTCCCACCAAAGCCACCTTTGCCCCCATCGCCCAACCCTCCCACAAACATATATGACCCCATATATATACAGAAACATTTGGTGTTCTCGTGTTGTATTAGTATCTCGAATCCATTTATGGGTTATGTGATTTGGGGTCGAAATTTTAGGTAGGGGAAGATGGGATCAGCGAAGTTCACGGGGTTGGCTAGGTGTGGGGAGTGGGTTCCTGGAGGAGGATGGGTGTTGGATGTTAGGCTCAGAGAATAGACTGGGGTGGGCTGA
Source organism: Prunus padus (assembly GCA_024362665.1). Classification (NCBI taxonomy): domain Eukaryota; kingdom Viridiplantae; phylum Streptophyta; class Magnoliopsida; order Rosales; family Rosaceae; genus Prunus; species Prunus padus. Next base: position 27,588,811 of record JANFAM010000017.1, read on the forward strand.
GAGATTTTAGGTCGCTAGGTAGGGATGAAGAATTTGAAGCTTCTCTACACCTCACCTCCAAAAACTTCTCTGCACCCAAATCCACCCTCTCAGCCTCAAGGCCCATAACCATTTCCCAATTCTCAAAAACCCACATCGAAAATCTCAAGAATTCGAAGCCCCCATCGAAGCCTCTCAAGAATTCGAAACCCATATCGTAACCTCCATCGGCTTTCATTCTAGCGAGGGGGCTTTTGTCGTTTGCTTTCAAAACACATCATAATGGCTTTTGTTGGAGATGGGTGGCAGTCATGAGAGGGTAGGGTAGGGGTGTGGGTGGCGATGGGGAGATGGTGGGATGCTAAGGTTTGGGGAAGATGAGTTGGAGAGAGATGAGTTGAAGACGATGGCTGATGGTTTTTTTCATTTTTTTTTCATTTCTAATGTTATTTTATTATAATTTTTAATTAATTTAAAACATAAATAATATTTATTTATTTAATAATATATGTGGACCACGTGACATCATACTAGTGGAACACGTGGCACATTTGTTGCCACATCAGCAGTTAACAGATTCTTTAACATAAAGATTAACGGCATGTATGAAAGTGATAAGAAAATCAACTTTGTGTATGCGACTGAGACGAAAAAAATTTGTTGTATCGAACTCTAAAAGTCGGTATACTTTACCGTAATAAAATGAAAATTACCCAATTTTATACACACTTAAAATCTTTTCACCAAGCAAAGTATACAACATACTTCAAAAATTATGCTTATTGAGTCAAAAAGACAAAAGAGTCTCCTCTTGATAAAGATAGAAGAAAACCCATCTATCTTCTCCCTCATTGAGTCATTTGTCTTTTTCTTTGCCTTTATTTATTTATTTTTTTTAAAGTGATGTGAATGAATTAGACCGAGACCTATTTGGATATAATTTCATGAACTAGTTGTTTGTCATTACACATATGCTCAAATAGTGTTTTTAGCTTTTGGGAGTATTCAATGCCATAATTGCATATGAGGGTTTTGAAATGTGTTGACAAACCCACAAATGGGTGAGTTCAAATTTTATTTTTGTTAGGTATGGTTATTGAGATTTATAATAGAGTAAATACTTTTCTACTTTTTTTTTCTTCATGTCCAGTATTAGATAGAGTATCTACAATCGTATTAGCGAGACCATCCTTGGTTATATACCACGGGCATTGCTCTTTAGACATGGCTTGCGTACAAAGACTTTGACAAATTTGTTTTTCTTGTTATTATTTTTGTTTTGCTATCTCTTTGTAATTAAAAATGATTACAAAAACACATGGGATGGGTAGATGATGGAAATAGCATTACTCAATTTGATATAAAGACTCGTTTGCTATGTGGAGAAAGAAAAGGTAAACTGTTGAACTCTTCCTGCTGAGATTAGTTCAACTTCATTTTCCCATTGCAAGCCTTCTTGCTGTTAGTGCCTGTTGTGATAATACCACAGACTATAGATGAGTCTCCGTCTTGTTACTTCACCTGTGCCTAACACGCAATATCTCTACGAAAGAATTTCTTTCTAGTGTGTATATAAAAGTTTCAGTTATGTTGAATATTGAAATCATATGCTTTGATTGTTGTTCTGTGGTATCTGAAACTAATACATCCTTCACATCATCTACTTTTAAGGCATCATCAAATTCACAGTTAAATGACTATTTTATATTGTTAAAGTATGCAAAATGTTTTGATTTGGGTTCTCAAATATGATTAATTTTTAGCACATTGTTATTTCACTTTCTGCGGTACCCTTGGCCAAGGGCTTCAAACCAGTACATTTGCTTTCTTGTAGATGAAGGGGACCATTTCCAACGTCAGGCAATTTGCCAAAATGCTGAAATTCAAGAATAATCCCTCCAAAAGCCCCATTCCACAGGCAGAAGTGGCGAGGCAACTTGCTGCAACAACAGCACCACAATTGAAGTTCAAACACATGATGACGTAAACACGTTGGTCACCTTTGCAGGAATCACAAGATGGAAAGGAACTCTGGTCATGGACCACAGGATTTCCTCCAAGAAAGTAGCGTTAAGATCCACGCTCATGAACGCGGCGAGAAAGTTTAAGGGTGTGAAATGCGAATTCCCGAAAAAGTAATTTGCTCTCTGTTGATTTCCTCTGCTAAGAACTTGAATCATTTGGCTCGTATATGTTGTAAGTTGTTGAAAGTTTAACGCTTTGTTTAATAATTGGGTCATTTGGATTTGCACAACTTTCAACAACTTACAATAGATAAAAGCCAAAGGATTCAAGTTCTTAGCAGAGGAAATCAACAGAGAGCAAATTACTTTTTCAGGAATTCGCATTTCACACCCTTAAACTTTCTCACCGCGTTCATGAGCGTGGATCTTAACGCTGCTTTCTTGGAGGAAATCATGTGGTCCATGACCAGAGTTCCTTTCCATCTTGTGATTCCTGCAAAGATGACCCACGTGTTTACGTCATCATGTGTTTGAACTTCAATTGTAGTGCTGTTCTTCAGATGTTGCGTTGTTGCAGCAAGTTGCCTCGCCACTTCTGCTTGTGAAATGGGGCTTTTGGAGGGATTATTCTTGAATTTCAGCATTTTGGCAAATTGTCTGAGGTTGGAAATGGTCCCCTTCATCTGCAAGCAACCAAGAATGCAAAGGTACTGGTTTGAAGCCCCTGAACAAGTGTACCGCAGAAAGTGAAATAACACGACCACCACCACTCTCTCTCTCAGCTCTCTCTTCCTGCACTTTCTCTCTCCATCGTCCACCACCACCACCACTCTCTTTCTCCCTCCGTCGTGAAAACCTAAGCAGCACTCTCTTCGCTCGCCCTCTCCATCGTATTACTCTCTCTCTCTGAAACCCAATTCCTCCCAACTCTTCCTTCCTCTTTGGCAGTCCTTTGTCGTACCCATCGCAAATCTAGAACGGTCGCATCAATTCATAGCATTATAGCACGGTGAGACAATCGGATGGGGATTTTGGAATGGAAGAAGGAGGCGGCGAGTTCGAAGCCGGGTGAGATGATCGAAAACTGATTAGATGAAGACGATCGAAAACTGATGAGATTAAGACCAAACGAACGGTGAGATTCGAAGCGCGCCGCCCCAAACGGGAATCCACGGCCTGGGCGAATCTCTTCAACATTGGAGAAGCTAAATTAAAATCACAATCGTCTAAAAATCCATATGACACCAATAAGTTAATTACAGCAAAAAAACCAATTACAACACAAAACTGGGAATAAACATACCTCATGGTTGAATCTTAAGCTGTCTGACCAAACAAAGAATCTGCAAATGAAGACTCCATGATTAATTGAAGAATCCAAACAAACACAAACAATGAAAACACCAAAATAAAAATTGCAAATTTTGTGCTTTTCTCGGGAAACAAACAGAGAATTGAAGATCTACAAATTCGACCAAAAGATCCAAATAAGAAAAAGACTAAAGGTGAATTCAGAAATGAGATATGGCACACAGGAAGAGCGTGAGAGAGAGGAAATACCTGAGAGTAGAGGAAGCCCCTGTTAGGGTTTCTGGCAGCTAAAGGAGCTTAATATAAAGCGCTGAAGATTGTGAGGTGGGGAAGGGGCAAGAAGGGAAAGGAGGGAAAAAAATTAGTGAAGGGCAATCTGGTCATTTGACTGTTCTGTTGAATAGGACAAAAGGGAACAAAGAACATAAGCGGGGGGCAAAACAAGTGAAAGATTTTGAGCAACTATTCACAACTCAACATTTTCCTTGGTACTGATGCATTCAATATCGATCTATTATAATTTAACTCAGGCTTTTTTGGTTTTTGTAATTCTTTTAGGCATCATTTTCAAAAATTACAAACTCCAACCAACACATCAATAGCTGGAAAGAAAAAAAAACATGCATGAGTTAAATTATAATATTTTTATTACATCTATAACCTAATCAAGCAAAATGGACCCACACCAACAGTACTACAGCTATAGAAATAAGAATTTTCAAAACAAACATATGAAAACGAATTAAATACAATTTCTATAGCCTAACCAAGCAAACTAGATATAAGCATTCACAACGATAGAAATAACAATTTTCAAATGACACAATATTCAAAACCCAATTAGCCACAGTTGATATGCATGACTTCTTCAATAGACGAAAAGAAAACTGACATGTTGCCTAGCAACAATGGGAAGAGCTACCAAACAGTCTAAAAAACAGTTACACTGCACCTATAAAAAATGCAAAAAGCGAAAAATTCAGTTTCTACTTCTCATAAGGCATATAATCCTTTTTTTGCGTTTCAAAATTGTTGAAGTTTATTTTTGTACGGTTGCCATCTTTCTTTAGGTCTTTGTTGTTCTCACAGGTTGAGTTGCTTGGGCTGTGTATTACATATATCATGTTGGTTGGTTATTTGATTTGTTTGATACTTAAAAAAGAGTGTAAACTAACAGGCTCTCCTCACTAAACATAGAAAATCATCAACTTCAAAGACTTGAAGAAAAGATAAGAGGCACACACTTATCCCAACCAATTGTCAATTGACACCATTAGCTAAATCCTACGCTCTATTCACAAAACTTAAAACAATTAATTGGAATTTCAGCCTAGAAACTCACCAACTGCTTAATATAACCGAAAACACCAACCAAACTACTCTATTCAAAGCAACAAAAGATCAAAAGAAAACATGGTTAAAAAAATATATATATAAAAAAAAAAGAGAGGAAAAGGGAAGAAAAAACTGAAAAATTGGAGAAGAAAACCACATAGGGAAAACACATATATCCATATATAAATCAACGAAAACGAAAACAACATGAATCAACAAAAGAGAAATTACCTAAAGATTCTCCTACAATGGTGTCCAAGTAGATAGCACAATAAATACTTGAGCCTAATAATACCTAATTCACTATGTACAATGAAGTGATGGATCAGAGCATAATTACCCCTGGCTTATACGGATTACTTTCTGGAGGGGCCCATTGATTTGGAACTTTCATGAACCTATCAAAGTCGTCAAACATGTTGACAGCAAAAATATGTGATATGTCCAACTTCTATCCATGAGTCTTCTCCTTCGCAAGCTCAGCTTCCTAAAATTACATTAACACATGGTCACATATCTCAATTCAATTGTTCATGTATTTAAACATAGTTTGGAACCCAAGTGATGGTTAATGGTTATACATTTGTATCAATTGGTGAAAATTCATTTGGACCACAAAAGAACACATAAATAGTTAATTTTTAAGAGACAATGATACCTGAGTAGTATTATACTTGATGAAGCAAAAGCCCAATGTTTTTTGGGTTTTGGGATCAAGTGGCATCCAAAACCCATCTTCCTTGATAAGACCAATCTGACTGTAAATTTTACGAATGACATTTTCAAGCTTCTCGTACTTTTCTTTAGGAACCACCGGGAGGTTATCAACAACAATTGTATTGCCAAACCTTGAGTCCAGCTCCGAATTTTCCTCTTGGTATATATCCTCATCATCACTACGCAACCATAAATAAATTAATTAAAAATCGTCTAATGCTACAGAGACAACACAGAGAAATTTGAATTTCATACAGCCAAATCTTGCCATAAAATTTTTGTGTGTGATATATATATATACTATAAGGGCAGAAAATTGAAAAAGAATTTTCTGGGGAAAAAAGTTATGATCTTTGAAAAGTATCTTACAACTTCAACTTGTCTATGAGAAACGATCCAAACCCCTTCCCTATGAACCAGGAGATCGCCATCCATAAATGTGCCGCTTTTTGTCCTGCCATACCACAAAACCCACAACTCAACTTAATTAGATACAACACACATATAATATACAACACAGAGAATGATAGCGAAAGGGAGGGGAAGAAAAGAGAATTACAGGAACTTAGAGATGGAAACTTCACCAGAAAGAGGGAGAGCGAGCTTGAGGTTAGGTCCTAAGCTTCCCTTCTTCATGATGACTCTTTGAGCTTTGAGCTTTTAGCCCTTGAGCTTGTTTGCTTGTTTTTCTACTCCGCTCTGCTTTGGTCCAAAGTCCAGACTCAGAGTTGAAGCTAGTATCTTGGAAATTTTCAGAATTATAAAATTGAGCAAGAAGTTTATTTTAATTAAAATTATAATAGTTAATGCCAAAATTATAATAGTTGAAGCGAGTATCTTTGGGTTTTAGGTTTGAGTTAGGGTTACCTGATAATGCCAAAATTTTCACCAGGAGGGAGACGAATGGAATCGAGGTCCAGCTGCGAGAGGTCGATTCCAATTCGGGCCGCCGTCGTCAACACCAGAACGTCCCCCATGTTTCTCGTCTCCTTATTGATTTTGAATTGTGTTTTGGGGCGAATTTGGTTAAGAATAAACTAGAGATTCTGTTTGAATTTGAGATTTGGGCGGTTGCATCTAGATTGAGTCTCTAGACTGCTTACGTACCCTTTTGAAGGGATCAACCAACGTAATTCGGAATTTTGGAAATTAATGGGTAAGTGTGGCCCACTAATTGGGAATTTGTGTTTGAGATATTTGAATTTGGTTGCGGTTGCCTCTATTGGGATGCTAGACTTGCCTACGTACCCTTGATGGGATCAAACCGACGTAGTTCCAAATTGATTTGGAAATTAATGGGTAAGAACCACTAATTGAGAATGTGATTGAGATATTTGAATTTGATCTCATTGAAATTTGCATGGGTAGATGACCCATAGAAAGAATTGAATGGTTTTGTACCATTTTTCATTGTCAATGTCAAAGAAAACTAATGGGCAATTTTGATGAACCCACTAATTTGATTCGATCATTAACACTGCATTAGTATCCAAGCATGATTTGGATTATCTGAGATTAATGGGCTCTTGTGATTGGCGAACCTGCTAATCCATATTGATGCTCCCTTGGTATCTTTTGAGAATGAGCTTGATGCTCGGAGCATGGCCAATCATTTATTTGGACTAGAGTCACCGTCACAACATGGTTGAGTCGTTTGACACTCCTTTTTGGATAGCTTCTTTGCCATGGTGATTGATTCCCACATTTCTTAGTGGGGCTTTTGAAGTGTTTTTGTACCACTTTGGCCTTTGACGTGGTTTTGTACCACTTGAGCTTTTGATGTGCTGCCTTGGGAATTAATGAGCGTTTTGGACTTGAACCCACTAATCCATAATTTGTGAATTGAAGAACTCGGACCAATTGTTTTCCAATTGGATTTTTAATGGACAACTCCATTGAGCTTGAGACTTGTAATGGAACAAGCTCATCGTACTTGATACCATCAAATTTTGAGATGTGAGATTGGAGACATCGAGTCTTGAGATATCTGCTTGCATTTGACAATCCAATATATTTTAATGGGTTGAACTTGGACTTTATGTTTTGGGCTCTTGGACTTGTTGTGTGGTCTTTGTGACTTTGTACAACGAACCCATGAAGCCCACTAATGTTCTACAATTGACATTTGCAATTTGGACCCAAATATGACTTTGAGGATTTAAAATTGATCTATTAACCATATAATAGGCATTTAGGCTGCTGTTTTTTTGGACCACTACCCATGAAATATTTTGGGATCATGAAAACATCAATGGGAAATTTTAAACAACCCAATAATCTGTTTCGGGCCCTTGACATTTTTTATCAGTTGGCCCATGAGTAAGGAGTCCACATCATAGAGGCTTTAAGGCCCAACTATCAATTTGAAGCCAAAGCAGCGGCTGTTAACAGAATTTGTTTCCAAGTGAAACTAAGCTTCGCACTCCCAAATTTATCTAGAATACTTGTGAACCATCCAAATTGAGAGCAATCACTAAATTTCCACAGCCTTTAAATGGCTACACAACAGCCAAAATTGGTATAGAATTTTCGTCAGCAAGGGAACAAGAAAACAACAGGCTGCTGCCAGCTACAAAGAGGTGCCAACCCCTTTTCCTTTTTATATATATTATTGTTTTCCTTCTCTTTTGGCTGGCCACCTCTTTGTTTTTTTCTTTCTGTTGACTTCCTTCTTACCATTTTTGTTTGTTATGTATGTATATATGTATGTATGTATGCAAACAAACAAAACATGAAGAATTCAAGCAAAAGTGGTTGTGCAACGTGACCCCTCCTTCAAACTTTCTTCCTCTGCTTTTTTTTGTTTTGTTTTTTTAACTCTTGCTGTCATTGTTAGAGATATTTCCTCTTCACAATCAAAACTGATTGTGTAACTGAAGATCAGAGAGATTTCCTTTCCTCCATCAAAACTGATTATGTAACTGAAGATCAGTTTTGATTCTTTGTAATTATAGTCAATAATGCCTTTTGTTTATAACTTCTTTGTAACAGTCAAACAAATCTCCTATATAGCTGTACATTGTAAAAACAGATTTGAATTAAGGAAAATCATTTTCTTACATGGTATCAGCCTAAGCCTAGGATCCTCACCTATCTCTTCCTTTAACGCCCTTTTTCCTCTTTTTCTTTCCCATGGCTACCACCTCTTCCTCAACTGCTCCCTCCCAAAACACTACTCAATTCACCAAACTTATCAAACCAATTACCTCACCTCGGCTTCGGCAAATCAAACCTTACCTTCACTATCGGTGCCAAACTTTGGGGATATGTTGATGGCACCATCCTCAACCATCTCTCACCACCATGACCTACCGCCACCGACACTCAACCAAAGACGCATCCGCTCTAATCCCGACCATGATACGGGTTCACCGCTTCGACCAACAAATCGTTAGCATCCTCACCACCACTCTAACAGAAAACATCGCATGCCTTACCATTGGTTTCGACACATCAAAGGCAATTTGGGATCAGCTTAACGTCATTTTTCCCGTAAGTCTCGTAGCTAGTGCAACCAATCTCAAAATGCAACTTCTAGATCTCAACAAAGGCACTCAACTGTTGGACGCCTCACTCCTCCGTCATGCTAAATCAATTGTTGATGCTTTGATCTTCATTAACAAGCCTCGTTTCACGATGAGGACTTGGTCATCGCCACTCTTCATGGTCTTGGCCCCGACACCTCATGCTCAGACCGTATCACTCAAAATCCTCGACTCCCCGATTTCATCAACTTCGGGCCCAATTCTCTCTTTTGATGCCCAACAATCTCGCCTCATTGCGATTCCCTACTTCGCCACCGCCCTCTTCAATCACACGGTAAGAAGCCCTTCTACTCGCCGTGATCACCGCCCCAATACTCGCCACCAATTTCCCACCGGTGGTCGTCCCAAAGAATGGCCGCCGGATTTATGTGGTCGCTATTCCTAGAAGAAGCGCCTCACAGCCCCAGGAGTTGCGTCTCCTTTTCCTATGCAATAGCAACATGTGCCTCCATTTCGGGGCCGTTTACTTCACCCTTGGTGCTCCAGCTTCCCCACCAAATGGTCTTCTTGGCCCAAAGACCCCAATGGTGTCCCAATTGTCACTCAAGTCAGCATGGGCTCTCTCAATGTCCACATAGATTTTTCGGCCCAAATATCGTTGTTTCGCTTGTTGGAGTACATTATGATGTCTTGATCCAAATTGGTACCGGACACAGTGCAACCCTATCACATGACAAACCATGCCCATCAATAATCCTCAACCTTATGGTGGGCAGCATAATGTATATATAGGTAATGGGGACGACCCAATGCCTGCTTTCCCATACTAGTAACCTTCCCTTTTCATTAGGCTCTTCCAACTTCACTTTACAAAATGTCTTCCGTATTCATTAGGCCCATTCATAAAAATCTTCTATCAAGTTGCTCGCTTCACTAAAGACAATCATGTTTTCTTTCTTTTTGCACCCGACTTCTATCAAATCTATTGCTTACGCATCGGGGTCGCTCATTATTTCAGGGCCCTTGTAAAGATGGTCTATATCTCGCTCAATCAAGGCCAAGCATCTCCACTTCTCCACAAGCCCTTGCTTCCGCTCACTCCTGCTCCATCCGGCACAATCGCTGGGTCATCCGGCCGTCAAAATGTCTTAGCACGCCTAGGTTCTACAATTAATTCCAAATTGTCTTTTCGCTCTTTTGTCGAGACTGCACTTAGCAAGTCTCACCAATTACCTTTTAATTCCAATAAAGAGACCTAAGCAAATACTCCTTTTCATATTATCCATAGTGATGTTTGGTCCTCATCTACTATTTCCTCTGTAAGTGGTTTCAAATATTATGTTCTATTTATCGATGAATTCTCACGCTACACTTGGATTTCCACCTCCCATGCGTCAGTGAAAATGAAGTCCTAACTCATTTTCAAACTTTAGTTGCCATGATTCAAAATATCTTTCAACATACCATTCAATTTCTTCAAAGAGACAATGGGATTGACTTGAGAATATGTCAATAATGCCTTTTCTTATTATTGTAAATCCTTAGGAATTCAACAAAGATTTTCTTGCCCCCATACACCACAACAAATGGTTCCTTATTCTTGCGCAAAGCATCGCCATATTGCCACAATGACTCGAAGTCTCCTTCTCACTTCTAGTGCTCCACATCATCTTTGGGTTGAAGTTTGCTTCTTTTAACCTCTATTTATCTTATTAATCTTCTTCCCACACCCACTCTTAATTGGGATACTCCACATACTGCCTCATGGCAGCCCGCCCTTCCTATTCCTCTCTTCGTGCTTTTTGGATGTTCTTGTTTTCCTTCTATCTCTTGGGTCCTATGTCTCTCCGAGCAAACTTTCGAGTCGTAGCATTGAATGTGTCTTTCTCGGTTACATGCTTCTCAACACAAAGGTTATCGTTGTCTAGATCCTACCACCAATCGGCTCGTATCTATATCTCTAGGCATGTTATCTTTAATCGAAACAATTTTTCCTTACAAACAAAGCTGGTGCTGCACATTTAGCTCCCCCGACGCCGCCCATCTGAGTTCACATTCTTTTCACCCGAGACTCGATCTCCCACAAACCGCTTTTTCTCGCCCCAAACCCGCTTGAGAATGACAACTCTACTTGTACTCAGGCCTCAACTAGAGCCGCGTGAAGTGGGTATTGAATTCTGACACAAAGATTGCCTCTGGCCCGCCTCGCCCTGTGCCCACATCCGCCCCCCATCCTCACTTATCAAGGTCTTTGTCTGCTCATTATATCCGTATTCTTCGCCACTTGCATCCACCTCTCTTCACCCATCTCGCCCCGCCGCAAGTGTTCCACAGGCGGCTGTCTCGTGTGATTCTCCGCCTATCACCGATCCTCCCAAGTGGCCGTCCACAACTTCACCGACCGATCCTCAGCCTTCCTGTCATACCGCCAAGCCTGCCACATTCTCCACCCAAGAGGACACGCCTACAACACTAGACATGTGTGCAAATTTGCACTCGCACTGATGGCATTGTCAAATATCCAATTCTGCTCGCTTCACACCTGTCATTGGAAACTCGGCAGAGCCTACATGCTACACTCAAGCTTCTAAACATGAGATATGGCATGCCTTGCAATGGTTGATGAAATCAATGCTTTGCTTGAAAAACAATACTTGGACATTGGTTCCCCATCTTCATCTCAAAACCTTGTTGGCTACAAATGGGTGTTCGAGTAAAGCACAATCCAGATGGCACCATTGAACGTCCACAAAGTGCGACTTGTGGCTAAAGGATTTCATCAACAACAAGGTATAGACTATACAGATACACTTTAGCCCCGTGGTTAAACCCGCAACTATTCGTGCTTGTGCTTTCTGCCGTATCTAGAGGCTGGGTCACTTTGTCAATTGGGACGCCAAGAACGCATTCCTTCATAGCTTTCTTAAAGAAGATGTGTATATGACTTCAACCACCGGATTCATTGATCCGTCTCGGCCATCTCATGTTTCGCAAGCTCAACAAGGCCATCTACGGCCTCAAGGAAGCTCCTCAGGCGTGGTTTCACCGTATGACATGCTTCTTACTATCGCCTTGGCTTTGTTCAGAGCTTGGTCAATTCATCTCTGCTTGTTTTCCAACTCTGTGTCATACAATTTATTTTCTCCTCTATGTTGATGATATTGCCAACTCTAGTTCTCATGCGTATTTTACAAGGCACTAAACCGTTTCGATCAGAATTTAAGGCCGCAGTTGAATAACTATGTAGGTGGATCTATTAAGAACAAGGATTTAAGAATCGAATGTCAAACTTTGTTTGATACTTTAGCTCTTGAAACACAAAAACATTCTAATGCGAGAGGTAAGCATGCCTGAGTTTATGAAATTGGTAATTCTAATGCTTTTGCTTCCAAAGCTGTGTGATTGACGCTATTACAAGTAAATTGGATGCCTTACTTACTATGAATGGGAGAACACCAACACAAGAGATTTGCTCAATTTGCCTGTTCTCCTGGTCATGCCACCATCATGTCCTCATGAAGTTGATTTCCTAGAATTTTTGCAAGAACAAGCCAACATGGTGAATACCTATAGACGTCCCCACAATGATCCATTCTCCAACACATATAATCCGGATGGCAAAGGCACCCCAATTTTTCTCATGGAGCAATAATCGAATGTATAGAAACCACCACCCAGCTTCCCCGCTCAAGAGAAGAAAAATAAATTTGGAAGATGCTCTTACTCGCCAATCTATGTCTACCACCCAGCTTTATGACCGAGACAAAAACTCCAATTTTTAATCGTAGCGCGTCTATTCGAATTTGGAGGTGCAAGCAGGTCAACTCGCCACAAATACAAATCAATTCATGAGGAAGACAGAGGACGACCCTACAAAATCAAGCCGCTTCGATCAGAAATTTAGAAGTTCAAATGGGTCAATTGGCGAATGCACTCACGTGTACGAGAGAGAGTGGAGTTTTGCCTAGCCCGGGAAGTTAATCCAAAATTCAAGAACATGTGAAGGCAATTACACTCAGAAATGGGAGACCCCATCAAAACCCTGAGATTTGGACGTAGAAAAGCACCACCAACATTTGAGAGAAATGGAAAAGCTGAAGAAAATAGCATACCCGTCATAGTGAGCTCCATTGAAAATTTAGCAACAACATCAACAAATTGCCTTCCAAAATCGAGCAACAATCATCCACAAAGCTCCTTCAAAATCCTATGTTCCACCGATCCCTTTTCCACAACGCTTGAAGAAGAAAAATAAAAAGGATGTTTGTTTCTCCAAATTTCTTGAAATTTTCAAGAAATTGCAAATTACCCTCCCATTTGGTGAAGCACTAGAGCAAATGCCGAGCTATGGAAAGTTTCTCAAGGACATCTTAAGCAAGAAGAGATGTTTGGATGATTCGTAGACTAGAAATTGACGGAGGAGTGCAAGTGTTAAAAGAATACAAAGGCAAATCGCCACCTAAACGAAAAAGAATCCAGGGAGTTTTTCTATTCCTTTGCACCATTGGCACTATTTCTTTCAAAGAGCATTATGTGATTTAGGTTCTAGTATAAATTTAATGCCTTGTCCATAGCTAAAAGAATTGGTTTGGTGGGAAATTAAGAAAACTTATTTCTTTGCAGATGGTTTTATAGATCACTTATATATCCTCATGGCATTCTTGAAGATGTACTCGTGAAGGTGTGGATAAATTCATATTCCCAACTGATTTCTTAGTCTTGCATATGGAAGAGGATGTAGACAATTTGATCATTTTAGGCCGCCTGCTCCTAATTACAGAAGAATGATAATTGGACGTAGAAAAAGGGTCTTTTTATCCCCTACGAGGATGGCGATCAACATGTAGACTTCAAAGTTTTGATGCAACCAGCAAGTACCCCATTGATTCGGAATATTGTTTCCACTTAGAAGCCGTAGACCATGTTGTTCGACAACAATTCATAGGACTACCTCACAAGATCCACTACAAGCAAGTTTGGTTCATGAGATAAAGATTGTAGGAGAGGAGCCACATGTGCTCGAGAAATGGTGAACTCATTGGAAAACCAAAGCCGTCCCATGCACCATTGCCGCACCAACCCTCACTTTGAAGTCATACTTGGAAGCAAATTTGGATCCACAAAGGAGACATATGCTCCCGATGATCCAGGGTGATCATCTTCAAAAAGTCAAGCTAGGGGACTATAAACCAAGCGCTTGCTGGGAGGCAACCCAACTAGGTACCTTCGTTCCTTTCTTTTCCTTTATTTTTATTTTTATTTTTCGTCCCTTTATTCCTTTACTACTCGTTACATACATCTACTTTAAACATTGAGGACCATGTTTAGTTTAGATTTGGGGTGGAAAACTTTCGCTTTTGTTTTTGTTTTCGCTTCAAGTCCTGGGCTATACAACATTTTTTTTTTTGCAATATACTGGGACGTATCTAGAACGAATTTGAAGATTTGGCCCCCGTTGCCTTCTTCCATTTTTCGTGCTGAATCCAACAATATAAAGAACATTCAAATTGGATATTTCGTTGAAAGATAGAGCTGTTTTAATGCACAGAGGTCACAGCCTACGGGTTCTGCACAAGGTCTATATTGCGGGCCATTTTTCGAATTTTTCTGAGCAGATTTTCAAATTTTGATCTGAATGAAAGTTCTGGGTTTTCCTGTCTAGTTTCTAAGCATATAAGGCTTGTTTAAATCCGTTACGTAATTTTCAAGTTGTGAACAAATAACTGAACATCTGTCAGAACTGAACAAAAATTTTACTTTCTCTTACTAATAGTAATGTATATGTAATGTTTGATCATATTTCCTTAACTAAAGCATTGTCATGAAAGTTTATGCATCATAATTATAGCACTTCACATAGCCATGCTTCAAGTATTTTGATGGACAGGGTAGCTATACTTGGATGATTGTGGAGAAATAGTGGAGACTACCATTGTGAGATACTTGAGCCGAATTGTCATTTCTTGAGAGAGTATTTGGGATTATTCTTCTTCATTATTTTCTTTCTTTCTTATTTAGATTGATCTCAATTAGGCTTTTGAATTGAATACTAAGGACTAATCTCTCTTTCGTAGGAATCATCTTATACTTTCACTTTTGAGTTAGATGGACCTTGAGAGATGATGTTAGGCTATCATGTTTTAACCATTAAATAAGCCTCATGTCCTACCCATTGTGTGTGCCATCAACCCTTTGAAGCCAAACACTTAGCGTTTCTTTCATCACCCACAATATTTCCTTACCCTTTTCACCCTATTTTTAGCCATACCCTATAACTTGGGAGATGCCATGGCAAGTGAAGACAAAGATGAAGGTTGAGCTCTACATCAACAAAAGAGGTGGCGTGTACCGAGGAAATATGTGCTTAAAAGTTCAAGAAAAGAAAAAAAAAAGACAAATAAATTCAAAAAAAGAAAGAAAAGAAAAGAAAAGTGAAGCATATCAAAAATCATGGACGCCTTTATGAAGTAAATTTGAAGAGCCAAGTCGTATAACACGATAAATGCCTTGGTATGTCTCAAGTTCTAGTATTTCCTATCCTTTCTTTCATAACCCATAACCTAGCCCTACATTACAACCATGGTAAAGACCTAACGGATCTTTGGGGACTTCTTGCTCGGAAGTGGAGGTATGTACTTCATTTATGGTTCTTAGTTTTTGATTTCCTTTCCATGAGATCCATTTTCAGAAATTGCCTTATATTCATTTTGGATGCACATGTGTCTTATATTTTTATGTCTTTACATAACTTCATTCACATATGCGGGGTAAGAGTGCAACTTTAGGGTCTGTGAGAAAATTGTGAGTTATCCAGTGAGGCCTAGAGTCGAGGCGAATTTGTACACACGCCAAGTGTGGTTATCTTTAAGTTATCAAATTTCCTAATTCAAGATAGTCCAAGTCTTACCAAGTCAACAAGGAGAAATAAAGAAGACCCTAAATTAGTAGGAATCCTATTTTCATAATAATTGTAAAAATTACCTTAGATAGGTAGGATTTCTAGGAGTATTATAAATAGAGAGTTTAGGTCATTGATCAAAGAATCCACCAACACCCCTCTCTACACTTTCAACCCATCAGTCGTCTATAAAATATCCCCTTCAAAATTTATTAAGTCAATTGTTACATATTCAACCTTTGGTTCTTGGGATCTGAACAACAATAGATCATATGAGAAAGTGATATGAATGGCATAATTATAAGTTTATGCCTTATGTACTGGTGCGTTGTCACATTGGTACTTCTTTTTTTTGTTTTAGTTGGTCACAAACTACGATATTACTTGAATGTTTGAAACTTTGAAACCAAAAACAAAAATTATTATATAATGTTGCATGCTTATAGCCATAAGCAAGCTGGGTTGGCTTATATATTTAATCTCATCAGGGTATAATTCCCTGGTATATTATCTTTGAATTCTGCACCTGATTATTCGGTTTTGAATATAGTGATTAAGAGTGTTTTGGTCTAAGGTGGTAGAGAGAAAATATATATTTAGTCATTAGTATTATGTGAAGTGTTTATTAGAGGGAGTTTCAAATGAGAGTCATCTTTTAAATAAGTTTATTCAAAGTATACTTTTGTAAGGGTTCCATGCATTAATTGTATTTTAATAAATTTGACAGTTTATTTTCTTTATAAAAAAATCCGACCTTTTATTTTTCAAATCTTCATTTATTGAACATTTTTGGAAAAAAAAAACCCCAAATCAAACAATATTTAACTATTTGATTAAATGGTAGTCATTTTAGTGTTTCTGTGAAAGATGATCTAAGAATAATGAAAACTTGAAAAATCAACGGTTTGAATCATACAATGCCAAGTGAGTCCCACAAGATGCTCATCAGATAAACTCATTTGAGGCATTTCTCGGTAGAAAGAGACTCATGCCTAGTAATTGGTCATGATAGTATTATTTGACATTTTAAGGAGATAGTGCATTGAAAATGGATAAATATTCCTCCTATTGATTGTATAGAAAATTAAGTATTAGAATAGTTTTAATACCTGCCAACTCTAGCCCAATGGATAGGGGTTTTGGCTTGGAGATCAGTGATCTCTAGTTCAAAGCCTCATGACATTTTGACAATGTGTGAGTGAGAAATTCCGCTCCCCATGTAGTTTGGACTATTGCTTATATTAAAAAAAAATATTTCGATACCCATATGTTACCAAACGCATGAGAAGTTAAGTATATAAGAATAATTTCGATACCCAACCTAACCTATTCCTCCCTAAGTGGACAAGTTTTGTACGGTTTTTTTTTGGTTTCAAGATAAGTTTCATTAAAACGAACAGATCATTACAAATGGGCAAGAGATAACACCTCAAGTCCGGTGACATTACAAGCCATACAACATAACAAAATAAAGTAAACTGACTCCAAGCCCAAAACCAAAAAAGCCCAATAACCACAAACCCCAGCAACCTTAACAAGAAGGTTACAACACACGCAGTCCGCTGCCGTGCCGCCATCACCACATCCGCTGCCGCTACCCAAGGTTACCACCACTCGCAACAATAAGAACATATAGGTTCGTGGAGACACCCGAAAGAATTTACCGGGCGAGAATGGGGGCGAACTGCTCTCATACTCATATGGTCAAGCAATAGATCCACAAGGATCAAAACTCCCAAAATCCAATAGCCACATCACCCATGGAATGATGGAGGACAAAGAAGAGGGAGGTGAAGTCGTTGGGGGAACTCAAGAATAGCAAGGAGAGGACCACAGCAAGGATATGACGGAAGGTTTACAAATTTGGCTCCGGAAGAGAAACCACCCATGAATAATGGGAAGGAGCCAACCACAACAACTCTCACAAGGGAGGGGAGATATAGCTCACAGTAGGAGAGAGAAAATTCCCCACAGAGGAGAAAGAAACCTCTCACAAAACTAGAGAGTAAAAGGAAGAGCAAAAGAAATGAAAGGTTAAAGTGGGGAGGAGTAGGGAGGAGGAGAAAAGATCTCACTCCCCCTCAAAGGATTGTGCTATTACTGAGGGATTGTTTGGCCCAGGAGAGGGCTAGGTGTTGTTCTTACGTTAATCAAAGAAGAATGACAACAATATTTATTCAGTGAAATTATTAGACAAATCATCTAACTAGTGGCCAGGTGCTTTTTGCACCGAATTATCAATTTTGTTATTAAAGATGAAAATGGTCAACAAAACGCAAAGTGAACCCCCTCAATCCTATTACATGGCACATCATTACATGAGGATGGATTGCTCCTGCGTTTTTGCATTCTATATGCAATAGGAATACATGAATGATACAACAATGGAATAAATAAAGCTTAATTCGACAAGCAAGTCAACATCAATTCTCTTGCTCTGTTTCTTTATCTTGAACAAGAAAAAACAGAGTGGCTAATTATTAAATAATTTACATTAATTAAATAATTTATTCTTTTAAAATGGAGATGAGAGATTCTAGTGGAATTCTTTTTAAACATTTAACACTAAGCTTTAAAAAGTCTGTGATGGTGATGCCAATGAAATTTTTGACTTAGATATACAAGGGGGAGTAACACCTGTACTACCTGCAGGTACTTGGAAGTTTACAAAGGACACTCATTGTCATTAATTATATAATTTATATCTATATATGGCCACTCTCCTTCATCATCCATGGGTCTCTTAACTGATCCATATCTTTCTCTCCTCTGAATATCCATGAGGTTCTCCTCCACTGCGACTTCAAGAAGGTATTTCTCTATCTCTCAAGAGGACGAAATTTATTTTTTGTGAATATGATATAACACACAGATGCTAGAAGTTGTAACTGCTTATTAGTTATAGCCATGTAATGTAGGCATGTTTTCACTTGTTTTTAATTGAATTACTTTTGCCGTTGATATTTAAAGATGGAAAATACTTGCCTACTTCATTGGAAGTAGTAACTCCTACTTTCATACAAATTACAGTTTGACATGTTTGTAGATATTTCTCCTTTTGTGTTTTTGATGTATTATTTTTGCATACATGTCAAACTGTGATTTGGAAAAAGTAGGAGTGAGTGCCTCCTTCCATGGAAGCAGTTTCTTCTTTTGATGTGTAAAGATATCAATGCTCTCTTTTCTTCTTCTCTTAGGTTTAATTGGATACATATGAACAGTGTAATGGAGGTTACCGGTAGGGAATGAACGTGGAATATGCCATGTAACTTTATTATGGCTATAGGCCACTATAGAATTTTTTTTTTAAAAACATTTTAAAAAGAAAATTGATATTACTTTGCTAGTTGCTAACAAATATGTTTCTTTTTGCAGGGTACACACTTTCTGCAACTGCTAGAGTACTGGAAATCAATTAGCAATATTTATAAGATTCAGCCATGGCTAGCGATCAACAAGCGGTAGTGCTTAATGCACTTGATGTTGCCAAGACCCAGTGGTACCATTTCACAGCAATTGTCATTGCCGGAATGGGATTTTTCACAGATGCCTATGATCTCTTCT
Organism: Prunus padus; assembly: GCA_024362665.1. Classification (NCBI taxonomy): domain Eukaryota; kingdom Viridiplantae; phylum Streptophyta; class Magnoliopsida; order Rosales; family Rosaceae; genus Prunus; species Prunus padus. Next base: position 27,608,064 of record JANFAM010000017.1, read on the forward strand.
CCATCTCCTTCGTCACCAAACTCCTTGGTCGTGTATACTACACCGAGCAAGGCATAGAAAAGCCTGGCACATTGCCTCCCAATGTGTCTGCAGCCGTTAACGGTGTTGCCCTATGCGGCACTTTAGCAGGACAACTCTGCTTTGGCTGGCTTGGTGATAAATTAGGCCGAAAGAAAGTTTATGGCATAACTCTCATGCTAATGGTGATAAGCTCCATTGCATCAGGGCTCTCTTTTGGATCCACACCAAATGGTGTGATGGCAACGCTTTGTTTCTTGCGATTCTGGCTTGGTTTCGGCATTGGCGGTGACTATCCCCTTTCAGCTACAATCATGTCTGAGTATGCGAACAAAAAGACTCGTGGGGCTTTCATGGCTGCTGTTTTTGCCATGCAGGGATTTGGAATCTTGACGGCTGGGATTGTTTCTATAATTGTTTCAAGCGCATTTGATCATGCATACAAGGCTCCTTCTTACTCAGTTGATCCAAAGCTTCTCTTGTTCCTCAAGCTGATTACGTTTGGCGCATTATTTTGATGTTCGGAGCCGTCCCTGCCGCTCTTACTTTTGGCACATGGTTAAGAGTTAATTCTAAAGGGATATGATGATCACTGGATAACCAAAATGTTCAAAAGATGGAACTATTCAAAAATTCCTAATAGATTCTCAACTTGCTCACAATCACTTAGCAGCATACACATAATGAACAACGTACAAAGGTACTGTACACCCTCATTCAATAGAAATTCCACAGTGGATATATGACACTAATGTTTTTGATCATACAACGCAAATAAATTCTAGAAAAACACCAAAGTAGCTTCTTTTTTTAACCTCTCGTTAGAAATGCCACAATGAATCTTCCAACATCCGCAACTATAGTTTTGATACTAACCATTAATAAATTCTTCTAAAAATATTGAACCTGCCTTCCTTTGCTTTGATGCATACTCGAGGATATACCTTGCAAACTCTATTTCATTAGAGCCATAAAAAAGTTCTAAGCTAACCTTCTTAAGCTGATACATAAAAGCAAGGTTTTGCAGCTTCTAATATTTCGTACTATGTTGGAGTAACATGGTTGTTGGTTGCTGCACCAACGAGAACCGGTGGCAGCTGGGCTAGAACCTTGGTGGGCCTATACACAAGGCAAGGACCTTACCAACTGAACCAACCCTTGTTGGCATTGCAACAAGACTTTAACTTACAATAGGCTTGGCGTACAAAGTGCCCCAATGCTTCCAATTTGTGGCTTATGTATCTTATGTATGAAGTATACTAATTAGCTATTACGCTGAAAAGAAAGAGCATTTGTGGGGACTAGCTCATCAACAAAGCTTCCAATATGCATACGCAAATGATAGGCATTATCTAATGGTGCTGGCATGGATTGTTCTTGAACAAGAGCATAGACATGGACTTTCATTTGAGCCAGTGAGAACATTACCAGCAATTGTAAAAGCAATGCCATCATTCAAGTTTGAAACAATACTGAAGCGAACGAAACATAAATGAGCTAAACCTACCTAACAGTTCTATACAACAAAGCAATGAAAAATTAGTTCAAATTTTAAAAATATAGTTTTTGCAAAAAATAAAAAAGCATAAACAAAAATTTCAGCTTGAATGGTCCGGGTTCCTTTACCGTAATGATCTCTTCATAAAGAATAAGAACTTCAACTCTCCTTGCGTAAACTGCAAGGGACCTCAAATGTTATCAAGGTCACCTACTCTGCAGACAAATCTCAGGTTCTTCTAAACATTCTAATTTTACCACGTTTGGGTGATGATCAAATTATTAAATCATTGCAAATATTTAACTATGTCCTGCAATGTGAACCAAATATCCAGTTTTTAAGCATATCAATCAATTCAAAGGACTCCAAAGACAAGCTTTCAATTGTGATATTTTATTTTATCCCATCAACATCTTGAAGAGGCAATTCCTCAATGTTTAGGGTTCCCTGCGTTCTGCTTAGGCGGGGAATCAGGAAACGCGTCAAATCTGCAGGACCAAAGAAGATGACCAAAGGAATCACTCTACTGGGTTGGATGGTTGCATAGCATGTGACCAGAAAATGCGAATCACTCTACTGGTTAATGGGCTTCGTTCTGTTTCTGCTTATTGGGCTGGCTTTATAAAATTTTATATTTACATACCACAAGCCCAATAAAGGTTATTCTTTTTGTTTTGGTTAAAAGACCAACTTTTGGTCTCTACATTTTGTCGGATTTTCACTTTTATATAAGTAGTTTCAATTAGAGCAACTCCAGCCGTAGCAGCCCAGGCGGGAGGCGGGACCCACGGGCCCGAGCCCAAAATCACGTTCAGCGGCAGCCTAGCATACGGCACATTCAATTGTTTGACGTCAGCGATGACGTCAGAAAAAAAATTATAAAATCGAAAAAATCTGAAAAATTCAGAAATATTTTTAATACATACTTAGCAATTTTATTATTATTAATTTTATACATACAACTAAAATTAATCACATGTAAAAATAAAAATAAAAGTAAAAATGAATAGTAGTTGCTTCTTTTGGGTGAAACACACATTTTTTTTACTATTCACGTGAATAGTCTGCCTATCTCCCTCCCTCCATGGCAACCCCCTAGTTGCTCTTATGGCAATTTAATCTAATGTAGTTTTATATCCTTCGCAAGGGCAGATCCAAATTTCCGTCCAATTCCATCACAAAGTAAGTACGTATCGATGATATAGAGGGGTATTGTGGACTGAAATTTTGAGAGAATTAAGATGAATTTGACAAAATTTGTAATGCATTCTTAAATTGCAATGGACTATAAAAATAAAAATAAAATACCAATAAGGTATTAGTTGGATTGGCCTATGTTTTTGGTGTGATCCCAACTGCTTATGGGTTGAAGCTCCCATTCCCAACCCCTTCCTAACTTTTGAAAAAAAAAAAAACTATAAAAATTAATAAAATTACAGAGACAAGGAATTTTTATTTTATTTTGATAGGATTACAGAGACAAGGATGATAAAATTGGTAAAACATAACTTTTTACCTTAATTTTTTTTTTCCTGGCTTTTGCCCTTCTTGTTCTTTATTGGTAAGCTCTGCACTTATTTACCGTAAAATCCAATTCTCATCAGAATCTCTGGATCCCTAATTTCATCTCCATCACGCCTTGCCGCCTCTGTTCCTCTCTCTCTCATCTGGTCAGATTTTACTGGTTCTTCTCGTTGTATGTGTTTGCTGTGTACTTGGTATATATGCCTCAACCTTTTGTTGTGAGTGGATGGACTTATGTCAATGAACTCGGACAAATGTGCGGTCCGTACATTCAAGAGCAGTTATATGAGGGTTTATCAACTGGGTTCTTGCCCGATGAGCTTCCGGTCTACCCTTGGGTCAATGGCTCTTTGATCAACCCAGTTCCATTGAAGTACTTCAAGCAGTTCCCTGATCATGTTTCTACTGGGTTTGCATATCTCTCTTTGGGCATCTCAACAACCACAGCAACCACACCCACAAATTCTTTCACATCACCCCATGGAGGGGATTTGCCTATGTGTAGCACACCAGGACCTACACCTGCTCCTGCTCCTGCTTATCCTGATCCCCAGTTCAATTCCACTTTTCATGCCAACAACTACAGCAGTGTTAATCTTTCAAATCAGCCCATGCCAATGGTATTTATACTTATACTTTTCTTGTTGAGCATCTGTGTTACACTGTAATATTATGTTGGTTTGGAGATACTGTCTGATTATTGTTTTCTTGTTTTGTTTGTTTCTCTTTGTATATATTCCAGCCTAGTGAGGAGTCTTGTTGGTTGTATGCGGATGGTGAAGGGCAGAAACATGGCCCGCATTCTCTCTTTGAATTATATTCGTGGCATCAATATGGATATCTTCAGGATTCACTAATGGTAAGATTTGGGACCTTATTGTGATGATGGTGGTTGGATATGTAAATTCTTATAAATAAAAAAATCCAATTGGCATTTCAGTTGTATGACATCGCATACATGAAACGTGAACAATAAGTGTGGTGCTTATTCGGAATTGTGATATTTGGTGTTAATTACCTTTTGTTGGAGGTGGACTCCTGAAATTTTGCATCTTCTGTAAAGCTCACTTTAAATCATTGTCTTATTGCGTGTGTACTGCTTTTTATCTTGTTACCTTTGTGAGATATTTGGGTCCACTCCACTACAATGTGTTTGAAGATTACTTAATGACGCTGGAAGGTTATGTGTCTAGAAGCATGGAGGATCTTTATTGAACTTGTTAGGTCTTTTATGTTTAATGTTGCATGGATTCACTACTCTTTGCTGTTGCTGATGCTTATGATGCTTCTGACTCCACTATCAACTCTTTCTTTTTCGCAGATATATCACGTTGAAAATAAGTGTACGCCTTTCACACTATTATCTGTTGTAAATGCATGGAAAATTGATGGACCTGAAACCGTCACCAACTCTGATGCCAAAAGCAATGGGACTGCCTCTTTGGTAAGCTTTATAGCTGAAATTTCCGAGGGAGTTTCAGGTGAACTCCACCATGGGATTCTGAAAGCAGCTCGTAGAGTTGTATTTGATGAGATTATCAGCAATGTCATTAACAAGTTTTTTACCACAAAAAAAGCTCAACGACTTAATCAGATTGTGAACACTTGCTCGTCAGATGGCAAAACGGTAATGTATACAAATCCCAGAGTAGACTATTAACTCTGTTACTTTTAAGTTTTAAAGCCTCTTTAGGAGTGCTTCTGAATGAAGTTGTTTCTTTTGATAGTACTTTTATTGTTATGACTGTTGCTTAGTACCACATAGTTTCATTAAAACCCACATGCTTCCTTCAAATTCACCTGGAAACACTTCTTTGATCCTAAAACCACCTTTTGTTTATTTTACCGAACACTAAAAAAGGTGCTTTTGGTTATGTGAAAGTGCTTTGGGGCTGCCAAAAGTACTCTGAAACACATTTTCTTTGCTTTGTGAGATAAATTATATATAAATATTTTTGTTTCAACAGTCTGAAATTGCTGGAGATTTGAAGTGCTGTGCTGCTCCTTTGTGTGAGGCTGCAGCTTCTACGGAACCTCCACCAAGCACTAAATCTGTTGGAAGCATTGAAAACTTTTGGGGGTCGTATGCAGCTGTTTGTAGAATGCTTTTTGATTATTGCTTGCAAGTCATGTGGAATGCTGTCTTCTATGATTCAGTGGCAGAGTATTCCTCTTCTTGGAGGAGGAGGAAACTTTGGTCTGGTTCTCCAGTGTTGAGGACACCTCCTAGTGAAAGTGCTGATTATGCTGTGAAGATAGATAAATTACCTCATGAAACTGTACGTCTTTAACATGCTTTAGTTTCTTATTAAGATGTGATATTATATTTTGTAATGTTCCATTTGGTCATGCAGTTACCACCCTGGGAAAAATCTGATGCTTGTGATGATGATCGCCCACCTGGTTTTGAACTCTTGGAAAAGGAATTAGTTGATCCTGCACAGCCATCAAGCATCGCATCATTAGTTCTTATGGAAGGAAAGTCATCTAAACAGATAAGCCCCTCATATGAAGACATGAAATGCATCGTAGAATATGTAGAAACAGAGCTCCAGTTGTCTGCAAAGAATGCTATGACTGAGTATGTTGGATCTTTTCTGGATGAGGAAGTCAGGAAACTGGTCAATTCATCTAAAGGAGAAAATTTAATGAAGGTGATCCGGAGAATTGATTTCTTCCCCCGCCTTTATTGTTTCTGTAACATTAAAGTGATAGCGGACAATTAGTAATTCATGTCTGCACTGGCTCATCTGTATCGTATTTATGATCATTCAATATGTTGGAGTAACATGGTTGTTGCTGCAGGACGATGTCGGCTCTGCTGTTCAGTGCCCTCTAAGGAGTATTGATGGATCTTCAGACACATGTGAGGAATTGGGGATTTCAAGTAAAATATCTGCAGAAATGATTCTATCTGATGTATCCCCCGAAACTGCATCACAAGTATTAAAACCTTTTGATCGTTCTGTACGGGAAAATCGGATGTCTAATTTGTTGGAAAATTCTTTTAAGGAATTATGTTCACATTTTGATGATATGGTTGTTGACCAAGAAATAAATGAGCCATTACCCCCTGGACTCGTAGACAAAGCTAAAGCTGTAATGCCTTCACAAACTTGCAAATTCCGACCTTCAAGGTTGGGTGAATGTATTCCTAAGATTGGAGAATACATTGCTACAGCAATGTGCCGGAAGAAACTTCATGATTCTGTCATTAGTGAATGGAAATCATCAATTATTGATTGTGCTCTTCATCAGTTTCTTGCATCATGGCGTACTTCAAAGAAGACCCATGCTCATAAGGTATAGTACTCGTGTCTTCTGCTCTCTCTCTCTCTCTGGATTTAGGATAACTAGAGTAACCTGACATTTCAGTTATAATCATTTTTTTTTAATCCAGGAAAGAGCATGCAAGACAAGTAAAAACCATAAACTTGAGGAAATATCAAAGCATTGTGACAACTCTGGCACTGCAAAAATTTCTCCAATCATTGGTAAATATACATATCACCGAAAGAAGTTGTTTCTGAAAAAGTCAGGATCTTCTCGGTCTGTACCCTTAGATGGCACAGAGTTAAAGAATGAAACAGTGGAAAAGTCTAAGAATCTACATGTTTCTGGAGATAGGCCTGAGACAACAGAATTCAAAATTGCTACTGTGATTCCTAAGAAGAGAGGACAAAGCAAATCCCAAACCGAATTATCTGTTGGCACTGCATCTTTGGAAGTTGCTAAAGGGTGTGCATCCACTGATAAGAAAGAAGCTAAGAGTTCTAGTAGTCGGAAACTATTGAAGGTTTCCCATGCAGTTAAAAGTATGCCAATTTACTACATTGATTTGGATGTTGCATTATGTAGCAAGGCAATTTTTATTTTATATTTTTGGGGTTATCAATTTCTAATGTGTTTAACAGGACACAGTTTCCTTTTCTTTTTCTTCTTTGCTTCAATCTTGTATTCTTCCTGTGCACTTGGTTTATCACTCAGAATGGAATGCATCTGATGATAGGGGTATGGACTGTTTTATCCAGGTAGTAAGCCCATGGAATGCACTCCTAAACCTAGTAAAAAGATGGCTTCGGCTCATGGAGCCAACCACAGCGATGTTCAGAAAGTTGTAAATAGCAATGGTCATGATGTCGGGCTTAAACGAGAGCCTTGTAAGTATACTTTTCCTTCATTCATGCATTAAGTTTTTCTTTAAATAGTATTTCGTAATTTGACACTTCATTCTGTTGTTTCATTTTCTGTATTTTGCTGTTCTGCATACAGCAACTAAGGCATCAAAGCTGAAAAGGGAGCGTGTAATGGATGATTTGAAATTGGCACCTCTCAAGAAGGTCCTAAAAGTAACCAGTGGGACTCCCAAGCAAGCAGCATGTAAGCCAATTCCAGTAAGAAAGATGCAATCCAGTAAATCCAGGAAACTAAATCCTTGCCCCAAATCTAGTGGATGTGCCCGGGTTTCAATTAATGGCTGGGAATGGCATAGATGGTCACTAAATGCAAGTCCTGTTGAAAGAGCCCGTGTTAGGGGAGTTAAATATGTTAATACTGAGCATCGAGGTTTGGATATTAATACATCACAGTGGTCAAATGGAAAGGGTCTTTCGGCAAGAACTAATAGGGTGAAGATGCGCAATCTTGCTGCTGCTGCTGAGGGTGCTGACCTTATGAAAGCTACTCAATTAAAGGTGATTTCTGAATAAAATCTTGTGTGCGAATATATTTAAAGTCCTTTTGAACATTACATTGATATACTATTACACGGTAGGCAAGGAAAAAGCTTCTACGCTTCCAGCGGAGCAAGATACATGATTGGGGTCTTGTTGCATTGGAGCCGATTGAGGCAGAAGACTTTGTTATTGAATACGTTGGAGAACTGATTCGTCCCAGGGTATGTTTTACTATACTCTTGTTGCTTTATCACTTGAATGATTGTGTGCATGTGTTTTTTTTTTCGTTGGGGAGGGAGTGCCTCTTTTCTCTTTGTATTCATTACTTAGTATTCTGACTTTGCAGATATCTGATATACGTGAACGTCATTACGAGAAGATGGGAATTGGCAGCAGTTATCTTTTTAGGCTTGATGATGGTTATGTGGTTAGTAAACCAACACTATTGTGAATTTATTTTTGATGATGCTTTTTCTTGTTTTATATTTTATTTAGGCCCTTATTTTAGGTATGTATAGCATGCAGCCTGGAATATTCTATATGAATATGTTGATTGTGGTGATTGATTAATCTTAGTGGCAAAGTGCAGTCTGATCCTAACCTAATTAAAACAACACTTTTTTGGGGGTGGGGGTGTAATATTTGCACAGAAACATTTTACCAGTATTTCTCTTATTTAATACTTTATGGACTAGTCTCTGGTCAGGAAATTTTTGGCTGTTTCGTTCTATAGCACGGAACTTGGCATTTTCTTCCAGATTCACTAATAATACATATTTCTTCGGCTCCCATGCATGGATGGATCTTTTACTCTTTTTTCTGCTGTTGTATTCTTAAAGTTATTTGTGCACAACTAGAGCAAAGTAGCTATTGTTATTGGCTAATATTTTCTTTCTGAAAATGTGTAGGTTGATGCTACAAAACGTGGGGGGGTTGCTAGATTTGTAAACCATTCTTGTGAGGTAGCTATATTAGATTATAATGCAATGTTATATCTCATACAGTTATTTTGATTTTGGATCTCATAATATGAATTAATTGTGTTGCAGCCTAACTGCTACACCAAGGTTATCAGTGTTGAGGGTCAAAAACGAATTTTCATTTACGCAAAACGGCATATAGCTGTGGGTGAAGAAATTACTTACAATTACAAGTTCCCTTTGGAGGAGAAAAAGATTCCTTGCAACTGTGGTTCAAAAAAGTAAGAGTCATGGACATTCATGCATGCTCTGGATGTTGTGGTCTTATTCATGATTTTACTTTCTGTTTATACCAAGGAAAAATTTACTCTTTCCTTATATAGTCATAAAGTCTATTTACAAAAGGCAGGCTGCTTCAGAGTAATATACACAACTTATGATTATGTATGCTACTAATTTTGATATCTTTTATCCAGGTGCCGTGGATCATTGAATTAGGAAGTGATTTCAGTTGTCCTGATGAGAGTAATATAGACAATTTTTGCTTAAATGGAGTTTTGTAGTTGGATTCATGCTCAGGCGTTATCATCATTCAAAGTTTTCGCTGCCCATTCATTGAGTTAGGTGTTACATGTCGTTGGGGTTGAAGTATACTATCCCAGAGGTATAGTTTTGTGTTTCTCATTCGTTAATTCCTTGTACGTGATTACAGCTCTTGTCATGCATGAAGTGCAGTTGTACTAAGTTTCAGTTTTCTGACTCTCATCTTTTATAGTCTTATTACATCTGCAATTCATTCGTTCTATTTCACCCCCTTGTTTGGTGTGTATCTATACATGTGGAGCATGTAAGGTACTTGAGGATTGTTCAATAACTACTGATCATATGGTCCTTAAGAAGTTCGAGGCTGCAGGAGGGTATTTTAAATTTTCATCTTTGTTGGCAGTCTGCATTCAACATGCCATTATATTGGTTTAATGCTTGTAATTAGAGATTATTAATGAATGTGTTTACTAAAAGTTACTTAATCTTGTGTTGATGTAGTTTTGTATGATTGGAGCTGGGATGGTTCTTTCTAGATACAGAACATCCCCCTTGCCGTGATGTTTGAATCTTAGCTGGATACTGTACATAACAAGACAGATGAGTCACGGCAGAGCCCTTCGGCTGGGGTCAGCATCAATTGTATGTTTCTGAATCACAAAACTATTCAAATAAAGCCGAACAGTCTATGTTATCAGTTTTTAAATACTGTTTTGTGTATACATAACTTGATTGTATGTACTGTAATGTAAACAAGGTTTTGCTCCAAAATTTTGTGGAAAGTCACTGTATTTACATGAAAAAGTTCGTACTTGTCAATTTGTGTTTTTTTTTTTGGGGGAATAATGTTCACAAGTTTGAGAAACTGAATATATATGAGGGTTCATGCCTAATTCGGTTTGGGTAAAGTGCGGTTTTGCTCCCTGAACTATAAGGCAATTACCCCCTGAATTATTTTGTCTGCCGATTTAGTCCCTCAACTCATAATAAATAGTCAATTTCCCCCTTACTGTTAAGTTTATCTAATTTCATCAATTTTTCTGTTAATAACAAGGGCAAATTTGTAATTCTAACTTAAAATTCATAAAAATATTGTAAATAATTAACTTTGAGAAGAAAAAAAAAATCTTTGGGGGAGAAGAAATCAGTGGGAGTTGGGGTTCTGTGGGGAGAATAATTTTTTTCTTCTGAAAGTTAATTATTTACAATATTTTTATGAATTTTAAGTTAAAATTACAAATTTGCCCTTGTTATTAACAGAAAAGTTGATGAAATTAGATAAACTTAACGGTAAGGGGGAAATTGACTATTTATTACGAGTTGAGGGACTAAATCGGCAGACGAAATAATTCAGGGGGGTAAGTTCGAATTGCCTAATATTTCAAGGGGCAAAATGGCTAAAAATCCATTGGGTTTTAATCAAATTTGTTTTACTGTGCCACTAGCATTTACAACTTTTAATGGGGCGAAGTACCAAGTTTGTTCTACCAAGATTTTGACAATCATTTTCCTGCCAAAAATAGAGAATTTCCGATGTGACTTGTACAAGTCTTTTGTTACAGATGAAGCATGGGTGGCAGGAAATTGATGCGAGTTTGATATTCTTTCAGGCTGTGAATCACTGTTGACATCAAAGATTGGATGGATGATGTGAGCATCGTGACCACCATTACACACACACTGAGAGAGTTTTGCCTGCTTGTCAAAGATTTTCTGACCCATGTGCATTCTTGTAGATTTCTCTATGTTGCAGATGAGTTTCTCCCCTTTAGAAACTGTAAATTAGTTAGTTAAATGTTTTCCTGCTTACATAACAAATTTTGGAACATCAAAACTCTTGTATAAACATGCATTATTTTAATTTCATTCAATTAATAAAAAGTTTAATCATCTATACTGGCTCGAATGCGTATGTGGGTAGTTTAGAGTTAATGGTATAAATCTACCTTCGCATTCAAGAAATGTGAAGGATAATTCCAATATGTTGCCCTAGTGTTTATTAGGACAAGCTATCTTGTTTCACCTTACTTGGACTCTGAGTACCTCTTGTGGCATGGATTTCAACCTATTTACAAGTTGCTAAACATAAATCTTGAGCAGCCATGATACGTTCGGGATTGATCTCGAGCAGCTTTGTTGGATCGCTTTCCAACAATCAAATTGTTATTTGGGTTCCTAATCAAAATAGAAAGAAACGTATGCATGTTGGTGGTGTATTTTTACTCTTCTGGGATGTAGCTTCTAGGATCTTGTATGGGTTGCAGAGTGGAGAACTTCTCTTAGAAGTTTGGGAAAAGTGCCCAAATCGGACGTTTAGTTGCTTGGTAATTTTAGTTGGTAATGTTGCTTGGTAATTTAGTTGAAATTTTTCTAAATTTTTTTTTTAATACAATGGTTGCATGGTAAATTTAGTTGCAAAGGGTGGTAATTTTAAAGCTTGAGAGTGAAATTGTTCCACAATAATCTGGCTAATTGGTTTGCAATGCCTTTTTTAACCAATAGTTAAAAGACCAAAGTCGGTTGCTTCATGGTGGTGGATATTCATATGTGATGTGCTATCCTTTATAAATTTATGCAGCATGATTTGTCCATTCCCTCCCTTTAATATTTGTCTGCTTTCATTTGCTTTTATTTGTTTTATGGTTGCAGGAGTAGGATCAATTTAAGATAACAAACCACTTTAGCTGCTGGGGCGGATGCCTTTTGTGTCCTCTGGTATGTATTTTCTTTTTCATGTGTTGTCTTCTCTTGGTTTTCAGCACCAATCAATCATCTTGGCTTCTTTGCCTTTAGAGCCAGCGGAGTACAAATTGGTAATTGTCCTATATGGTTTAACGTAATAATAACATGTGATGAAATGTTTAACAAATCACTTAATTACAATCATAAACTTGTTGCCAACATAATATCACTTAACAACACTTTTTGGTCAGTAATTGAAGGGTTACATACACTTTTGGTCCATACCTTGCTCACATTTCAATGGGTCCAGGCCTCTTCAATTTGGTTAATTTGATCCATGTGTTTTAATCCGTTAACAATCAAATTCCTCCCAAACGGGCTTTAAGTTTACGCGGTAAATTACACATTTGGTTCCTTCAAGGGAGAACAACACTTATGAGCTCCTTCACATATAGTTGACCGAAAAGACCTAGATTTGTCAATGGATGAACTCCAGGAAAAGAAAAAGGAAAAAAAAGAAAAAGAAGATTGTTAACGGATTATAAAACATGGAAACCAAATTGGCCAAATTTAAAGTGCAAGGACCAAAATTGAAATTCTACCTAAACAAAAAAAAGGACCAAAAATGTCTTCAATCCTTAAATCAAACAGTTGATGTGTGTGGCATCTTCTTGGCGCCCAGCTGGTCAAAGTGAGGGCGTTCATAATGAGAATAATATAAACTGGTGTACTCTAAACGCAAATTTGAGTTTCAAGTTATTATGCGTGACTGGTATTTTTGTCATTTTGGAACGAGTTGTCAGACTGCCAGTGTAATGTGGACAACATGGTCATTTCACATGGTTCAAGTAATCATATATGTGATAAGCATACGTGGGTTAGTCAGTTGGCTAGGGCAGTTAACCCGTCTCCTTGCACTAAGTTGGAATTCCCTCCTTATAGAGTAGATTAATAGTTAGACTATTGCTCGTATTGAAAAAAAAAAGTATAATAAAATTTTTAGCAAATGAGAGCAAAAAAAAAAAAGTAAATGTTTTTTTTATTATAGTCTAAATAAAAAAATTACGGTTACTTCACAAGTGTATATGGGTTTTTTTGTAAATGTTCCTTGAGTGGGATCCACATTTTTGTTTTTGCTATTTTATTATAGGCCTGATGCTTTCATCAATGTTAAATGATCTTTTACGTTACCAGCAGTGTGTCCTTTTTATTATAGTCTTGGTCAATGGTTATGACAAAAAGGTCAACGCGGTCAAAATGCTCGAGGTTGTACTTGATGCTTTCATGTTGGTTTGGCTTTGCTTTGCTCCTACGTGTTCCCATTTTAAGGCGTGTCCACCGAGTAAATTTTCAGTTTCACCATCATAGTGTCACTGCTAGTGTTACTAATTTCATTCATGCTATCATACATGTATCTATTTATTATTAAGGTCATGTTTGGTGACTGAGATTAGATTAGATTGGATTGGAAATGATAAGTGTTATTCGTTAACACTATGTATCCCACCAATGCCTTGGGTATTGGGTTTAAGATAAAGGGATTGAAGTAGCGGGATTATGTATTCCACCTTCTTGGTAGGGTAAATCATCCTACAAAAATGCACTAGTGATTGGGATTGCATTGGGTAATGAGGTAGAATTGGATTGCTTTGGATTAAATTGGATTAGAAATGATAACATTAATCCAATGATATGTTTGGTACTACACTTTATTAAGGGGTTGGATTAATTGAACTGTGCTATTACATGGCTTAGTAAGTTTAGATATAATCCAATCTAACTTAATCCCAATCTTTTGGCAGGATTCATAATCCTACTACATTTGGCCCTTGTAGGATAAAGACATTATCCAATCCATGTTGTTTTTAGGCCATCAAACATTTAACTAGGATTATGAATCCTATCCAGATACATAATCCAACTCACCAAACAGGCCCAATAAGATTATCTTTTGTCCTCTCTACAATCATTTTTGTGCCCCAAACATTGTATTGGATAAAGCTAATCCGATCCTACTACTTATCCTACCCACTAAATGAATATACCTCAGGTTCATGACATAGTAATGATGTTATCTACCGTATTATAACATGTAAATTAGTAATATCGTGTCGCGTTGTGACTGTTATACTCAAAAATTTCTCAGAGCAAAGCATTTATATATCACTATGTTTATTATAGTGTAGATTCTATATTGTACGTATATCAATACAGTATGTCAAGATTATGTGGTATATACTCACGGTACGTTAAAAATCAACACAATTTCCAAAGAATTTGTTGTTTCAATTACTTGAATGAATAGCAACTCCGCCTGTGTCTTAATGTGTATAAGGCACAGCCGGTCCCAAGCCCGGATAAAGGAGGAGGGTTATCATAAAGATGCAATGCAAAAGAGTTTCGGGTCTTGGTCTTGTCTCTTGTGAATATTATAGTGTTCTCTCACAAGCTGATTACTTGTCTGGAGTTTTTGTTTTGGGCTCATGAACTTGTGTTTTAGCAATTCACTAATTTGATTTGTGTCTTTTCGATTTAGTCAATTTGCCTATGCATTTGTTTCCACAAACTAATGTAGTACATTCCGTCTAGTTGGCATTAGAGAAGGCATGTGACGCGCACGTGTGGCGAGTTCTATTTATGGGTAGACGTTTGGTGGCTAGGGCTAGACAAAATTGGGGTTGAGTTCAGTCCGGTCCGGTCCAGTCCGACAAAGTCCCAATCCTAGAGAGGAGATTTGTTGTCCCTTCTAATCCTCACGAAATGAAAAATCTTTCAACTATAGTTTGATTTTTTAAACTTCAATATATATTGAATCTTGTGAGTTATCCAATTCAGTCCTAGGCACTAAATGTGGCCACTAAGAAATGCTTATCAATTCTGTTCTTTTGTTTGGTATGTGGATGAATGGAAATTAAATTTTATATCATATATAAAATTATACTTGCAATAGTATGTTTAATTAGTGGTGGGAGTAATATGGTATTTAAAGAACCCTAGTAAACCATAACTATAAGAGGTGCATACCTAAGAAAGAAATTCCCCAGTAGAGTATGAAATATTCATGTAACATGAACCACATTTTCAAGAATGTATTTAAGATGATGAAATATTGTATCTTCAAGTGAGTGTTATTAAAGAGTGATTATTCTCTTAAATGTATTATCCTCTAATGAGTTTTTGGAGCTCTTATAATATCTGCAATCCCATTTTTTCAGAATACAAGTTATTTGGAGTTGCTCTTACCATTTTGAGAAATTTATAATAAAATTCATTTCTTGCATTGATTTTATATATAAACACTAAAAGCTATAAATTGAAGGAAAAAAAAACCCCAAAAAGTACTAGCTGATGTGTAAATAACCTTTATTATCCTTGCATTATGCTTTTTAGGAAAAAAAATAAAAAAACTCTGATGGTAGTGATGTAACTTTTAGGTTTTTCAAGGCTTGTATAGTATATTGAGTCTATTTGAAAAGTCAAAATGGATTTTTTTTTTCATAAGATTTGAGTATTGTAGAGCTTTTATATATTTTGGGCCATACTTTTGTGTTTATATGTGAAAAGCCCTACTGTTTTCCCATACTCTAAGAATAAATGCATTAAAAATATTTTTCTACTGTTTACCTAATAACTAGTAAACTCACTAGCGCAATCTCTTATATTGCAAGACAAATTTCTAAGTTTTAAAAGAAAATTGTGACGAAAATAGTGTTAACTTTTTATTTCTAAGTCAACATCATGTCATACTTGTGTGAAAATAAAATGGTTTAGAGGTTCGGATATCATCCTAATTGCATTATCGACGCCACAATCCCAATCACATATTGCACCAAGTAATATCTTCTCATTCCCTAACCAAAGAGGCCAACGAGACTTTACATCATAGCTCCTCCAGTACGAAGCCTTCAACAAAATCTAGTACATGAAAGAGAGTATGGTATGGGAAATATTGAAGCGGAGAAAAAAAAAATGTGCTAGCACTTTTCTTTCACTAGGTAGACATGGAACAATTGTTTACGATTGTCAACATGGCGCATAAATACACGAAGACTAAAAGTGTTCGGTGCAAAGTATTTAATTTTGAGTGTTGTTAAACGAACTCTAGAATTAAGTGAGTACACTTTACTACCAAGTTATTTATTGAATTACTAATTTATCCTAATATAAAATGACCAAAAAGGATATATGAAATTGTGAAGCAAATATAATTTTAATAAGTATATCATACTTACCATATTCAACCATAATCAAACGTAGAGAAGTTTTCGTATTGCTTGGTGCCCACGACGAACAACGCCGCGAGCATTGGTGGAGGCGCAAGGAAAGGCATTTCAATGCGCTCTATTAGAGCATCCACAATCAAGCTCTCTATTTTTTAGTTAAAATTTAGCTAAAAACAATAAAAAGCTATTTTAGGAGCTCTCTATAAAATTTCAACTCCAACCATACTCCCTAGTTTAAAGAGTCATAAATGTTTTTAATATTTTTTAATTCAATTTTTGAATAAAGTGTAGACACAAAACCAACAATAAAAAATAATTGACATTAAATAAATGCTTGAAATACTATTAAATATAGAAGCATTTAATTATAGGGAGTCACTAGGAGGCTCTTCTCTCTCCTCAGATTTAGGAGCTCCTAGAGGTCTCCCTATTTTAGGAGCTAGATAGGGAGCATGGTTGGAGGTAGGTTTTTTTAATTCCTCCCTAAATTTTAGCTAAGGAGGTGGTTTAGGGAGGCCATTGTGGATGCTCTTACTTCCCTGTCTAAATGCTCAAAAATGAATCGTGAAAACCAAGGTAAGATTATATGATATTTACCGGCCTTCTACAAAATCGCCCTCGTTAGTCCTCTCATCTCCTCTCTAGCCACGGAAAGGTCCATTTTAAAACTCTTTTAGAAGAGCCAGACATAGTTCGATCGAATGTCCTCAGTCTTGCTAAATGGGTTCTCATTAGAAGAAGCCGTCTCTGTGTATATATCCATATGTTGCATATATGCATCTTGTGTTGTCAATGTAACTACCAATCCTTTGGTGTTGCTCTTTGTATTATTTTCTTTTAGCACCTTTATTTGCTTAAGGCCTCTATTTTTTTCCAAGTTTCAAAAGGTTTCTTTTTATATTTTTGGTTTAATCCTTTTTGAGTTTTCAATGTGTAAACTTGGGATGGTTTCAAAAAAGAAAAAAGCAAATCAAGTAGTTTTCAATGTGTAAGCTAGAGAACACGAATGGGAATTGGATCAACGACCCCCACTAGTTGATATAATTTCTGATTTTGAAGGTATGTGATTACGGATTTTAAGGTGGACCTACATGTTTTTTCATTTCTTATGTGTTAGTAAATATGTGGAAAGTAAGGAATTGAAATCATTCCCTTTCCTCCCATACCTGCTGCTAGCAAGTAAACATGATTGGAATCAAAATAATGAGCTGGATTTCGATTACGGATTACTCATGTGTTTACTTCACATAAAAGATGAAAATGCAAGTGGGGCCCACACATTCCTGATTTTGGAGGAATTGGACTCGTGGGTTGGAGGTGGTATTATAATTCGTAAAAACTAACCCATCAAAAATCCATATTTTTTTATCCATTATATCCTCACAAAATTTATAAACAAAGGATCCCACATCATTAGAAAAAGAAATGAGTTACATATAAATAAATAAAAATCATCTTCATAATCATATACTTTCATTAGATTGACACTAATAGAATGCCTTTTTCTTTTTTTTTTTTGGGAAAATTAACATTATATTTCTATTGGTTACAAGAGCTTTTATAGTTAATCATTAGCATAACTGCTTCTAGACTCAACTACACAAAAGATCCTTCCCATCACCCTAATTTCCATTCCTACTTTCTCAATCCAAGAACTCGAATCTCAAGTCATAATATGTCTACATTAAACAAATAATATCAATAATATCATTATTTAACAAATTTAAACAATCATACAATATTCACAAATTTTAATTAAATTAATTTATGTAAAGGGTCCCGAGAACCCACCACCTCGATTTGTCTAGTTGGAATTAGAGAAGGCATGTGAAGTGCACCTGTGGGTAGTTCCATTTACCCTAGACGTTTGGTGGCTAGGACCAGAAAAGATTGGGGTTCAGTCCATTCCTATCCAACAAGGTCCCAAATCTGGAGAGGAGATTTGTTGTCGCAAATATATAGTTTTCAAACGGACTATTAATTTTTCCAAGGAAATTGAACATGAATGGTAGTTTTTTTTTTAAAATTTAATTTTTTCTCTTCATCTTTTACCATGTTCATGAATCATTTTTCTAACATAAAGTTTGGGTCTCTTTGTAATTTTTTAGCCCTATACAAAGGATGAGATCCTAAGGAGTTGGAGATGGACCTAAAGATTAAGAGTAGACTATTTGGATCGTGAAATGGCTTGGTGTACAATTTTCATGATCAAAGATGAGAATGTAAGATTTATGATTCAATATTTGCAAATATTGGCCACGTTCAGTTTCTAATGATAGGAGTAATATAGTAATAATAAACCATAACAGTGGAAGCAAATATTTTGGCCTTCAATCACGAGGCTTAACATGGACAAGAAGAATATCTCCTAGGTCAATAATTGGGGAATTATTTAGACCTTAAAAGGGAGATATTTATCATCAATTATGAATTTGATTCTAATTAAAATCCTTAATTGACTCAATCTCTCCATTTAGGGGAAATAATATTTTCTTTCCAAATAGGCAAATATTCTTCGCAAAACCCTAGCAGACAAGGAGCCTATAAATACATGGCTACTTCCAAGGCATGAGTTAATTCCAAAAAACCCTACTAAAACTCTCTTTTTCCCTCTTGCCGCCACCCTTCGGGTGTGGTCCGTTGATCTTTATTTGTTTTACAGGGATTGAGGAAGAGAAGAGAGAAGGAAACCTAAGGGAAAAGAATCAACCCGCAAATATTCTCCGTGCAGAAATTTGTTCAAACAAATTGGTGCTTTCATTGAGAGCAAGAGTTATACTTAACGTGTGTTTTAAGATCAAAGGACTTGTTTCCTCTATTTGATCACTCAACCAAAACCTTCCAAACAACCACGGTTAGAAGCAAGATCGCAGCGACGACTCAATCTGCGACGTATCCGAGCCTCCACGACAGCATGACACCAAGGTAGCAGCCACCTTCCGCTGCCGGAGTTACGGCTCCACATGCCACCACCGGCTCCATCTCCTCGCGGCCCCGTGGCCATGAGCACTGCTGCTGCACCCAATTCCAGTGCCTAGCCCATGGCTCAGCCCTTGCAGCCACATGATTTTATGGCCAGTCCTAGTGGCCACCATCTCCATGGCCTTGTGGCCGGATTTGACTCCACTCTCCAAGGTGACACCATGACGCACGACGCAGCGCAACCTACGGTGGAACCACCACTCGTGGAGATCCCATAACATTCGCAGGTCACGGTTGCAACATCCTGATCTACTTTAAATATTATTTAATTAGTTAATTATGAAATTGCATTTTTCCCTTTGGATAGGGGAATATTAATCACTTTATGTTCTGAAAGGAATTTGGGGAATTGAGTGGCACCGTTGCGTCAAGTTCATTAATACGAGTTTGTAGACAGGCCGCACGCTCAACTACGAGTTATAACGATCGGGAAAAAAATCTAAAAACAAAAAAGACATAAAGGTAATTTTGAACCCTAGAAAACCCGATTTTACCCCTCCCCTCGCGCATCATTCTCCATTTCTTTCTTTCTTTCTCTCTCTCTCTCTCTCTCTCTCTCTCTCTCTCTCTCTCTCTCTCTCTCTCTCTATCTCATTTAGCAAAGCCAGATCTTTTCACCGGTAATTCGTCACCGTTCGACCACGATCTTGGGCTCGATGGAACCGCCTCAACCTCCTCTACCAAATCCACCCCATCTCTCAGCCGAAAAACCAATCAATCAACGATGGTATTGATTGGAAGCTTCAGCAAAATGGCCACCGTCGCCATCGACTATTCCAGCCACTCCAGGTCGTGCCACCACTTGGAACATGTAGCTCTCCTCTCCCTTTTTCCTTCACCTAAGGTTTGTGACGACATTGGTGGCTATAGCTGTCGTTTCGAGCTCGAGAAATTCCGGCCAACACCCTCACCGGTTTGGCCTTGATTGACCTAGTTCCAGCCACTTTTTAGATGGGGTCCAAGACTAAAAATGACTCCCCTAGTTGTGTTGAATCTATGGGTATATGTATTGGTAGGTGATTTGGAGTTTTTTCTATCGCTAGAAATTACTCAAGGCACCCGCCCTCCGGGGGTGGGTGGCAGCCCGTTGAGTTCTAAAATTTTTCCTAAGTTATCCTGAGCATGACGGCATACTCGGATTAAGAATAGTTTACTGTTTGACTATTGAACGGATATTACGCCTATTAGGCGATATCCAGGTTCGATAGGTTCAAACCGTTCGATCGGTCCCATTTTCAATTATTTCATACCCCGTACCTCTAGGATTGTGTAGGAACTTGTGGTTTGAGAATCAGAGTCCCGGATACTCCGAATCAACGATTTTAGGGTTAGGCGAATCGATTGCCGTCCGATCATGCGATCGAGAGCGATCCGACTGCTTGATCGAGACCAAACCTTTGGGACTTGTTAAGTAGACCTTGTTGGACTTATTCGAACTTTTGGATCAAAAATCGGAGGTTGTAATCCCGTGGGCCCGGTTGACCAATATGGGAAGTTTGACCGCACAGTTGACCACGGGTCTTTCGAGACCGTCTCGTCCTTTGGATAGTACTAGAATGGCCCTAGAAACTCGGGTTTTCAATTAACGTCGTGGTTGAGTACGTTTATTAATTGAATATCGATATTATCTCAAATAGGTGTTTAGGCTCCGAGTAGCCAACATGAGGGACTCTCGCAGGGTCGAGCTAGCTTGGACTTTTTGTAAGTGGACATTTGTTTTTAAATGTGCATAGTTTTTTCAAATATTGAAATGCTTGCATTAATGAAGTTATGGAATTTTATTAACGGGCTAGTCCCGGCTTTTACTATGGGATATGAGATTTCTGGAGTTTTTTGGTGATGTTAGGTTTGGAAACTTGTTTGATGTGGTTCATGAAAATTATAAGATTTTATGCATGTTGTGAGTATGCTATTATTGGCACTGTTTACTAATGATAAGGTAAATGGAATTCGATTATAATGTCTGGACATTGAGATTGGTAATGGTATATATTGATGGTTGGGATATTGAGTTCACCATGATATGTACCTCCCCTTTTTGGTTTGGATGATAACCACACGTGCGATGAGGGATGCCGACATGTGGTGGTGATGATGATTATGATGAGGGCACCCTTGACCGGGTGTGCCGTATGCCTTGACGAGCAGTCTGCGGGCATAAGACTTGTATTCAGCTGCACATTGATGCGATGCCGAGGTGTATGCTGGGAGCGAAAGTCCCCCGGTTGGACGGCTCATCCCTAGTCACATGGCCAATGCGATGCTGGCCTGTGGACTAGTCAAACAGTCCCCGTGTTGAATTGTTTCCCTTGGTACATAATGATGGTGTATGGATATATATGTGTGTGTGTGTGTGTGTAATAGGTACAAAGGTGAGAGAAAGAGAGTGTGTGTGTATAGATATTATAGAAATGGGCTTGCTAGAATTTATGGATAATTATTAAGTTATGGTATTTGGAAATTGGCTTTTTATGAACTTTATGGTTTAAAAAAAAAAGAACTACGTGCAGCTTGATCCCTCAGTAAGGGTACATAGGGAACCTAGGTGTAGCTGCAAAATAATATATTTCTGTTTTGCTTTGAATTTTAAGTGCGTCATTGCATTCTTGAGAAGAAAGGTCTTTTTGAATTTCTATATATTATATATATTGGGCATATGAGATTACAAAGGATTTCAAATCAAAGTATAGTATGGGATTATGGTGGGGTTAGTATGTTCAAATAAAATTATATTCAAAACTTTCCTTTTGTCCACTCACATTTCTATTTTGCGCCCCCCAGGCCATAGCTCGAGGGGGCTAGTAAAATCAAGCCAAGTCACCTTCCCCGTTCTTTCCACATCATTGTTGGATACTTGTTTATTTTCCTTTAAAATACTGTGGTTATGTAAATTAAAGAAGAAATTTCTTAGATTGCTATGATGTCACCCATGTAGGGTTGGATTTGAGGACGGAGGCCCATTTTATAAAGTTGTGCTTATGATTGTTTGTGCTGTCAATTGGGATAGTTATATCGTGATGTTTTATAGGTGAAAATTTTGGGTAAATGTCCGTTTTTCAGGGGATACTTTGCTGAAATTTTGGTAGACGTCTTGACCCTTGTTATTAATTGTATGGGGAAGATGGTTAATTTAGTGAGTGGGCCCAGCATTGGTGGGATGTCGAAAGGGTAACAAGGTTCGACATGGATTTCGAGGGAGAATTCAAGTCGGGTCCTATCAATGGCCATTTTGGCTCAGTTTTGGAGCAACTACAACCATTCCCTTTTTTCTACCGTACTCAACGTGTGCTCCAGTGTATACCTCCAATGAAACCCTAGTCCGCGTGCAATTGGGCTCCACACAATTCTCTCCTCTTGATCCACGCAGTCAAGTAGACCTTAGTCTTAGAGTCAACCAGCTGAATCAAAGAGTAGACGACCAAAACAACATGGTTAGACAGCTTATTAGGCAGATTGACTTGGTTCAAGATCTTGGCCTTGGATCCCAAGGTGAAGAGAGAATGATGGAGGAATGCACCGATAGGCATTTAGGGAGGTCCCAAGCAGGTCTAGCAAGAGCAAGCAGGCAAAGAAGAGGATAAGAACGTGTTGTTCAGCGCCCATACATGTCGCAAGCATCCACAAGCCTCATTCTAAGCCGATCAACCATTCGTTCGAGATTAGGTCTAATGACCAATGTGCTCAAGAAGTTGGGCCCGTGATCCGATGTCCACGAGCATCCTCATAAAGTATGTGGCGATAGACGCTCACTTGCCTGCTCAAGGAAAGCTAACTCATAGCGACAAGCAGCACAGGATCCCTCGCAAGCTCAGTCCACCAATATGCCTCGCATGTAGGACAATCGAGGAGATCAAGCCCCGAGAGTCAACGATGAAGTCAATTTACGACGCCTGAGTCATGGAAGCCACCGACGTGAATCGCAAGCCTTGCCAGCAGAGGACGTCGAAATGCTGGTTTATGACCGCTCCACACCGTTTTTCACATCATTCAAAGGGGATTCCGATACTGAAAGCCATCTCAAGCATTTTAAGAGTGTCATGATCTTCTACAAAGCTGAAGATGCGCTGATGTGTAAGGTGTTTGTGATGACCCTACTAGGAGTGGCTCAAGATTGGTTCCATACACTATCATCTGGGTCGATCAACAGCTTCAAGGAGTTGGCCCTTGTCTTGAAAAAGAGTGCACCTTATACCAAACGATCAAGAAACAAGCTGACCACCTATTCAACATGCGCAAGAGGCCCGATGAGTTCCTCAAAGACTACATGAACAAGTTCAAAGCAGAGAAAGCTAACATCAAGGGATGCGATGATCTAATCTTGTCCTTAGCATTTAAGAAAGGATTTCCAAACGAGCATAACCTGTATCACAAGTTGACTATCGCTCCCAGCCAGACTCTAGTAAAGGTCTTTGCAAACGCAGACCGCTACGCACTTTGGGATGACGATCGAATCTCTGCGAAAAAAACTGCCAAGCAAGTCGATCAACCGCCCGAGGAGGCAAGCCAGAGAAGAGACAGATCCAACAGTAGGAACTAGGCAGGGAAGCGTAAAGCACAAGTTCATGGTTTCTCACCAGCAGATGAAGGCTACACATAGTTCACCATCCCAATACATTAGATATTTGCCCAAGTGAAAGACAAACCCTAGCTGAAGAGACCATTACCTTTGAAGGGAGATCCTGATAGGAGATTCACCAACAAGTATTGCGCCTTTCATGGAACTCACGGACATGAAACGGTCAACTTCCGAGAAGAGTTGGTCAAAGATGGCCACTGCACATAGTTCGTAACAAAGAAGGCCATCCAGCCGATCGAGGTTGACATTGATGGTGTTATAGACTTGAACTGGGTTCATGTTCGTACTAATGCTATCGATAATTAGACCACAAAAATATAAAATCAATGAAATTTGTTTTTTATTTTAATATTAAGGAATATTATAAGTTAAAAGAATTTTACTGTTTTATTAGTGGTCTTATAGTGTTCGGCAGCCAACTCTCGAATGTGTTTGACGTTGTATGATAGTGTATTATGGTGTACCAATGGTATTTTTGATAGTTAAATAGGGTGTACTTAGTTAATTTTGCATTTTTGTTTAAAAAATATTTGGTTGTACTTAGATAATATAATGTACTCAGTTAATTTTTGGGTTCGTTTAACAATACCTTTTGTTTAAATGTTATTTTCTATATTTTATTTTAATTATTTTTAAATATTAAGAATATTTTATTATTTTTTTGTCTATGTGGATGTGAGTCCACTTTGCCACGTCACCCGCTTAGATTCATGTGTATGAAATGTCACATCCGTAGCACGATATTGTCCGCTTTGGGACTTGCCCTCACGGTTTTGTTTCTAGAAACTCACGAGCAATTTCCCAGTGGGTCACCCATCATGGGATTGTTCTAGTCCAAACTCGCTTAACTTCGGAGTTCGCATGGAATCCGAAGCCAGTGAGCTCCCAAAAGGCCTCGTGCTAGATGGAGGTAGGTATGTAAATATAAGGCACATCACCCCTCTCCATTGGTCGATGTGGGATGTTACATGAAATTACAAAAATACCCATGTCACATCATCAAAATTAAGGGCAACATGGGACATCAAACGTTGGTCAAGGGAGAAAAGTGGCTCACTTTATCTTCCAAGGACAAAGTGAGATTTGACTATAGTTTCATGACCATTACAGTAAATAAGCCTATTTTTCACTCTACATCTACCTCGTCTCTTCCAAAAGCAGTTATGTGAAGACATCCATTTTTGTAAAAAAAATTAATTACATACCAAATTTTTACTTACCTTACATTTCTAGTAGAGTGTTGCTATTTCCATCTCATCCCTATTTTCTCACCCACCTTATTTTCTCACATGTAAATTTGAAAAAACACAAACTTATCTTTCCATCCACCATTATTCTTAAAAATACCATTTAATTATTAATTCAAGTAAATTTTCTTTATTAATCATTAGTAGTTGAGATATGAATAATCAAGTTGTGTTTGACTGATTAATATATTAGTCTAATATATTGGTAAGTATTTCATTCTTTAATCATATCAATTTTTTTATAATTATTTTAAGAATCAATATATTCGCATCCACCCCCACCTCCCACCCCGTCACTAATTTGATTTTTCCACCCCAACACCCACTCCTTCTTTGCTGGCAAAAGCCCAAAATAAAAGATGATGACCATGTCATATTTTTTATTTCTTTTACAAAAACCCAAATTGCAGAGAGGGTGGAGCTAGAATTGAGACATAAGATTGGGGGTGGGCTAGACCGTTAACACAACATGAATTCGCACGAAAAAATTAGTATTCGGGTCGAGGCTTAATGGGTTGTATTGAAAACGGGTGGACCCGTTAAGTTAAGCTAACGGATCGTGTCATGTGAATTCGCCAATACCCGTTACCACTAGTTAAGAGTAGGGGTATTTTTGTAATTTTCATGTCTTTTTTTCTTTTTCTTTTTTTGTTTTCCCCTTCTTTCTTCTCTTGCTTCTGCCTTCACCGACTCTTTTATGCTCCAACTCTCTCTCTCTTCCATTCTCCCACCATGCCTAATACAAAACTTGATAAGAAGTTATCAAACCGCAGCTATTTGGTACGTGATTAGAACTAAGTTTTCAATTCGTAAGTATGATTGAGATGCTTGCTTGCTCTGATCTTTATACATCTTGAATATTATAAATTGATATGGGCAATTGAGAAAATCAGAAAACTTGCTGTAAGCTCTAAGCACAGAGGGGAAAAGCCTTGAAGAGAAGAAAACATTGCTAACTAAGTGTGCCGCCACTACACTTTCTTCAAAGCTTATTTGGTGGAGAAAATGAGGTTTTATTTTTGCATCCATAGGCTGCGCAGGTTTGATTTTTTAAAATTTCAGTTTTATTATTTTATTCTTTATTTAAAAAAAATCTTAACGGGGTCGTGACTCGTGTCATGTTATTCACATGTTATTCGTAAAGTATAACAGGTCGTGTTTGTGTCGGGTATTTTCTACCTATTAACTGAACTGGTCATGTGTTGTCAACCCTTTAAGAAAAACAGGTTGACACAAACACGACACGAAAACCGCAAACACAAGGCGTTTGCTAGGTCTACTGCAATATACCAATTCCCCAACTATTTTGTTTTTGGAATTTCCCTGGCTGTTGGGTTTTTCTTTGGGATTTTCTCTTCCTGGACTTTATTTTATTTTTAATTTTATTAGAAGTTAACACCGTTATGTTAGAGGTTAGACGGACATGCCGCCGAGCCGCCGTGTCAGAGTGTTAGACACTTGGACACTCAGACACTAGAACACTCCTTCGACATGCCTCAGACACTCGTGTCCAACGGTCAATGCTATGTCCACGATCAAGACACGGGTCAACTCATAGTCAAGACACAACTTGAAAAAAATGGGAAAAATTTATGTGTTGCAGAGAAGGAGTTGTTGACAGGACTCGACCCAAATTTCCCTTTGTAATCCGTGTCGAACCCCGTGCGTGTCCAAAACCTGGCAGGTTTCCGGGCACGAATGACCAAAATACCCCTTTTTGCCCTAATCCACAAAGAAACTGCTTAAGGGTTTGACTTCTATCGGAAAAACAATAGAGTCTCCCCTGAAAAATGCTAATTTCCCATTTTATTTTACCTGTAAATATCATAATTTTCTATAATCCCAATCTTCAGCATACATATGACAATTTAATCTGAATGACATCAGGCCTATTTATACAACATAAACAGTTATTAATCGAGCTTCGGGCCCACCCATATGTTCAAATTGAATCCAACACAAACACTAAATAGATTTTGAATCCCATATCCATATCAAATTCCCGAAATAATCTCTTTCATGGCTGCACCTAGGTACTCTAGGTTGCCTAGTACTCTTACTAAGGAATCAAGCCACACGTAGTTCCTTTTACTAAAAGAATCACAATTCATATAATATACTATTGAATCAAACTTATATTTTACTTGCGTAAATTATATATATAACTAAACCAACTCATAAAACACTTCTAGAATTTCAAAAAATTCCTTCAAAACTCATATAAAGCTCGTATACACAAATGAAGAGCAAGCCGATCATTTCTCCAACTTTCAGCATAATTTAGAAGTATTTATAAGCAATATAAAACAACCCTTTTTACCTAAAAGCCATACATGCAACCATTCGCTTAGTGCATGTATCCTGCTATCACCCACCAGGGGTATCTGTGACATATAATCAAATCCGAAGTCAACCGGGGAAAGGGGAAACTGGCTAACCACCTGTGTAGATAAATCGGGCAGTGGCTAGGGATCATGGCCAACCCTGTTCAGAGAAATATGAGCAGGATGACGAATAATATCTTATTAACTGTACCAATATATCAATAATGCATTGTTCTCCACATAGATGTGCCTCAAAAATAATATGTCAATTCCACCTAGCAGAACTTAGGGAGATATACTCATCCTGAGAATGCAAATAATTCTTCAATTCCACCTAGCATAATCGGGGGACACGAGGTCAGCTCGAGGCGCAAATCCTAGCAGAATCGGGGGCACGAGGTCAGCCCGAGGCGCAAATCCTAGCAGAATCGGGTGATCAACCCAAAACGCAATCCTAGCACAATCGGGGGGATATAAGGTCAGCCAGAAATGCAAATCCGTCAATTCCCCTAGTAGGACTCAAGGACAATGGTCAACTTGAGAAAGCAAATGCTCACAGAATCAGGGGACACGTGGTCACCCTGAAACGTAAATCCTAGCACCACACGGTTCAAACATCCCCGAGACTCGTGGGGCCAATAGTCATACGCAGCGCAGACTCATCTAAAGGCAACAATTTGTCCGAAGACATTTTAATATCCGAAGGCAATACTTTGTCCGAAGACATTTTAATATCCGAAGGCAACACTTTGTCCTAAGACATTTTAATATCGAAGGCATCCAGGATGCTTGAAGACATCAATATTTCAAAGGCAACCACATTTTCGAAGGCAACACTTTGTCTAAAGACATTTTAATATCCGAAGGCATCCAGGATGTCCGAAGACATCAATATTTCCGAGGCAACCACATTTTTGAAGGCATCCGAGATGTTCGAAGACATCGATAATTCCGAAGGCAACCAGGATGTCCGAAGGCATTGATATATCCGAAGGCAACCAGGATGTCCGAAGACATCGATATATCCGAAGGCAACATTTCAGTTTGCAATTTCATATCATTGAAACATATATAAAAATAACATATGACCAAAACCTTTCATAAAATTCTTATTCATGCCAAACCCGACTCACATACTTTTCCAAGTCTTTTATACCATTTATAAACACTTAAATTCATTCCAAGCCATAACTGAATAATAATAAAATATAAATACGGCATAATTGGAAATAAAACTGACAATTAAATCCTCCATGAATATTTAATATAGCATGAAAACTATTTTTAGAATAAAAGTCATTTCACCACTACAACTTACTTTTCGGCCTCAATGAAGCCGACACTGCCCACTATCCAGGTCAACAGGATCGTAGAGCCCACGATCTCGAATCTGTTATCTGAAAATTCCTATTGGTCCATAACCATAAGTTAAGCTCATTCTAGAAGTCTCGTCACGATCCAACAGTCGGTTTGAACCCGATCGCATAATTTGACAAGTTGGGCCCACAGGCCCATAACCTCCGATTTCCAATCCAAATGTTCCTATAGGTCCAACAAAGTCTTTTTAGCAAGTCTCGAAGGTTTAGTCTCGATCGAGTGGTCGGATCGCTCTTGATAGCTCGATTGGACGATGACAATTTAACTAACCCTAGCATCGTTGATTCGGAGT
The DNA here is from genome assembly GCA_024362665.1 of Prunus padus. NCBI lineage: Eukaryota > Viridiplantae > Streptophyta > Magnoliopsida > Rosales > Rosaceae > Prunus > Prunus padus. The sequence continues at coordinate 27,636,946 of JANFAM010000017.1, forward strand.
ATGTAGGACTCCGATTTTTGATCAACTAGTTCCTATATGGCCCTAGAGGCAGCAGGAACAACATACTTGAAAGTGGGCGACATATCTGTTCGATAGTCCAACGGTAACCAAACCTAAATCCAAGCATACCGTCACGCTTGGGACGACATGGGGAGTATATTAGAACATAAGGGGCAGCCACAAGGTGACCTACTTGCCGCCACGCATGATCATAGGCGCGTGGGTGCCATGAGCAATTTTCGGCAACCGGAAAATCTCCAAACCGCCGGTCAAGTCCTATACCAAAATGTCAAGCACAACTAGAGGAGTGTTTTTCATAACTACGCCGACCTCCAATTTGGCCAGAAAGTGGCTGAAAACCCCAACAAACCGTCGACCATTTTTGGGTGTTTAGATCAAACACTCGAATCTCCAAATTGATCCAATCCAATTACATAAATAGGTAGAGCACGAAGAGTAGATGAAGTTTCATACCTCACTTGAAAAAATTGGTGGCCAAAGCTATCGGAAACTGTGTTAGAAACTTCGAAAACCACCGATACTTCCAGTCATTCCAGTCCAAAATCCTTGGGTTTTCTAGCCGCGAAAAGGGATGGGCTAGGTAGGGGACATCGATACAAAACTTTTGGGACAAATTTCGCCTGAAATGGTCTCCGGCCCAAGTTTTGGCTTGTTATGTGCTACGGAGAGAGAGAGAGAGAGAGAGAGAGAGAGAGAGAGAGAGAGAGAGAGAGAAGAAGAAGAAGAAGAAGAAGAAGAAGATGTAGTCGGGTACTGTAGCTACAGTAAAAAATTTAAAAAAATTTCCCATTGTGTCATTTCCTTTTCTAGACCACAACTCCCTTGTTAAAACTTGGAATTGAGCGTCCTGCCTGTCTACAAACTAGTATCGACGAGCTCTACGCAAAGGTGCAGTTCAATTCCCCAAATTCATTCAAGAACAAAAAGTCAACCTTAAACCACTAAGAAACCCTAAGGATAAAATTATCATTTACCTTTAATAATTTAAAAATTAATTAAATCTTTGGAAGTGAGATATTACAATTGTGCACTTGGGGAAGAAGACAACGTCTACTTTGAATCGAATTCTTGAAAGAAAGAGTGAGGGAGAGAAGAAGGAAAAATGAGAGAGAGAGAGAGAGAGAGAGAGAGAGAGAGAGAGAGAGAGAGAGAGAGGTTGATATGGAGAGATGAAGTAGGGGTAAAGAAAGAAAAGAGGAAGAGAGGAATAAGAAGGAAGAGGGAAAAAGAATAAAGAAAGAGAAAGAAAGAGGCAGATATGGGATGTGTTTTTTATATGAGAGAGAGAGAGAGAGGCGGATATGGAGAGATGGAGCAGGGAAGAAAAGAAAGAAAAGAGGAAGATATGAATAAGAAGGAAGAGGGAAAAAAGATAAAGAAAGAGAGGGAGACAAATATGGAATGCATTTGTTATGTTTTGTCAAGTGCACTGCCCAACAAAAGTAATGTTTTAATGTTATTGAGTATGCAATTTTTTTAAATATATAAGTATATATTATTTTAATTGTCGTGTCCTAGTTTTTTGAGATTTTCCATGTCGCCGTATTGTGTTTCCGTGTCCCCGTACCCATGTCCGTGCAACATAAAGGATAGGTGTTTCGACCAAAAGAAAATAGGTGAGAGGATAGGTGTCATGTAAATTACATAGGTGACAGAGAGGGCATTGGCAAAATGGGTACATTAACAAGAATGGACAAACATAAATAGAACATTCCATTGCTTTCACTTGAAGTAATTGAAATTATACACAAAAACAACAAATTCTTGAAGAATACAAATTATTTTAAGTGACAAAGGGATTACAAATTTTACTGCTTTACAGTTCCAGAGGATTTGTGAAGCTTAAGGGTAATCCCTAAGCTGAAGACTTTGGTATCTTGTACTGCTTCTTGAGGAAAAGAGAGGCCTCTGAATCAGCTCTATGACATAAGATTCTCAAAAGAGTCTTAGAATCAGCCCCTAGTTTGCTTCTACCACCCTGCACATCCAGGCCACTAGAAGACTTCAAGTCCTCAATCAGTTCTCGAGTCTGCAAACAAAAACAAGTAGAAAGAAAAAGTACCAAAAGTTTCAGTCGACAACATAGTAGATGCATTACCAAGATCAAACATCGAATGCAAGCTCAAATTTAAGCAGTCAGAAACTTTGCTATCTTTTACCTTGGGTGTATTGTGTGCTTATGTGTGCATGTGCATGTGTGTGAGCCACAGTTTATATTTAGACTGGGGAATAAGATGATTGTTAGCTCCATTATTCGGGTTGTAGTATTTGTACGCCTCACATAATCTTTTCTGTTCGGTCAATAAGAATATTGTTTGTGGTTGGGTATAGGGTAAAATAAGATGGTTATTTCTCTCTCTCATTTGTCTCTTTTGGCTCTTAACAAACTAACTTGTTGAAATCACAGCAAGAGTAATGTAAAAAAAAAAAGAATCAGAATGATGACTGTGCAGATGTACATTTTGCATTTTAACGAAACTCTCATTGATAGTGAAATATGATAATGCCTTAATCAACCAGAGAAAAAGATGGACTAACCTCATAGTTGTGCAACTTTATTACATCTCGAACACGTGCCACCTGATTTTCGACAACTCCTCTTGGAAGCCCATCTCCTCCAGATATAAAAAACTCCTGTTAATCACAACCACAATGACACAGAATAAGTGCAGGTTTGGTTTACAAATTTGGAAATCCAAGAAATTCTCTATATCACACAAAGTTGACAATTCTTCTTGTGAAGCAATTTAAATGAACAAATGACACCAGTTTAATTCTTCTTTTGTCAGATTAAGTTCAAGCAACTTCCAAATGCCTCCTTTTAAGTAAATTCCTTCTTTACAACACTAAATGGAACAAGTGTAAATTTGTGGGAAAAGGATATATGCAACTTTGTTGGATTACCTATCTGGATTCAAAACAAATTCATTCTTTTTGGTCAGATATAAAAACAATTGTTGGCCTATATTCTAACAGTCTAAACATTAACATATGGTGATAAACCCAGAAGAAAAAAACAAAACAATGCCATGGTGTTAAAGAAGCAAACCCGTGTACAAAGCCCAATAATGACAACCTCCAAATATAGGTACTCTCACATGTTAGGCCCTCTAATGGTGAGGTGATGTCCACATGTGAGGAGTGTTGGGATCTAAAATAACTGTTCGCCCACATTCTAACAGCTTAAACTTCTGTAAACAAGAATATACACTAACAAAAATTTATCACTTGCAATATTCAAAGGGCACAAAGAAGGTACCTTGAGGACCTCCAAATCTTCTTCTAATAGCTTTGCATCACCCAAAGAGAAAATTCGTGATGGGCCTCCATCTAATACAACACGGAGTAAACCATCCTGGATAAAATATAAAATACAATAAAATTCCAGTGAAATAATACGGTAAATTTGACAGATTTGTGGAAAGAAGCAAAGGGTGAAGAATAGACCAGTGTTGCTTGAAGGAGACTTGTCACGATGCGATCCCTTAGTGGTTCCACAATTATGGCACATAGTTGACTAAGTTCCTGCAGTAGTTCATAATTACAGGCAGCCCTTTGTCTTCAATATGAATACATTTTTAAGAAATAAATACAAATTCAAATATGACATGGATACATATATTTTGAGTAGATGGAAATTAATAATTGACGAATAACATGTAATAGGTGGATAGAGAAATCAGACAGAGCACTCCTTTTATCGTTCTTTTGAAACATTAACAATATGTCTAAACAAGTGCTAAAAATCTTGACAAAAAAAAAACAAGTGCTAAAAATTATTCAACTCTACCAAGATGAATAGAGGGAAGTCAAATTTGACCATATGTAGCATCCAATTTTGACGCCTTTTGAGCACGAATCCAACATAAAAGTCATATGATCAGGTTGAGGTGCCAGGTCCCAACTACCGACTACCAACTACCATATGATCCTATTAGTCAAGTTGATATATCTTTCTACTTCATGAGATGTAACTCAAACTCCCAGGACACTCTTGTTTAATGGCTAAACTTGTGCTAGCACTATCCACATGACAACACAATTAGGAGTGAAAGTATACGCAACTTAAAGGCGACAGGTGATCAAGAAGAGGTAAAATTCATAACATGTAGAACACAAATTATATGCAACGTGAGGGCAATAAATATAGAATAATTCGGTTTCTTTCTATTGTGCAAGGAAGTAGAGGCTAAAGGCAGATGAGATCTTGACAGATCAGTCATTTTCTCGCTTAAACAGCTTTAACCACCACAAAAAATAGAATGTAGCTTCCAAATGGAATAAATCTGACCGTATCAAGTGGTTCATACACTGCTTCAAACCTAGAAAGAGAAACACTTGGTTTATATAAGTTGTCAATAAATGGTTCCCTCAAGTCCCAGAAGATAATTTTAGTTCCTGCAATACGCAGTTGGTAAATTAATAAATGGTCTAGTTTCTCAAGGAATTTGACATCATCTAAAAACACAAATCTTGTACCAGTGAACTCGCAAATTTGATCTATAGCAGCATTTATATCTTTTCTACTCCCATCAAACGTGTCCTTCTGGGTGAAACTTTTCGACTTCTCATCTATGGATTTCTCTACAAACAAAAGGTCAATACATCAAGCACTGAAAAGATTGCAAGCAAATGATAACATATGCGTTCCTCAACCTAAACTCCTGTAACTGGAAAGATTGCAAACAAATATAAAGTTAGAAAACCACTTTTCTGCACTTACTGATAAACTTTTGGCTGGGCTTCTTCCTCGTCCATCGCTCCCACATGCTATCTTCCAACTTATTCAGCTGACTGAGTGCATACTGTGAATAGCAAAAAAGTATACCAGATTTTTTTCTAATCTTATTGGTCAATCAAATTCCTATTAGAAAAAGTGTATGGCAACCAAACAAATTTATATCTAAAAGATATGGTGAAAAGAAACCAGAGGACCATCAAATGTAGATGCAACTAAAGATCTTTAGCAAATAATTATAACAGAGTGTCATCATTTTCTTATGAAACTTAGGTCTCATTAATATCCATGTTTTCACTGAATAAGGTATACATGTATTTCTAAAGCTTAATTAAGTTATGATTGTAAATTGGCAGTACTTCCTCGAGAGAAATAAAAAAGGATCAATTTGATTGTTTTTTTTTATCATTACAAAGTTATGATTAGTTTACAGAAAAGAAAAATTAAAAACCCCAAAGTAAATAAGCAATGTACAAGTATGGAAACTATCGTAGAATGACAGGCATTATCAGCATCTAAAAGAATCACATGCATATAACCCTTCATTTTCTCACCCAGGACATGAACAATACCAGAACAAAAACATTATAAGATCACAAGCACCTAGAAGAACTCATCCGGCCAATTCAAATTAGGAGTACCAAGGCTTAGTTGAGTTTAGGCATTAAAAAATCATTAATAAAATATTTCCTTCCGTCATAATGAAAACGAGAAGCTAAACCTGAACTTACATAAAGTGTATTTAACTGAACACAAAGCGTTGGAGTTGTTCGAACACTAATTTCAGTAGACCTTCTCTCATCAGGCAGCCTAGGGTCAAATAGTTCCTTCTTTACAAAAGCCTTTATTCCAACTTCCTTCTTGTATCTTGTAAGAATGGGCACAGGTGGAATTAAATCTTCCTTGGTAGCTGCATGACCAAAATCGCAATGTAAGGTCTGTGTGGGTACAATAAGGGTAGATAACAACAACAACAAAAAAAAGGTTAAAATCATTTGTATGGCATGTAGAGAAGAATGAAAAATCTTGTTAGCTTGATATACATTGTTTACATTATGGGGTTCATTGGTAAGCTAACATGGTAGCAAGGCTTTGGTTGTAGGAGCTCCTGGGTTTAAAACCTCAAAACCTCATTTCCCAATTCTTTGTTGGTTTGCAAGGTGTAGGTTGGGGCAGCACCTATATGTTTCTCTTGGCATGCATTTCTCTGTCTCTCCACGTGCAGGATGGGGCTGCACGTGAAGGAGGGTTCAGGTTGATATACAGTGTTGACCCATTCCTTTACAGCTTATGCTTTTGGGGTCCAAGGGAAATCTAACAATGTAATAAGAAAACAAATAAAGAAACAATTTTGTTTTCTTTTTGGGCACAAAATGAGTATTCATCAGTCATGAACCTATTTATAACTAGAAGTCCCTGAGTTCAAAGAAATAAAAGCAGCAAAGAACATTTAAGCAAATAAGTGCTACACTAATATTCATCAAGAAAATTATCTACAGGTCAATTCTCTAGAAGGCCAGATAAACAACTGTTGCCCAAGGAATATGTACGAGAGTAGAGTAAAGGAAACATAGCTTGTGATCAGATAATTTTAAATGACCCTCAAAAGGATTCTAGTGGAAGTTTTTCATAACTGTGATAACACATGCATGTCATGTCGGCAAATTCAGAATTGTACAACTCACAAGTAGAACATACCCAACTTGTCAATGACATGATTTGCAAACACTTGAAAGGCATTGTCGACTCCGCGAAACAAACCACTCAATTCTGTAGGCCTCATTGGAACCTTGAGGTCAAAAAATTGGTCGACAGTCTGCATGAAGAAATGTTTATAAGAAATGTTTAAGTTTCATTTTGTTAGATTGGAAAGGCTGCAGTGGTGTAATCCGTGGCCAGTGCAGGCTTTAGTTTCCCCTGCCTTTAAGTATAGATTCAGTCTCATGTAGTTTTTGAGTTGTCACATTCTTTTAGGCTGTATGTTTTTGCCACCCTCTTTTGGCCTGTTTGGTCTGTGGCTTCCTTAGCCACTTTCTCTTTTGTATCTCCTTTTTTTGGAAATAAATTTCATTTCTTCTCATGTTTGTATTATTAGGTAATTGACCAGTGGCAAAAGCAGATAATAGATTTGAAGGCCAAATCCTACAAGTACATCCAGAATTGTAAGATTCCATATGAAACCACTGACAAATTCTAGAATTGAAGTACATATACTTAACAATGCATTTTTTGATACTTTAACGTAGCAAAATATTCCACTTCCTTTAAAACCAACCTCCAATAAAAGTTCCACATTATATCCAATACAATTTATTTTTCATTTCATAAAGACATCCTTTCTTGATGAATAACACAATTATTTTACTGCTATTGATTGTACTATAGATGAGGACTCCTTGTCCATTGCATGCACTTTTTGAGTTTTTATTTTAATAAAGTATCTTTCGGTTCAAAAAATAACACAATCATTTGCAACCCAGAAATGAAAATGTTTCAAAGATATCAATGGCAACGATACAATTATTTGGGAAGATGCAGACTTTTGGAAACATATAACAAACTGATTTATCACCAATTATAAGTGTGTGAAATGTTTGTTATGTGTCAGGCACATGCATGAGTTTAAGTTAACCTCAAATAGGAATTAGCAACCATATTGTCAACTATGTGTGCATTTTTATTATGAATAGGTAAGTTATTATTATTAACATATACATATACATGTACATATAATTGATCAGTGTGTTTTTTTTCACTATGAAAGATATCCAAAAACTACTTTATAGCTTATACAATACCATATGCAAAACCCAAAAAGAACAAACAGTCATACCTCCTCCACAATCCTAAATACTTCAACTATGGAACTCCCATGCCGCTGTTGAGGTGATATTGGGTCCCACCTCTGTAAAATGATGCACACGAACATTAAGCAACTTACAAGATGAAAAAAGAAGCCCCATATATTGTTACAAAAAATGAAGATGTGAAAAGTTGCCATAAATTATTACAAAAACTAACCCACCTGCAAACGGTGATACAACAGCTTTCCCTAAATTGTTATGAAAATTAAATAAAGGACAAAATGGAACTAGTATAATTATCTCTGAAGAGGCAGGACGGCCAGACTTTCCTACAAATACCCAATTACTGAATAAGCCCCATGTGTTCAAAGTATTAACGAGTCTATGACTACCCCAATTGCTGCATGGCATAATGAAGTAGCAGACTTGGCCGTTGATACACAAAACTTACAATTTTACATGAGATAATGGATGATGGATTTGAGTAATACAATCATAAGAAATAACTGGATGCTTCACATATACTACCTTCCTCTCATTTTCCACACTGATAGAAAGAAGAGATAAAAGTATCATCTCTTTTATAATACCCTTCCATAGAATATTACACAAGTATTACTAACCACAGTTTAGGGGCACGGGCCTCTGCCCTATTTTATTTGTCACCATGACTCCTCAATATAGCCTACCTCAAAGCTACCAACTTCCTGGTACCCAACACCACCACTAATTAGGTGAGAAAACATCATTCCAACAATAGTTTTAATCCATGTGAAAACACATAGGACACTTTCCTTCTGACTGGATTACCAGAAGTTACCAATCTAGATTATATCTAACAAGTACAACAATTTCTGAAGAAAGACATAAAATACCAGTCAATATCATGTTCACCCCTACGTCTCAAACAGGTAGCATAAAAACAAAAATGTGCTTGCTTCCTTTCTTTTTATTGCTTTTATGGCTTGTGCTTTCAAGATGAGAACAATAAAAAGTAAACTAACATAAGAAATTAAAACATTTTAAAAAAAAGGATAAACTTTAAATTTTACCTCTTGTTGAACAGCCCGTTCAACCCAACCTAAGATCCTTCCAAGTTGCGAATTGACCCAACGCATCACCAATGTTCCAGATATGGATTCAATCTAAGAAGATATAAGAAGTTCAATAAAATGAGAAAAGAAGCAATGGAGCATATTGGTAAACAGTAAACCTGACATATTGTTTGCAACTATCTAATTTTTCAGCTTTAGCTTAGTGGAACCAAGTCTTTTTCCAATTGTGCATATCCATGACTTTACACTATTAGAAGAGAAATTTACATTAAAACCGAAAAAGAAAAAAAGGAAATAAAATCCAACTATCACCTGGTATGGAGCTAGTTTCCTACAGTATATATCTGCAGTTTCCTCTCCAGAATTGGACATAATAAGTTCCATAATGTACTGCTCAAGGTTATCAGCTGCTGGAAATACAGATACTACATCCTCGGTCAGATGTTCAGCACCACCGAGAAAAGGTTTCTGAAATAATACATTAGCATTAAGTTCTCCACTTCCACGCTAAAAAACTACTGTATCGTGGAAAAAATGTCGATAAATGTAATTCTCATTATTATTATTTTTTAAAAAGGGGCATATAAGCTCACCAACTTGCTGCCATAAAGCCTATGAAGGAGTGAGGCTGAGACAGAAGTTGCTTGTGGATGCCTCTGGGATAAAGTTGGCATGAACATGGTTGTATCCTTTTTTAAGAGTTTCTTGGTCTCTTCAGCAAGCAATGCCAAAGGATGTTCATGCTTTGATTCTGATTTTTCAACAGACTGTAAGATCTGTACAGCAAGAAAATACATTTTTTAAATTTAAAAATTTAAATCCATTATTCAGCAGCCTTTAATGGAAACTTTAATCTTATCAACGGTATCTGTTTATGTAAGTGTGTGTGTGTGTGCATATGAGTACACATGAGTTCTGTGGAGAGTGACCACTGAATAAATTGTGTACTGGAAACTCGTCTGAACAATTTACCACTCGGTGTCTTCTCGATTTTGAAGCTTGCTAGTTAATAGTAAGCCTAGCTTGATATCACTGCACCTTTGTCTTTGACTAGGGTCCCAGCACAAAATTTATAAGATCAGTGTTTTATTGACTATTCAGGGGAAGGGTTAGTTAGAGTTGTAGGTCTTTTTCTAGTTAGTGTTTTATTAACATTTATTGTTCAAAGGTATTATTGTATTTTACATTCATGCTTAAATTCTGTAGCACAAGAGCCCATAGAGATGACCAAAATCTGACCCTTCCCCAAAGCTTCTCCTCCCCTACTCAGCTTAAATCTTATAAAATTCTTCTATTTCTTTCCATCCACACAACAGGACAAGGGCTTCGCTTTCTTTCCACCATTGATCACAGTGCGTTTTTTATGCAAGAAAGAATAACAGCCTTTTGGAATTACCCAGTTCACGCCAAACTCCTAAAGAGATTTAGACATAACTTCAATGCTATCGGAGAATAACGAAACATGGCGTTCTTTATGCAAGAAAGTGTTATATCCACAACTTTAACACTTTCAAGAGAACCTTAGTTCACCACAGATTAGCATCCAATAAAACATAGCGACAGCAGGCCCTCTTAAGTTTTTCCTTACTTTTTTTTTTTTTGAATAATAAGACTAAAAGTTTTGCCTTACTTCATAGTCCTCTATTCCTAGCAGGACATTAGTAAAACATGAAAGATCAAACAAACAAATAGTTGTAACTCTTAAAGTCTCAAACCAGTAGAGTCTTCACAAACCTCAGAATAATATGTACCAACTCTTAAAAGCCCTGAAATAAGAAGCCAAAGGCTTCACCTTGTTCTCAATGATGATAAAAAAATTAGGGACAAAATTTCTGGTCAACTACTACAACTTTGCGTACGTGATAGAGCCTAAAAATAATTCCTATACAGCCAAATTTTGATTAATTTTGTTAGTTACCTACTATTTTCAAAAGTTTAACATGTTCTGTGGGCTTGAATTTTCTCATGACTGGGGTTTAACATATACACAACACTGGACTCCTGTTCTAATACCATGACAAATATTTTTGGTCTACTAATGTTCCAAAAGCTTAAGTATTTAGAATATGGGCCAAGTATTGTTTTTCTCCTTACACGTCTCTTCCCAAAGGAGAAGTCCATTGCCTAATTTTCCTATATTAAATTTTGCTTGTTTGAAATAGTAAGACTTACTAATATTGTGTGCCAAAAATCTTATAAAAAAATCACTGTGACACTTACCCTTGTAAATGCATTCTTAATAGAAGATAATATATATGATTCTATCTGATCTCGATCTGTGTTGGATGTATAGTGCATCATTGCCTGTGGAACAAATAAAAGAAATCATCTTTAAACCTTTTACAATTTGACAACACATTCGAATATCTGTTATTTAAAAAAAAAATTCCATGGAATTGGCAAAAAATAAGGGTTCATCACAAGAAAAAATAACTTAGAAAAGTTGGAAAGTTATACTAGTTGTTTTCCACAAGTCAAGAACCATGCTTGGCTCCTCACCGCTGAGATGTCACCAATTCATACCAATGAATTGGTGAAAGTGGTGAGTCTCACCATTCACCTGACACCTTAGCAGTGAGAAGAAAAGTTTTTCCTCACCAATGAAGAGCCATGCATTATTCTCTAATATTAGTCAAGCACAAAGTTTTTTTTGAGTCTACACATACTGCTTCAGGTTCCTCCAATAGAAGCCTTTGAGCAATCATTGCAACAGTTACTACATTCTCCATCATGACTGGCACCTGCAAGGTACATGAGAAGTTTAAGAAAACTGAGTTGCAACCAGGAGGGTCCCTTGGTAAAAGTGACTCAAATTAGCATAATTATTTAATTAGCTGAATCCGCTGGAGCACGGAGTGGTGTAATGAAGATGCAACAATAACAAGTACCAGAAGTGAAAAAAGCTGCATAGCATAAATACACAAGCATGGGAGCTTTGGTTTTTAGCCAAAGAAATGGAAAATATTTAGGAAAAGGCCAAAGACTAGTTTTGTTTTGGATTTGGAACAAAACTAGTCCATTGGCCTTTTCATAAATATTTTCCATTTCTTTGGCTAAATCCTAGTTTTTCTTATAATAGGGAGCTTTGGTTCATGCAAGCAAATGGGCACAAGACATATGATAGTTATTTCCATGGTAGTATAAAAATGAACATATACAAATTAAAATAATTGTTTAACAAAGCTAACATCAGCCTGACAACAGACCAAATTAAGAATGAGGACCACACCCAAGTATAACACTTCTAGGACTTTAGCGTACCTCAGAAAAGTGCAGATGGTAGTCTCCTAACTGCTTATCAGCCCATTTCTGAATGGGCAACAAGAAGGACTGTAAGAAAGATAAATCTTGGTGACCCTGATCGCCTTCAACTCTACAATGCAAACTCTTCAAGTGTAACCTCTCTTGTGGTCCCCGTTGTTCCTTCAATGGTATTTTCTTTAACTGTTCAATGGCATGTTTTAAAACTCCTTGCTCACTTGTAATAACATGCTGTGATCACAGAATCAATACAAACTGTAAATGGTGACTGCCAAGATCAGACATTCATGAGAACAGACAAAAAAGAAACAGAAGAATTAGAAAGAACTAATCTAGCTGAAAAGAAACTCAAAGAATTGAACAAATACAGCAATTGTTGTAGAATGGACCAACTCAAAGAAAATGAGACAGTACATATTTGACATGATATCATGCTGACAAGGAGCCACCCATGAAAGACATTTTCCACTATCAGTATCTTCATACTTGAAACCTCCTAAAAATATGCATGTACGAATTTATACCTCTCCTGAGCATGTGTGTGTGTACATGTAGTAGGCTTCAATTCCCAGAGAAAAGATTTGCCAGTTGAAAAGTATAAGATGAAACGTCAAGTTGTTCAAAACCAAAGTCGACTGAACCAAGCTTTTGAAGACATCTACCACATGTTAAAATCTATTATTAGTGTCATTCAATGCAACTTCATCCAAGATGCTCTACATAGAAATTTTTAAAATGTTGGAAAAACATTGGTGTTTCCAAAGATATCGAATGCCTTCAATAAGAATGAGAGGTTCATGGGATGGGAGAGGAGTACCTCCGATTGTATAACTTATAGGCCTATAGGCCTCAGACTAAAGCAAAATTATAAACAACATGGTACAAAACTCTACAAGGGTTTGCACATAACGCATGTATGTATGTGTGTTTGTGTGTGTGTGTGTGTGTGAGAGAGAGAGAGAGAGAGTCCTTTATGTCTGTTAAGTCCATATCTTCCATTAATTATATGAAAAAAAAATATCTTTTTAGAATACATATTATAAATGTCACAATATAAGACACGTGTCAACCATACTATCCATCACAGATAAACAATGACATTATAGCTTTTCCCATAAAAGAACAAAAACATCACTTTAGTGGCTGCAGAACAATGCGAAAAGTAAATTACTTTTATGCCTACTATACCTGACGGAATAAGACCCATGCATAGCAGGTGAAATGCATGGTCTCTGTGATTCCTAAAACACGCCACGTTGACTTCACAAGCTCGAGTATTTCTTCCACTTCCTGAAAATAAAGATAAGCTAGAGACTCTGAGAGACAGAAAAAAAAAAAGCCCAGCTGCTGCTTTCTTTGTAAATTCAAATTTGACAACTTGGGGTATCTACACCTGGAGCCCACATGCAACAATACACAACAGTGACTGTTAATGGTTTTGATGTTTGTGCCCTAAAGATTCTAAGGTTAAATCAGTTTTCGAATTCAGTCTTTAATTAAGAGCTGAGTTATAAACTTTTTTGCCTCACAGGGCTACCTATGCAGAAATTTGTATGTACTATTTACCAATCGTGTTGAGATCAGGACTTCCTGGAGCCCTGGGTATGAAATAAGTCCGTGTGTCTGAGATGTAGTTTTTTTTTAACTGGATACTCTCATTATTATTAGTTTGGCTTAAGAGTCTATACTTCAAATTCAATTATCGATAAAATTTAATTGTTTTGTGTTTCTGGCATCTCTCTCTCTCTCTCTCTCTCTCGTATTGTTTAACTTGGTAGAACAACCCCTGCCTTCTCTCTTTTTTTATCTCTTCAATACTTCTCTCTTTTCTTATCTCTTCAAGACTTTAATTCTCTCCCTATCCCCACATTCCACGATATTTGCCCCCAAATAAGCAATCATAAAATGAGCATCCTTCTTAGATTTCCATCAATTTCAGCTATCAAGATTCAACCTTTTTACCACTAATTTACAACCCCTAAAGCCTTCTTTCTACAGTTCCAAGCCTTAAACCCATAATTCTTTCAACCCTAGCGCCCACCACATAAAACCAAGGTTGAGTTTCCTAAACTACCATACATCACTATGCAGTAAAGCAAAACTACATTATATTTTACAGAACAAATTCTGAAATCTGAGAGCTTTTAAAACAGAATGGAGATCCTAACTCCAGAAATCTTTTAAAACCCAACCAATAAAGCAGAAAGTGACTTGGCAATGTAAGTGAATGCAGTTCTTTTGTAGATTTTGACAGAACCGTGTTGTCATGGCCAAGAACCAAAAGTACTAACCTCAGTCAACTTTCCCTCATCTAACATATCAAAGACACTGAGAAGCAGTTTCTCATAGAGTCTAACATTCAAGTGATAACCATCTGCCCAGTGACATACTTCACCAGTTAAGTCACCACGAGCAGGCCTCTCAGCAAGTGGAGTAGCAATCTCTCGAAGAGATCTTAAGCATTCTGTTCGTTGGAGTTCACCCGTGGAAGGTGGAAGAAACTGCAATCAAAAGAGAAAGGAAAGGGGCGAAATGAAAAACAAACCAAATATAATTATACCAAAAGCAACATGCAAAAAATTGAGATGGAACCATGCTGGAAATGTAGACCAAATATTAAATAGTACAAAATTTGATTGAAACCACCAAGTTATAAAATAAATCATTGTTATCAAAAAATTATGGGCCATAGTTCATGTGGTGGTAAAACAGGAAATTGGTGCTAATTTGTTAGTTTATAACAAAAGAACACCTAACGCCCGACTACATGCCACATGAGCCATAGTTGACGTGGTAAAACAGTGAGTGGGACTGGGTAGCTTTTAGGTCATTTTCTTTTTTTCTTGTTTACCCCTATTTCTGGTGTTCCCAAATGATGCAGGAGCATCCATCCGAGTCAAAAAGGGTTAAGCTTTAATAATATTAAATTATTAAATTAATTGTTTTCCTATCTTCATCAGGATTTGTTTTGGTTTTGTTTCTAATTTCCTTTGTCAATTAGGTTTTCTTAAGTAAACTAGGAACAGGAATTCTAGGCTGGTGTACTCTAGTATAAATAGGCTTTTTAGAGGCTCTTGTATGGAGTTCTTTTATCAATATAATTTCAGACCTTAGTCTAAAGAGTTTTCTTTGGAAATTTTGCCCTAGAACTTAATTATCTTCGTTCCAAAATCCTACAGCTTTATCCCTTTATCCCTCTATTCTCTGTATTTTTGGGTTGTTTGGGTCGCTGGACAGCAGCTTATAACTGCTGCCCTGCATCACCAAAGCAAATAAAAGGTTTAAGACCAAAATATTTCCATTATAATCTTATAATTATATAAAGTAGAACAAATGGTTTTCGAGTGTTAGTTAAGAGAATAAATGATTGGGTAATGGAAATTATTAATTGTCTATTATTGTGATAGAGAGCATTCCAGCCATTTAGATGAACAGAAGACATACCTCAGATTCTTCAATTTTTGCTAAAAGAATCCTAAACTCACTCGCCTTCCGTCCAGACTCCCCAAATCCAACAGCAGGGAAATTAAGAAGCCCTTCCTCCAACATATTCAACTGTGAAAACAAATCAGAATTTCTCAATTTGGATCTCATGTACATATATGGTCACCCCTCCAATTTCACCAAATAGGAAATTTACATGGCCAATAAAACGTATCAACACAAAATGAAAGATAGATTGTAAGGAACAGAACTTACCTGCCTTTTCTGCCACCGTATATATGCCTTCTTGTCAGAAAATTCTGTTCGTGAAATACAACAGAGAAGTTCCAGAGGAACCAGTAGGGCATCCATTCTTTTTCCCACTTTTCCAGCTAGGGCATTAAGCAGCCCTTGTCTAGTTCTGATGTCCATTGCCTCAGATATCTGCATTTATGAGTATGGGAAAATAAATCATTAAATCAGTAAGAATCCAAAGAAATACAGTTCAACGAAACTGCATAAAAAATCATATTCGAAGACAACAATGATTTCAGAACCCCTCTGGCTGACGCCACGTCAATTACAAACCAATAATGAGGTACAGAAAGGGTGACATTAAGACAAATACATTCAGTGGGGACCCGAACAAGGAAAGAAACAACTGACCCACTTATAAAATTTTACAGTGCATAGCAGCTCGAAGTGACAGCAAATAATTTCTAAAAATAATCTTATTTAGGAAACTTAAATATGCCCTATACTATATTTGTAACTATCATTTATAAATATCATTCATCTCCAATGCTTATCAAACACCGCTATTTGATAGTCTTACAGAGTACTCCTCAAAATCAATACACCCATTCGGGATGATGGAGGAGTTCCAACCCCTCAGTCTTCCATTTTTAATAACACAAATTAATTGAACATTAATGGCAAGTTTACTTACTTCAGGGAAGTCGAGAATAGGGGAGAGCAGGAATGGGTATGGGATCAACTATTCCCCCCTAATCAATCTAATTCATGGTTTTTCAATTATTGGATTGCGAATTTTAATGTAAAACTCATATAAATTTTGATTTCTCATGTGTTAGCAAACCCAAGGGAAGTCTGGAATCGGAATCATTCGAACACCATTCCCAGGTAAGTAAAAGGAATAGAGTAGTAATGCCTCCATTTGAAAAGCAAATGACTACTAAATACCTCCATCTGGACACGCATGGTCTCCAACAAACCAACCAATCCAGGTGCTCGTTGAGACTGACTCAAAGGATTTTCATTTCTACTACGTCCAAGTTTCCTCATCAGCTTGGACCTTTTGTCTTTCTTTTTCTCTTTTGACGGCACAATCAGACCCCTGTTCAGACAGAGAGAGTGCAAGCATGGATGGTTTCATGTCAGAACTAAACTAAGTACACAAATAGACCTGCAATCACAACAGCATTTCCTTGATTTACAAGAAAACAAAAAATATTTGCAGACCCAATAAGAAAATGAAAATATACCCTGCAGCACCAGCACATGCCAAAAGGACTTCATATGCAGTTTCACGGAGATCATCTTCTGTGATACCTAAACAAGAAAAGGAGGAAAAAAAACTTATGACAACCATGCCATGCTTTTTAGTGTCAACTTTCATCGATCATCCTAGGGGCTGGGAATGCAGTCTTTGCTACTGATTGCCAAATATGTGGAAAAAGCAGACAGATATAGGATACCTGTAGGTTACTATATACCTCTTTAATACTTCCTAATGTGCCAAATATTTTAAAAATGCATCCAAACTTAAATAATAGTTAAAAATAAAATCATGGTCTAGAATTGGGCAGTTGTTATAGGCTGAAACATAGCAAAGGGTCATATGAGATATGTTTTACTCTTTGAGTTACACATAAATTAAGAATGCTTGTATGATGAATCTACCACACCATATGAGTATAACAAACTCAGAGAACTTTGAAAAAAATGTATGTATAAATATACATTGATATATATATATATATATATATATATATATATATATATATATATATATATATACACACATTGATCTACATGCATGTGCATTTAGCATTCCGGCGATATTGCAGTCTACTTATTTCAGAATATTTACATTTCAACGTATCCCTCATCCATATCCAACCTTCCTTGTGCAAAAGAAACAGACCGTTAATATCAATATTCATCGTGAAAATCTCCAAAACCCAATATCTTCAAATCCATTATTCCATTAATATCATCAGAATCTTACACAAGATGTGGTTAATGATACAGAATTCAAAGTGTGTTAGCTTGGTAGAGGATAAGGTGTCTATCTAGAGGTGGGACCATTACCCTAACTATGTTGGTCTTTAAGTAGCATTCCTATTTCATGTCTCTCTTTCGAATGTCAAGTAGAATAGCTAAGGTTTTCGAAAAAAAATGATGGGGGAAATCCTATTGATGCATAGCTCTGTTTTGCAATGGTCGTCAAGTTGTCGTAGTCTAGCTAGCAACTACTAGCTGTCTGGACAACTTGTCCCCTGTTTTGTATTTTTTTCATTTTAATGAAACTGTGTTTCTTATCACAATATTTATATTAAAAAATATTAGATGTATATCATAACCAGTAGTTTAGAATTGAAAAGTCAACCAATGACCATAAATTCAAAGCTTATTGTACTATCTGAATCTGGTACTTCTACTGAATTCATAGTGTAGTTTTTCATGGTTAAGTAAAAAGTAGTTTGACTATATTTATATGGTATGCATATAAGCTGGTATTGGTTAAGATAGTAGGAATGATGATATCAAACTAGACAACTTTTTATTAGAGAGCTAACTCTCTCTATAGTTTTTTCTTTCCTTTCTTGTTAGATAAGTTAAGGCCAAAATTTAATGTACCTGCACCTACCTCTTAATCACAAGAGCCCACACCTAAGGGCCATCATGGGGAAGTGTAGGTCACTAATTAGACTAGTTTCATGCAGGGGAAATTTTACATAATTTAGTTTTGATACAATTTCAATGGCTTTAAAATCTATTACCTGTCTTAAAAGAAGGCAATCCAAGCGAAAGATCAGTAGCATCGTTTCGAATCCTTCGTGAAATCCGGAGACTGTCAACCTCATCAATATCATCATCCTCGAAATCTTCAATATCATCTACAGTCAGTTCTTGAGCTTGTGTGTAGTTAAAAGATTCTGACTTTGACACACTTGATGCAACCGGAGATGAGTCAAGGTCAGGAATAGATGATATGACACCAAGAGGTGGAGTTAGAACAGGAGGTGGCATGAAGTCCTGAACAGGTGGTGGTGCCCGTTTTGGAGGAGAACCAGAAAACTCAGGATTCGTAACCAAAAAGAATTCACCAGCAGAACCTGTACTGTTCTGGTAAAGTGGAAAAATGAACAGAATGCATATAATATAAGCAAACAAATTAACAGGAACAAGAGGAAATGAACCTTGATAATAAGCAGAAGATAACTAATTAGAAAATAATTTTTTGTGATCATCCTTATCCAAATTACAAAACAAAACTAAAAACTAATAAATCAACCAAAGCCCTGAAAAGATGGGCATAAATAATGAGCACAGGAGCTGCAGAAGGGAAGACTATTAATTGGGAATTACATATCCTTGATTGGTCCTAATTTGGATCCACATTATTAAAAACAAAAGGAGTAATAACAACCAGATTTGAACTGCAAAGCTGAAAAAAGTTTTCACTAATTAAAACGAGAATAATTCACCAAATCATGTCTTAAATTGCACTTACCATCTGGGGTAACCCAGTATGGTCATGGTAGTCCCTAATAGCTTCCGAGAGTTCAAGCATTCCACCTACATAACAAAAATAGTGTCTGTGTAAAGAAAGAAACCTAACAAAACCCATAAGTCGAAATCAACAATAAACAAACCAGATAAACCACCTTTCTTAGCACAATTGAGCACATAATCAACACTGACTTGGTCTAGATCCACATCATCTAGGGTAACCGCACCAGGAGGCATTATCACCTTCTTTATCAAGCTACCGGCAAGTATAAAATCCAGAAGTATTCGCCTGTCCCGACGATACCGTTGTAGAAGCTCCACCGCATTCTCCCTACATTCCATTACCAAATTGAAGTTTTATTTTTGTTGTTTTAGAAAAGCAAAATTCTTTCAAAATAAAAAACAAGACTTACTCTTCCATCTCAAAATGATTGCACCTCTGCTACCTGAGAAATACTATAAAACAAGAAAACTCAAAACTTCACAGAGTTGCATAGCTTGCTCTGTTTTTTTTTTTTTTTTTTGGACAAATAGCTTGCTCTGTTTGGTATGCAAGAAAAGGGAAGAAAAGAAAATGAAACTTAAAGATGGGACTCCATTTCTTAGAAGCACAAGAGAAGATCCGATTCCGTTTGGCGGCTATGATTTCAGGGAAGAAAATGAAACTGGAGAATCAGAAGAAGCATGTCCGAATTGTTTACCTCAGTTCTTCTCAGCAACCAAACAGAGCAATGAGCTTAAATGAAATGAGAGAGAGAGAGAGAATCGCGGGACTCAATAATGTAGAGGAAGAAAGCAAGTGAAACGGCGAGTTTTGACCGCTGTTGTGTTGGGTTTGGTAGCTTCAAGCGGAAGTCCCGGCAACAGGAGAGAGAGAGAGAGAGAGAGAGAGAGATCCCAGTTGATGAGATTTGGATCTAAAAAGCTTTTTTAATTATTTGTGGAAAAAGTAAATATTTGGGAATTTTACTGGTCCCAAAATGCTGTCTATATCCACATACATGAGTTAACACTACTTCCCTAATCGGTCGAAAGCTGGACGCACCTCGCAATGCAAAAAAACTTACACATAATGGAATAATACTGTTTTGTTATTTCGGCCAATTTATTGACCGAAATAGCAAAAAGTGTTATCCGTCACATGAAAGTTTCTTTCATATTGTGCAAGAAGAAACACGTGTCGCTATTATAAGGATGGGACATATTCGACCAAAAAACAAAAGGAAGGGACATGGGTTTCCTAATTCCAATAGACAGTAGTTTCCTAATTCTAATAAGGAATACTATTCTTTGAAGGAGTACTAGAATACTATATATAGTTGAAAGCCTTTGGTTTTCTAAGCAAAATCGGAAGGGTGTGAAATCATGAATCCATGTATGTTTTATTATAATATTTTATTTTTTCATAACTCAAATTGTATGAACCTATTCAAATTAATCGTGCGGGATGTTCTTCTTCTTTTTTCTTTGGTAGAGAGGAGGGTTAAAGCCCAGGATGTTCTTTCTTCTGTTGCAAATTATAGATGTTGAATTTTTCTTTCTTCTAGTTTTTTCTTTTGATTTTCTTTGTTTGTTTGATTGTCATGAATTTTTTATTAGTCAAATAGGGACATCTCATTCTTCATCTCTCTAATTGATTTTTTTTCTTTGTGTTCTCGGATTGGGAAAACTTGCCTAAGCACCGTCTAGATTCAGTTATGGAGTTATTAGTATCAACATTCGACTATTTGCGATTCAGTGTTATTTGTAAGTCATGGCATTCTGTAGCAAGGGACAATGAAAGTATACTCGCTAAGATGACAACTCCAATGCGCTTCATCTCTGTTAACAAAGAAGATACATGGAACTTATACAACGCTATGGATGATAAGCTTCTGGATTTGCAAATAACAATGTCTAAGAAGAATAACTGATTTTGTGGTTCTTCAAAAGGCTGGCTAGTAGCTGTGGAAGAAAATTTTGCAGTAACCTTATTCAATCCATTCTCTATGGTTAAAGGGAGGGAAAAAAAATTCAATCATTTGCCTTCCTCCACTAAGAACTCCAGAACGGGGCTTGACTAAAAATTGTGACAATTATGTCTACATAGCTACAATTTCAGCATGTCCAATATTAAATGCAAGCAACTGCATTGCTTTCGTTATATATGGGCAACATCGTGAATTGGCTTATATTAGACTTCATAAGCACTCAATATGAACTTATGTAGATCCAAGTTAAATGTTATTGACGATGTCATTCACATTGAAGATAAAGTTTATGTTGTCAATGATGAGAGTAATCCTTTATCATTTGATTTTCCTTTTGAGTCTGGCTTATTTGTGAATTTCAAAGCGAATGGCAAGGGAGATGTCGTCAGGAGATATATTGTGTATTCATACGAGAAAGAATTATTGATGATTCAAAGGTATTTGGTATTGTTAGGTGGCAATTGTCTGGCGAGGAAGTTTGCAATCTTCGAAATGAATTTCAACAAATGTGAATGGATTGAGAAAGAAATGTTAGGTGATGTTGCTCTTTTTGTTGGTGATAACTCCGCGATATATGTTTCAACTTCAAAATTTTCAGGATATCAGCCGAATTGCATGTACTTTAATCATGATAGTGTTTGTGGAACATAACTGAAGTTTGGACTTAATGCTTTTGGACGTCATAGTTTTGGTGTGTATAACGTTAAAAATCAAACCATATCAAAGCCTTACGCCAAAGATGCTATGACCCTAGAGAAGATGACCAATCGTCCTCCAATTTGGGTTGTGCCAACCTTTCAACTGTAAAAAGCTTCTATAATTCTTATTGTTCTTTTCTTAATTCATCGCTTCCTTAGAGATTCTCTTGTAAACTAGTAACTCTACTATTTGATATATTGGGTATTATTTTTTGTACTTTCTAAAAAATTTGTCTAAATCCAGGTTTTCAATATGAAATTAAAGTTTCTTATTTGATCAAATAATAATAATAATAAAATATCTTGGTCTCAAGAGATTTTACATAGCTAATTGTTTAATTAAATAGACCAAAGAACCGTAGGGTAAAGAAAGGAAAACGAGAAAGAAAATTGCATTCAAAGATAGATAAAGAAGAAAGAGAAACAAATTATGGGGTCCTCTTATTCAAGTGTTGGGTTGAATTGTTGGTTGTTGATTTGGAAACAATTTAGCCTTCAGTGTGAAAATGAAAGCAGACATAAACAAACAACTTGTTATAAAGAGGAGCCAATTTTGTGTCAACTTCTTAATTTGCACATACAATTTGTAAGTGAGGTCTCTCTGATTCCAGTAGCAATTTGAGCCATTTCCCACTTGGGATATAGTTGTGTGATTGGGTGTCATGTTACTTAAGAAGCAAGTTTTCATTTGTTTCTCAATGTATTAGGCTTTCTCGAGTGTCATACGCTCGCATCTAACACAATCTCTTGATCTATTGTCAAGGCTAGCACGATCCAACATATGGCCAATGCTTAAGAAAACTCTTTGTCCTCATAGTGAGGCCTCTCCAATCATAGCAAAAGTGTGTATGACTACAAAAACACATCATAGGTTATTATGTAACCAGAGGCAGTGAGGAGTTCTAAGCTTGCTCTTAAGCCACTGTCATTTTTCATGTTAAGGAAGTGAAACTAAAGATGAGCAAAACCCTGAAATATAATGTCATTTTCAGTGAAAATACATGGGTTGAGCAAAGGGAACTGTAAAGCATTTCCCAAACATGAATACGAAAAGATTAAGATGATAGCAAAACTATGTCAACAACACTTGGTGGCGCTACTTCTAGCTTACTAATAACTTATGGAGTTGGTTACAAGTTACAACAACCAAAATTAAAAAATCATTAGATCATATAATTTAATAGAACTCCTAACTTATGGAGTTGCTTACAAGTTACTACTAACTTATGGAGTTGGTTACAAGTTACTACTAACTTATGGAGTTGGTTACTACTAACTTACTACTAACTTATGGAGTTGGTTACAAGTTACTACTAACTTACACTATATAAAAAATGACCTTTAGCTTCGGATAATATCGGTTGCTAAATGTACCAAAAAACTGAAGTATTGGGAATCGATGTGTATGATATAGTCATATGGATAAGATATTATCCGTCGCTAAAGGTTATTTACAGCATCGCTATTTACATAATCCTCGATGCTTAAGTTGTTACCATGTGCCAAAAAAGCGTTGACCCTCGATGCCTTAAACCTTTAACAGCATCAGGGAATATATTAGCACTGATGCTAAATACTCATTATAGCATCAAGGGCTTTGTTTTTACTGATACATGTTATGACTTACCACATCAGAAAAGATGCTACTGCTTTGGCAAATAATGGTCTACGTCTTCGAATTTTTTGTTTATGATGAAGTGTAAGGCTTTCAAATGGTTTGACTTTCTACAAATATTATTGACCATTCCAATTATAGGCTTTGGTTCTCATGGAGCGTTGATGTTGTTTTTAATTTTTAACTTCAATTGTTATGGAAAAATTGAGGTTGTTATACATAATAGACATCGTTGTTATCAATAAAGTGTAAGCAATTTCCATGTTTAACATCACATTTTACTTAGTTTCTATCGCAAAATATAAAGGCATCACATCCATTTCATATATATTGCCATTGCAACATCAAAAAACATACATATATAGGTTCCCTTATGAGTTCTCCTGCCATTAAACCAAAATTCATCCATCATCCATACATATATAAGCAAAATATTATTGCCTAAATTCTTAAAAGCTGCAAAATTTAGGCAGTAATATTTACAACATAACTTACACTTTTCACAAAAGCTCTTAAAGCAACACTTGCTCGTTAACACAACATCTTTCATTTCTTCCTTGCACAACGGCTAGTGTAGCTCAGGGGGTAGATTACCAACAAATCGTGTAGATGGTAAACCTTCAATCTCTTTCTCGAAAACAGCCTTGTTTTCATATTAAGTCGATTGATTTTCTGTAAGTTCAAAAACCTATATCATTCTAAATGCCCTCAGCAGAACAAATAAAGATATAAGGCTCTCAAGTAATGGTCTAGGTCAACAGAAATATGACGGCCTTGTCTTACTCAAGATGGCAATAATAGTAGAGAAGAAACTAGGCAGTTATGAGAAGGTATTCTGGAAACCTTTACATATGGGAATCTAGATAGCTTTAAAAGTGCAGAGAAAGCCAGCTTTTACTCATCGTTTCTGCAAGATAAGATAATTAAAATAAGAAAAGTTACAAATGGTCTAGCCAAATATTGATTCGTGACATCTTTTGTAGCAAAGTAAACTATGAGAAAACTCACATTGGTGGTTTGCAGAAAGCCAAATGATCAAGCAATACAGTTGTTGATGGAAATTATGTGCACTGCTTCTCAATTTCTGAAATATGCATACCGAGGCCATGAATTTACCCATTTTATACTAAATAAGCATTTCTCCGATAAGCTCCATCTGGTAAAATCCCACACACAGAGACTAGGCCATAAAGTAGTTTGATGTGAAGTAATAAAATGTTTTAAATGAATATGCCATCCATATCAATTGCTTGTAATATAGAACCACAAGTTAAATATTCAAAAATCCAAACACGCAACTGAATAAATACAAAGATGATGATAAATGGCTTGAAAAATGAAAAATATTGAAATTTGAAGAGTTTTTTTTTTGTGTGTAAATAAAAATCTAATAAACCAGATGAAGAATATGGACATTGGGGATAAATCAGTAGCAAAACAAGTTTCAGAACAAAGAAAAGGAAACAAGAAGTCAGGCAACTAGGGAATCTAGATAGTCGAACATGTTGTGTTTTCATATATACTTACCTCAATGTCGCCTGAACACCAAAAAGAAATACAAAGCCAGAGAACTGGTAAGACAACAACCACAAGACCAGCAAGCCAACCAGAAACTCATAAAAAACACAAGACCACCTTGTCTCTATTCGGGGCTTTGAGTGGCCAGTGGCCAGTGCCACTTGTTAAAAATAATCAAGTGAACATGCTAACAGCTAGGTAGATAACATTTCATACCTCAGCAACTGAAGATCTATCGGAGGATCCTAGCTTCATCACAAGCAAAGCACTGATGCTGCTTATATTCACAGTTCTTGCAGAATAAATTTTGCATTGCCTACCAAGTTCAAAACATAAAATAAAAATAATCATAATAGCAATAATGAAGAGACAACCAAAAAGAAAGAAACAAGATTTACAACAAAAGTGGTTAATAAGAGCATACATCTACTTCATCGTGGGTAAAGCCAAGTGATTCATACATAGATTCCTCACCACTCTCTTCAGTTGCATGAAAGGACCTTAGGCATCTCCCTTCACAGCTGTATTAGAGAAAAAAACACATATATTTAAACCATTAATTCTAGGAAATTAAGTTCTTTAAAGAAAGTCAAAATTATCACTATTATCATAGAAATTTGACAACAAGAGAACATACCACAAAAGATCGCCACCATTATCACAAAAAGCACAAATAGGTTGTCATCATCATTGGACTCGTCTTCAACATCAATCCCATAATCTTCCAAGTCATCAACTATAAATCTGGGCTTTTCAGTAGCTTGAATGTCTTGAAAATCCAATGAGTTCACTGGCTCAAACACTGTAACATGAAACTAAAAGCCAAACTAGAGAAATAAATAAAAGAACTCAAGGATAAAAAGAGTAACAAATAAGCAAGAGAATACGACCTCATCATATAGTTTCCTCTTCATGGGCTTCTCTTTCAGAAAGTTGACTAATAACTGTTCAAGACACAATTTGTCATTTAATTAACCGTGCATAAACATAAAGATAGTTTATAATTCATGCAGAAGTCTCAAAACAGGAAACAGGAAATAACAACAGAGTGAAAATAACACAGATATAAAACCAAGTTAAAGAAAAACAAGTAAAGAGAGCTTGAATCCTACTAAAATCCCCATAATGGCTAATTCAGCCCTAAATCAGTGCTTAAGAAAACAATAATCAAATCGTGGAGTTTTTATCAATAATAGCCAAAATTTACACCCCAATTACATAAATGTTAGTTTTTATAAAAACTTTCAAATATAGCCAAAAATCCACTTAAATTGACACAAATACCCTCAAAATTAAAACATAATTACCCATAAAACCAACCTCTTCACATTATCTACATTACCAAAACAAGAAAACGAAAAGAGGAATTTTTTTTTCCCACAAACACAAACATAGAACCTCTAAGATTGACCATGAAGAAAGTCAAAATCCCATTTTGTTTTTGCTCGACTTTTGTAGATCTAAAACTTCCTCTTTCTAAGAATAAAAAACCATCAACCAAAAACAATGGAACCCACATCAAGAGAAACACAGCAAAATCGTAACGATATTTTCCTTATGTTGGTTTTTCTATTCCAAAAGAATACAAACGCTAATTCATTTTATTTAATTTAAGAGAGTGCAAGGGAGATATTATTATATTAATATAGTTTGAAATTAAAAGGAAAAATCACATACGACAAGGCAGAAGCATTTTATTCAACATCAGATTTAATAAGGATTGGGAAATTATGGTTTTTAGTTTTAGAGTGAGAGAAGAAAGAAAAGCGATTGAATTTGTCAAGTCCATCAAACTTGAAATAAATTGGGGTTTTGATTTTTTAAGTTGAGCTTAGGGTTCACAACCATAATTGGTAGGGTTAGAAGAAATAGTCAGCAGTAAGCTTGGCCACCATAGTTGTTAGTTATTTGGTTTGTAAGTTCATTGTTATTTGGTTTAATTTTGAGGTTATTTGTGTCAATTTAAGTGAATTTTTGGCAATATTTTAAAGTTTTTATAAAAACTGACATTTATGAAATTGAGGTATAAATTTTGGCTATTATTGATAAAAACTCCAAATCTTGCCTAATACACCCTCAAGTCAGCCTCCTAATTTCTTAAGAAACCCAATTACAATCCTACATCCAACACAACCTTCATGATATGTAGCAACCAAGTAAAAAAAAAATACAAAAAAAGAAGCTTACCTTTATTCTCACGAACCAAACTGAAACCAAAAAAAGCTTGGGGTTTGAAACCTCCAAATAAAATGTATATGCGACCAACATGATGCAGCCCTAATTTACAGCAAAACTTAAAAACATAAAATCAACAAAAAAATCTGCAAACTCAAAGCAAATCAGTGAGAGACAATCGATTTCAGATCTACCTTTTGAGCCAGACAGCGAGAGTCGAGTGAGAGCATCCTTGGGTGTTTGAGTGTAGGGTCTATGGGTCATGTAAACTGGCGAGAGCGAGAGAGACGGCAAGACATAGAGAGACATATAGAGGAAAATGAGGCAGTCGCTGTTGCTGTCGTCGTCGTTTGTGGTTAGTGGGTGTCGGTTGTCGATGAAGAGGAAGATGAATGTGAGAAAGAGAGAGAGAGAGAGAGAGAGAGAGAGAGAGATCCAGTTGATAGATATGAAGTGAGAGCCTATCGTGAAATTTGGGGGAAAAGTACACTTAGCCAAATTTTCATTTGGGAAAGAAGCGCTAAAAATTCAGCTAATTTTTTTTTTCACTATAACGGTGTTAACCTGCTTTTCGCATCGGTGTTAATTGTTAGGCTTAAAAAAATCTTGAAAAACATTTTACGCATCAGTAAATATAATGATCGATGCTAAAGTTTAATAAACGACATCGGTAAAAAACGCCTAAAATTTGTATTGAAGCCTTTATACCCTTTTAGTCTTATTAATTATAAAATCGATGCCTAAGATACTAACAACATTGGTTTTTAATTTTGTTGATGCCTATGTGGTGTGGTATAAAGCAAAATTTGGCATAGTATTATGGACTTGTTTCTAGCTTACTACTAACTTATGGAGTTGCTTCTAGTTTACTACTAACTTATGGAGTTGGTTACAAGTTACTACTAACTTATGAAGTTGGTTACAAGTTATGGAGTTGGTTACAACTTACTACTAAGATTGTTAAATAATGATATTATTTTATTAACGTTCACATATTATGACTTGAGATTGGAGTTCTTGGGTTGAGAAAGTAAAAATGGAAATTAACATTGAATATGATATGATGTTAGCTTAAAAAAAACTATTAACATTATTTTCGCTATTATCTTCTTTTAAAACTTAGGAATTTGTCTTACAATATAATGCATTGTACACTTAGGCTTAAAGAAATGTTTGAAATGCATTTGTTCTAAGACTAAGGGAAAAACGACCAAATCCAAATAACTTGTATTGTGAAAAATATGGGATACCCAATATTATAAGAGCTCTACAAGCTCATTAGATGATAATACACTTAAGAGAATAACCACTCTTCAATAACACTCTCACTTGAAAATGGACACTTCAAGACGTGCACTTAAAGGATGGGAAATATGTATAGAATATTTTATCATTTTAAGTACTTTTTTATATTAATATAATCTATAGAAACAGAGAGGGTGATCTAAACTTAAGTGCAAAAGGGCGAACTCATTGCCCTAACCAATTGGCTTAACCTCCATATGCAAACTAACTCAATCAAAATGTGGTTTACGTTACATGAATATGCCACACTCATGATTGTGAGAATTTCTCATGGACTCCTTTAGTTATGCACATCTTATGGTTATAAGAAAACTAATAAAGAGAATGCTTGCAAATTGTGCACAAAGAAGTTTGTCTCTATGAAAGATTTGGTCAACCACCAGAAGCATCACCAGGGTCGATTTCACCGTGTGTGCACCAAGCCAAAATGCAAGAAGAAGTTTCTAAGTGAAAGTAATTATCAAAATCACTTGAAAGGATGCAAATAGGTTGCTCTCTGTTTGCTGTGCTTGGTGTTAATTTATTCTGACTAAATTGCTTTAATTCGTTTTAATTGTTGTGTGTTTAGTCTAGTCTTCATCTTCTTGATTTTCTCTCAAGATATGATATCTGTTTGGATATTGCTTGTGTCCAATTAGTTTATGATAAAGTAGACTTTCTAAGGTTTCTTTATATACTGATTTCATGTAAATTGGTTAAGACTTGAATTTGTTTGGATATTGTCTGTTTGGATTTGACTAAACCCATTTTGTATGCTCATGAAGTTTTATTCACAAAAGTTTTTCACTGATTTGTGATGGTTGTCAAGTTATTTAGTTGAAATTTAAAGTATGCATGAATTAAAAAAATTCAAAGTGAAGCCATAACCTAAGGTTCATTGCAGTTTTGAGTTATTTTGGCTTTGGTATAATTTTTTGTGAGTATTCATGTCTAGTTAACATGTTCATATTTTTCATAAAAGCAATTGAAGGTATTAAAACATATAAGATATTTTCTATAATTGTTTTTTCAAACATATATTTCTTGCAACATAGAGAGAGAGAGAGAGAGAGAGAGAGAGAGAGAGAGAGAGAGAGAGAGAGAGAGAGAGTGTGTGTGAGTGAGTAAGAGTGAGAGAAGAAATATTAGAAAGACAATGTGAAAGAGAGAATGCTAGCTATGAAAGATGACTATTGAGAGCAGACAAACAACTTGGCTTGTGTTGTACAAACATGGGGCTATGCTTTGGAGGCGAGGTAGGGGTAGGGGTTCTTTTGGAGCCTTTACAAAAATTGATTTAATTAAATTTCTTGAATATTGTATAATTGTCTAAGATTGTTAAATAATGATATTATTATATTAATGTTCACATATTATGACTTGAGATTGGAGTTCTTGGGTTGAGAAAGTAGGAATGCAAATTAAAATTGAATATGATATGATGTTGGCTTAAAACCAAATTGTTAACATTATTTTCGTTATAATCTTCTTTTAAAACTTAGGAATTTGTCTTACAATATAATGGATCGTACATTTGGGCTTAAAGAAATGTTTGAAATGCATTTGTTCTAAGACTATGGGAAAAATGACCAACTCCAAATAACTTGTATTGTGAAAAATATGGGATAAACAATATTATAAGAGCTCCTTAAGCTCATTAGAGGATAATACACTTAAGAGAATAACCACTTTTCAATAACACTCGCACTTGAAAATGGACACTCCAAGACATGCACTTAAAGGATGATAAATATGTATATAGTATTTCATTATTTTTAAGTACTTTTTTTAATATTAATATAATCTACTAAAACAAAGAGTGATATTCGAACTTAAGTGCAAAAGGGCGGAGTCATTGCCCTAACCAATTGGCTTAACCTCCATATGCAAAATAACTCAATCAAAATGTGGTTTATGTTACATGAATATGCCACACTCATGATTGGGGGAATTTCTCATGGACCCCTTTAGGTATGCACATCTTATGGTTATGAGAAAGCTGATAAAGAGAAAGCTTGCAATTTGTGCACAAAGAAGTTTGTCTCTGTGAAAGATTTGGTCAACCACTAGAAGCATCACCGGGGTCGATTTCACTGTGTGTGCACCGAGGCAAAATGCAAGAAGAAGTTTCTGAGTGAAAGTGATTATCAAAATCACTTGAAAGGGTGCATATAGGCTGCTCTCTGTTTGTTGTGCTTGATGTTAATTCATTATGACTAAATTGCTTTAATTTGTGTTAATTGTTGTGTGTTTAGTCTAGTCTTCATCTTCTTGATTTTCTCTCAAGATATGATATTTGTTTGGATATTGCTTGTGTCCAATTAGTTCATAATAAAGTAGATTTTCTAAGGTTTCTTTAGATACTGATTTTATGTAAATTTCTCGAATATTGTATAATTTTCTAATATTGTTAAATAATGATATTATTTTATTAATGTTCACATATTATGACTTGAGTTTGGAGTTATTTGGTTGAGAAAGTAGGAATGCAAATTAAAATTGAATATAATATGATGTTGGCTTAAAAACAAATTGTTAACATTATTTTCGTTATAATCTTCTTTTAAAACTTAGGAATTTGTCTTACAATATAATGGATTGCACACTTAGGCTTAAAGAAATGTTTGAAATGCATTTGTTCTAAGCCTATTGGAAAAAATGACCAAATCCAAATAACTTGTATTGTGAAAAATATTGGATACTCGATATTATAAGAGCTCCTTAAGCTAATTAGATGATAACACACTTAAGAGAGAATAATCACTCTTCAATAACACTCTCAGTTGAACATGGACACTCATGATTTGGGGAATTTCTAATGGACTCCTTTGGGTGTGCACATCTTATGGTTATAGTTTATTATTACTATATTACTCCTATCACTAGAAACCAAATGTGGCCAATATTTGCAAATGCTTATTTGTTGAGATACCCTTTATGGTTTCCAAATCATCTCAGTTTGCCTCATGAAGTTTTAAATGACTCAATCTCTCCATTGAACTTCCATTCCGTGACCAATATTGTTGCCCCTTTCCGTTATTTTTCAAATAAAAATCATTAAATCCACTGACGTAGCATGGGTATTTTGGTAATTTTAATTATTAAATATTAAAAATGCTTGAAATTATTTAAAATCAAATATGTAAAATAATAAAATAACATAAAACTTAAAAAACAAAAAAGAATTAACACAACCCCAAAGTTCTACATCATCTTCTTCGGCTCCATCGCACCACCACCCTACTGTACACCCCAAAGCAACAACCCACAACCACCAAACTGATGTTCCCACACAAACCCAGTTGCCGCCTTTCTAATTCCGATCTCCAACCGCCTTAACCCAACACTTACCCCTGTCCTTTGAGATCTAGCCACGCTACCCTCCTTCAAAACCTCAACCTAGGCACAGCTCCCCTGCAAGATCCATTCAACCAATCTAACAAATAAATGAACATCAATATGAAGAAAGTATATCTGAAAAAGATTTTGACTTTTTCAATTGGGTTTGTGGGGGTGGTGGGAAGGTGGAGCAGCTTGGTTGGTAGGCTGGAATGTGAAATGATAGCTATGGTTATAGAGTGGTGGGAGAGAAAGATGAGCAAGAATGGATCTAAAAAAAGATATTGTCTTTTGCTTCCCTTTGCAACAATTGGGTTGTCTTCCCTTTTCAATTTTTCATTTTCTTCTTCTTTTTTGAATTTCATGGGTGATTAGCCTGAAGCTTAGGAAGGGTGTGACAAAAGCACTTCGCTTTTTGAACAAATTATGAGAATAAAGTGTTCTAAGAGTTGTTTGCCATTAAGAAGAGTGGGGGAAATGGTGCGACATTGGAGCAATGGAATGGGGAGGTGGAAGGTGGTTGCTGGGGGTTGGGAGGGGTTGGTGGGTTTTTAAGTTTTTTTTATATATTTTATTTTATTTTAAAACATTTAAAATAATTTCTCCAAGGAAAAAATATTTATTTTAAAACTATCCATGCCACATTAGCGGAATTAACAATTTTCATCTGAAAACTAACATAATGGGGCAACCTTGGTCATGTTATGGAAGTTCATGAGGGAGATTGAGTCATTTAAAACATCATGGGCAAAATTGAGACAATTTGAAAACCACAAGGGGTACTTCAACATATAAACCTATTTGTAAATGTTGGATGGTAAATCTTACATTCTCAACTTTGAGCATGAAAATTGCACACCAAGCCATTTCACGATCCAAACAATCTACTCTTAATCTTTAGGTCAATCTCCAACTCCTAGCCACCAAATGTCTAGGGTAAATGGAACTACCCACAGGTGCGCTTCACATGCCTTCTCTAATCCCAACTAGACGGAATTGAGGTGGTGGGTTCTCAAAGAGACTTTACATAAATTGATTTAATTAATATATGTGAATATTGTATGACTGTTTAAAATTGTTAAATAATGATTTTATTGATATTATTTGATTAATGTAGACATATTATGACTTGAGATTGAAGTTCTTGGGTTGAGAAAGTAGGAATGGAAATTAGGGAGATGAGAATGATCATTTGTGTAGTTGAGTCTAGAAGCAGTTATGCTAATGATTAACTATAAAAACTCTTGTAACCAATAGAAATAGAATTTTAATTTTCCCAGAAAAAGAAAAAGGCATTCTATGAAAATATATGGTTGTGAAGATGGTTTTTATTTATTTATATGTAACTCATTTCATTTTCTAATGATGTGGGATCCTTTGTTTATAAATTTTGTAAGGATATAAAGGGTAAAAAAATATGGATTTTTGATGGGTTAGTTCTTCAAGAATTAGAATACCACCTCAAACCAAAGAGTCCAATTCCTCCACAATCAGGAATGTGTGGGCCCCACTTGCATTTTCACTCCTTTATGCAAAGTAAACACATGAGTAATCCGTAATTGAAATCCAACTCATTGTTTTGATTCCAATCATGTTTACTTACCAACAATGGGTATGGGAAGAAAGTGCATGATTTCAATTCCTGACTTTCCCCATGTTTACTAACACATAATGAATGAAAAAATAAGTGGGTCCCACATTAAAATCCGTAATCACATACCTTCAAAATTAGAAATCATATCAACTAGCGGAGGTCGTTGATCCGATTCCCATTCATGTTCTCCCAGTTTACACATTGAAAACTACTTGGTTTGCTTTTTTCTTTTTTGAAACCATCCGAAGTTTACACATTGAAAACGCAAAACGGTTCAACCAAAAATACAAAACACAAATAGAAACCTTTTGAAACTTGGAAAAAAAAAAGCCTTAAGAAAATAAAGGTGCTAAAAGAAAATAATACAAAGAGCAACACCAAATGATTGGTTGTTACGATCCAATATTTGCAAAAGATGAAGAAAAAAAAAGGCTACAATTCACGTTCAATTTTCTTGGAAAGACTAGAAGTCCGTTTGAAAACCATATATTCGCGACAACAAATCTCCTCTCCAAAATTGGGACTTTGTCAGACAAGTGCACTTGGATTAAGGATTGGTTATCGTTTGACTATCGAACGAATATTTTGCCTATTAGGCGATATCCGGGTTCGATAGGTTCTGACCGTCCGATTGGTCCCACTTTCAAATATGTTGTTTCCCGTAACTTTAGGATTGTGTAGAAACTTTCAGATCGGAAATAAGAGGTTGTTGGTCTCGTAGGGCCGATTGACCAAAATGGGAAGTTTGACCAAACCGTTGACCAATGGATCTTCCGTGACCGTCTTATCCGTTAAGGGTACTAGGATGACCGTAGAACCTTCCTAAATCAAATACACACTTTATATTACGAGAATTAGGATTTTCAATTTAAACTTCGTTGTTGAAAACAATTATTAATGTCATCTTGGTATTCTTTCGAATAGGTGCTCAGGCTCCGCGTATCCAGCAGGAGGGACCCTTACAGAGTCGTACTAGCTTGGACTTTTTGTGAGTGGACGTTGTTTTTAAATAAGCATTTGTTTTAGAAGTATGGAATTGCATGCATAAAAGGGATTTTTGATTTAATACTTAATTTACTTGGGTTATGGGAATATGGAAACTAGATGCATGTTTGGGTGTGGGATTTACCATTTTCTTATGGCATTTTGGTATTGAGTATTAATAATAAGCGATATGGATATTGAATGTGAATCTGGATATATTGTTGGGAATGTGGTTTTGGTCGTGTACGTATTGATGGTGGTGTTATATGGATTATATGTTTGACCTTAATATGTACCTCCCCCTTTATTGGTTTCATTTTGACATGAGGTAACTCTTCGGAGGTGTGTTGGGAACAGGGCACCCCTGACCGGGTGTACCGAAGGCCTTGACGGGCATTCTGAGCACGTAAGACTCATTTCAACCGCACGTGTATTGAGGATTCTACCGTGCGTGTCTGGGGAGCAATAGTCCCTCAGTTGGACTGCTCATCTCTAGCCACGTGTGTATAGAGGATTCTGCCATGTGGTATAGTAAAACAATCCCCGTGTTGGATTGTTTTTCCTCCGGTACATAGTGATGGTGTGTGTGTGTGTGTGTGTGTGTGTGTGTGTGTGTGTGTGTGTGTGTGTGTGTGTGTGTGTGTGTGTGTGTGTGTGTGGGACTTATGGGATTAAACAGGTTTTGAATTCAAGTACATATATAAAGGTTTTAAATGCATGGCTTCAGAAATTGTTTTCAAAAAGGCGGGGTTAGTATGTTCCACTATAATTATGTTTAAATTTTCTTTTTGTCCACTCACATTTCTGTTTTGTGCCCCAAAGCCGTGAATTTAAGTGATTAGCGAACTCAAGGCGAAAAACCCACTCCGCACAATTTAAAGAACACACAATTTACAAATGGCCTCCGGCCTCAAATCCAACCCTACAAGGGCGACATCAAAGTATTCTAAGATGATGTTGTAAACTTAAGAATTCTTAGAATGCTTTGATGTCGCCTTGTAAGGTTGGATTTGAGGCCGGAGGCCATTTGTAAATTGTGTGTGCTTTACATTGTGCATGTTGAAGTTGGGAAATATTAAACTTTGTTTATACATGTGAAATAATTGGGTAAATGTTCATTTTTCAGGGGAGACTCTGCCGAAATTTCGGTAGAAGTCTTGATCCATTTTATCTAATAGGCGGGGAGAAAGGGTAAATTAGTAAGTGGGTCCGACACCGTAGGGATGTCAGAATGGCAGTAGGGTTCGACACGGATTTCAAAGGGGATTCGGGTCTGGTCTTGTCACTCAACCCCAATCTTGTCTGGTCCTAGCCGCCATACGTCTACGGTAAATAGAACTAGCCACATGTGTGGTTCACATGCCTTCCTGACTGTCAACTAGATGGATGTACTACATAATAATTGGCTTGTGGAAACTAATGCATTGATCAAATTGACAAAATTGAAAATACATAAATTAAATTAGTGAACTAATAAAACACAAGGACTAGCCAGCTTGTTATTAAGGCCAAAACAAAAAGCTTCTGGCAAGTAATATTAGCTTATGGTTCACATGCCTTCACAAGAGACAATACCAAGACTTGAAGTCTTATCTTAGAGCACTTCCACCCATTTGCCACAGCAAATGGCAAGGGTAAGGCAAGGGTTGTTACTATTCATATGAATAGTGGCAGCCCTTACAAAAGGCTTGTGTGTTTCCACCCATTGACATGGCAACCCAAAGGCAACTACTATTCACATGAGATATGAGGAGAGGAATTTGTATAGAGTTTTGGTGTGGGAAGTCAAGAATATGACTAGGTATTTATTTTTTAAAAATTTGAAATTTTTGGTTTTTTATAG
Organism: Prunus padus; assembly: GCA_024362665.1. Lineage (NCBI taxonomy): Eukaryota > Viridiplantae > Streptophyta > Magnoliopsida > Rosales > Rosaceae > Prunus > Prunus padus. Next base: position 27,673,027 of record JANFAM010000017.1, read on the forward strand.
ATTTTTTTTTAAAAAAAATTTCATTGCTAACATCACCAAACCCAAGCAACAGCCCAGGCAAGTTTTGCCTTCAGGCCTATCCAGGCTTTTGGAGCCCACCAGCTACCCGGTCTTGCCTTTGCGCTCTGGAGCCAATTGCTGGGCCTATGCCCCCTCCTGCCCAGGCGAAAGAGGACTGCTGGAAGTGCTCTTATTCATTGCATCTTCATCAGAGTTGTAGAATCTATACATACACTAGTATAGAATCTATATTGTAACAAATGTAGTGATATATTAATGCTTTGTTCATTTTAAGATATTTTTAAGTATAACACAGTTACACCGCCACATAATATTACTAATTTACACATTATAACTCGAGTAGACGATTGTAAAACCAGGCCCTAAGCTCTAAAAGCCTAAAGAGGGGGGGTGAAGTAGGCGAGAAGAAAAAGACTACCCTTTTTAAATTAAGCTTCTTCAAAAGCACACAAGCACAAACATAGACAATTTCATGGTTAAAAAAATTAAAACTAGTAACAGCGGAATGTAAATAACACACGATAATTGTTGACCTAGAAAACCCAACAGGGTGAAAAACTGGGGGCACCAAGCCAGGAGAGATCCAATCTGCTCAATTAAGAAATACAAGAAAAACGAAAGAAGACTTAGCTCATCAATCACCTATAGGCAGCTACAATCCAATCCTTCAGCAAGCACCTTTTCTTTATCTCTTAGTAGCAAATCCTCTCAAGAGCACCAAGCTCAAGTTGCATGTAGTTTGATGTATGAAGTGAGTTATGGTTTCACAGATTCATCTATCTCAATCACAAAGTATGATTGAGCTAGATAAATGAAACCTAAGTGTTGTGATGATTAAACTAGTAGGAATGAACTTGAAGCATATAGTTTAATTCAACAAAACAACAATGAAACAAAACAAATGTTCAACCGAAATCTTGTAAGTGTTTACTTGGAGAAAGCTATATGTATACAATCAATCATATACTCACAAGTAACATATACTAGTTGAACAAATAATAAAGAGAATGAATTAAAGAAAAACATTCAGCCATTTAAAGATTTAAAGTTATCTTGGGGAAGCACTTATGTGAATGCAATCATTCTCATAACCCTCAAGAATATGAACTTTGGCTGAATGAGAACTCCTTTCAGAGTTTCATCCCCAATCGGTTTTTCATGTAAAGAGTATTCCTTGAAAGAAAAAATAAGTCACTCCAAAAAATGCATGAGTTGAAGAACCGAAAAAAACCTCTGAAAACCTCCTTGTAAGGAGGAATAAATAGAGACCATAAATCTAGCATTTTTCTAAGACCACAAACAAAAGAACTTTAACAAGTTAACGGCTTCAAAGACCAAAACAATATAAGGAATTGTTTTATCCCTTTTTGGAGAACATGTGGGCTGACAAGGTATGGAGAGGGATATAAAAAGAAGTGTGGGGTGTCTCTTTAAAACCAAAAGGAGCCGCACATGGCTATTGATCAAAGAAAAGAGGCAAGGTCCATAATCTGAAAAGTAGACTTTAATAAAGAGACCCATAACCCATCTCTTCTAAAGGTGGGAGACAACATAATTTAAGGGACAAGGGTATGGGTCATTTAAAAAACAAAAGACAAGCTCCCTACAATATATTATAAAATAATATATTATGTTTCCACACACAGATTTACCAATCTCCACACACACACTCGTTGGGCTAAGGAGAAAACATTCAAAAAAGGAATGAAGAAAGAATGAATAAAGAAATCTGCCAACAACTTGAAAAACAGATGCAACATGGATTAATACTTTCATCGAAAGTATTAATACAACTAAAAATGACGAAGATGGATTAATACTTTCATAGAAAGTATTAATACAATCGAAAACAGACAAAGACATGCATGAATGTACGTTGGATCAATCCAAGTGAAGTGTGGATTAATCCATGTGAACAATGGAAATGTTTTACCTTTTGACCTGCAACGAGGAGACTTGGAAGCCCTTCAACCCACACCGATTCTAACCTAGAATCTAATTAATATTACAAGGGTTTTGTTTGTTTAAGAGAAGAGCCAAAATACAATAAAGGTTCAAATAAAAACCTTACAACGATATACTTGTCAAACAAATAGGGCAAATATTCAGTTATACTCATATTTTTATTCTTATCCAAATATGGAGGTATTTATAAAGAAGTACAACCCTAAATAAAATAGGAATTAAATTCAAATTATAATCGAAAATAAATATAAATTACAACAGGAAATAAATCCCAATTATAATAGGACTAAATAAATGGGTAAGTAACTAAAATCCTAAAATAGTAAAGAACCAAAATCCTAACTAAGTTAGGACTCGCCAACACTCCCCTTCAAGTTGGGGCAAAGATATTTTGCATGCCCAATTTGACAAGCGGATCATAAAACACCATACTTGACATTGACCAATCGAACAACTGTAGAGAAGGCCTTGTCATAAACCACAAGTGAAACAACTGAGAAATTGGGCACATAGAAGAACACATAAAAACATAACACATAAACCCTATAAGCACGGAAGTAGGTAACGCAGAACACAAAAACCTTGTGAACACGACAGTAGGTAAGGCAGAACACAGAAACCCTGTGAGTACAGCAGTAGATAAGGCAGAACACAGAAACCTTGTGAGCACGACAGTAGGTAAGGCATAACACAGAAACCCTGTGAGCACGCCAGTATGTAAGTATGAAACATATTCAACAAACTAGGTTCCATAGTGCGCATCATCCAACTTTTCACGGTAGAATCATTAATTTTCCACTTTCCAAATTGTGGATCTTTGGAATCAGGGGCATTAGAGTCACGAGTTAGGTAACCCAATTTTCCTTGTGAAGTAGCATAAAGTTCGATCATCGAAGCCCAAATCGCATAGTTGGATCCATTCAATTTGAATCCCAAGTGTAGGTTGGTGAACGATTCAATATGAACCATCACAATATGGGTAGGAGAGGCAGTAGGTGAAGTAGAACCAGAAGCAAGTGAAGAAATAAAGGCATCAACATTCGGCATGGTGATGGATGGTGAGGTGGCAGCAATGGCGGCAACAACAAGGTAGGCAGTGGCGACGATGGGAAGATAAATGGTGGCAGCGGGCTAGGATTATAGGCTAGGTGTATAGTAGAACGGAAATAGATAGTGTTTAGGGTTAAGGTTTTTTATGTTATAGAGACGGATCAAAACACAACAATATCATTGGGAATTACCATAACAACGGAAAACGAAGCACAATAAGGCAACATCAACGGCGATAGTAGCGGTAACAACAACATCAACGATGATAGTAGCGGCAACGGCAACAATAAATTCTTCCATATAAACTTTAGCTAATTCACGCATACACAACTTCTCTTCACTCCTCCTCTCCCCCTGAAGGGAAGGGGTTGTTGAAGTCAAGAAAGAGGCAATATCTTCATGGGAAAGAGATAGATCTTTTTCACTCCCCCCCCCCTTGAAGAGGAGGGGAGGAGAGCACTCAAATTGCATGGAGAACGCAAGCACAGGTCACAAGAAAACCTGGCTCTGATACCATGTCAAATATTCAGTTATGCTCATATATGCTCATATTTGTATTCTTCTCCAATATGGAGGTATTTATAAAGAAGTACAACCCTAAATAAAATAGGAAATAAATCCAAATTACAATAGAAAATAAATATAAATTACAATAGGAAATAATAGGACTAGATAACTAGGTAAGTAACCAAAATCCTAACATAGTAAAGAACCAAAATCCTAACTAAGTTAGGACTCGTCAACAATAATTACTATGTCATGAACCTAAGGTATATTGAACATGCAAGACTTGTCGCTATAGGTGGGAACTACATTTCCTATCAGAGTTGTAGAACATGGTTATAGAAGCTTGAAACACAGATAAGGCAATTATGATTGCTGAAATGGGATTTCGAAAAGGCAATTGCAATTGGGATTAGAAGAACGAAGTTAGAAACTTAATGTGATGAAGAAGAAAGTGAGAAGAATGAGAGCCATGTTTGCGAGAGAGAGTTTCTTGCATAAAAAATTTGAATGTTGGGTGTCCACATAAAGATGTAAAATGGTACAAGCAGCCCATTTATCTTACAATTTAAGCCCGGTATGGCTTGCAATCCAAATATATTTGTGTTGCGTCTTTCTTTAAATGGGTCGACTAGATGGGGTTTTAGCTTATTAATTTTAGATTCAATTTTCGTTTTTAATTAGTTAAACATATTGTGAATTTTTATTATTTTTGTCTATGTGGAGTCTATATCAACATAAAATAGGAAAGTCACATTTTGCCGTGTAAGCATTTAATAGGCACACTAACAATCTAGGCAACAAATGGGCTTATCTGTATGTGTGCATGGGTTTGATGGTATTCAAAGATCGCGTACCAACTTGAATGGGCCTCAAAGTTTGAGGGATTTTATATAGTTAATCTTTTACAAATTATTTGAATGTTTTTTTGTGAAAAAATTATTTGAATGTTTGCGAGAAGAAAATGAAATCTTTTTTGAATTTGACACTAATTGTTTTTAACATAAAATAGATTACAAAGAAAATACATGATGGATTTTTAAACCATACATATCAAAATACAAAATATGTAAAACTTCCAAAGAAAAATTACTTAACCAAATATAGTATCCAAAGAAGTGTCCCTACTTAGCCAAAGAATTAGCGACTATATTGCTTTCCACATAGGTATGTTGTAGGGAGACCAATTGAAACCTTGTAGTAGTTGTCAAATATCTTGAATAATTGTTTTAATGATCCAAGGAGGTGTGATATGATGATTGAGGATTCGAATAAAAGTCATGGAATCACCTTCAGTTTTCAAATTTTGTAAATGAAGATGAGATGCCTATGTCAACACATTCCGTATAACTAAAGGCTCAGCAAGCAAAATAGAAGAAAGAACAATAGGGATAGCACATGCAATCAGATAAGCTGATGAGCTTTTAACATGATCCCATGCTTGACCATTCCCACTAAGGTGGCAATTTCGAACACGACTCGAAACCCTGCACTGAAAATTAGCGGGTCAACTTGCACGATTAAATTTTCCGATCAACCCATTTATAAACGGGTGGGTTTTTGGTCAACCCTCCAACCCGCTTATATACCTATGTAACCCGTTTATTAAACGGGTCAACACGCCAACCCACTAAAATACCTATGTAACCCGCGAACCCATTTCCTTGTTTCTTCTTCATTTTATTCATTTTTTAAAATTTGATTTATTTCTCTCTCTCTCAATCTTCATACATAGAGAGAGGCAAAATGCAATCACTATTTTATATTTAAACAAATGCAATTACTTGATTAAATTATCAAAATTTAGGATTTTTTATTTGTTTTTTATTTGCTACCACTAGCGGGGTCAACCCATAGATGACACGTTTATTAAACGGTTTGGGTTTGTGTTGAGCATTCTTGACACATATATAATCCTGACACGACACGTGTCATGCCAAACTACCTTTAAACGGGCTATGGATATGTTTGGTTTGTTTTACACCTCTATCCACATATCACACTTAATATAATTCCTTTTTTGGGAGTGTTTATGGAAAAGCTAAAAGCCATTTCTGACAACTAAAAGTGTTTTTTACAGCATTTGGCAGAAAAGTTTAGAAGTATTTATGGGTCATAGAAGCGCTACCTATCTTTCTAGAGAAGCACCTGCTATGTGCTTCTTCAAGAAGCCCTCCCAAGTGCTTTTCCAAGAAGCACTTGGATTTTTTATGAAAGTTCAAGAATTTTTATTTAATAAAAGCACTTTTGTTAGAAGCACTTATGAGCAGAAGTACTTCCTAGAGAAGCAGTCCCAAAACGAGCCCGTTTGCGATCACTGGAAAAGGTTTTACTCATGTTTGTCGCACTGCAAATTAAGTAGCACGTCGTCTTGCTCTTAGTCTTGGCACTATGCGCTTGAGGAACCTCCATATATTATTAGTGATTGAGGATTGTAATTCCTAATGATTTTAGAATTTGGGTTCGAAGGAGACCCCACCCTGGGGTTGGTACTCTATCAGGGGATTAAGGTTCTCTCAGGGTAGGCTACTAGGTAGTTCGACGATTTCTCCATTTTGTGTAGAGAAATTCACCTAATCCTCTCGACTTAGGTCCTATTTCAATATCAAATTCAAATTACAAAATATCCTACTTTCATCTCTTTCTTCCGTATGGGCCTTTCTTGCAGGGCTCAAATTTACTAATGGGTATCCTAGGCTTATTGGAGACCCGACCTAGTATAAGGAATGAGAGTGATTCCCATGTTTACTTACAATCTAGGAATCAAAAAAGGTGTGGACCCCATCTACAATCCTGAAATTGGGGAAATTAGACTACTGGCCGACGAGGTGGGATTGAAGAAATGTGAATGGGAATCAACATTTGTATGTCAAAAATATCTCCAATTTTTAGAAGAGTAAAAGAGTAAGTTATAGAAAAAAGCAACCGAGAGCTCCCAAAGAGCTCTCCTCTTCCTCCATTTTGAGAGTCCCAAGCTTCTCCTCGCCCGAAATGGGTGTTTTTCCCCTAAGCTATGTCTAAGATCTGGGGCTCCTTGCCTCCAATTCAATTTTCTTTAGCTTTTTTCTGGTTTTCCCTAAACTATGGCCATCGTATGAGACACTAGATCTTCCCTCTCTCTCTCTCTCCTTTCTTCCCTAGCCACCTTCAGTTTTCACCCTCCACTTCTCACATCTCCCCTCTGTTGTGATGTCACCCACCCATGGTCATCAGCTCTGTCTGGTTGTTAGTTCTTAACCATCACCCTTTGCTCCTCGGTTCCGCATCCACCGCTCCCGTTGTTCTTCCTCAGTGGTGTGTGGTGGTCTGAGGATGCGATTTCAGTGCATACTGCACTTGATTCCTGGATTATGGGAGCGCTTCTGCGCTGGTGGCTTGCTCACCCCCATCTACCATTTGAATCTTTGATACCTCTTGATATCGGTTACTCCTCCTTGGTGGTGGTGGATCTGCTCTGATGGTGTTGTTGGCTTCCTAGGAGGTTCAACTGCTCCTATGTTCTAGATCTAGGATTATTTTGTTTAATATTTCATGAGTTTTTTTGTTTATTTAGATTTGTATTTTATGCTGGGCCTGTTTTATTTATTGGTGATAGGCTGAATTTTGGTTGAAGCTTTCCACTTTTTGTAATGTTTCCATTCTAATATGAATAGAGTTTGCCCTGACCAAAAAGAAAAACTACCTTCACAATTTTACTAATAACACAAAAATACCCTTGCGTTTTGTTTGTGGTGTGTATCCTGCGGTCTCTCTCTCAATGTAATCTTCCTCTCTCTCAATGTAATCTTCCTCTTCCATTTCATATCTCTTTTTTTAACCAAATGTTCAGATCTCTTTTTATTTAACCAAAGGTTTGATCTCTTTTTTTTCTTTTCCTTTTTTGCTATTAAATTTATTATTATTATTATTATACATAAATTTGGTTTATTGTTAATGTCTTTAGAAAATTTCATTTGAAAAATTATGTAACTATTTGCACAAAATAAATTTGTTTTGTACAAGGGCATTTTAGTAATAAAATTGGTTTTGATTCTAATTGCTAATCATAGCAAACGATGCGCATTTACTAATCCGTAATCAAATTAAGAGGAATTGAATTGAGGAGGAATTGAAATGAGGCGGAATCAGAATCAAATTTCTGTTGAAGTTGTTAACTAAAATTGTCTGGAATCATAATAGAATTCCATAAAGCTGTTTACTAATTCAGTAGAATCGGAATATAAACCAATATGTTACTAAAATGCCCTTGCCCCAAATCAAATATTCTATATACTTTTTTTTAAAAATAAAATTTGATATAGTATATAATAGTAAGAAAAAATGAAATTGTTTTTTTTATTTCATAGACACACTAAAATGATTTTGTTTAATTTTTTTTTTTAAATTTAAGTATTCCTGTTAAGTTTTTTTTAAAAATAAATGTAAGTATTTCTATTAGTTAATCATTAACACTAAAATGATTTTGTTTTTACTTATAAGGTTAAAGATAATCTTGGAAATAATGAAAGTAAGTGAAGGCATAAAGGGAAAAAAAATTTCATTCCGATTACAGATGAAATCTGGAATCCAAATACCTTATGTATGTTGGGAATCCAAATCACCCAAATCTTGGAATTTAATTCCATTTTTGTGGGCCGCACTTTGATTCCTCCCAATTTTAGTAAACACAAGTATAATCCCTAATCGAAATCGGATTCCTTATTCTCATTCCGACATGATTAGTAAACTCATGGCGCGTTTACTAACCCGTAATCGGAATGAGAATTCGGAATCCGATTCCGATTACGGATTATACATGTGTTTACTAAAATTGGGAGGAATCAAAAGTGCGTGGGACCCACACGAAAAATGGAATTGAATTCCAAGATTTGGGTGATTTGGATTCCCTACATACATAAGGTATTTGAATTCCGGATTTCATCCGTAATCGGAATGCTAATTTTTTCCCTTTACGCCTCACTTACTTTCATTATTTCCAAGATTATCCTTAACCCTATAAATAAAAACAAAATCATTTTAGTGTTAAGGATTAACTAATAGAAATACTTACATTTATAATAATAATAAATACTTATTAATAGAAATACTTGCATTTATAAAAATAAAAAATACTTAAATTTATAAATAAAAAAATAAACAAAATCATTTTAGTGTGTATATGAAATAAAAAACAATTTAATTTTTTCTTACTATTATATACTATATCAAATTTTATTAAAAATATATAAAATATTTGATTTGGATTAGCATTTTAAGAATCGTCTTAGTTTATATTCCGATTCTCATTTAATTAAGAATGTATGGAATTCTATTCCGATTCCGCATGCTTTTAAGAACAACTTCAACAGAATCTAATTGATTCCGCCTCATTTCAATTCTTCCTCAATTCAATTCCTCTCAATTGATTACGGATTAGAACGCGCCATCAATGAGTCGATTCTTATCTCCATTCCTTATTAAGTAAACATGCGCTAATAGTTGTGCAGCGTCCGAATTCTGAGCGAGTCATCATCCCTGCCTAAAACCCAAGATAGAACCTAGCTTTTCACTTACAGCCGAGTGAAATAAATCTCTCAGACTCAGCAGTGTTTGCGTTCTCTGAATCTCTCTCCGTGCGTTTGTCGTATCAATTCAATGGCATCCGGTGGAGTGAACGCAGGAGGAGGAGGAGGAGTTGAATGGCATGTGCGCCCTCCGAACCCTAAGAACCCAGTTGTCTTCTTCGACATCACCATCGGTACCATTCCCGCTGGGCGCATCAAGATGGAGCTCTTCGCCGACATTGCCCCTAAAACCGCCGAAAATTTCAGGCATTGTCACTCTCGCTTTCTGCTTTATTGTTGCTTTCTTTTGTCTTTTGATCCACTTTTTTTGCCGTCGTTTCATTCCTAATTGAGTTATCTTGTGTCTTCGTTTACTTGTTTCAGGCAGTTCTGTACTGGCGAGTACAGGTAGAGCTTCATTTTCACTATTTTTTTTTTTTTTGGTACCTTTTTTTTTTTTTTTGTTGTTGTTGTTGTATATTGTAAAAATTGGATTTGTGAATTGGCAGAAAAGCTGGTTTGCCAGTTGGGTACAAGGGGTGCCAGTTCCACAGGGTCATTAAGGATTTTATGATTCAAGCTGGTGATTTTCTTAAGGTCTTTGCTCTTTCTTCTACTATTATCTTTGCTTTCAAATATAATTTGGGTTTCAATTATTTTAAAAAAAGTAAGATGTACAGTTGGCATTCTGGGTTTGTTACCATTTTCTAAATATGAATATGTAAACTTATGTATCAGCTAGGAAACTTATAATTCTTCTTGTAAATATATTCAATGTGCTCTGCCCTGTTCATATCTAGTCAGTACACAACATTGCTTACAATCATCATTTATTTTTTTAATTAAACAATTTTACTTTGCGGATAAAGAAAAGAAAATTCTATTTCCAGCGAAAAATATTACGGCTAGAAAGGCTACATATCCTATTAAGAAAATACCATTGTAGTTCATTATGATCATTTCAGCTATGACAGTTTTCCTTTCCTTTTCTCTTGTTGTTTCAAGACACGTATAATGAAGTTCTTGCTTTGCAGGGTGATGGTAGTGGATGTGTTTCCATTTACGGACATCAGTTCGATGATGAGACTTTTGACGCCAAACACACTGGTCCTGGCCTTTTGTCAATGGTATGCATTTTCCATTGTACATTTAGTATTGAATAACTCTCACTGTGTTTCCCCCATAGTTTTGGAAGATATCTTTCCAGGTTCTTGTTTTGGTTTTTCTTGCCTTATTTTACCTAAACGTCACACTTATCATGTGCAGTAATATATATATGCACACATGTTGAGAATTTAGAATTGGTTAAACTATGCATTCAATCCTTTAATAAAATTTTTGTACATTGAGAGGCAATAGTCTAAGTTCTAATTTAATTTGGATTTTTTCTATCACTCATTTGTGATGAGGACATATCCTACATCAATTTGTATCTCATATATGGCACATAGGTATAAGCTGCGAAATTGTTAGGCTCTAGTTCACAGTGCTGGTGATGATTTGTCCTTCAATTTAAGAGCCCCATTGGCATTGATTTACTTATGGGTGATTGAGTTTGCACTTTAAAGTCTTAACAGAATTTGATTTTAGGTGGAATTTGGGTCAGAGTCTTTTAAAATAGGGCTTCTTACTTGTAAAGAGCAATATTAGCAAATCGCATAGGCATGCCTGGGTTGTGGAGCTAATTTGGGATTCACCTGTTTTGGATAGTGTAATCAATCTGTGAAAGTATTTTTGACATTTCTGTGTGGCAGACCTTTTTGTAGCACTTAAAAGGCTTTTTGTATATGGCCAAAAACCAAAAAAGGCTTTTTGTCCTGCTTTTCTTTTCCCCTCCATCATGGGTTGAATATTTTCATACTCATTACTTGCTTCTAAACACATTGTAAGATGTGTGTAAGAGATTTAACATTGTACTGTGTATATATGTGTGCAGTAGCTGTAATCTCACTTAACTTTTGTGCCAAACCTCAATCGTTTTTGGATTACTGAGTTATTCATTTAGAAAATGGAAATAACAAAGGGATTGATGGGAATTGGGATGACCCAATAATCTGTTGTTAGTGTTTTCCCAAGCGTTCTGTTTACTTTATTTTGTCTTACTATTTTAGATTGCCTATAGAATTAGGCCACTCTTTTTAATAGAATTCTAGTTTTTCATGTTCAAATTGAGAATACAAGATTAATTTGAGCTATCATACCTTTTTGTCTTTCATTTGCGTCCTCATGAGTTACTTTTTTGTAATGTATATATATGAGGGGAAGGATCCATGGTACTTTTTTTTATTGCAAGTTTTGAGACAAGATTTTAACCATTAGACGTAGACACTAATAATCGCTGAGATTAGTATAGGATCCATGGCACTCAATCTAATGGTTCACAACTTGTGTAAAAAATAGTGTCATGGATCCTTCCCCATGATATAAATACATTTTATATAGGTTGTTTCTTTGACAGGACCTCGTTTAGAGGGATCACACAGCATACGAACAACACATCTGGCCTTCCACAACAGCGCTAGTCTGCCAAAGCGCACCCATTTAGAGCTTATAGTTTAGGTTTTTTAACTCTTGGGTTTTGGGAGTTAGTCAAAACTTAAACCTAAACTGTAAATGGCTTCTATAACAAGTCATCAACCAATTGACATGCTATTCAAACAGCCCTTGTTGCCATGTGAACAGCCAAGGGATCCCACTCCTGAAGGAATTTCTGTGTATTGTGTGTGTGTGTGTGTGCGCTCCAATATGTGTTCCTATTTGTCCTGTGTGTGCGCTCTGATATGAGATTGTTTTATTAAGACTGAATGGATATAATCGTGTGCTCTTTTTTCAGGCAAATAGTGGACCAAATACCAATGGATGCCAGGTAATTTCAGCAACTCAAACTCTCTCTGTCTCCAACCAAAAGAAAAACTCTCTCTCTCTCTCTCTCTCACATGCACACATACCCGCACAAAGAGTTGAGAACTTTTGGTTCTATTGATTAATGTTCCTTTTTTCTTTTTTCCATTTCAGTTCTTTATCACTTGCTCAAAATGTGACTGGCTTGACAATAAGCATGTTGTGTTCGGGGTATGCTATGATTCCTTATTTCTATTCTTTTGATTTATAAATTATTTTACTCAAACATACCAGGAGCCTGATTACTTTTACTCAAACATACCAGGGGCCTGATTACTTATCAATGATAAAGGGTCAAATAATTCACTTACCAAAGAAATAGCCATATAGATGAACAAGTATTACCCTATGGGCTTGTAACGCAGATATTAAACTTGAGGTGACTCAAAAGCCTAAGCATTAAGGTGAAAGTTAATCCGGCATGAAAACTGTGATATACTTTGTCCCTAACCATGCAGACCCAAGCCAAGATCTGATATCAGTCTATGGCGTGTCACATTCCCCTGGGAAATGTTTTAACTAAAAATGAATTTAGGATCCAAAAATTCACAACCCCTTGAGTGTGCAAAACAAACTTAAGCATATTTGTATAGTCGTAGTTTTCAATTTTGGTAGAGTTGAGTTGCATTATCTTATGTCTATATTTCGAAAGACTGGCAACCTTTATGGATTTCCACTGACTATACCCCTCTTGTGGCCCAACCTGAAATTGCTTTTTTCCCTTTAAACCTTCCAGTTATATAGTGGTACTGAGAACCTGTTTTCCTTTGTTTTGTTAATTTGTATGCAGAGAGTACTTGGAGATGGCCTTTTGGTGGTTAGGAAGATTGAGAATGTGGCTACAGGACCCAACAATCGACCAAAACTAGCTTGTGTAATTGCTGAATGTGGGGAGATGTAAATCCTGAGTTTAGAAGCAGTTTGTTGTTGATTAACTGTAAAAACTCCTGTAACCAATAGAATGTTAATTTTCCCAGAAAAAGAAAAAGGCATTCTATTAGTCTCATTCAAATGAAAATATATGATTCTAAAGATGGTTTTGTATATGTAACTTTAACAGCCATTGCAACTTTTTTGCGTTTCTGAATAGCCCTCTTCTCATTTCCCTTCCCTTTTAGCCAACCGGTATTCAATTTATATTGTGGGGCTTTTTTGGGGCATAAACAAGAAATAGGTATACCCGCCAACTTCTGGACCTGATTGGTCTCGGTTGTGTGAATATCATTAGCATCCCTCCAATTTCATTTGGGGTTTGTGAAGCCTATAAATCAGACCAGAGAGGAAGAATCTATTTTCAATGCTTTCTAGATCAAATATTAGATCATTACGTAACACGAAGTCGGACCATTAAGCAACAGTACAAAGAAAGGATAGGAAAAAACAGGGTCGGAGATAATGTCCAAGGCCATTCAAAAGAGCTTAAACAGCACCAACGGGGCCATGATCGGCAACGATGGAGCTGTTCTTGTCAGGGTGTGAGGCTAGAAAGATGCCTATTTTTTCCTTCAAGGAACTGCAACATTTCCTGAACCTTGATAGTGTCACGAAAACAGTAACCAAATATTTGTTTGACTACTTCTTTAGTTATGAGACAGACATAGACGAAATTCTTGTAACATTTAGAAATCTGTTTTTTCTTTGTCCTTTACCATTAATAGTTCTAAATATCACAATCTTTCTAGCTTACTCCATTTGTATTCATTCAAGCAAACAACCAAAGCAGGATGCTTCAAATTCAACTCTCTCTCCTTCCTGAAATTCTTGTAACCTTCAAAATTCTTTTTTGTCTTGAATCATTATAAATATCGCAATCTTTCCAGCTTTCTCCAATTGTGCAAATATGCTCTATTGGTGCCATGGCCGGCTTGATTTGAACTTCAATAGATTTATAAAAACTATAGCTTTCTTCATTGGTTCTTCATCTTCATTCAAGATAGTTGACAACCAAGTAGAATGGCTCAACTTCAACTCTTTCTCCTTTATGTTGCCGCAGCTGCATTCATGTTTCAACAATCTTGTGGTATGCAGTCTAACTATTTTCTCCAATTTGTCACTACATACATAGATAGCTTATAGAGGATCCAAATCTTTAAATTTAGACGTGGAACAATTGTATTATTTGATCCACAATTCCTAACACATCGTTGCGCATGCTATAGCATCTACGTGAAATTTTAGTTTAATTAATTTGTACCACAAATATTTGCTTTCACTATTTATAAGTAGATGCTATTAAGCTAGCTATCTAATCTTTTGTGTTGTGGCTTAACCGTTCAAATTATCTATGCATGATTCAGATGGAAAGTTGATGATGGAGTACATTGGAGCCTCAGGAATTCCAATAAAATTTGACTCTGTACCGATCGAAGATGAAATTGACTTCCATTTCATACTCGGCTTTGCAATTGATGCAGATGCATCAGGCAATCCACAAAATGGGACATTCTCACCATACTGGCAGCCTACATTAACCCCAAAGTCTGTTGCAGCCATAAAGAAAAGCCACCCTAATGTAAAAGTCTCGGCAAGCCTCTCAGGTTGGAGCTTAGGCCAAAAAGTCCTTCGTTGGTACAATCCAACAGACCCCAACTTATGGATATCCAATGCTGTCTCATCTCTTGGTTCCATAATCACCACTTACAATCTTGATGGCATTGACATAGACTACGAAAATTTCCCGAACCCGAAGAGCAGTAACTCATCAAGTTCTTTCGCTTTTTGCATCGGCGAGCTCATCACCCGTCTGAAAAAACAAAGGCTCATCTCCGTAGCTAGTATAGCGCCATTTTATAGTACGGCTGCGCCATATGTTCAACTCTTTGATGGTTATGGAGAGGTTATAGACTATGTCAACCACCAGTTCTACACTGACAAGGTTACCACCCCAAAAGGGTATTTAGATGCCTACACATTTCGGGCCAACCAATTTGGAAAGGATAAGTTGTTGCCTAGCTATGAAGTAAATGGAAGAGGGATTCAGGGGAATGCATTTTTTGATGCTTTGAGTCTGTTGGAGAAGAACGGATTTGAAATTAATGGGGTCATGATCTACTCAGCTGATGCTTCTTCTACCAACAACTTTTACTATGAGAGAAAATCACAAGCTTTCTTGCTCAATTCTACTAATAATAATTAATTACTGACAGTCATGTGATTGTAATATACTAGCCTCTTAGTATGCGCTCTCGTGATTGTTTGAGGGGTTTTTTTTTTCTGCGCATATGATAAGATTATTTTTTCATTTGTGACTGACTTGTTATATGTAGTGAAGTATGTACCACTTGTCTATGTACTGAACAGACTGATTATCTCTCATGGGAAGAACAAAAAAGAAAGTTTATTCTTACTTAGTCCTATGAATACAGAATTTGTTAGAAAACAATTTGGGTGCATCCTAACTATATCTGCTTGTTACGACTCAAAACTGAGATTCTTTTTCCGACTCGTCAGAGTTATTTCACAAAGACTTGTCATGAAAAGGAATAAGGGAGGAAGAAGCACAATTGAAGAGCAAACCACATACAAGTCAAATTAATCAAACCCCAACTTTGTGGCAGTTCCAGATTGGCCAAATAGGCTCTTGATGTCCTCCACAATATGAGAGACCCAGGGAAAATTCACCCACAAAGTTTCCACTTCAGGTTTTGGAAACTTCAACAGTTATTCCTACTCGCTATTAAGCTAAGCATGGCTGATCCTCAGGCAACAATATAGGGCATGAATCGATCATGAGGAAGACTTGTCATCTCTTACCATATCAAAAATCTGTTAAGTCTTTTTCAACAGAAACTTATAACTTTTGAAGTGATTCGTAGCAAATCGCATAGGCATGCTTGGGGTTTTAGGTGGATTTTGGGTTTCAGGTGTTTTTAGATGGTGTAATAAATTTGCTCATATTTTGAGTATTAATTAACCAATTGATTTCTACCCATGCCCTACCCTGGTAATTGACAGATTATCTACCATAGACATGAGAATTAGGTTCAAAATTATTTCAACAAAAGGTGTATTGAATATCAAGTAGTTACATACAACAATAAGCACCCCAAAATTCGGGGCAAATTTCAAATCAAAGTAACATTAAGCCACCCGGCAGACTGATAACATCACAACAGTCGCCCTTTGGCCCAGATTTGATTTTCTTACAATCTTAATAGTTTTCTTGTAGAAACTCCCATCTCCTCCGGTAGTATGAGCATCAGGGCCGGCCCTTTTGCGAGAACAGGCATTGGACCTCTGCGGCTGCGCTGGTTTGCGGTTATTGGAACCATGAGCCCTTTGAGACCGCGGACTTAAAGACTTGTCGTAAGCCTCTCTTTTCGCACGGTCGGAGAGAACATCCCAGGCGGCTTTAACATACTTGAAAGCACCATCGGCAGCAATAGACCCGTTCTTGTCAGGGTGCAAGGCAAGTGCCAATCTCTTGTATTGTCTCTTGATGGCTTCAGAGTCGGCAACAGCAGGGTTGGGGATGCCAAGAACATGGTACCAGTTTTTCTTGTGTGACACGGCAGAATGAATTTGGTATGCAGCCATGTAGTTGTCCATACCAGGGAAATCTGGATACAACTCTTTGGCTGCCCTTGCCTGCATGATCGCACAGTCGAAGTGTCGAAGCGTGAAGTATGCTTCTGCAGCCTCTCGAGCCTTGACCGCAGCCATTTGTGCGAGGTTGGTGATGGGATCGGGACACAAAGCTTGAGGGATGGAGTTGCTGGGGATTCTGCTGCGGCCATTGGCAGTGGCCATCCTATTGCGCTTGAAACTCAAAGAAGAAACCATGGTGTAGAGAGCAATGAAGGAAATAGTAACAAAGAAGGAAACCTTGGTACTTATAATTATATGTCAAAGCAACGAAGAAAGGAGACCTAATACTTTGGGGTTTATATCTAGCTTGTAACTTGAGCAACACGCTAAAAACCCTAGAAAAATGGGATTAGCTTGTATAGTTTGGGCAAAAGTTTATCTTCAAATTGTAATTGGATTAGGTTGGAAAAATTCGTTTCTTTATTATATACTAAGTTTTTTGTTGTAAATTGAAAATATGGCAAATTATTGAATTTTGTAAATGTTGATTAAATATTACAAATTTTCCAAAGTATTCGTTTTAATTTTATTTTTCATACTCTCTTCTCTTGATTTTTTTTTTTTTGCCATCATATTTTATTCTCTTGATTACAAGATTGATTATCTCTCATGTGAAAAACAAAAAAGAATTTTCACATATTCTTAATAGAGATAAATTATTACATATTCTTATTCCTACTGATTCATATTCATAATTTTCATAACTTGTTAAACTCAAAACTGAGCTTCTTTATTTTCTTCTCATCGGAGTTATTTCTAGCCATGTTAAGGAAGAAGGGAGGAACAAGTACACTTGGAGAGCAAACCCCATACAAGTCAAATTAATCAAACCCCAAGTTTTAAGGGTTGATTTTGAATACCATAGGTCCATAGACATAAGAATACGAAGCACTAGGAAGATTCAAAATCAAGTCAACAAAAAGGCGTAATGAATAACAAATTGTACATTCAACAATAAGAGCATCCACAATCATACTCCCTATTTATTAGCTAAAATTTAGCTAAAAATACAAAAAAGCTATTTTAGGAGCTCTCTAAAAAATTTCAACTCCAACCATACTCCCTAATTTGGAGAGTCTTAAATGCTTTACTTCTTTTTAAATTTAATTCCTAATTTGCAATAAAATGTTCATATTCAAATACTGAATATTCCCAAATAATAAACTACAAAAACAATTCTATGGTTTTTGTGTTTTAAAAGTGTTTGTGTTTTGCAAAATACCTACAAGGAAAAGAAAGAAAAAAAAAAGGTGTTTGTGTGCTGCTAAATGTATATAGTGAAAAGAATCGAAAAAAAAATTTTGGTAAATACCATGAGGTGTTCCCACACCCGAAGGGTGGGATTAATCCCTGCACGGGGTTCGGCTTTCCTCTGGCTACAAAGTTCTTCCAACGGGTTTCGAACTCCTACCATTGAGGCACTAGATAGCTTGCCAACTAAACCCGAAAAAAAATAAAATAAAATTTGCCTGTGCTTTAAAGCACCTATAGCAAAAATAATAGAAAAGATGGTGCATGACATAGTTAGTGTGAAATAGAAAGGTGATTAAAAATATAAAATGTAGAAAAAAAAAAAGATAGAATTAAAGACATCATTAAATAATTATTCTAAATAATAATAAAATATAGTAGCATTTAATTATAGGGAGTCACTAGGAGTCCTTTCTCTCTCCTCAGATTTAGGAGCTCCTAGAGGTCTCCCTATTTTAGGAGTTGGATAAGGAGCATGATTGGAAGTGGGTTTTTTCAATTCCTCCCTAAATTTTAGATAAGGATGTGGTTTAAGGAGCCCATTGTGGATGCTCTAAGCACCCCAAAATTCAAGAAGGCAAATTACAAAGCAAGTAACACACTAAGCCACACGGCATACGGATAACATCATAACAGTTGCCTTTCAAATGGCCCATTCTCTCTGCCTTCGCGGATATTAAGGAGGTGAGTTTTCAATCTTAATAATTTTCCTGTAGAAACCCCTGTCTCCTTCAGTAGTATTAGCATCAGGATCGGCCCTTTTGCGAGCGGAGGCACCGGATGTCTGCTGCTGCGCTGGTTTGCACGACGCATTCCTAGCAGAGGAAGAAGCAGCTTTGCAGCTATAGAAACGACGATCACCTTGAAACTGCCGACCTAAAGACTTGTCGTAAGCCTCTTTTTTCACTGGGTCGGAGAGAACATCCCAGGCCGCTTTAACACTCTTGAAAGCACCATCGGGCAAGCATAGACCGATTCTTGTCGAGTGCAAGGCAAGTGCCAATCTCTTGTATTGTTTCTTGATGCTTTCAAAGTCGGTAACATCGAGGGTTTGGGATGCCAAAAACATGGTACCACTACTACAAAATCGCAATAGGACGGCGGTAATTTACCGTCAGTAAATTTAGTTTTCAACCGTCAAGGAATCGACCGACATCTTTTACGCATAAAACCAACACGGTAAAATCCGTCGTCTATTATTTATCTGACGACGCTTTTACTCAAAGCGAACCGTAGATCTATTAATTTAAAGACGACGGTTTTTATGAAATACATGGCGTATTATATGTAAAGGCACGGTTTATAAGAAGCGTAGTCTATTATGAAATAACGATCGTCTATTATATGTAAAGACGGCGGTTTTTATGAAAAACTGTCGTCTATTATATATAAAGACTGACAATTTTTATGAAAGAAATGTCTATTATATGTAAAGAAGACGATTTTGTGATAAATTGTGGTCTATTAATGTAAAAAACGGCGATTTTTGAAAGAAGCTGTCGTTTATTATATCCAAAGACGTAGTAATTTTACATTTTATCTTTTTTTCTTGCTTCCAATGGTTCTCTACAACGATGTTAGCTAAAAAAACAACCATAATGCTTTGTGAACAATAAATTCAACTCCAAATAATCCACACCATACAATAAATATACTCAAGAATAATTTGTTTCATAAAACTTGAAGATTCAATAATAATTACATAGTTTACCAATCTTCATTCCTACTATATATCCATACAAAATATCATATCCATAATATTAAACTACAATTAGAAAAAGAGGGGCTACATATGAAATTCGATCCGAATTTCATCAATTTGTTCTTATGTGTATGAGTTAGCGTTGCCTTCTTGCACCTTGCAAAAAGGATTAAAAAACAAGAAGCAAGTTTTAGTCGGAGATACATTTATAAACCCTTTTACTATAACGAGTTAAAAAAAGAAACAAGAAACAAAAGCCGAAGAGGGGGAGCATAACTTATTTGGATTTCCATATTGAAACTGCAAATGTTCAAACAAATTAACTTCAATAATTTGAGAAAAAACCGGAATGAAAGAGGTAACATTTACAACTATAACAGAAGGAATGAAATGTACCTCTAACTTGGAGCAATCGGTGGAGACAGAAAACTTTAAGGTTAGAATATGAGTTGAAGAAAGATAGCGAAATGTTATATATATAGGAGTTTAGGGCAAATTCGAAAAATTACAATTACGGTCAAATTTTTCAAATGACTGCGTTTTTAAAACGACCGGAAAATAAAATTAAACGTCGTATAAATTAAAATATACACGATGGTTTTTAAATAATAGGGACGTTATAAATATATACTACGTTAGTTAGTTACAAAACAAAGTCGTTGTAAAATATTTTCACAACCCTCGGCATAAAACCGACGTCTTAAATAAAAATAACTACAGAGAAATAGAACTTTGTATTAAACAAGAAACTAAATATGCAATCTTTCTTGGGAACTCGATTGTTGTTTTACACCAAACCGAAGTTCTTAGATTGGTTGGGTGTAAAAACACAACCGAGCTCCAAAGAAAGACATTCTTGCATGATAAACCATTCGGAGATGTGAGATATCTTGAACGTTTGGACTAAAAACTCAAATTTAAAGGAATTATTTAGAATTGGAAAACTAAAAGTGACTTTATTACGACTTGGAAACCGAAAAGGGCCTTTATTTCGACTTGGAAACCTAAAGCCGCCGTTTCAGTCCCCAATTTCGCGATAAAGCGTGGACGTTTTAGTTCGAAAGTTTGAAGTTGAAACCTACAACGACGGTATTTATGTTTTCGTCGTCGTTTTACCAGCGTTTATTTCGACTTTTGTTGTCGCGCTTGTTTTAAACAACAACGACGGTATAATTAATAGAAACGGCGTGAAAATGATTTTAAGCGGCGATATAATTAATAGAATCGTCGTATTATCTGAAAAACCACGTCCTTATATTATATTATGACGACGTGTAACGATTTACCACCACCTTTTATTTATAAGAACTGTCGTAGTCTAATGTGTATACGCGTAAAATAATAAAAAGGCAGACGTGGTTAATTAACTTTACATGTCGGTAATTATCAAATTACGGTCGTATTAAATAAGTACTTGATACGTCGGTAATAATACAATTACCATCGTGTTTATTGGATGTTCAAAACGGCGGTATTATATGTAAAAGCGTCGTCTATAATTACTACGTCGGTATATTTACACATACCGTCGTTGTTTATTGTTATCTTTTTTTCTGATCGGAATGGCATGTTTCATAAGACAATGACGCTTTTAAAGTTTTATGCTTCGTGTTTTAAAAATACCCAAATGAATTTCCAATTTTAGGTGTTTTAGTTTCTGATCCACGTCGGTTTTTATATTACCGTCGTTTAAAATTTAACGAGCGGTATTTATTTTGTCCGTCGTCGTTTACGGACGTCTATTTCGATTTTTGTAGTAGTGTACCATTTTTTCTTGTGTGACACGGCTGAATGAACTTGGTATGTAGTCATGTAGTTGTCCATACCTAGCAAATCTGGATCCAACTCCTTCGCTGCCCTTGCCTGCTTGATAGCATAGTCGAAGTGTCCAAGCGTGAAGTACGCTTCTGCAGCGTCTCGTGCCTTGACCTCAGCCATGCGTGCGAGGTTGGTGAGAGGATCAAGAGGGAGGGACTTGCTAGGGATTCTGCCGTGGTAGCGGCAGTGGCGAGTGGCCGTCCTATTGCGCTTGGTGGATACCATGGTGTAGAGAGCAGCGGGACAGGAAATAGTAACAAAGAAAAGGACTCCTTGCTAGTTTATTATTTATACAACCCCTAGCTTGTAACTTAAGCAAGACGCTAAAAAAACCTATAAAAAAGGGAAACAACTGGCAGAACGGTTTTGGTTTCAATTTGTAATTGGATTTATGGACTGGCAAAATTCTAAATAAAAGGCATGGGAGAATAATTTCTAGTTGGATATATATACATACAAACCTTTTCTTATAACTTAAGCAACACGTTAAAAACCTAGAATAATTTCTAGTTCGATTTTTTTTCCCTTTTTTTTTCTTATTGACTAATAAAGCCAGTATTATATAGAGATAATATTGCATTCCTTAATTGGGTAGAAATTTTTTGTGGCGGTTGGTTTTTTATCACCCACTCAAAATCATTCCTACAAACACAAGCATAACTCAACTCGAGTAACTCCCAAACCCGCAGTCAACCTGCAGTGATCAGTCAAAGGCACATTATTATAGCACTAAAAGAAACGCACCTTTTGCTGCAGTTTATCCGTTGCCTTGAAGAGTCTTCATACACCTGAAATATACTTTTCAACATGCAACAATTGTTCTCATTGGTTTTTGCAAATAAGAATAAGAAGCTATCATCCGCAAAGAAAAGATGGCTTACTATAATAGCTCCCTTGCAAATGGCCCATTCTCTCTGCCTTCGCGAGTAAAGTAGTCAACCCTTTGTACATAATAAGAGTCACCTTGTCTCCCCTTGTCAACTATAAAATTCTGGTTCGCTTACCATTAATAATAAAATGGTTAATTTCAGTTGGGTACTTGAACTCTTAATATTAAAGCATGTTTGTCCATATATTTTCAATTTTAACAATTCAGTATTGTAGAAAAGGTTTATTTCACTTATCTTTGAATGATACAGGGATACAATATTTACACAGGAATTGCTAGAGTAACAGCCCATACTAATTACAAAATTAATCTTATAACTAAAAGCTGTTACAAATCATATTGAATTGGTCTCATTGATTTGGTGGTAACTAATGTAACTCCCTAACACTCCCCTGCAAACTTGACAACAAGACGATTGAACCGATCCATTGCTAAGCCTTTGGTGTGTAGAGTGAATAAATTGAACTTGGTGACTACCACTAGCAACGTGTTCTCGAACAAAGTGATAATCAAGGCCAATATGTTTAGTGCGACTATGAAAGACCGGATTAGCAGCCATGTAAGTAGCAAAAAGATTGTCACAATTAAGAATAACCGGACGAGGGAGAGGATACCAACGTAAAATGCCTTGAATCCAAATAGTATAAGCACATGCATAAGCCATAGCACGGTATTCCATTTTGGCACTACATCGAGAGATTGTACGTTGTTTCTTGGCACTCCATGAAATGAGATTGGGTCCCAAAAAGATACAATACCCTGTAGTTGATCGACGGGTGTCGGGACACGTTGCCCAATTGGCATCCAAGTATGCAATAAGGAGAGAAGAATCAATGGAATGGCAAAGGGAGAGACCATGACCAAGAGTTCCTTTGAGATAACGAAGTATGAGTTTCACATCCTCTAAATGGGTATCCCTGGGAGAACTCATGAATTGAGAAACATGTTGAACAACGTAGGCTATATCGGGGCGAGTTATGGTGAGATATTGAAGAGCACCCACAAGTTGGCGATAAGGAGTTAGATCAGCAAGGGGAGACCCATCAGTGTGAGAAGCAGATTGCTTTTCCGGAGAAGATCGAGTGTATATTTATTTTGTGTAAGGTGAACAGAATCCTTCAAATGGAAGACTTCGATGCCAAGGAAGTAATTAAGTGAGCCAAGATCAGTAACCTCAAATTCAATACCAAGAGCATGGATAAAAGCAGAGAGTTGAGATGGCATATTGCCGGTAAACACGATATCATCGACGTAGAGGAGTAAAATCATTACATGCGAGCCATCACGATACACAAACAAGGATGAGTCAGATTGACTTTGGATGAAACCAACATGAAGAAGAAAATTACTCAACCTCTGAAACCAAGCGCGGGGAGCTTGCTTAAGACCATAGATGGCCTTATTGAGTTTGCAGACATGAGTAGGCCTTTGAGGATCAATGAAGCCAAGAGGTTGTTGCATAAAAACCACATCAGAGAGATAACCGTGTAGGAATGTATTTTTAATATCACATTGACGAATTCCCCATCCACACGAAACATCAATGCTCAAAATGGTGCGAATAGTGGTCGGCATGACCACTGGGTTGAACGTGTCAAAATAATTGATCCCTGATTGCTTATGGAAGCCTTTGGCAACGAGACGAGCTTTATATCATTCGAGCTATCCATCGGAGCCTCGTTTGATTTTGAATACCTATTCACAGTCGATGATGTTTTGATGAGAAGAAGATGGGGCAAGAGACCATAATGCCTTGGCGAAGAAGAGTATTGAACTAGTCGAGCATGACCTGCTGCCAATGAAGAGACTTGGACGTTGTGTGTAACAAGTGGGTTCAATCTCTGACTCAACAGAGGCCATGAGAGCTTGTGGAACTGGATAGCGAGTCAAGAAGTTTGACTGAAATTTCGGATTGTATTTGAAGATGCCCCGAGAACGAGTATGAATTGGACTAGAGCAACTAATATGAGGAGGTGGCGCCAACGGTGAAGAAGAGAAGGGCATGTCGAAGAAGGTGATGAAGCAGCAGACGAGGCTGTTGCATGACCTAGTGGAGCAGAATGAGGAGGAATGGGGCTGGGCGATGCTGCTGCATAGAGGGAAGATGTTGAAGACGTCGCAACTGTAGAAACATGAGATAAAGGCGGTTGAGGTAGGGGCGGGCCGGCTGAGAGAAATGGTGATGAATGCCCATCAAAGATATAATTAATTGGTGGAGGCCCAACATGAACAAAAGCAAGGTCTCGAACTGGTGGCGGTGAAGACATGACAACAACATAAGAAAATGACTATTCATGAAACACAACATGGCGGGATGTGTAAAGACGGCCTGTGGGAAGATGAAAGCATTGGTAGCCATGATAGTGATCATTATAACCTACAAAAATACAAGCTAAAGAATGAGTGTCACGACCCGACTCCCCTAGCACGATATTGTCCGCTTTGGGCACCGTCCTCACGGTTTTATTTCTGTGAACTCACGAGCAACTTCCTAGTGGGTCACCCATCCTGGGATTGCTCTAGTCCAAACTCGCTTAACTTCGGAGTTCCCATTGAATCCGATGCCAGTGAGCTCCCAAAAGGCCTCGTGCTAGGAAGATAAGTGCTCACACATATAAGGCATTTCACCTTTGCCTCCCCGAGCGATGTGGGATTGCTCACCGTTCTTGCTTCCCCAAGACACGGGTCTTACAATCCACATCCTTTGGGCCCCCAGCGTCCTCACTGGCACACTTTCGATCGGGGTCCCCAAGACACGGGTCTTACAATGAGGTTGTAATTTGTTAGAAACATAATTCCCAAGGTAGGGAAAGCAAGCACATCTAAATGTACGAATGAAAGACTAATCCGGTGTTTGCCATATAGTTTGAAAAATGGAGAAACCCTTTGAAGAGTAGGAGTAGGAGTAGGAAGGCGATTGATTAAATGGACAGTAGTACAAAGAGCTTCAACCCATAAGTTTAAGGGGACTTGGGATATTTGAAGGAGAGTGCGACCCATGTCAACTATATGATGATGTTTTCTTTCGGCAATGTCATTTTGTTGTGGGGTATGAGGACAAGAGAACATATGTAAAACGCTTTGTTTTTCACAAAAATGTTTGAAAAGAAAATTATCAAATTCTTTGCCACCATCACTTTGGAACTGTTTAATAAAGGATGAAAATTGAGTTTGCACATAAGTCACAAAGTTAGAGAAATGAGAGAACTTCTTATTTTTGGCGCATTGGAAAAAGCCACGTGTAACGAGTGTAATCATTCGTAAAGACAACATAATACCGGAATCCAGAGACAGAGACAGTAGGAGACATCAAAACATCGGAATGTATAAAATCAAAAGGAGCATTGGACCAATGATCATGAGACAAAAAGGAAAGACGTGTAGATTTAGTAAGTGCACAATGAGTACATTTATTTATTGGATTTTATAGAAAAACGGAGATCCTAACAATGATTGAGTAACTAGAGTGCCAAGAGTACAATCAGAAGAATGCCTGAGACGGCAATGCCAGATGGAGGATGAGGTGACAATGAAGACAAGAGCTTGCTTAGACCCAAGGGATGGAAAAGTAGACGGTAAGACATGATATATACCATCTTTACATTGGCCCTGAAAAAGAATTTTACCAGAATGTAAGTCACAAATAATATAACCCCAAGGATAAAAGGTAATACGAACAAGAAGATCCCGAGTGATTTGAGCAATAAACATAAGATTTTTACAGAGGGAAGGAACATGAAGAACATTAGACAGACGGAAAACAAAATTACTAGAAGAAAAGGAAATGTTACCGGATTGAGTAATAGGAAAAGAGGCACCATTACCAAAAATAACTTGGTCAAGGAGAGGCATTAGAGGAAACAGAAGGAGTGGCATGAGTCATATGATTGATGGCTCCGAATCCATGTATCAAGCATAATCCATAGGTTGAGTGACATGTAAACCAACAAAAGTGCACAACAAATCCGTAGTTTAGGGACATTGAGCAACAATATGACCGAACTATTGGCAATTCCAGCATTGACGAGGCCCACGAGAGATTGATGTAAGGCCTAAAAGACCATTGGCTGAAATGGATGGAGGACGATAGGAAATAGGCTAGTTAGGTCCAACAAAATGAGACCCATGTGGATGAGAATACCTAAAATTGGTGGAGCAATGAGGAGTGGAGCCACAAGGAGGACCAGGAGGCTGCTGAGATGCAACAAAAGCAGAGGGCTGATGAGGCGATAATAATTGATCTGTCATGGCTTGATGGGCTTCAAACGAGAGCAGATGAGTGAGAAGATTCCAGGAAGGAATGAAGATGAGGGAAGAAGAGTGTAGCAGTGACAAGAGTGCTGCAGTCATGGCCCAAGCTGTGAAGAACATATGTAACCAAATCAGTAGGAGGGACAGGGTCTTGAATGGCAGCAAGTTGATCAGTGAGTGCTTTGGCTTGATTGAGATATTCAGAGACAGTCTGCGAGTCTTTGGTGATGGACTTGAGGCGCATCTTTAACTGGGTAGAGTTGGCAACCGAGTACTAAGAGAAATTTCACACTAGAGAGTCCCAAATAGCCTGGGATGTGTCAAGACCAACAACTTGAGAAAGAACATATTCCAAAAGAGTGGCACAAAGCTGACTGATTAGAGATTGATCAGTTTGATACCAAGAGATGTATGCGAGGTTTGGAAGAGTGGCAAGCGTCACATCAGTAGTTTTAGACTCATGATCAGGAATGGTGGCTACATGATAGAGATGAGAGTCATCAACAAAACGCCAGAGATTCTATCCAATGAGAAAAAGTTTAACTTGGCTTTCCCAGATAAGATAATTGGTCTCATTGAGTTTGATGGAGACAAGAGTAGCAATATTAGTAGTGGAAGAAGTAGGGGAGGATGAGGACGCCACACGAGAAAGGGAAGAAAGATGAGCAAGGATCGTACTAAGGCTAAAAGTCTGATACCATGTAGAAAAGGTTTATTTCACTTATCTTTGGATGATATATGGATACAATATTTATACAGGAATTGCTAGAGTAACAGCCTTATACTAATTACAGAGTAAATTACAGAATTAATTTTATAACTGAAAGCTGTTACAAGTCATATTGAATAGGTCTCATTGATTTGGTGGTAACTAGTGTAACTCCATAACAAGTACCCTATATTTGCATTTTTTTTTTTTTTGCGATGTGGGCTCCGCCGTTAAATTGACAGTTAGAAAATCTGTTAAAAGATGAGGCGTTGTATGTGGGGCTCACTTTTTTGATTAGGTGGAATAAACTATGAATAATTTTTATTATATAAAAACTTCAATTAAATTACCAAAAAAACCAACTCTCTCGCTGCCTCACTCTTTCCTCCTGCAACCCTCCCAACTCCTATCACCTCCACAACAACCCTTAAATGGTCCACTTCAGTATAAAGGCTCCTAGAAATGGAAATCAAATATGTGCAAAAAGTCGAAAGAACAATATAAAATAGAAATAAAATATGGGCATACATTCCACCCAAATTTCATCTCCACCAAAATCCCAACGCCACCCAAATTCCAACACCACCCAGATTTAGACTCCACCAAAATCTCGACGCTACATAGTTCTGTCCTTACCCACCCACTCACTTGGTTCCACCATCAACAACTATTGGAATTGCTTTGGGGATGAACATGGGTTGAGAGACATACAACGAGAGACATAAAGCTAAAGAAGAGAGGAAGGGAACGAGGAAGGATGGCGGGTGCAGGCAGTGGCTTCTTGGGTAGGGCCTGTTGTGGTGGTGACGGTGGCTTGTTGGTTGGGGAAGGAGAGAGGCATAGATAGAGGGTTTTGGTTGGGTCACTGGAGGATCTTTTCGATTTGGCTATGAGGGCATTAGGGAAGAGATAGGGAAGGGTGGGGGGTGGAAGAGAGAGAGAGTTTGCTGGATGTGGGTGCATGAACAAACATGCCTTGAAATTAACTCATAATAAAAAATAATAGGGAATCCTTACACAATCCATAATTAACCACCTATCTACTCACCGCCTAGTAGAATTGTAAATGGATCAAAGATGGTTTGAATCACTTATATATGATTCGATACGATAACAAATTATCTCTAAACTAATGGAAAAGTTATTACCCTTCTTATTATTTGCAAAAAGTTCACAATATTGTTACATATGTGCATATATATTTAGTCAATAAAAGTAAAAGTAAAATAAATAGTATATCAAATCACATGATCATTATCTAATCGGATTAGAGCAAATTTATTTATATTTGTTTGGTGAACTTAAAGGAATTCGAATATAATTGGATTATCGGACTCAACTTACAAGGGCTAGAAATGGAGAGGATGAAGCAAAGCCTATTAATTTCATCAAATTTCAATCGGAATCGAATCAAAACCTAATCCATTGAATGATTTACCACCTAGGGAAGCCAAGCACCATCATCATCTTCTCCAAAAATGTCCACTCCATGCGGGCATAAGCTTTACTCATGTCAAATTTTAGGGCAAACACTCCCTTTTTGCCACAACACCTCATCTTCTAATCGAAGCCTTTGGTGTGGAAGAATCTAGAATTTTTATCTCAAGTATGAAACCAAATTTCTAGTGACCGTTGTCTTTGTTGAGAATATTTGTCCCGCATTGAAAAGTTAAGGGACCTAGCTTGGGTTTATAAGGAGTTGGGCTACTCCCCCATTGCCAATTGGTTTTGGGGTGGAACCTCAACTTCCTTCATGGTATCAAAGTAAGGCTTAACGTGTTAGGCCCAACGGTCACATGTGCTTCCACGCCACCTAATATGTCTTGTCCATGTGTTAGGCTTGAAAGTTCGCCACATGTGTGACTTCTTTCAAAGCAAGACTCAACAACGTGCCTCGACCGAAAGTGCACTCATTTTGGGGATGCTCGACACTCTCACAACCGTTGTTTTGACTTGATTGGATATCCAGATTGGTGGGATCCTTCCAATGTTTCCAAGGCTACTAGTGGCAAACTTTTATAGGTCTCATCAACTTCTAAGATTATTCATGTAATTTCTAGCAATTTCAAATAATCCGCTTCTGCCTCTGCTTCTATGACTTCTACATATACCACATGTTGTGTCTCAAATACTTCTACATCTCCAAGTATATAGATCTTTTTTTTTTAACAATGGAGTTCGAATGGGTTCCGGGGTGCCATTGGAAGAAGGGGAAAGCCACCACCACTGTGGTGGAACCCGTTGGCTAGTATACAGATCTTTGATTCAGGGGCAATCACATGAGATTTGAGTATTGATTCGTAAAAGTATATGGATCATTAATTTTTGTACATACTATTTAACTTTTTTTGGTTTAGCAGAATAAACTTATTTAATTTACAAATTATAAAATGGATAGGAAAACAAAAAAGGAAAATACATACAAACAAAAAGCAGCTGAAAGTTTGGAACGACACCGTTTGGCTTGTGTTCACCACAGATAACCTTCCCCAATATACTGCATCTCGGAGAGTAGTGCGAGACAGAACTCAGTGAGTTGAGGAAAAATGTCGTTTATTCAACGCGCCGTGAAGGTGCCACCCAACTCGGTGTCTCTGGAAGAAGCCAGGCACCGAGTCTTCGACTTCTTCAGGGCCGCCTGCAGATCCATACCCACCGTCATGGAAATCTACAACCTAGACGACGTCGTTGCCCCCTCTCACCTCCGCTCCGTCGTCGCCTCCGAGATCCGCAAGAACTCCTCCGTCACTAACCCTAAGGTCCCCCGTCTCTCTCTCTCTTCAAACTATACAAAAATGATGCCGTTTTATAGTCCGAGTAAAATGTCTGGAATTTCGTATTTGCCTGAAAGAAACCTTCATTTTGCAATCAAATTGGGGATTTTATAGTGAAATGGAGCTGTCTAATCTTGTATTCTTTCTTCAATTTTTTGCTAAGTCTTTGAATGAATTTAGGTTGAAATGCAAAGATCGTGCCCACTATGAATGATTTTAGATGCTGCATTTCTACTTTGTATCAGAATTTTCGAAAATTTTCACTCAGAAACACATTGTTTTTGGCTCATTTGTGTTGCTGCTTGGAACTACAATAAAATGATGGTTATTGAAGCTGAAGGCTTTTGGTAATTGTGTTTAACTGAAATTTCTTAACATGGTATCATAGCAGCAGATTGAAGCTCGAATCTTTGCAATTGCAATATCGCAATTTGTATTAAATTTCAGTTGTTAGGCCTTTATAGTGGTAGTGGAGGCCACTGGGAGTTTTGTGAGTCTAAATTACTGTTGTCTTACATCCTAAACAGAGGAGTATTAGTGTTATTAGTTTTTGTCCTACACCCTAGCAGCTTTAATTTTCAAATCTTGGGAATAATGTATGACTAAAAACTTTGATTGGTAGAGTTATTTTGAGGATCCTGTTTTGGCGTCACACACGAGTACATGTCTAGGTTTGAATTTCTCCTTGGTACTAGCACCCAATTTATTTGATCTGTGCTAATATCAGCAGGAATTCATGGGTGAAGACCAGACATTGGGTGTACTATGCATGCATATGTAATTAGGGTCCGATAATTTGTGAAGATAAATCATTCAATGTTAAGAAATCTTTTGTCACCTATCCTTCTTGCGCACATGTTACATTATAATGTTTTGTCGGTAGCGTTCTTCAAATGGTTTCTGTCTCTATATGTTTATGGGGTTATGGTAGATTTTCCTTAACTCTTCTAGGATCTCAAATACTGCCTGAAAGTAATATTTGGAAACACTCAGGCTAAAAGGTCCTTGAATCATTATGATCATGGAGCTTGATTGAGTCAAACAACAGAATGAAATAAATCATTCATGTAAAGCACTTTGACATCTCATTCCTGTTTAGTAATATGCCAGATTTATTGAGTTGATAAATTGCGAAGAGTTTCTGCATTGAGTAGGTTGTATATTAGCTGGCACAAAATCAGAATTGTGGAAACTATAACCAGGAATTTAGGCACTACCTGCACCTGCTTGCTAAAATGATATTCTGATTTGTGGCTTTTAAACAATTCTCATTTTCTGGATAGTATTAATTTGCAGGTCATCGATATGCTTCTCTTCAAGGCAATGGAAGAGTTAAATAACATCACTGAGCATGCAAAGCAGCGACACCACATCATTGGCCAGTATGTGGTGGGTCACCAAGGGCTTGTGCAGGATTTGGGCACCAAGGATCAGGGGGCCTCTGGTTTTCTCAAAGATTTTTATAAGAGCAATTATTTTTGAATTTCCGCTGCTCCCTGGATGTGCTCACATGAGACTTTGCTTTTGGGGGCTTCCTAAATAAAGGTGTACTTGACATTGTTTTTTGTATCTCTCTGTTGGGTGTAGATTGTTAAGGTCACTTAGTCATAACTGAATTTCTGGTTTTTATGAAGTAATTAATGTTTTGAAAAAACAAGAAACTAGGTGCAGTAATGTCACTGGATGAGCTGTGTAGCTTATTGTTCTGCTATTTATTTTTGGATGCTGTGAGGGTCTTCTGTATGGCTTCCTTTAGTTTATAATCTTATATGCATGCCTCTTATGTGTTGGGATTGAGAAGTTTTCGCCATATTTTCCAGGCCAAACTGGTTAGATGTTGGTTGACCATCATTCTGGGTATTGAAATTTAGAAATTTATGCAGTCATCGTTAATGAGTTCACACTTTTCTGGTTCCGGATATTCTCCTGTTCTGATATTCTGGCAAGGGCCAATTTACCTTGGCAAAAAAGAAGCCTATTTTACGAGTCATTTTATAGTGATAGTCTTATTTAAGGTTCATAAATGAGGTCTTATTTCTTAATTGTTGGATTAAATTGATTAGTTTGATCCAACGGTTAATTAATTTAATCAAATAGTTAAAAAATAGGGCATCATCTAAGGGTCTTAGTTAGATAAGACCCTCACTGTAAAATTCTTGAAACTCCTCACTTTCACTCATCTTTAGGCCCAGAAAATAAAAACGGACCTGTAAAAATTCCACCGAACAGTCCTCCTTCGGGGAAAGGACAGGCAGGAAGTGGGAATGGCTAGTGGAGACTAGATGCAGAGGATTTTAACTCCTCAACTGGCTGTGAGTTGTAAGCGAGATTGGCAGTATTGATGCTGACAATATTTTCAGCAAAGCAAAGAAATAAAAGAACAGAAAAAGAAAAAAAAAACAATTCATGCCAAAGCACTGACCATTAGAAAAAGCAATTATAAAATTGAAAAATCATAGGAAAGTGGTGGACGATTTCTAATTGTTTTTTTACAGAAGGAGACGTCTAGATATTGCAATAATTCAAAGGATTTTTACTATTTTCATTTTGAATTATTAAAGCGATTGACTTACCCTCCTGAATTATTTCATCTCGATTTAGTCTTCAACTCGTAATAAATAGTCAATTTCACTTACCTTAAGTTTATCTAATTCCATCAACTTTTCTGTTAATAACAAGGGCAAATTTGTAATTTTAACTAAAAATTCATAAAAATATTGTAAATAATTAACTTTTAGAAGAAAAAAAAATTATTCTCCCCACAAAACCCCCACCCCCACCGATTTCTTCTCCCCAAAGATTTTTTTTGCTTCTAAAAGTTAATTATTTACAATATTTTTATGAATTTTAAGTTAGAATTAAAAATTTGCCCTTGTTATTAACCGAAAAATAGATGAAATTAGATAAACTTAACGATAAGGGGAAATTGACTATTTATTACGAGTTGAGGACTAAATTGGCAAACGAAATAGTTCGGGGTAAGTTCAATTGTCTTATAGTTAAGGGGCAAAACCGCACTTTCCCTAATTCAAATGCAGCACATCTCTTATCGGCTCTCTCGTAACTTTTACCATCATTATCACCGAAAACCAAGTGGGTTTGGTTCAAATATTTTTGTGGTATAAATAAATAAAAGATTATCACAATGATAGTTTAATGCCACTTTGTAAGGTGATTTTGATATGAGGTGCTTCAAAAATCTATTTCCCTTTTGTGTTAGGTTGATTTTATTTACAACATATTATTTGCTTTTTACACCTCATATTCTCTTTACACTTTACTGAATTTTAGTTAAATTTAAAATTACTCTCTACACCCCATATTTCTTCTTAAATTGTCTTCATTAACCTCATTCCTAACTTATCTATGTACACCTCATAAGCCTAAACCGAAAATCTCTTCCCATATCAAACTCCACCCTATCGCAAACTCCATCTTCTTGCAGCCACACCCCATCGCAAACCCCATCCCATTTGAAATACACCCGATCACAAACCCCAACCCAAATCAAGCTAAACTCGATCGCAAACCCATTAGGCGATCTCACCCCCATCAAGCGATCTCACCCCCATCGCAAACCCATCTGACCTCACAAACCTCCGAAAAGCCAAGGTTTTATTTCATTTTTCATTTGTATATTTATGTTTCTGAGTGATAACTAAGCTTTCTGGATGTGTGGTTCGAACCTGGTTGTACGAAAATAGATGTTATTTTCAATGGTAACCCACCGAAATCGTTGCATTGTTTAAGTGGTAGTCCACCGAATTTGAACCTGGTTTTATGAAAATAGATGTTACTTTCGGTCGGTTACCACCGAAATTATTGCATTGTTTCAGTGGATAGTCCACTAAAACAATGCAATAATTTCGGTCATTATGTACAAGGGTAAATAAGTTATTCATGTTTAAAATTAGTATGGGGTGAAAAGAGCAAATAATAGGGTGCAAATAAAATCACCCTTTGTGTTATTATAACTTTTTTGGTAGAAAGTGATTTCGATATGAAAGGCTTTGGTTTTTATTTTTTTTGCTCCTTAGTATATTATCAGAATTTCAGAAAAATGGTAAATTTGTTTATAAAAAGAATTTGTCTATAAAACATGTTAGGGAAAATGTTTTCTAATATAATTTTTACTTTGGTAAGATGTATATACATGAACCATACATTTATACATACAAGAATTATTGATTTTTTTTTGTCTGAACAAGAATTAGTGATGTTAATGATATCAAATTTGCAGACATAGATTTAACCAAGTTGGCTAGAGCAGATGTGCTCCTCTTTGCACATGAGTTCGAATCCTCCTCCCTGTAGTTTAGATTAGTTTAAAGTAGAATATCGTTTGTAAAAAAAATGATATCAAATTTGAGTGTTAAATGAAGTGTCACTACATGTGTCAATATCTTGCTTATTAATAGTAAATAGGGTTTAAATTTTGAGTTATTTACATTAACACCCCCTAAATTTTGTTGGTATTTTCACAACACCCCTCAAGATTTCAAAAACTACATGAACACCCACTGAGGTTTCAGATTGTTTTCATAAAACCACTTTTCGTTGATTATTTGTCAAAAAATTGATGATTTTATTAACAAAAACTTATGTGAATGACATAATTAACTTCCAATAATGCATATGTAATCTAATATCAGAGGCTAACTTTGTCATTTGGAGAAATATTTTTATCTAAATCATCAATCTTTGAACAAAAATCAATGGAAATGTGTTTTGCAAAAACAATTTAAAAACTTTGGGGGTGTTTGTGTAATATCTAAAACCTCAATGTGTTTTGTAAAGACACCAAAAAACTCAGGGGGTGTTATTGTAAATACCTCTTAATTTCAATGAGTGAGTTGTTTATGTTAAGGATGTCATTATTGTAAAAAAAGAAAAAAAAAAGAAAAGGGTGCACACATCTTTCTCTAGGGCTAACCAACAATTTCAAGGATTGGAACCATCTATATTTTAAGTCATCATTTCTTTAAAAGAATTATTCAGGTTGGAAGTTGTTTGGTCATAAAAAATGTGCACAAAAGTAGACCTGACAATATCGTACACGACCCGTTAACAAGACACGAATTCGCAAAAAAAATTCAATTTTCGGGTCCGTGTTATCGGGTCGTGTTGCTATCATGTTAACCCATTAGCCACACGGTAAGCTAACGGGTCATTTCAGTATTCATTCCGCCTAGCATTCTAAAACAAGAATCAACGCGTTAAGTGGGGTTAGTTTTGTAATTTTATATTCTAAAATTTACCAACCCTAGCATTCTGCCTTCTTCATTCCGCCTCCTTCCATAGATTCATCAACCCACATTCTCCTTATAATCCCAAAACCACAACAGCAATCCAATCTTCTTCCTCCTTGTGCATTGACGAAACTACCCTCCTCAACCTCTTCAAATCCCAACAGAGCCACCTCAACTTCTTCTTCCAACACCTGGACCTCTCCCAAACCTTATCTCCACAGCAGTCTTATTAGTGGCACCCTCAAATCCATCATATCTAACAATGTAATTGTGGCCGTTACCACAGATTATTTCGGCACAGCACCCGGAGCCTAAAGACACCTCTTTTTTGCTCAATACTTCCACGTTGCTTCCACTTTTGAATCTCATGATGCTATCCTTCACCTGCACCCTCCTCATCCAATCCGCCATCAGCATCACCATCACCATCTTCGTCTCCGGTATCGGCAAGTCCAGCTTCGTTGCCCACAAGATGTGGCGACCACGACCCAATTTTAAAATAAAGTGAATTAATTAATTAAGTTAATTAATTTGGATAATTAAATGAAATTAAAAGGAATTAAAATAATTAAAATGAATTAATTGGATTTAAGTAATTAAAGGGCATTTTGGTCCACTTTATTTTCGGAGCGAATTTGGCGAAGCGAGTTGCGCCATTGCGTCGGGCGTCAGCTTAGTCCGTTGTGGGCGGAGCGTCTCGATCGAGCCGGATAGTTTGAGGACATAATGGTAATTTTAGAAATCAAATAAAATAATATAAAAGCGTTAACCAATCGAAGCGCGTAACCTTTCTCTCTCCTCCGTCGCGTCTCTCTCTCCCAGAGCAAAGCCTCTCCTTCTCTCTCTTGATTCAGAAGCGAACGAGCACGGCCAGCCGTACGATCTGGGTCAGCGTTGAGCCGGCGTGAGGCGGTCATAACCACTTTGAGATCTCCGCCCGATCCACCTCGAATCCTATGCCGTAGCGCGTCGCGCAACTTCTCAGGTTTTCACGGCGTCGTTCGGCGCCACCGTCGGCAACGGCTCAGATGAACCAGGTGTGAAACTCGATCCACTCTTCATGCTCTTGCTTTGCAGGTTTATTGGAGGTTGATTTGGAGGTTTGGTGATCGGATCTAAAACCTAGGTTTCGGCCGGATTTGATTAGGTTTTCCGGCTTAAATGGTTCTGAGTGGCTCAGCCCGGTTCACAAGCTTCCCGGGGCTGCTTAGTCGTTTGGGGTGGGCGGTGTAGGAGGTGGTGCCGTTTTGAGGTTGGCTGATTACTCAAGACACCCGCCACCCACGGTGGCGCGTGTGCGACGCGTGGTGGCGGTTTGGTGGCGGTTCTTGGGTCCTCTCTGAGATCCTTGTATCGGCTGTGGCGCGTAGGAGTTGACGGATCTCAATTCGGAGATCGTTTGGTTATCGAGCGGATCTACGCTATTGCGCGATTCTCGGGTTCGATAGGATTGAACGGTTGGATCGTGTCCATTCTTGGATATGTAGAATCTAGATAATTCTAGGATCGTATAGGATTTGACGGATCGCGATTGAGTCCGGATACTCGGATCGATGACTTGAAGTTAGGATTAAGCGTAATCGTCCGTCGTGCGATCGTGAGCAATCCGACCGTCGGATCGAGACCAAACTTTGAGGACACGTTGTCTAGGTCGTGTTGAACCTCTAGGAATTTTCGGATCTAAGTTTGGAGGTCGTGGGACCACGAGGTCAGTTTGACCAGTGGTCGGTTTGACCAAGTTTGACCAGGTTTGGCCAAGGTTTGCCTTGCAGTGTAGTTGACTTTGTTGGACTTCTAGGAATGTCCTGATCGTTTTGGAGAGTCTTGGGCTCCACTTGAGCCGGCAGGTTGACCCGAAATGGGGTGTTGTGGACCATGGGTTGGCCGTGAGTCTTAGGAGTGGTCCCAGTTTTTAAGAGGTAGTTTGACCTTGGAATCCTTCGTAGGAGCGTCATACGTACCACGTTAAGTGGGGTTTTGTTAGGAGTTTAAGTTTACGTTTTTAAATGCAGTTCGCGATACTAATCCAATCGCCGTCTTTGCTCGCTTTAGGTGCGTTGACTCTTCTACCGTATGGCGGGGACCTTTTGAGGTTGTGCGGCATAGGGCACTACGGTGAGTGGACTTTGTTTTGAAATGTGCGTGACTTGAATGAATTGCATGAAATGCATGAAATGAGATTTAATAATAGTTTTAAATCTTGAATTGGATAAGTGTTTTAAGTCTTGACATGACTTTGGTTGATTTATATTAAAAATAATTGCATTGAAGTTTTATGCATGATTTGGGTTGCGGTTTTATGTGGGGCCCTGTTGGTTATTTTATTAATATTTATACCTTTGGGTATTGAGCAGGGCGTGGATAACGCCCGGTGATTTCATCTCAGTTTAATTATATAAGTGGCTATATTAAGCTTGGAACGTTTTATTATATTTTAATTATATAATTGAATATATGGGCGTTAGTATAGTCCGTTTGATTCCATATTCGGTTTTAGGGTTAAAACCCTATGATTTATAACACCATTATACTTTGATTATATATATATAAACTTTTTATATATATATGTATAGCTACTTTGAGTAAACACTTGTAATAGTGGAAAATGGTTATATAACTATATATATATATATATGTACTTTGGTTATATATATATATATTGATATATCTTTACTTTGATTATATATATATATATATATGTATATCTACTTTAAGAAAAGGATCACCATACTTTGGTTGTATAGATATATATATGTACCTTGATTATATATATATATATATATATATATATATATATATATATATATATGTTTATCTACTTTAAGAAAAGGGTTTTCAATACTTGATTATATATATATATATTGATATATATATATATATATGTTTATACCTTATATTTGACGTCTTAGAAGTGTAGATTTTATTATGATTTTGTATCTTGGTTTTAGCATTGAATGAGATTTAATTATGGTTTTTCACCTGAAAATGATGTTTGTTTTAATATTAATCTGTTATGCGGTCGTTTGACCCTTGTGATTATTTTGAATATATAAATATATGTTTTAGACAGGTGATATCACTGCTTTGAGTATATATATTGGTTATATGCTTGACGGACTTGTATGTCACTGATATTGGTGTTTTAGGTTGGGTACATTGTGGTTGTATATATATTTATATCTTGTTATCTCGCATGATGATTGATGTGTGTGCATTTAGCACCACTGTGTTATACCTTCCCCTGATTGCGATCTTGATAATCGAGTACTCTTGTTGCGGTTCGATCAGGTGCATACCTTAACGAGTGTATTTGTAGATCCTTAATTGGATAGTCTGCGCGCATGACATATTATGGGCCGTATTGGTATTGATGTTAGCTACCTTACGGGCACCTGTGAGCTTAGTCAGGATTAGAATGAGCTTAACCACAGGCACGAGGTCTTGTCGAGAGCAAGTGCAGGATGTCGATCAAATGATCCCCCTGTTGGATTGTTTTCCCCTGGTACTTGTGTTGGTGTGAGTTATATTACTTATACGCGTGAGTTAGTACCTTCGTATTCATATTTACGTTAGTGAGGATCGTTCCTCGCTTGTCGTGCTTGTAAGCACGCGATTGTGAGTTTGGGGAAGTCGGAAACTATTTACTGTTTTGGTTGTAGTACTTAATTAGATTTCGATTACTTGATAGGTTTTACTTGTTGGATTGTAAATCTGTTTTATATATATATTTATATATATATAAATGTTTTGAATTACAATTATTATCTTTATTCTTTGTCAAAGTTTGGTTTGCTTCTTTGTAGGCAAACTATTCATTATTTAAAGGTTTGTTTTACCTTATGTGGATTTTATTCCATCCTTATCCTTTACGTTAATAAATCCTTTTTGTTTATATTTTATAAACTTGTGTAGGATTTGTTTTGAGAAGGATTATGCCTCGGAAAAGTAAAAGATTAGTTTATTCAGAAAAAGGGGTTTTAAAGCGGAAATGTTTTCACGTCTTTGAATTAGTACGGTTTTCAAATATATAACGATTTCATATGCATGTTTGGCATGGTTTTAAGCGGTGGGGTTACTACTTTGTTTTAAGTATGAAAAACCTTGTTTTGTCCACTCACACTCTTTACGTTTTGCGCCCCAGGAGTTTGTGAGTAAACCCGTCTTGTTTGGCTGTGCGCTTCTCTTCTCGAGCTTCGTTGGAAGGGTAGGATTGTCATCCTTGAACCCTAAACTACGTATTACCATTATTTCTATTTCATTTGTTGAATTTGTACTCTTAGTTGCTCTGTATCGACTTTAGGGTTGAATTAGTTGGCCGGGAGGCTGTTATGTATATATGTTGTATGCATCTTGGCGCTTGGGTTGCTTATACATTTGTTTGTTGTGAGGTTGAAGTTTTGGGCTAGTCCCCTTGTTTTGGGGAGACTACCTTAGTTTTGTGCCAGTCTTGGCCTTATAGGTTGTATCTCGGGAAGAGGGTAAGCTGTTTTAGGATGTGGGCAGGCATGGGTTGATGTGGGCCCATCAACGAGTCGGCTCGGGTTAGGGGTGGAATGCGGGTCGGGTCTGTCACAAGATCTCTCAGACTCTCGTCTCCCTCGTATCAAACCCATAAAAAAGAATCCAGAAATCAAACCCATCTCACTCTCTCCATCTCTACTAATATGTGTGAGAGAGAGAGAGAGAGAGAGAGAGAGAAAGAGAGGTTGGGTTTCAAACAACAAGACCAAAAAAATATTATTGTTTGGAGATATTTTATTTTAAGATTTTAAAATTCGTTAAAAAAATATAGTTTATTTTTCTTATCATGTGAAATGGGTCGTGTCGTGTGATTCGCGAATTGTAATGGGTCGTGTTTGTGTTTGACATTTCCAACCTGTTTTCTTATCGTGTCATGTCGTGTCAACTCGTTAAGAAAAGCGAGTTGACATGAACACGACACGAACACTGCCAAAATGACATGAATGCCATATCTACACAAAGTATTTTGTTATATTAAATTTAAATAAAAATGTAGATAATCATAATGGTTAAACAATTTCCAATTTAGCTTATTTTTTGCATGGATAATCTTTGATAAAGAACATTAATTCAATTGGGTTGCTATCTCGCTTACTCGAGGAGAGCTTGATGACTAGGGTTTCTTGTTTCCCCGACTTTCTTCCTCATTTCCCTTCAGGTTTCTCTGTGTCGTCTCATCTCCACTCATTCTGCTGTCTCCTTTTGGCTTTGTCTCCTTTTGGCTCCCCTCCCCTTGTACTAGTCTTTTTCGATTTTGTATTGTTGTCCCATCAATGTTTTGTGTTTGTCTATCTGGTTCTTCTATGTGCAATAGGTATGGTGTCTTTTATGGCATGACCTTGGAAGAGAAGGGAGCAATAGTTTCCACCAGAGCGGGTTTTCTCTGCTGGGTGCCATCTTTGTACTCATCTCTACGGTTCATTTGATTTTTGTGTGATGAGGATCACGAATCCTAGTGGTTTTAGAGTCCTTAATAATCTTTAGCAAGCTTTCGGGAGCTTTGGAGACATCTTGTGCTCACAAATTCTTCTGCTTAGCATAGATTTTGCATTGAAGATTTTGTTGATAAGGCTACAAAGACCATCCTTGAGGCGTCTCCTAGGTCTTTCTAATGTGTTCGCTGGAAAGTTTGTAGGCTTGGCATCCGATAAACGTTCATACTTGATGATATTCTGTTGGAAGTTCATTATGCTAAAGGGTCAATCTTGATCCCCCGACCTTGTCGGTTACGGGTCTAGATTAAGAAACAAGGAGACGGTATTTGGTGCTTCTGTTGGCTCTGTTCTGACACTCACGGCACGTTGTTATGCATTGTACAAAGAACTATGCGTGCATATGAGGTTTTTCTTTGACAGCATTACATTGTGGTGGGATGTTATTTTGTGGGCTTGTATTTGTGCTTTGTTTTGTATGATTTGGCGGAGATGATGTTTGGTGCTTCAGCTGGTTATGTTTCTAATGCTCATGACACGTTATTCGGCACTGTACAAAGAATTATGCAAGCATAAAAGGTCTTCTTTGACAGTATTACATTGTGGTGGGATGTTATTTATTGGGCTTGTAGTTGTGCTATGTGTTATTTCGTTTGGTCTTTGTTCTTTTGACTCTTTTGTAGTCCAATGCATGTATGACACTCTATTTCCTACCCCAGGGTTTTGTCCAATGTGGTTTTCCCTAGGAAGATTTTAATGAGGATGTGTTCCTACATGCAGGTTCCTTTGTAATGTTTTTTGATGGTTTCTAATGATATATCCATTTGTCTAAAAAAAAAAATTTCCTTAATAAAGAACCTAAAAATTAAAAGGTTTCGATAATTTATTTATAGCCCATAATAGAATGTCTTTATTATTATAAATAAAAAATAAAATAAAATAACCTCCCCTAACAATTATATATGAGGAGGTTATTTTTTTAGGACATTTCTTATTGAGAGAGGGGATAATATATTAAACTCACACATACAAAACGGATGCTAGGATTCGAACCCAAAACCTTGTATGGGGGAGTAATGACTTCAAACCACTACACTAGTGAGTCCTTTGCATGTGAGGAGGATATATGAGTAGTCTTGAGTGATTCCAAGTTGAATTTTTGTTTCATGGTAGTAATTCTTTTTTTATTTATAAAAAGATGATATAATTTTATTAGACCAATGAGAATAAAGAGTTATAAGACAAGCAGTGATGCATGGTTTTTTATTTATTTATTTTTATGTTTACCCAAAGAAAAAATAACAGGTGCTTCAAACAATGGATTATCTTTTTCTTTTTTTCGCCAAACCTTCTCATAATGGATTATCACAAGCCATTAGTTAGCAATAATTGCCTTTCA
Organism: Prunus padus; assembly: GCA_024362665.1. Lineage (NCBI taxonomy): Eukaryota > Viridiplantae > Streptophyta > Magnoliopsida > Rosales > Rosaceae > Prunus > Prunus padus. The sequence continues at coordinate 27,715,093 of JANFAM010000017.1, forward strand.
ACAATTGTCATGGACAATGGAAAGCGGTTTGATTCAGGTCAGGTCAGGTCAGGTGGACTCTTTGCCAAAGTTGTAAAATTGTCTAAATTGTAAATGTTTACCTTACTAATTTTAAATTTGAAATACCTCTTTTTTTTTTTTTTTTAAAATCCACAATTTTCAATTGTTTTGGTTTCACCAGTATTTCTGGCAAAATACTGGGCACTATCAATCAAGTAGCAAATAAGGGCTTCCCCTCCTAAATCCTAAAGCAGCCCCAAGACTTTATTTTATTTTATATTTTCTTTGTGTCATAATAATTTACGAATTATTATGGTATATATTTATATATTTTTTTTTGTCTCTCTGGGAAAGACCAAATTTTGTGCTTTAGTGGAAAGTGGGTGGAGAGCCCTCCTGTCTCCTCCCGATTCCTGAGTCAAAGTTTTTAGGACATGTGTTGATGCAGATATTACTGTGTTGAATTCAACAAACACAACAGGAAGAGAGTAAAGTGGTGGCGAAGCAGCTGCTTCTTCTTCTGATCGCCTGCACAGGACACAAGAACTTCTGCTAACATCTCAAAGTTTGTTTCTTTTCTTCTTCGCCTTGGATTTCCTTTCAAGTGATGAGTTTCCGTTTTGGGTTTTTTCGTTTATGGGAGTAGCTTTGCAAATTTTAATTCTTTGTTTTCTGTGGGTAGTTTTTCTTTTTTCTTTTTGTTTCTTCATTTCTGCTGATTTGGCCAATCAAAACAGTTCTTCCCATCCGCCGCCAGAGGCTTGCAGTCACTAAAAGGGTCAACCTTTCTATCTGGTTCTGTATCAAGTAGTGATATTGAGAACTGGAAAGAGTACACCATGGCCGATGGCAGTCCCAGGACTGATATTTCTACAGATGTGGATACAGATGATAAGAATCAAAGGGTAATCTCTCTTTCACCTCTCTCTCTCTCTCTCTCTCTCTCTAACCTACTCTGTTTTTGTTCAACTCCCACTCTTTTTTTATTGAGCATTGTTTGTTATGGTTGAGTTCAATAACCATTCGTCACTTGTTCTGAGTGGGACATTCTGTAGATGTTAACTAATATTTGTTGCCCATCTGACATTTTGATCACTCTGTGTGTGCAGTTTGATGGAGGACAATACGCCATTGGTCCTGCGGGTTCTGATTCCAGTGACAAATCAAAAGATCCAAAAGATCAGAAGGTGATGTATAGAAAATCAATTACAAAGTTGCCATATGTGAGTCGAATCTAGCAGGCTAAGATGCTCACTTGTTCGATTGTGCTTTGCAGACTCTTCGTAGGCTTGCTCAAAATCGTGAGGCTGCAAGAAAAAGTCGACTAAGGAAGAAAGTAAGGCCTTCTTCTTACTTTTTTTTGATTCATTGCCTTTATTCATTTGTTCAGTTATATGTCTGCTGTAATTTGACTTTTTGATGTCTATTTAGCTTTACTTTGTTTTTCCTAGGACAGTGAGTACTGCTAAAAAACATGGGCCTGATCTTAATGGGAATGGGATATTTAGGATATAATTCTGATGGACAGTCAATTTGTTAACTTATTTAAAAGGTTTATATCTTTATTTGTTTGAGGAATAATAGAAAAGACATTAGGTTTACACAATAGCATGAGTCAACTCTAATCTGATAAGTCTATTAGCTCGCTTGTGGTCCTAATCTTTTAGTAAATGATCATAATCAGCTGGCGGTGAAGGAAAGGTCCTAGTAGTGGATATTGCTATGTTATTGGCTGTTTTTGTTGGTTTCCTTCTGTGGAATACTTTCCTAAAATTTTAGCAAAAAGGTATAACTTCAATTTTTTTCATCATGAGCAGTTATTGAGATAGTCAATTTCAGCTTTCTCATATGATTGGTCACCCGTTCTTCATTTGCAACATGCTCGTTGAACTAGTTAGCCTCACATGCATTGGATGTGATTGTGGGTTGATAATTAAGATATGGTTTTCTGGAAGTTACTTGGTATGTAGAAGCTAGCTTCCATGGGGCCTTGCATATATGGACTTATGTTCATCAATATTAGATATTTTAGGATAAGGGTGTAGCTTTGGACTAATTTTTGTGAATTGAATCACCACGCCACGACAATCAAACTGATGGTAAGAAAATGAAATAAAGTGGCAAGGTGACAAAGAGAGAATAAAACAAAGCACACCAAGAATTAATGTGGTCGGCAACATACAGCCTATGTCCACGGAGAGTTTTCACCTTCATTATTTATGAGAAACAAGTACAAGAGAAAAACACTCAAGATTTAATACTAAGCCTGAGCCCGTATCCAATAGGATACACCCCTTGTACTAAGGAAACCCAAACAAGTTACCCAAAAGAAAACCTCCGCTCAGGAAGGACCAAACCCAACAGTCATCCCTTCCTGACTTGAGTGGAGAGATCCGCACCATCACTTCAATCTCTGAAGTGACCTTTCAAATTGATTTGATTGGCTCAAAGCATATCATTGTGTACATATTACAGTTGACATAAATTATTAGGCTTGGCAATTAATTAAAATTTCCCGTTTGGGTAGTGTAGGATTCCTAACTCTCTTTTCACCTTGATATTTTCTTAAGTTAGTTTCTTTCTTGCCTTATGAATGCCAAAATGTCCTTTGTAAGTAGGAGCACTTTCAGTTTGATACTCCCAGAAGTGGACTGCATATAACTTGAGTCTGTCTCTTATAGCTAGTTCCTAGCTTTTGATTTAAGTAAATATATATTTCTTAAGGGCTGTCCATTATATGCCCCAGGAGAAGAGCTCATATTCTTAGGGTAATTTTAGTTTGCGGGTTTCTTGCTGCAAGGGAATTAAGTTCCTTCTCTTGTTGGGATGTCATGCGGCCTCCTTGCTGGTCTGCCAATTAGCCTTGATTCGTTGGGTGGCAAACATGGACAGATCTTGTCTGTTTGGGCCTGACTTGTGGAGCCATCATGGCTGGTCTTCATCTGGGGCCTTAACAGAGGCTGCATGTGAGTTATCTTGTTTTGGAGCTTATGCAATTTGATATGTTTCAATTCTTAGCTTTTCTTAAAATGGGTTTCTAGCTTTGGCCTTGGAACCATCAAGCCCAAGATCTGTACTTGGTTACAGCCCCTGCTAATCAATCGTAGTGCGGTTTAAGCTCTGCTGTTAGATGAGCAATAGTGCCCCATAACCATTCAAAGGAACAACAAAATAGGTGTCATAGTAGTAGTTAAGGTATGATGAGTGCATGGCTGGTGTTTGGTTCGTACTATTTTATTGTATAAGAGAGTGGAATCCGCATTCACTGTCTCCTGTTTTATGTCGCCTTGTCTGAATTTTTTTGATTATTGTATCCTCTCTTCGGAGCAGCGTACTTTCACTTATTAAAAAAAGGGAGGAAAAGAATAGATCTTTGTGTTTATCTTTGGTCATTGAGCCCTTATGCTATGTGCCTAGTTTTTGTAAGTCTTTAATGAGTTGAATCTGTGCTTGTTTTACTGTAGGCTTATGTTCAGCAGCTGGAGAGTAGTCGTTTGAAGCTCACTCAACTAGAGCAAGAGCTCCAGCGAGCCAGACAGCAGGTCAAATCAATTAACTTCTTTACTGTTATAACACCGAATGTGTTTAGAGCCCCTAGAATTCCCAGTAAATGACCTCTATGTTAGGCGTGCATCGATTGCATCTCTCCTAAAGTTTTTATTTTTACTTTGTTCAGGGAATCTTCATATCAAGTTCGGGAGATGCTGCCCATTCTATGAGTGGAAATGGTATTCCTTCTTCCCTGAGGTTTGGATTTTGAAATTTTTCCTGGAAGTAAGGTAGACTAGCTCCTGAAAATGGTGGGAGAACTATTTCATTATAGTGTCTAATTTAACGAGTAACAAGTTATTAATCTTAAATATTTCATCCAAATGTAGTAAAATTTGGCATGATATGAAATCAATTTTGTTCTTTGGTTCTTATATTGGATGAAATAATTATACTTCAGAAAAAGATTGTGTAGAAACCTCATATGCCATGAATAGCTCAACCACTTGATAATATGCTAGCGGAAATAGTTAACTGAAACTACTTCTCACTAGGTATGGGATCAGAGTTTATTCTTACAGAGGTCATTGTTAAGAAATTATCGGAGTGAGTTCAATTTCTTAACTGAAATTTATGTCTGTGTATATTGTGTTCTACTCTCTCTCTCTCTCTCTCTCTCTCTCTCTAGAGGCGTACTTGAATGCTTGGTTAAGGAATTGTTGAAAATAAGCAGTAGCAATTGTGCTTGATTTGGTAGTATTGGGTTAATGGTGGTTATGATGCTGGTTCCTTCAGTGAAACGTTAACTGAGTGTATCATTTGGTAAATGGAGCTGGTGCAGTTGCCTGATGGTGATATTTGTCCATGCCCGTAGTTGCTACTTGCTATAGTGACTGGGTGGTTATGGACATTCTGATGGGTGGTTCTTGATTTCCCTGCTAATAAGCTCTTGAATCTATTAGCAATCAGATTTTGTATTCTTGGTAGGTTATTATTGTGCTCAGGAAAAGAACCAAATTAATAAAATTATTTTATTTTATTTTTAATTGCATGAAGAACATAACGAGTGCCATGTGTGTCTTGTTGAGTTTGATAATCAAAGCTTATATTTTGTTTATCTAATTTACTATATTGCATGGTAGGACTTGATTATAACAATCTGATGTTAGAGTATTAAATTTCATTAGCTTCTACACTAAATTTTGTTGGTTCATGTAGTAGTAACATTACAAAGCTCTCGCTGAGCTAAATTTTTGTATATGTGTTGGAGTTTGGAACATATGTTTCTCATTACATGTTTATGCAACTACTCATATCAATTAAAGTATGAGGTGGGACACTAGCTGGTTACATCTTACACGTGTGCTTTATTAATGAATTTGAATGTGATGGCAAGTATGTCACAGCTTTCTGTACATGTTTAAGTGCTAACTTTTGTGTTAACAAACAATTACTACTTAAAGCTGATTAACACAGCATCGTCAAATATGTTGGATTAGATGTACGAGTGATCCCACTCAATTACGAAACAAATATCTGAAATATTGTCATTTGATTTTCTGCGAATTTTGTATCTCAGTTTATCATAAGTTCATTAGGCTTCTTGTGAGAAACCCAAAGGAGAAAAAAGAGGGAGGGAGTTAAGTGGCTTTGGAGGTTCCCTATTGAGCAAAACTTGTGGGCATCAGCCGTGTGAAGTAAGTATGGAGTCCATGATAATGGGTGGGACACTTGGGTTGTTGAGAGAGGCTTTGTCTGATGTCCTTGGTCCTTTGGTGAAATTTGTTGTGGATAATCAAAATAAAGTCAAATTTGGGAAGACATTTGGGAGGGTTAGCAGTCTTTCCAATCCTTATTTTCATAGTTTCCATTGGATTTCTTTGAAATGCAATACAGTGATCTCTTCCTTAGCCTCTTTTTCTTCTATCTATATGATCTGTTGGGATTTACAGTTCTGGAGAAATTTGAGTGAGACAGTTTCAGGAATGTATGGACTTGTCTTCCTGTTCCTGTGTAAACAACATCTCCTTGGAAATCGCTTTGATGAAAGGCCATGGTCTGTTCTCTCCTGTGGTAACTTTTCTTGTGATTGTATTTTCTTTAAGCAATTAGGTTGATTTGGAAGACTGGTGTTCCAGCTCTGGTGCAAATTTTAACATTGCTGGTGGTACATGAGAAAATAGATATTTGTGACATGATTCGAAGAAGGCAGCCCTATTCATACTGATCACCAGATTGGGTTGTATTGTGCAAAAGGAAGGGGAGAACGCTGACCATATTTTTATACATTGTCTATTTCCTAGAAAGATTTGGGATCACTTGTTGGAGGAGTTAAAAAATGATGTGGATGTGTGAGGAACTGTTTATCATTGTTGTCAGCGGGTTTTTTAGTTGAGGCAAAAGATGCTCACTCCGTGGAGATATGCTGTTTTGGCTCTTATGTGGAATGTTTGGCCGGAAAGGAATAGGAGGCTCTTGGAGAGCAAGGAAGAAGATGTAGAGTTACTTTGGGACTGGATTAGATATTTAGCTCCTACGGGGTTCTTCGACTAAGCATTTTAAAGGATTCCCATTCATTATTATTGATTGTGCGGCCTTGATATTTTGAGTGTTTTATGTGATTTTGTTTCAGATTGTTGTATTATGCCGATGGATTTCTTGTCCACCTTACATTGTATTTTCTGGTTGTCTTGTGTTTCTTATTGAAAATAATATTCAATGGGAATTCTCTACCCTTAACAGAAAAAAAGGAAGGAAAGAATCTCGGGGTATTTATTCGAAAGTAATTTTTCTACCGACATCTTTGATTTTAAGATCTGCCCTATATAAAGTTTCCTGCGAACTGCCCCACCTTCTTCTCCAATCATCTTTTTTTATATGTAATTTATAAAATTCCACCAAGGAGCAAATTGACGTGTGAGAGGGTCTTATTTCAAATTATAAATTTCAGTCTCTAGATATTTTTGGTGTATGGGTCTTTACCAGAGTTGAGAATAGTAATTTTCTATCATAACTCTATTCCATACATGAACCTGGCTAATTTACTTTCAGATGCCTTTCAAGTGGAATATGCAATCTCTCCAATTTTATGTAGAAGTATAAAAATGGTGAGATTGCCTTGAAACATATTTTTTTTAATTAAAATTCTATCAAAATGTGCATTTTAATGCAATTCAAGTGTTTGTTTGCATGCAAACAGGCTAAGGCAAAATTTTAGTAATATCTTGTTTTTCAATTTGGTCCTCTTCTCTTACTTTAGTTCCAGTGGATGAGGTAGGTTATCTTGTTCACTGTATTCCTTGCAGGGGCCATGGCGTTCGATGTAGAATATGGACGGTGGCAGGAAGAACAAAATCGGCAAATTAATGAACTGAGATCAGCAGTAAATTCTCATGCAAGTGATGCAGAGCTTCGTACTATTGTAGATGGAATCTTGGCGCACTATGATGAGATCTTTAGGCTGAAGGGTACAGCAGCTAAAGCTGATGTATTCCATTTGTTGTCTGGTATGTGGAAAACACCTGCTGAGAGGTGTTTCTTGTGGCTTGGTGGTTTTCGTTCATCTGAGCTCCTGAAGGTGAGGCTCTTTATCATTTTTTGATTGCTTCGATGTCATAGGTGTAGTTCTGGAATGCTGTTGAATGGAAAGATTCCCCATTTCAGTTTAGTCATTTGAACTTGTAATGAGGAATAACAAGGCGAGAGATGGAAATGAGAATTAGCTGAAATGTTCAAAAGATACTGAAAAGGAAAAAAAAAATTTCCTGTGAATTCAAATAAAATTCTTGAAATTATATAAAAATTCAAAAGTCTTGTTTGTAGGTGAATCCGAGCCTTGTGCTCTGCCCATTTTTCGGGTTTCAATTTTTTTTCTCAGGTTATATACCAATCTGTCACTCATATTAGATATGGAGACATGAGTTATGTCTTGAGATAAGTTTTCTTAAGCTGAGCAGATTCTTTCTTTGTTGTATAATCGAGGATAGCTTTTCCTCTTGATTAGCAATGCAATGTTTCCTTTCCAAAAAAAAAAGGATATGGAAGAATTCCATCTCGTTTTGTCTTTTTATTTTGGTCGTCACCATAGATTTATGTTCTGCAAACATTCTCTTTGTTGGACTCTTTCATTTTAGGATAAATGGTAGGATATTTTTATCCCCATGTTCCTGTGGAAGGCATAAAGACTTGGGCATAAAGATACATTGCTTTTCAATATAGGTGCAGTACTTTGCCAACTCTTGTTTCATATTCTAATTCAGTTATTCCCCTGTTGAGATCCGATATTCATATTAGTTCTCAATTCTCTCTTAACGCGCAGTGGAAATCATTTTCTGTATCCCTAACTTCATTACTTTCTAGGTTGATATTATGTGCTTGCAATTTCTGTTTGCTAGAAGTTTCAGCTTATGCTCTGTATTTTTTTAGTTATTTTTCCTTGTAAGTATTCTATGAACCATGACTGTTTTGTATCTGACGTCTTGAATCATTTGTTGGTCTTAATCCGGCTTATATAATCAAAATGAATGATTATGTGTGCAGCTTCTTGTTAATCAGCTGGAGCCTCTAACAGAGCAGCAGTTGGTGGGGATTACCAACTTGCAGCAATCCTCCCAACAGGCAGAAGATGCCTTATCTCAAGGGATGGAGGCATTGCAACAATCTCTAGCGGAGACTTTGTCCAGTGGATCTCTTGGATCCTCAGGTTCCTCTGGGAATGTGGCAAACTACATGGGTCAAATGGCCATGGCAATGGGAAAGCTAGGGACCCTTGAAGGGTTTATCCGCCAGGTAATTCACTATAGTTCTTTATTCGTTTATTCGTTTCTGTAGTCAGTACTATGACATAAAATACACAAATACTAGCCTTAGGAATGAAACTTTAAGCTGCATAAATACATCAAAGAATAAGATAGGAAAAGAATCAAAAAGCCCATTGACCAGTCCCAGCTTAACTTCTTTCTCGGAAATATGAGAACATCAGAACAGCTCGATGTTTAGTTGGATTTCCAAAATATGTATTATTTGAAATGCTTATGGTGGTTTTCATTTTTTTTAATGCTTTTCAATCTCTCTTGTTATGACGGGCTAATAACATCAGGCTGACAATTTGCGGCAACAAACACTGCAACAAATGCATCGTATATTGACGACCCGCCAGTCAGCTCGTGCCCTTTTGGCTATAAACGATTATTTCTCGCGGCTACGGGCTCTTAGTTCGCTCTGGCTTGCCCGTCCAAGAGAGTGAAATGCTTTTGCAGTTGCTCCCAAACTGATTGGTAAAAGTAAAACTGTGGCCTGCAAAGCATCTGAATGGTAATTGACTTTCCCTAGTACAGCACTGTTATTACTTGGACATGGTTACAAAATTTTATTCTATAGATTTTAAAAAAAAACTTTTTCGGATGCCATAGCCGCATAAACTGTATCGTTAGTGCTAATCCTGTAATTTTTTTTACCTTCATTGTAGTCGTTAATAAGACGCAGTAGTGCTATTGGTAATGATCCACATGTATTTGGTTTATTGTTAATAATAGTTATGATTGTTGATGTAATTCTGACTGAGTTTCGAAATGAATTTTGGATAATGAAATGCATGATGATGGCTTTGACTGTTTTATTAATCAAATGTTCACATCAAGCAATGTTTGGCACGCAAGTTCTCTCCTATTTACAGCAGTTGTTTTCGGAGAGAGACACTTATTATGAAAGAAGAGTTTGCCAACTTAACCTGATTCTTCATCCTTCATACAAACCCAAGTCTCTCGGCAAAACAAGAAAAGAAAAAACTATTAACCTGAACAGCTTATCAGGTGAATTATTGTTTTAATGTATGTTAATATACCATATATTTATTTCGTCATATATTTGGTAAAGAGAAATTTGCATAAAACATAAGAATTAGTTGGTTTACCACATCTTAAACTTTTTAATGAGAAACGTTGTCATGTGGTATATTGTCAATCTATTTATGTTTATACAAGGAGTTTGTAGTTCAAGTGGTTAAAAGCACTTACACTGTACGCGTTCCTGTGTTCAGATCCCCCTCTTCCAATATCGCTTATATAAAAGAAAAAATTTCTATTTATATTTAAAATACCCTAATGTATAAACATGTCGCTTATTCATATTATAACACGAAAATTAATTATCAAGCATAATCATGGCTGGAATCTAGCCGGTGTTCCCTAGAAGTAGAAGAGACGTACAAAATTTTCTCTTACTATGATCTAGATTCATGTACTCTCAGCATTCTATTGTACATAATAAATAATAATATTACTAGTTTTTTAAAAGAAAAAGGACAAAACGACTTCCTTGGGAAATGGACGATGTTGAAAAATGGAGGGTGACTGACAATGGAGGTATAGAGATAGCTTGCAAGTTGCATATACGATGTTATTTCTCGAAGGTCAAGCCACGATGATCGCCATCGCCAACATGACTTTATTTCTTCTAGTCAGCATCTCATGTGCACATACAATCATATACGACTTAATAAAATATTCATATCATCAACCAACTATGATTGAGTGGTTGTGTTTTTGCCACGTGGTCGCATGATATTGCACCATACGTGTGGACATTTGTTTTTGCTTAATAGATCAATAAAAAAAGGTTGAAAAAACATCCTTTCAAGGAAATTCAGAAGAAAAAACCATCAGATCCAATAATCTTACTCTTACGCGTTTGTATCTGGCGTTCATTCTCATACCACCTTATGTGGCGGAGATGAATTAGAATGACAGCATCAAATTAAAATTAATTTAACATTTTCTTTTCTTTTATGATTTATTGATCTTTTTAATTAATGTGATTGTCAACTTCATATCTTGCGTAAGGTGGTATCAAATGTGGGATAAAAATGTGGTAAGTGTAGATTCTTCAATAAATAGTCTTCTAGATGCAAAAAAGTAGGAATGATTTCGTAATGTGAATTGTTATCCAAGTAGGTATTGGTTGAATAATATTTGCGTAATCACCATAGCAAGAAGAAGGAACAAAAAAACAAAGTAGAAATGATTGGCAAATTAATAACTCTGAAGGCACAATTTTCTCTATAAATAAAAAAATAAAAAATTGGTACACTAGATCAAAATTAAAAAAGGTATACTTGTTGTTTGGCAGTTGGCAGTTGGCAGTTGTCTTCATGAACATATCACAAGGTATTCCAGAAAAACTTATGTAAAATGGAGATGACATTGTTTTGTTACCCCCGATTAATTACGATATATCAAGTGAAAAAATTATCATGCGTGCCATAGCGCGAGTTGATGGAGATAGTAAAATAATGTTATCCCCATTACATAAGTGTTTCTCCCCATGAAGACATCAAACAAGGTGTCCTCATATGCTTAAGTACCACATACTTTTATTAGTCAAAAGTCATTCATCAAAACTTACCGACTAGGATTTGGTCTAATTGTACGTCTCCTGTCAAGTATTAAAAGATGTCCTATTCAAGTCTTTGTCGCCATTAATCAAAAAGAAAAAAAAAAGTTATCAAAACTTTTATGAAATTTAATCATCAAATGATATAGCAAGGGATATATTGTCCTTATAAAATATATACATATATATATATACTAATACCTTGTAGGATTAATTATGCTATTAAATATAGTATAAAAATTCTCAAATTCTAAGTTTTTGTGTTGACTTTAGCATTTCTGTTTTTAAGGAATTGATGTAACTTGAACTCTAAATGTCGAACTTCGTGTTGTAGCGTTGTTTTCTAACATTTATTTATGTCTATTTAGTACATACTTAATGATATTTTTCTATCAGATTGAATTCTATACGATTATCTTTGCAATTATTATATTTTCATACAAATCAATCATCCAATCCAATCCAAATCCAATTATTTGGATTGGATTGGATCCTGACATCCGAACACGTTAAATCGAATTATAAAATCTCAAATTCAATTAAAAATTGGATTGATAAAAATTCATTTATTTCGAACCGATGTACACCCTTAAATACATATGTATTTGGCCACTTTGACAGGGTGAAGTGTACGTCTTTTTCCATCGGAGTTCGAATTTAGAATATTTTTGTAAAAAGAATTTGAAATAAAATAAAATAGTAAAACTATATTCATCAGATCAGATCTTATCTTGAGGATTAGAAGAAACCCACACCCCATCATCATTAGTATTTTTAACACATGTGATGGATAACCATACCCCAAGTTAATTGGTCAATTCATAACCCATGGCAATTCCACAAGCCGGCCCTACTCTCTTTAACCAATACCTCACAACCACGTCTGAGATTCCAAGACTCCACGAAACCAAATTTTAATTCAAGTCATAGGAGGCTGCGCACGTGAGTGTTATCCAGACGTGCTGAGTTGCTTGCTTTCTATTGAAACCCAGCCTTAATAAATCCAGCCTTAAGTTATACCTTATATCTTTATAAATTATTACGTGGTACTGAAATATTAGCCGCCGACGTATTATGATATGAATGGACAACATAATTATTATAAAATAGCTGCAACATGTTCATATTTACATTATAATATAAATAAATTCACACACGTCCTAACATGATACAATATCTCGGTATTGTGTCGCACTAAAAAATTACTCGTATACTATTTTATTTATGAAAAAGGTAAGGTGGCACAAAATATCTATAAGCATGCGGGTCATGAAAGTATCTTCAAAAGAATCTTCTATAATTTCCATTTTTCCAATTTCATCAATCAAACCCCTTCATTTTTTTCTTCCACTTCTCCTTCGTAGAAACACCCTGGTGACCCCAAAAGTCTCTATCCGTACCTTATATATGCTTACGGAACCCTAGGGAAAATCAGTCCTCACAATTCATGCCCACCTCTGCTCACACTTAGTCACACTTTTTTTTTTGGTACGCATTGAGCTTCAAAGGTGTTTGATAATTTCTGGTAATGGATGTGCTTGGTGTGAACCACGTGAAGAGCCCTAAGCAGAGCAAGAGAAGCAGATCAAAGGGTGTGAAGGTTGTGTACATATCAAGCCCTATGAAGGTGCAGACAAGTGCCTCTAAGTTTAGGGCTCTTGTTCAGGAGCTTACTGGTAGAGACTCTGATGCTGAGCGTTTCATGGAGACCAAAGGTGCCCATCATCAAAATGTTCATGAGTTCTCTCAGCTTCATGAGCAACAACTGAAGGGTGTGGATCATGATCATGACCATGGGGTGTTGCCTCAACTTCCTTTCTCGAATTCGTATTTTGAGTTTCCGAATTGCACCGATTCTTTGTTTGAACCGTTTTCTGGGCATTTTGAGTGGGATGTGCTCAGAAGCTTTGATCAAATTTGAATTTTATATTTAGTAATCTATTTGTAATTATTCATATAGATATACTTTTCTTTTATTAATGATAGTTTATATATGTTTTATCAAATTAGCGACATGGCTTACTTTGTTATGTTTCTAAAGGAATGCTAGCTGCAGCTGCCAAATGCATGGAGATGGAGGCAAAATTCAGTTGTGGCAGTTGCAATGTTTTTGTCAATCATAAACCTACCCTATTCCTATTGAAAAAAGAAAAAAAACATCACCCAAAAAAATAAAATAAAGAAGGAATGTACTTCTTGCGAGTGAAAAGCAAAGCAGTATTTTAGACCCAAAAAAAAAGTTAAAAAAAAGCCCCAATGTACTATCTACATGTTTTTGTCAAGAGATCTTAGAAAGATCTCACAGTATCTTCAACAATTTGGAATTAAAATAGGTGTAGCATCGGAAAAGCTCTATCCAACATGTATCTTATTTTGGTCGTCAAAGTACCTCTTTCTCTCTCTTGAATTTGGTAAGTTGACTTTCTTCTTGAATATTTAATTTCTTTGGAAAAAACAAACCTACCTTGAAAATGTTAAAAAGCATTTTTTTCCTTTCATATAATAAATCGTAGGCATTTTTCACGTGTTTTCGTGTTTCATTCTTTTATTGATATTGCATTAATTGAATTGAAGAGTTTGTTGGAGAAAAATTATTTAAGTAGCGAATAAAACAAGTGCGCGTAGGTCAATGACTTGATTTGAAGAGTTTTATTTCTTCTTCTTCTTGGAGATCTTTCTTACTGTAACATTTTGATATTAGATGAAATAAAAGTTTATTAATTTGGTAAATAAATTTTATAAGTAGAATGTGATGAGCTTGTGGTTATGATAGTTAAGAAAACATGCTTATGTCTTAACAAGGCTTGTAGGGTTTTTCGCACTCTAAGCGTGTGCGCTCCAAACTGAATATTTTACAATTTTTTTCTCCAGTTATGAGAGGAGTAGACGAGACTAAAAACTGGAAGGGTGTTATATTTGAAATATGTGTAATTAATTTATAATCTTTCCATTAAGGAAACTTTTTGTCTAAGTTTTCTTCTCAACAATGTTGGTTTTAGAAGGTGTTTGATGCCCAAAATCGGATCAACAGGTGATAATCTTATGTGGTTCACCCAACTCAATATGACTTTCGTCCAGGGTTGAAGATAATTTGTATTTAGGTATTAGCAAAACCAAATTGATCTTTATCAAGTAGGATTTAAAAGTTAATGCATCAACAAACGATGTATTACGGTTACTGCACCATGCCTAAAACTTGTGTTGGCAAATGGACCAGTCCTCCACAATTTCCTCAGCTTCATGAGCTGATACAATATTTGCAATTGCACCAAGTGGAAAGCTCAAATTAGGTATTTTACGAGGCAAAAGAAGAAAGAGGAATGAAAATGAACACCTTTACCATGTCTTTGCACATTGCAGGTACATCCTGTCCATGACTAACTAGATTCAATAATACAGCTCATCTCAAATCAATTAGTTCAGATTCAATAAAGCTTGAAAATCGATTCGTAAATATACGTACATACGCGTTCATACACATTAGCATATCTATTACCAGTATATACCAGGTTGAACAGGCTCATCAAAGGATCCACCAAATAAAGTAAAACAAAACTAAAAGTGTGTAATATATGCAGGACGGAAATAACATCAATTCAAGAAGTCATAAAACCAATCATCAGGGCATTGCATCCATGCCATTGCAAATTCGAAATTTAAAAACATCTGATACCACACAAGTCAGAGTTATAAATCTCTCCTTGTGTCTTACTAAGGATGATGTCTGCTTTTGACTTATCTATATTCATATGTACAAATCCAAAGATGTCTGCTTTAAGCTGGATGAATAGTGCAGATGGTAGTGCACTCCGTAGACACGCAATAGGAATGCAGCTACGATTCCAAAGGCGACCTATGTTGCCTTAACCCAACTTCCTCCTTCTCCATGAAGATAATTCAAGTCACATGAACCCTACCACTACATTACAGCATCTCCAAACTACTCAATGCAGATAAGAATCCTTGGAGCCTCACCTTGTATATGCTACAGGGCCAAGTAGATAGCCTTGTGAAATTAGAAGCTCATGGCCCCACAGAAAAGCAAACTGCCTATCAAGGGCAAGTCTCCAGCTGATGACTCATTCACCTTTATTTTAGCTTCAAGACCTTATATGTTCTGATTCAAAATCTTATTAGCATTTTCCAAATTCTGAGCATCGAATGGCAAATCCTCTCCCTACAGAAACTTCTCCATATCCATTCTAGACAACTTTAATACTACAAGGGTTCAATGATAGAAATGTAGTCTACTGATAAGCATAGACAGCAATACTTGAAGAACGTGACAAATTCAAAGAAAGACATAAGAATACATGCACCTCCAATTGATATGCAAGGCGAAGAATTCACATTAGGGGCAAAGTAACGATCTGCATCATGACAAGTCAGCAGTTGCAATGAATTTGCAGATTCATTATAGCAATAAGGCACATATTTTCAAATAAGGAACAAAACATGTTTATAACACGTTATGTGATCATGACAAGGTGACTTCCACTGTAAGAAGTATTACATGGTGCCGACCATTTGAAAATTAATAAAGAGGTGCAGATATACCTGCTCTTATATTTCTCAACTGATTACAAAAGTTAAGTTGTTGTCTGCGCTAAATGTAAGTGATCTTAGGAAAAACCAAGAAAAGGTCATTGCAATGAGACTCAACCTTCAGATTGTCTATTGTCTACGGGAATCAAACCCAGAAATGGGTAAAAGCAACGTAAGTCAGTTTTTCATTTTCTTGGCAGTGTCATTGAACATGTTTACACTTCTGAACTAGGCCTGTACTGACTATAACATGTTTACACTTCTGAAATAGGCCTGTACTGACTATAACATCTGGAAAATCAGATTCAGGCACTTATATCCTCATGGCTTGGAGCACTAAATGAATCTAAATGGGAAGCATGCCAAGATGTCTAAAACAAAAAATGAAGTCATACCACAAAACGACCATCCACAAAACTAACATTCTCTTGAGATCAGCAAACCTCCAGAGGCTTACTGAATAGATTCATCCCCAAAGATACCAATTTCCAAATCACCCTTTATTACACATCCCATCAATGCCGGGGTTTTAAACCTAACAAACCCAATCAACAGCCACAAGCATTGCATATATTGTGTTCCTCACCATTAAGTTCTCATCAGAAAAGGCTAGCACACCCAGCGCTTTGATGCCTCATTGATCTGGTCCCCTACAAATCAACGAAGTGGAGGACATTATTAACAGAGCAGGGAGTAAAGCACTGACAACTGTTGATGTCTCATAATTTGATTGAACCACAATGGATGCAAGATACGTGTGATGCAATGAACTTTGAGGCTAACCAAACTCAAGAACACAAAATGCAAGAGATTGGTGACTCCAAAGAGAGCAGGGCAAGTCAGGCAGGTATTCTAATAAGAAAGTACATATAAATTAAAGCAGCTAGGCCAACCCAAGCAGGTCTTCTAATAAGAAAGTACACATAAATGTAAGCAGCTAGAAATTGAGTATGAGAGCAAACAATAAATTTACTTATGGACAACCTTATAATATTGTGCCAAAGCAATCTGATACAAGTGATTGATGAAGCATAAAGGTATCAAGATCATACATCCTCAATCTCAACTTTCCCTTGATACACATTCCACAACTGAGGTACTTCATTTTGAAATTTGGTCACAAACCTCTCCACGAAGAGCTTCTCGTCAGGTTGAATCACATATCCCAAACTCAAGTTTTCATCTATCAAACCTTTCAACCACAAAACTTTAACAACCAAACACCTTGGGATTATTCTCTTCTCCAAACTGTGACGCATAACCCACGGGGATTTGGCAATCACTCCTGCCGGCCATCCCATCTTGTTCACTAAAAATTCCATTACTCGCATTATTTTCTTCTCCAACGTAATCATAAACTCCAAAATTTTTCCTGAAAGCAGAGTGAACATCATTCTCAGACCAACCCCACCTCATATAAACTTCACAACTACGTTTCCATATTGGCTTACTGTTCTTCCCACACAATGCGTTTAGTGCAAACACGAAATTCGAACTTTCCAGATTAAATCCCATTTCCTTAACCTCACCCACTACTTCACCAAACTTTTTATGCTCGTGCATCAGAACATGAATGTAATGAGCTAGTAACACAGAAATGGAAGATTGAGGCATACCCAGTTCTCTCAAAAGCCCAATATTTGGCACCACATCATTGCAGTGATTACCCAAGAAAACCCGTGACCGGCGCTTGAAAACAGTAACAACATTTTTCTCAGAAATCATACTCCTAAGGAAATTATAAGTGGGTACAATCCATTCCCTCAAGCTTACCGTCAAGAGACATGGATTAGAGGCCACAGATCTTGCAAGGTCCTCCCTTGAAACTCCAACGGAGCTAAAAAACTGAAGCTTGGGGGAAAGGGTTTTCTCGGGACAGGATGAAAGAACTCTCGGGCAACACTTGATAACCTTTCAGATTTGGGGCTGAGAGAGGCCATGGCTTCCCAGAAGGGCCAAAACAGAGTCTGCTCTGTCTGGAGATTTCAACTTGACCATCTTGGACGCTGAAATTGCATCTTCTGGGGACAACCCGCATGAGCTTATGAGGTAAGTGACTGAAATCGTGTTGAGTTGGTGAGATTTCGGTGGTGATGTGTCTGTAAAGTAACTGACTATGAAGAGTGAAATGCGAGGGTTTTAGGTCTCCAACCACAAAGCTTCTAGTTTTAGAAGCTAATGTGCAAGAAAATATAGAACAACCCAATCTGAGATTCTTCAATTTGAAGAGCAGAACCATGATATACGTGGCCCTGTAAAACGATGAAGAAGATGAACAATTTGTTTTCTAAAATCCTTGCGGGTCTTCGGTCCAAAGTTTATTTTTTAACTTTTTGAACGAAAAGGGTTTTTTTAACTAAAAGGGTTCAATCAAAGGGTTTTAACTAAAACCGTGATCTCAACCGTAGCACACGTCATTCTTTGGGGGCGATAACTCTTGGAAGATGTTTATGCAGCTTAAGTCAATCACGCGCTGTTATGTGTTTATATTTTTTCGACACGTTATAACAAAATAATGTGTGATTAGCTTGAAATACTGCTATAATGGCATTTTCATTACGTAGGAGTTATTCTCAATTTGGGAGTTAGCATTCCTCCAACAAAAGGGATAATTGAGATTTGAGAGCAGTGCCATTTAAATTAGCTCATATCCAAAACATATAGCATCATTTGGAAGTGGCTTTAAGTTAAGTGTTGCTTGCGTATGAAACAACTACTACTTACATGAATCTCGTAACCATCTCTCTTTCTTCCATATGTTTTAGGACATTAGTATTCCCTACTTAGGCCTCATAAGTAACTCAATATGATATGGATAAGAGGGGAAAACTAAGAAAAGATAATGAAAATTGGTAGTTTGGGTTTATGGAGGAAGCCTTAACCCAAAAGAAACTCTCCTACTTTTCCTTTCCTCGAGAGTGAATTTCAAAGACTTAACCACGATTTCTTTCTACAATGGTGATTGCTAGAAATATATAAAACGGATGTGGTTCATGCCACCGCCATGCCACGAACATGACACCGCGAGACTCAACTTCCGTGCACCGTTCTCAGGTTCGTGAAGTCAGAGGGTTGGCTATATTAAAGGTTGCCCTTTTGATGCATCACGTCCTCAAGACCAAGGGCTCAGGTGAAATGCAAGCCACATAAAATATTTGAAATTTTAGTTGGAGCCACTATGTGAAAAAGAAATTTTTAAGCTCAAAGTGGTGATAAGTTAAAAACTACGGAGATTTTGTAATTTTTGGAATCATTCAATTCTATTTAAATTTTATTGGAGGAGTTAGAAGACATGGGATTTTTATTTTTTTGAAGCCTTTTTGGGAAATGGAGGTACAGGAAAATACTATACACACATCTTGCAGAACGTTGGATAGTGATCTTGCGTTTGCTTGTTGAACTTGTCAACTCCAGCCTTTAGTTCTACGGTACTTCCTACATTTGGCAAGTTACCCTGTCACACACATTAAGGGCAACTCTTTTGGTACAAACCAGCAATTTCAATTTAAAATATTTGACACATGAGTTCATGTTTAGGTCACAATAATCACTTGTAATCGGAAAAAAAGCACAATTGCCGCAATACCTAACCAGTTAACACTACATGTGATGGCCCCCTCTAGCCTCGCTATTTATATACATCATGTTATTGCAAGGAGAAAAACTTGCGTGAACTGGTTGCAGTAAAGTTTTTCTCCGTTACAAGCTCATGGCTCCAGCAACCCCTCCTCTGTTTTTATCTCAACTGATGGAAATCACCTTTCTAGTTTCAGGTTCTAAGGATTTTCCAGATTATGAAAAGCAACTCCACCGCAACAGGAAATTCTCCAATTGCATTCTAGAAAGAGTGGTACAAAAATTGACATTCTCAAGGACAAAGTATAAAACTGAGCTCTAAGTATTTATATGCACGGTATATACAAAATGATCAAGCATGGCCACTTGAAACATGAGTTCAACAAATTTACTACGCGCAATTAATGTGCGTAAGAAAAAACAATACTTATCACATAATCACATTCAACCTATCAGTTTGGATTTAGGAGATCATTTTGAAGCTAATTTGTATTTAGGATTTAGCAAAACAAAATTGATATTGATCAAGTTGGAACACATAATAAAGGTATCAACAACAATTTGTCTTACCACCACACCATACACAAAAACTTGTGCTGGAGAAAGGACTGATGTCCTCCACAATTGCTCCACAAAAGCTAAAAGATGGTATGCTAAAATAAAAAGGAAGAAAAGAAAGAGTCATACATCATTACTGTATAAGAAGCTTTGTGCAGAATGCAGATACATCCTATCCATGACTAGCGTTCCTATGTACCATGTCAATGTTCATGAATCATACCAATCAGAGACTAACCTGATTGAAGTACACACAGCTCATCTCAAATATTACTTCTTCAATCATAACCTGATTGGAAACACATGAGATACAACGACGCAATGGTGCTTACCCAGTCCTTCAATGCAATTTTGATCTGGTTTCCTATAAATCAACCATAGCTACTGAAGTAGTTCCTATAATTCAACAATGGCCACTGAAGTAGGCTAGTTGCTCTTGGAGGACACTTATTAACAGAGCAAGGGATAAAGTGCTGACAGCTATTGATATGTTATAACTTCAAAAATGGACAAGATTAAACTCTGCATAAAAGCAATATATGTGTCTATTCTATGAAAACAATTTTCAAGGCTAACCAATGTTAATGTATAAACTGCAGGAGATTGGCAACACCACTGTGGTAAGGCAAACTTTAAGCAAGTCATCTAATAAGAAAGTATATATAAGTATAACTAAAAGCAGCCAGGCTATGAAGTAGAAAAGTGAACAAATGAATTTACTTCCAGCAGAATTTAATAACACGTTGGTACAATTTCTAGGGTGCAAGACAACCTTATAATATTGTGCCAAAAGCAAGCTAATACATGTGAGTGACGATTACAAACCTGGATATTCAGGGGGTTAAATCTATTTACACGCTCAGCCATTTCAAGGTGTCAAGATCATACATCCTGGATATCCACTTTCCCTTGATACACATTCAACAATTGCGGTACTTCTTTGAGATATCCGGTTACAAACCTCCCCAAGAACTCCTTCTCTACAGGAAGCAACACAGAACCTAAATTCAAGTTTTCATTTACCAATCCTTTCGACAACAGAACTTTAACAACCGAACACCTTGGCATAAGTCTCCTCTCCAAACTGAGGCTCAGGACCACTGGATATTTGACAAGCATTTTTGACGGCCATCCCATCTTATTCACTAAAAGATCCATTGCTTGCAGTAGTTTCTTCTCTGACACAATCATAAACTGCGGGCTCTTCCTGAAAGCAGAGAAAACATCATCCTCAGACCAACCCCACCTCCTAAAAACTTCTCGACTTCGATTCCATATCAGCTTATTCTTACCACACAATGCACGTATTGCATTCACTGAAGTCGACTTTTCTAGATTAAATCCCATTTCCTTAACCTCACCCACAAGTTGACCAAAATTTTCAGGATTTATCATCAAAACGGTAGTGTAGTAAGCTAGCAACATAGAAATGCATGATTGGGGCATACCCAATTCTCTCAAAAGTTCAATATTTGGCAACACATTGCAGTTACTTTCCACGAAAATACACGAGTTGCGCTTCAAAATAGCAACAAGCTTTTTCTCAGAAACTAGATTCCTAAGGAAATTGTATGTGGGTATGATCTGTTTCTTCAAGGTTCGTGACAAAAGCTTCGGATTAAAAGCCAGAGTTTTTGCAAGGTCCTGCCTTGAAACTCCAAGAGAGCTGAAAAACGCAAGCTTGGGCAAAAGGGTTTTTTCAGGATTGGCTAAAAGAATTTGTGGACGGGACCTCACCAGCTTGGAGATCTGGGGTTCAGAGAGCCCATGGTTTCTCAGAAAGGCCAACACAGAGTCTGCTCTTTCTGGGGACTGCAACGCGACCCACTTGGCTGCTGAAATCGCACCTTCCGGCGACAAGCCACATGAGGTTATGAGGTAAGAGACTGTGAAATTGTTTGGATTTTCTGAGATTTTAGTGGTGATGGGTCTGTAAAGTAACTGATTTTGAAGAGAAAATTGCGAGGGTTTTAGCACTCCAACAATAAATCTTTTTGTTTTGAAAGCAAATGTACGAGAAAATATTGAACAATCCAATCTAAGGCTCTTCAAACTGTAGAGCGGTGCCATGTTAGATGTCTCAATTTCAATTTGAAGATTTCTTTAGAAAAGAGAACTGAAATCGTCAGCTGCGCTGCTGAAGTATCGCAGATAACGTTGCCCCGAAAAGAAAAATCTAATTTTTTTCTTTTTTTGAACTGAAAAAAAACAAGAAGCACAAACTTGATATAGATTCCCCCAAAAACTTTCAGTCTTTTAGTGTTGATATGTGTACTTTCATATTTTATTTTTATTTTAATATAAATGATAATTTAAATTAAGGGAGATTCATTATTATACCTAATATTGGGTCCAAATTATATATAAAAAAAATCATACATGAAATGAAATTTAGAAACACACCAAAAATCCATTTACAACATAATAAAGAAACTTCAAATTTTCTATAATTACAAAACTGTCATAGTTTTCTTAAAACAAACCCGATCCCAAAATTTCATTAAAAAAAATTAAAAACACTCAATAGAGTATTAAAGTAATTTAATAATTAAAATTAAATTCAATAGGGCATTAAATTCATTTTTTTGGTTTGTTTATAGAAATTAAATAGTGTATGGTTTATTTATATTATTAGTGCTAAGAATGAGTATTATGCTTACCACATAAATCTACCTCATTTTAATACCATCTTACATGGCAGCTGATGTGGACAGGCACCTCATTAAAATTATATTAGTTTTTTTTTAAGGCAATAATATTTTCTATATTTTTAATTAGTTAACATTTTAAAAAAAAAAAACTAAACCCTATTGAATTAGAGACCACTTTTCACGTCCGTCTCTCTATTTCCCACAATTCCCTCTCTCCCTCCTTCCTCTCCTCTCCCATTCCTGGCGCTTCACCGGACTTCTGCCACCGCTCCAACTATACAAAGATAAAAGCGAGCTCCATACAACTCATGTTGTCAAATTCGATAGCTGATGGCTTTTCAATTTGAAGCAACAATCTGGGTCATGCCTCAAATCTAAAACCTTTCTCAGATGTCTAATTGAAGCAATGGTATTTTTCAATTAGGAGAGAAGATTAGAATTTTGAAGCAATGGTCTAGGTTGTTTGCCTCCCTTTGGTTGATTGAAGATTAGAATTTTGAAGAAACACCCTCTCTACCTCTGTCAAATCATTATATCAATAAATATATCGACTAGTCGAAAAAATAAATTTTTTTAAACTCATTATTATTGCAACTAAAATACAAAGGTCTTAATGATTTTCTCTTAATCTTTGGTTGGTGAATTCTTTGCTATGAGAAACCAACACATGAAAGCCAGTCCTCCCACAACTTGCATGTATGCGATTTTAACTGGAATTCAATTCCATGACGCCACATAGTCAAAGTGTACATGTGTGACGTTTGAGAAGAAGATGAAGGTAAGCTAAATATAAAAAGAATGTTAACCGTGGAGGAAGGAGTAGAGCAATGGAATGGCGTCAGAAGTTTGGCGGAGCGGTGACAGAAGAAGTAATTGGGGGAGGCAGAAAGACGTACATCAGTAGGGTTTGGTTTTTTTAAAAATTAACTAATGAAAAATATAGAAAATATTATCTCCTAAAAAAAGAACTAACATAATTTTAATAAGGTGGCTGTCCACATCAGCTGCCATGTAAGATGATATTAAAATGTGGTAAGTTTATGTGGTAAGCATAGCATTACCCTTAACTAAATATCTCTTAAATTAATATAATCTACTCTCTTTTTTTTTCCCAAAACGATGGAAATTTTATTAAAGACGTACGGCAACATTTGCGTCTTGTGCAATTATATTGAACAACCAGTCAGGCCATATGATACCCCAGTTGTGCACACCCCCTACTCGAGGAGAAATTTTTAAATGTCCACACCACGTGGCGTGGTGTCATCCAAATGCACCAGACATTTGGAATTACTTTCTAATTTATTGCATTATTTTTATGACACATGGGCGCATTGGAAACATTCCACATGTCCTACACCAGTGGATGGTACACTAACGCGTGGTGTCTGAACACCCAAAAATTACTCCTACTCGAGTTACGAAAGCTGCTACCTCATAAGCGGCTTTGTTACAATTTCTTGGAATAAAAGAGAAACAAATGAACTCAAAATTCTCAGCCTGTTACATTTTCCACGAGCTCAAATAAATACCTCAATTATAGATATTGAGCTCACGATTTTACATGTTGTAAGTCAGAAACACAGTTCCTGTTACAAATAATTACCTTCCATTTACAACAATGTGCCAATGCAAACCAACACTACTTGGTTCGTTTAGGTAAGGGCGGGTGGTTTTTTTTTTACTTGCAAATCATAACTTGACATATATGCAATATTTGACTCAAAAGAAACAGAAAAACCAAAACCCAAAACCCAAAAACAAGAAACTTTGACTCTTTGCATGTAAAGAGGAATAACACGTAAGAAGCCAAAAGAAGTTAAGTTTCCAACCCAAAATAGCGGAACAACTCAACCCGTTACGTTACAACTAAGCCGTTGGAAGAAATTTTGTGTGCATCGGTTATATATAACCTCCTTCTCACGACATTGTGCATATTTATACATATAACTCCGGTTGTCTTTCAACAAAAAAAAAAGTCTCGTTGTCTCTCTTTGAGATTGGGGCCTCAATTTCTCCTTGGGGATATTACGCCATTATTTTCTTAGTCTCTCTGGACAAGGGTTGTTGGTGCTGGACAAAATCAGAAGGAAAGAAGAGGAAGACGAAGATCAAAGCCCTGCTTAATTTTGGGAAGACGTACGGCAAGGAGCAGAAAAGCACATATATATATTACATTAGATATATATAATGGTTAACAATGGTACAGGCGGGGAAACTTATTTTTTAAAGTCTGATACAAAAGATTCAGTGCAGTTATGCTATGTAAGAAAAGTTTCCCCATATGGGCTATGGCGTGCCCAAAACCCCTTGATGCAAGCTCTCCCCGTCCTTGTTATGAGAATGATCATCACCATGTTCTTCACTCATCTTTTGGTGCTCCTGTTCAGACGCATGCACCAACCACGCATTGTTCCTGAGATTCTTGTGAGTGCTAGCATATCCTTATTACTCTATTACAAATTATTTATGATTCAGCGTAAATATTGTTTGGTGTCGGATATCAATCTATAAATATTGTTTTCTGTCTGTTTGAAATATGCAAAAAAGAATTGTCATTAGAGCATGCAGTACTAATTTAAAATTTTCAGGGTGGCATGGCACTGAGTGTTGTGATATATTTGAAATCAAATATATTTCCTTTGAGTAGCTTGTTGATGTTAGAGACTGCGGGAAACTTTGCCCTTGTTTACCACATGTTCCTGGTGGGTTTAGAGCTTGATTTCAAACCAATACTACGTGCTGGGAAGAAGTCTCTCAGCATTGCCCTTACTGGCATTGTCTTTTCTATCGTTGTTGGTTGGGGCTTATTTCGCTATTGGCTATACAAAGACTTCGAGCACCAAACAAAAGGCATGCCCACAAAGAACGGTCCATTCTTTTGGGGCATTGCCCTTGCCACCACCAACTTCTCGGACCTTGCCGGAATCCTGGCGGACCTAAAACTTCTCTACTCTGATGTTGGAGGACTCGCCTTATCTGCCTCCGTTATCTCCGACTTGTGCTGCTTGGTTCTTCTTTTGACGGGAATGTCCGTTGTCAATCATAATGCAATTTTAGCGGTGACGTCCACCTTGACTTTTGTAGGACTATGCATTTTCGTCGTACGTCCGGCTCTCTCGCGGCTTATTAACCGAAACCGCGATGGAGCCCGTGAGAGTAACAACAACCACTACCACCAGCTTACATGTTATGTCATGGCTGGGGTTGTGCTCTGTGGGTTAATTTCCGATGCAAGTGGATCACACTCCATTGTAGGGCCTTTTGTATTTGGAGCTATTATGCCTAGGGGGGAATTCTCAAACACTCTTATAGAGAAGCTCAGGAGTTTTGTGCCAGTGGTGTTGATGCCTATCTTCTACTCTGTCAACGGGATAAGATTCAGCGTTGACGTTATTCTCAATTTTAGAGATCCAGCAGCGGAAGTAAAAACTGGTACTACCGGATTTCGCGTACTCGTTGTTTTCATCCTAACTTTTGTATCTAAGCTTGTAAGCACTTTCGTTGCTGGCTTACTCAACAAAATGCCACTACGGGATAGTCTAGCTCTTGGAGTACTCATGAACACCAAAGGCTTATTGACAATTATTATACTCAACGTTGCTAGGGAACTACAGGTACGTACATACATACATACATGCATGCATACTACAATATCGATATACATGGCTTCATACGAGAAAATTTATTATGGTACTAGAGTTCGGACATGTGGTATAGCTTGTACACGTTTTATAATATAAGTGGACGACATGGTTGCTATTTCCCACTTTTAGGGAATAATATCAATAAATATCCACATATATATATATAACACATAGATAGGTCATACCACATGGCCGTACTACCGTACTACACTATAATTTATGTGGTTAAGTTATATTTAAATTTATATATATATAATTATACATCATTATATATATGACATACTACTGAATCATATTGAATAGCATTAATTCGTGGTTTATAATTAATGTTTTAATCGATTAACGAATATAAATTGAATATTGTGCCTCCATGCGTGCATGCATGTTGAACTCGATCCTTGGTATCTTTGAAATCGATCCTTATTATGTGGTATTTGTGTTGCCAGGTCTTGAACAGACAAACTTTTTCACTAATGTTGGTGGCAATTTGGGTGATGACATTTTTTGTTGGGCCGTTTCTTGCCGTTGTTTACAAGTCGACTAGTAGGCCTTCCATGCAATACAAACAGAGGAATATAGGAGGCCTAAGACCGAAAACCGAGCTTCGAATCCTCGCATGCATCCACACCTCACGCAATGTCCCTGGCACAATCAACCTCCTTGATGCTTCTAATCCAACCAAACAATCTCCTATTCATGTCATTGCCGTCCACCTTGTCGAACTAACTGGGCACACATCTGCGATGTTGCTTTTGCGTGACACTTCCGGAACTAATGCTACCAACACCAATGATGTATATTTGTCCGAAAACTCCTCTCCCTCAAGTTCCTTTGAACTCTATGCCAAGGAAAGAGACAACGTCTTTGTCCAAACACTCACTGCGGTGTCTGCCTACACCACCATGCACCAAGACATATGCAACATGGCGGAGGAGAATCGTGTTGCCCTTATAATCATCCCATTCCACAAGCATTCTACAACTATGGACGGAGCAGGACCACTGCAAGATTCAAATAACTCGCATTTGAAGAGCCTCAACAACAACTTGATTGCAAATGCACGGTGCTCTGTAGGTGTCTTTGTGGATCGTGGCCTCGGTACATCCACCTACTCCAACTGCCGTCATCACTTTGCCATGTTGTTCATTGGTGGGGTAGATGATCGCGAGGCATTAGCGTATGTGGGGAGGATGGCTGGTCATCCACAGGTTAGGCTAACTGTTATACGGTTTAACTTGAAACCAAATAAAGAGGGAGGAGAAGTATGCTCTGATGATAATATGAATGTTAGTATTTTGGAGGCAATGGAAAACTTAGGGAGGCAAAAAACACTTGATGACTTGTGCATGGATGAGTTTAGGTTGAGGTCAATGACCGATGCCTCCATAGAATTATTAGAGAAGCCGGTGATAAGTTGGGAACAAATCCTTACAGACATAAACGCCATGGAAGATGACTATGATATGTTCATAGTGGGAAGAAGGCATGAAAGCATGTCAAACGTCACCACCACAACATTACTGGATTCTAGCAGCGACTCTAATGAGCTGGGAGTTGTTGGAAATGAATTGGTATCTTCAGCCTATTTGGCTACTACATCCGTTCTTATAGTACAACAAGGTGGAGATTTGAATTATTAAGGGATTGGTTAAGGGATATCTTGGTGGAACAGTTTGACCATATCATATCTATTAGATAATATGTAGTGCTTAGACAAAACTCATATGTATTGCACCCACACACATGCCTTCTACTTTATCTATCTGTATTCATTATTGTATCCTTAGTTTATTATTATTGTTGTTGTATAAATTCCTCCTCTATGGAGATGAATCAATCAAGCAAAATATCATTGAATCATCAAATCTTTCATGGTATCAGAGCTACTGGCTAACGCCAATTAGCGATCCTTCATTTGCCAACATTGAGAGTCGTTGGCTCTCGTCACCTGAAAAGGTGTTTGCTTTTGTATCTCATCCCTTCTATAATCAGTATTTTTTTCCCTAACCAGTCCATGTCCCTCTTGCTGCCATTTCCTTTCAGTTTTCAACCCTCCCTATCAATCTCTCTACTCCTTGATGAGCCTTTATCTTTCACTCTCTCTGTGTCTAGCTCTATGTTGAAGATTGAGCCCTTTCTCCCTATAATGCACTATGTTGAAGATTGAGCCATTTCTCTTTCTTATGCTCTCTGTTGAAGATTGAGCCTCCTCCCCTATTGTCATGCTCTATGTTGTTGTCAGATTGAGCCCATTCCTTTTTACTTTCTATTTCATGCGCTTGTGATTGCCGCACCATCTTTACCATTCGTTGAGACTTCTCCTCCATCGAGCATTCCCGTGGAAACCCGCGGCCGCTCATCCATGTACTTTGGCAATCATGCCCATGACTCCTGTCACCGCTTACTGAACCCTCCTCCATCAAGCTCTCCCGTGGCAACCCGCGGCAACTCCATTTATCTCTCTTGGCCATGATGGCCCTATCGCTCTTTCCTCCGCGAGCCTCATCATCGCTCGTTGAGCCTTATCCTAGCTGGCCTTTGTCTCTGTCTTGCCGTGCTTCACTGTCGTTCGTCCCTTTGCACAACCATTGTCCATCCCTCATGTGCTCTATCCCCTCTCTCCAAGATCTCACTCATTTTTTTCTCTCTATCAAAACTCCTTCTTGAACTCCCTATCTCTTTCTCTGGTTATATCAAGACTCCCTCTCTTTCTCTTTGGTGTCATGAGCCCCCCACTTTTCCAATATCTATCTCTTCTCTACACGCATGGTTCCCCTTCATTCCCTTAACCTTCATCTCTCTCTCTTGCCCAAACACCCGTGCTCCTCACCTTAATGATTCCCTTCCTTTATTTTAGTTTATTTGTTTTGTTTTTTCCTCTTATCTTAACTTTATTTTACTTTTGTCTCTTGTTCCCATACCTCCTTTTTCATTCCCTATTATATCTCTCCACACATGCATCCAACTTTCTGGCTTCTTCCAGTCCTATCTTTTATTTTAAACTGATTATTTTTATCTTATCTTTATAAAATAAAATAAAAATTATGTTCCCATGTGGTTTTTCTTTTCTCATCCTTTATTTTTACTCTTCTTTTATTTTTATTATTATATTTTTTCCATCATATCACTTTTTGATCTCTTACAATTGCTTTTCTCTCTCTTTGTGCACGTCTCTCTCTCTGGCCTTTTCCCACTTGACAAATGGGTTTCACTTTCTTTATATTTTAAAATTGTTTTCACCCACCTCACATCACTTCTTCTGACTGCCCACAACTCTCTCACGTGCAACCCCACTTTTTCTTTCTTTGAACTTCCCTTTGTTTTATCAAACACTTGTGCTCTCTTACGTGCTCCTCACATTCCTACATCCCTCCATTTCCTTTTTCTAGAAGCCCATATCTCCTTTGTTTTCATTCCTTTTTACAACATGGCTATTTCTTTTCTCATGCTTAACCACATGCTCTTTATCCTACCTAGAGGGTGATTCCTAGGTAGAGTTATGTTTCTCAGGTACTTAGAGTTGTTTCCTAGGTACATTTGACTTGTATGTCAGCCTGTCATTTTCTTCCTTCATTCTATGAACCCATGCGCTTCTCCACCAGATACCTTTCAATAGGCGTTGTCTTTATTTTAACTTTGTTTCTCTCAAGCCGTTGCTGCAACTCTGGAGTTCTTCTTTTTGGTTTTCCTTTCCTAGACTACTACAGTCGACTGCTGTCGCCATCTCCATCACCATGTAGTTTCTTCATCCAAATCTTGCTATGCTGTGCGCGCTCGATTTGCGGGGGTGTATTAGACAATAGGTAGTGCTTAGACAAAACTCATCTGTATTGCACCCGCACACATGCCTTCTACTTTATCTATATGTATTCATTATTGTATCCTTAGTTTATTATTATTGTTGTTGTATAAATTCCTCCTCAATGGAGATGAATCAATCAAGCAAAATATCATTGAATCATCAAATCTTTCAATATCATCACTTGGTAGCTTGGTTCATGAAGCACCACTCACTAAATGGTAGCATACCAAGATAGATCATCTTAGTTTTCTCTCTATCATTAATTTTCTTCCCTTTACCTTGTGATCCAAATCAGTGTAACATCGCAAATCTTCTATCTTCATTCTTTTGTCTCCTTAAGCTATTCTATATTTAATGATTTTTTTTATCACAATTGGTCTATGAGGTTGCGAAATTATCACATTTGGTCCTTTCTGTTTTTGTGACTTGGTTAGTTCTTAACGTTATTAAGCGTACATCAAATTAGTCCATTCCGCGAGATTACGTCAAAAATTCTGTTAAAGTGCTGGCGTGACACATATGTGGAGCCCACACAATCAATGTTATAGAACCATATGGCTTTAAATAAAAATATAATATATTTTAAAACATAAAATCCATAAAAATGTTTTAAAATTTGAAAATAATCATTTAAAAAAATAAAGTAAGAAACCAAAGACAGAGAAATAGAAAGATAAAGGAAGAGAGAGAAAGAGAAAGGAAGAGAAAGAGGAAGAGGGGGAGCAAGAGAGGCGGAGAGTGGAGTCGGGAGGGGGATGGGCGTTGGGTCGTTGTTAAGGCTCGAAGGTGTGGGGTGGGTTGTGGGTGTGAGCACTAGTGGACTCAGGAATTATTTAGCGGATGTGCAATTTTGAAAGGCTAAAAACTTTATAAAAAAAGAAATTTGACAACCAAATATCCTCATAATTTAAACAATATCAATGTCAAAAATTAGTATTACAAATAACCTACAATTGTCGTTGACGAGATTCCATATCATGAAAACGCCACATTATATTGCGTGATGTGATGGTGTTAATCCTTAATAAAGATAACTCCTCTCAATCCCACGGAAATAAGCAGTTGTGCAATACAAGAGTTTCCTTTTTTTTTTCTTTTTTAATCCTTGTTTAAAAAGAAGAAAAAGAAAGCTTGTTAAAAGCCTCTTTTAAAAATAAAAAAATAGCCTTTTATCATTTTTAAGCACGCCATATCGAGCTTGTTAAAGCCCACAATTACGCGATTCAGTTTCCTTTTTTTTTTGGTATAAACCATGGTCCAAAACGATCGATGTCGTTTTGGCTAGGATATCGTTTTGGCTAGGATCTTTTTTAAAAAAATAGGCGTGCGCAGCAAGCCTTGGTTGAGGCAATTCGTTGAACACTTGGAATATTGCACCACCCAACCTCAACAGATGGGCAATATGTAGCGCCTGCAAAGGCTTTTCCAGCGAGGGGAGGTGCAACTGCACCTCCTTGCACCTTAATAGGTTCGCGAGTGGGTGCAAAAGAAATAGAATAGGGGGAGAAAGCAGAGGGGAGAGAGAGTAAAGAGGGAAAGAGGGCAGATGGGAGGGAGGGAAAGGGGAGACAAAGGGGAGGGACGGATGCTACAAGATTTATTATTTATTATTTATAATTTTAATAATTTATTTTCTAAAATATTTTTGTTTTTAAATGCTTTATGAATTTTAAGTTTTAAAATATAATAATTTTTTATTATTTAAAACCACGTGGCTCTATATCGTTGGATGTGTGGGCTCTATATCATTCGATGGGTGGGCTCTATGTCATCAATTTAACGGAATTTTTGACGGAGGGACCAATTTGATGTATGCGTAGTAACGTTAGGGACTAACCATGTCACAAAAAAAAATAAAGGACTAAATGTGATAATTTTGTGAACCACATGGACCATTTGTGATAAAAAGCGCTATATTAATGTTCAAACTCATTTTATAGGTGAAAACCATTTTCACAAGTGTACGAAGTCCCGTAGATCTTCCTCATTATTCAGTTTATTCGACGTATATAACAGGGATCTCGAAACAATAGTGCAGCTGCTAGTGAGGGGGATGTTACCATATATATGTGTTAAGGTTTCCTAGTCATCAAGGTAATGACTGACCAACCTAAGACAAGACGATGACTGACCCGTTGAAGACAGAGAGACCAAACTGATAAATACCACTGATGAATCACCCAAACCCCAAACTCATCTAAGAGTTTGGCTTCTCCTCCAACCCATCAATGCTTTATTTGCAACCTCAGCCAGTCGCAAGCCCTAGCCTCTGCCGCTGCATTGGCTCCTTTTTTAGTCCAAATCCAACTGATGCATCGAAAGCCCGTTTTATCTTTCAATGGTGGCTACTCAGCTTCCTTTTCAAAACCCATCATCCTTCTCCCTACCCTTAGAACTGTTGGAAAAAACGGGTATAATTGCTATATTTTAATCACACAGAAAATAAGAAATAATCATTCAATTCATGCTTTAAAAATTAACGCATGCTTTCAAACATACACAATGAAAAATCACATAATATG
Source organism: Prunus padus (assembly GCA_024362665.1). Classification (NCBI taxonomy): domain Eukaryota; kingdom Viridiplantae; phylum Streptophyta; class Magnoliopsida; order Rosales; family Rosaceae; genus Prunus; species Prunus padus. The sequence goes on from JANFAM010000017.1 coordinate 27,747,272, forward strand.
GATTAAAAGAACTTGAATAATTGAGTCGAGGCAAGTGTTGGACACTCGACCTTAAGGCAATTACGCCCACACCGGTGCTTATGGTTCACTATAGCGTTCGCCTCCCGAGGATACAACGACTCCTCCTTGTGAAAGAAGCACTGCAATTCACAAGGAACTTTGAACCAAATTATGCAGGAACCTCTCTTTGTGAATATGAAAACTCTAATGCTCTCTACATATGGAAGTATGTATGTAGTGAATAAAAATTTCAATTTTTTTTTTTAAACTGCAGGAGGATTGTTCTATTTATAGATGATGAAATACCCTTTCCAAAAAGGTATCCCAATCTGAAAAGGCAAACAATGCATCTCTTGGTATATGAAGAGTTGCCATCCAAGGGTCATGTCTTTAACCCAACGGATTTTATTAATTTCCATTCAAATAGAAATTAATATTAAATAAAATAATATTAAATTTCTTACAATCCCCCACATGAATGGAAATTAATTCAACAATATGCAAATGATAATGCGAGACTTAGAGAGAGTTCCTATTAGAAGAATATTGCATCTGGATAGGTAGCTTTTGGCTTTGAACCTTTCGTAGTGAAGTACTATCGGATTCACTTGGCTAATCGATGAACATGATGTCTTGAACTGCTCAGCCGTTCGTGTAAACCAGACAATAGCACTCACACAATACCCTTCTAAACATATCTGGTTCGATCGGTTGTGCTCGTTTTGACCACTGAGCGATTCCTGGTATTCATGAGAGCTTTAGAGAATTCAAGCCTTTAAAAAAAAAATTCTCATAGAAACGGCCTCATTTCACACTCACATAGGTGACTTCCTATTAAGAGTATCCTGCACTACCCCACTCGGATTTCCAAGCTATAGGAATCATTAAAATCAAAGATTACCCTAAAACACGCTGCAGCAAGATCTGTTTCATCATAGGACATGGGTAGGAGATGTAATCTCCGCAGTGCTACTACTTTTAGTCATCCATAATTTGGTTGTCCCTTTTGAACCTAGATCTTGGGATCTCCAGTCGACTAGGTTGGGTATCCACTATGGAGACTTTAAATATTTAGGCTTATACTCCCATTCCCCTCGATGATCAACTAACTCTCTAGTCAAACCTTTAAATATTGGATCCACTAGGTTGACTATTTCTGTGATATATTGCCATCATAATTTTGTATATGGAAGTAAAGTTCATTCAAGAGTAGTTGTACTACGTTTTGTTAAGACTTAATAATTGTGCCAACTGAGTAACCTTCTAATACTCAGTTAGACACCCCCACATTTGAGGTACTTATAAGAAGGTCTTTAACCTTCTCATACCTTGTATAAGAGAAATTTAAACTCTTGTAAACATCAAAGCTTTTCTTCACAAAAACGTGGTGCTTATGAACTAATCTAGAAAACTTTCATTTTCTCTGCTAGGAAATAGAATTCCAAATTTTCCTTCATGTCTGTCACCCCCACAATTTTCACATAATTGTGGAAGGTATTAAGCAACTGTAGGGGTGTTTTTGTTCCAGCAGCCTGACGAATGGGCTTGGGCTGCTGTAAGAAGAAAATGAACAGAAATTCCCCGATGCGTGAGTTCGAAAACCAGACTCCCAAAAGTATTTTTAAAAGACTTGCTGAAGCCTTAGAAAGATACGTTTGGGTTCTTTTCACTAATAGCCAGAAGAATGTATTAAACTTGTTAGGGACTTAGCATGAGGAGCTTGTGGCATGGGAGCTGAGCTTTTCACAGGTTTAGCAATTTGAGAGAGAGAGACCAAAGCATGAGTTTCCTTCAGAAAAAAGCATGTTCTAAAGTGGAGAGGGGAGAACTAGGAGGATTTCTATCTTAGGGAGAAGAGAGAACCGATGGGAGAGGAAGAGGGTGTAAATTCCAGTTTTTCTTGACAAAGCTTGGTCTTGCTCTGGAATGGTGTGTGTTGCTAGGTAGAGGGAGCTCCCCTTTTATAGGCATTTGGAATTCTAATTACATGATCTTCCATCCCCATATTTTCCTTTGCTTCTTTCAATTCGCTCATTTTGGTGAAAGCTCTTTGACCAGAGCGTCTGAATCAATGGCTTCTTAAGGTTCCAAGGTTTCATGTGGCAGAGCCTCCCCATGGGGGTGAGGCGCCACTTGCTTTTCCCTTTTGTTTTCAAACCGTAGCTTGCAGAGGAAAGGGAAGACTGGGCAAAGGCTTTTGCCCAGTGGGTGTTTCTTCTACGTTCATGGATTTCCTATGGTCTTTGCTATGGTTCCTTGTTGACCACATGGGAGTTCTGATATGGGTGGAGCTCGATGGTGAATTTTTTATGAGGAACGATGGGCTGGGCTTTGCGTATTGCATTGGGTTATTGATACTCTTATTTCCAGCGGCCAGCATGCTTTTGTCAAGCTGCTGGAAGTGGCTCATTGGTTTTTTGGGCATTCTAACTATCATGGATTTTCCTAAATGCTACCACAGCCTATGGGATATTCTCCTAAGGTATTGGACCCATTTTTCTCTCTCATGCTAACCCATGTATTTGGGCCCGAGGAATGGGCCCGAGTTTTAGTGCTCCCAAGTGGCCTAAAACTTCCATTCCTTGGTCCCTCAATGGGCCCTGTGAGTACTGCACTCCATCCATACCACAACCTTCTCAGCAAGCTCCGGGTGATTACGTGGCTTGGGCCCACTTAAGCTTGTAGCACGGCTTGGCATCGTAGTGCGTGTCTTATATGTCATGCTTGCGCTTGAGTTTTAATGTGACATAATAAGCCATGATTTGGGCCAAATAGCATCGGATAAGTCGATGAGCGTGAACTTATACCGACGATGCATTTTGGGCCATTTTGTGCATGCTTGCTTGGCGTGGCGTGTGGCCTATAGCTTATGTAGGAGCACCCTACAATTTCTCGCATGTCCCGATCGTGCTTCTTTTGTGATTAATTATCTGTACTGGGCCGAGAATAGACTTGGGCTCGCCCCTTGGATTTTTGGGCCTCAACATTAGCCCCCTTGATTATTGGGGCCATGAGCAAATTCTGAGATGGGCCGAATAATCAAACTTAGCCCAAAAGTCAAATCCATGTCAAGTGATATGACCTTCTTGCTTCCCGCGTGCGTGTTAGCATGATTACCTTCCAGCAGTCTTTTACGTTCCCCAGGCAAGCGCTTTCATCCAAGTCTGTCTTATTTTATTCATCTGTTATCTCTTTTCCTTTCTCTTTGCTTCTCATTCTTGATTTCTTCTTCCCGTACGTGTGCAACCAAGATCTCTTGCTTTCTTCTCTTGATTTTGCCAACCCTTCATCACACCCAGGCTTAGAGAACCTCTGAAATAAGAAATCGTCGAAGGGCACCACCCATAACCGCTAGTTGGTTAAACACAGAGAAACCGTTCACAACCGGGCAGGGCTATCGTCCTCCTTTTAAAAACCCCAAATTTCTTGAACTTCTCCTTCAATTTGTCAAAGGCTCGCCTTAGCAAGGTCACTTCGCCAAGCGTGGAACGATCCGAGAGGAGATTGCAAGGCGCTTCCTGTCATCTCGGTTTCGACAAGGCTGCTTTGGAAAAACACGATCGAGGGCGTTGGTAAGCTTCATTCCTTTATTTCTTCTCCTGTTTCTTCATCTTGTCACAGCATACGCGTGCGTTTATGCATACGCATACACATGCACATATATGGGTGTACACATGAGGGCATTCACGCATTCTTAGAATCCTTCGTGAAAAGAGTGTTTCCCCCTTTCTTTCTTTTTTTCTTTTTCTTATACCCAAGCTTGCATGTTGGATATGCACCACCGATTCCAAACACCCTCCAAGTGACAATTTGTCCTGATGAAACCTTTAGATGTTGTCAAAGCAAGGTAGGAACAGCATAAGCATGCACTGTGTCGAATAGTCAATCCATAGCCCCTTTAAATGATTAACTCTTAGAATCTTGGGTTTCTTCTCATACTTGCATCAAATAGCTTTCTTCTCCTTTGCCGAATATTCTTGTACTATGGCATTGGCTTGATTCTTCTATAAGCATGGCACTGGCTTGATTCTTCTATAAGCATGGCATTGGCTTGATTCTTCTATAAGCATGGCATTGGCTTGATTCTTCTATAAGCATGGCATTGGCATGGTATTGCAAGAATGTTGGAGGTGTGCAAATGCGTGCGTGCGTGCATTCCCCATTTTTTTTGCTTTTGCAATTATGAGATTCTGAGTCTTCTGAGTCCATAATCGTGAAGGTGCCGGAACTTATGTATTTTGTCCCTTGTTTTCGCAGACATCCGTGACTATGGCATCCACCGATCTTCCACCAGTCATGATGGACCACCTCTATTCCATGGATGACAACCTTAGAGCGGAGGACCTCTTTTGTCGCTTGAGGAAGCTTGCGAGAATCCTATTGTCGGTGATGAGCCATCACCGAAATTGCCCCATAGTTGATCCTGCTTCCATATCTCGGTGTTGCATCGAGAAAGGCTTGTTTCCTACTGTCCCCTATTCTTTCGGTACTTCGTAGCATCGGTAAAGTTGGTCGGAATGGGTTAATCATGAGCTGCAGGACCCGTCTACTTGTGATATTTTGCGCAGGCTCAAGTCCTTGATGCCATCTTTCTTTCTAAGTCATGGGACATTCATGTTGAAGCCAAAATGCTCCGCCATGTGGTCGGGAGGTGGAGTACTGCTACCCACACCTTTGTATGTTCATGGGGAATTTACCCCTACTCTTGAGGACGTGGCAAATATCTCTCGCCTCCTGTTTGTGGTGACCGAAGCCCATTTGACATTGCCCTTACTCCCGAGGAGACGAACAAGCTTGCGGTCTTGCGAAAAGGTGCTCCAACCTCTCCCAAAGACTTCACTCCGATTCAGCAATTGGATACAATATTTTGGTGATGCGAATAGGCGGGGACCTTGTCATTTGGCTGCATTTATATCTCTCGTGGCTCGGGCGGTTCGTGCTTTGTGACTTTTCACAGATCGCCTACATGAGCGAGTATTTCCCTTGGCTTTGGCTATTGCTCGGGCGACGTGATTCCCTTAGCCCCCATGTTCTTGGGGCACTGTACAGCCGCTTAATCGGTGTCAAATTACGGAGAAAAATGCAGCAGAACCATGGGTATAGAGACCTTGCTGAATTCTCGCTTCCCGCAGTGTTTTTGTGGGAACATTTCAAGGGATCGGACGTATGCCCATCGCCCTATCCACGCGCTATGCGACTTGCTGATTTTGGCCATGGTTCCTTCATGCCGGATGGTCTCCCCTTAGTTTGTAGATGGTTTAAAAGAATGCGGAGGAAGGGCCAGGACTTTTTAAAGTTGCCGGATAACATTGGGAGCTTCGTCTTTCGTCCCTATGGCACTTCGGGCGAGGCTTACACTTTCGTGCCTTTTTATGCCGACATTGGTGATATTGTTGAGGTTCCAGCCGTGATGCCGCAAGGTCGCCGCTCGTAAGATACTCTCTGTTGAATGCTGCATGCCTCTCGCTGCCCACCTTAGGTGACAACCACTCAGAGATCTCTATGGTCTATTCTCCCCATCGGGTTAGACGGCAACATGGACTTGACCAGGGCGTGCCACCATTACGACCATGGTGATCCCTTCCTACTCCATAGGGTCTTTTGGAGTAATCGCAATGTGCCGGATAACGTCAGACCCACTGTCTTAGCCGGCAAGAGAAGAGTCGGTGGTTTCTCCCCGAGTTATCAAATCTACTGGAACCGTTGCCTCGCTTCTCTGCGTGAGTTCCAGTCTTCCCATTGTGACAGACTGCCTCCATCCACCATTCGCCATGCAGGTTTTGTGTCAGAAGAGAAGGCAATCCCCCTAAGCGTGAAGCGTAACCTACCCTTTATCTCCAAAGATGGTAACATTGTCGGGGACTCACCCAAGAAGGGGCAGAGACCGGGAGCACAGAGTCCCTGTAGTTCTGGAAAAAGCGCAACACCATCTTTGACCAAACAAAAGCAAGAGGTGGAGCAAAGTGCAAGGACAGAGAGAGCTGCCGGTAAACCTAAAAGGTTTATTCCAAAGGTGGCATCGAGTGGTCCTCCTCGAGCTAAGGAATCAACTCCCCTAGCACGTTCACAGCCTCCGAAGCCTGCCACATCCGAGAGCCAGGGCCGTGCTGGCAAGGCGCCGGAGACCACTTCTCTTCGCAGTAAGCACTGACTACTTTCCTCTGCCTGTCTTGCCCTTCTTTTTTATTTATTTATCTAACCCTCTTTCTTCTCTTTCTAAGGAAAAATGGGCACCACCCCGAAGAGGAAGAGGAGTGATGCAGCTTCTGTGAGTCCCGACGTGGTGCCGAAACGTCGTAGCATGCGTATTCTGCATGCACGGTTTACTAGGGCTCGCACGAGCGATAGTAGGGCTTCTGGAGACGAGGATGTAGTGACCATTGACGATGATAGTGATGATGATGATACCGCTGAGACTGAGGCTAACATTCCCGAGCATGAGGATATTCGTGACATGGGCGGTGCTTATGAGGATTTCGATGAGGGTGATTATCGTGGTCATGATGAGGATGCATTTGTGCATTCCAAAGACTACCGGAAGAACAGGGTGACTCGGATGCTCCTCCCGGATTTGTTGATAGCAATGTGCCCTCCATTAGCGTTGAACCGGTACTTGACATGTCTTTTGTACAGCTCCTCTTCTATTTTATTTTTCTTTCTTGCACAAAGGCTGCCTATTTATCCTGTGCTCGTATTCTGCAGATTATCAACATTGCGATGGTTTGGACCTTCTTTGCTGCTTTGTTCGATCCCGCACAGAGTACCCAGAAGGTACCCATTGTTTGCTCCTCTCACATATTCTTTTCTTACTTCCGCTTCTTTTGCTTAGTTAGGCGATGCCCTTCTCCTACCCAATGACTTGTTAATTACCTCATATATCGCATATATTTTTTAGGTTGAGCATGTCACCGATAATATGGGAATTGTGCCCGTGGTACCTCCCTTCTCCCGGCACCTTTGATACGCTGGTTGAAGCGGCATTTGCCGAGTCATCTCCAACCATGGCATCAGCAAGTCTCCAGGATAAAGCATCCGTGTCTCACCACAAGCCCGGCCGCTGCCTATCATTCAAGACCTTCTCCGAAGGGACCTTGAGCCCACCATTTCACCAACTCTTCCAAAGACTCTCCGGAGTAAAATCTTCACTTTTGATGGAGCATTGCCTGCCTCATCCTGCATTCAACCGCTTCTCCTGATACTGCAGAACAGAGCTCCCCAAAGACCTCCTCTATTGATCACATTTGGTGACACAACGACCGACGAGGAGACCTTGGTTAATGACACTGCTGCCGAGAAGGTTCTTCTTGTGCACTCACCTAGCATGTCCTGGCTGGAGTGGGAGCAGTCCTTTATTGCATTGAGCTTTCTTTGATGGTGGAGCCCGGTCCTTCGATCTGCAGACGAGCTCTTGCCACTTTGTCATCGGTTTAATGGTTATGCAGCATTTCGGGAGCCCTCGTTTATCCCGAGACAATTGCGGCTTTGAAGAAATTTATGGATAAATATGGAGACTTTATGGATGTTACCAGCATCACATCCTCCTTCTCGCGGTATGCTGCCTTAGGACTCTTGGCTTAGTGCTCCATGGAATGGATACTATGCAATTGTTGGATATTACGTATCATCGACTCCTTTCTTTGGCGGGATGCAATTTGTGAAGCCATGACCTTGGGTTTTCGGGTGGATTTTCTTCTGAACTTGGTGAGGGATCTAGCACGCGCTGTGTTCGGGGCACGGGCTATTCATAGTATGGCATCATCCTCCGGCCCTGATGAAATAAGAGTAGCAGCAGAGACCTTGAATCTTAAGCAGCGTGAACTGGAGAACCAGCATGGTGAACTGCGTGCCCTCCTTCTTGCCCAAGGTGTTTCTGCTGATGGCGCTGGCTGTGTGGCGGAGGCAGCAACTAGATCTTCTCATAAGGCCTCCTCTGTCCTTTTTTAAACACATCTTTGTTTTGCGGGTTGTCTTTCTTTTTTGCTTAGTATGAGACTCACCGGCTCCACATATCTTAGGATTTCTTTTGAAACTGACGAACACATTGACTTTTGGCTTGTATAACTTAGTTCTTTATTCGGGTTGTATTTTCTTTCAGATATCCTAGCACCCGTACTGTGGCAACCTTGCACTGTAATGCCGTTGTGCTTAAGCTGCTGGAACCTTCTTTTTTCTTTAGATGCTTGAGACACATTGTAACCTCTGTTTGGTATATATGTATATATATGCTGCTTGGTTGGTGGAATCTGTTCTTGTGAATCGCTTGAGATCTTTTGAGATTTTCTCGACAAAGTTGGGATATCTTCAAGAACAAAGCATGTGTTGCCAAACTTTTGGTAGAATTCCTAAATTTTCTTTGCATGGCTTGCCTAACTACTAAGCCTGAAGGACACCTTCTTGTCATGCCTCGAAGGGATCGTGACTATTGCACATGATTTTCACCATGACTTTGTAAAATTTCCAGCTATTTTGCATGTTTTGACTGTTTATCAAAAGAGAATAATAGCTTTGTTGTTCCAGCATCTTAAGAATGCATGTCTTTTGTAACGGCTTGGCTTTGCTTGCTCCATGTTATTTTGCTTGAGCCTGGTGCTTGTTGTGATTCGGGACCCCATCCAAGTGGCTTTGCTTGGCATGTTTTCTTGCTAAGTAGCATGTGTTTTTTTTTTATAATCGTTTTTGCATATACGTATATATATATATATAATATTTGGTGCAAATTAAGTTTGGGATATATAAAGGAAAAGTAATATTTCAGAGACAGATTTTTTTTTTTCAAAATACTCCTTCATTTTCATTGCAAAGCTCGTGTTACCATAGTGGTACATCATGCACGAATTTTCAAAATACCGAGTAAGAACACAAAAGGAGTTCATATCCGAGATGAAAAGAGATGCAATAACGAAAATGCAAAACATAAAATTAACTTAGCGAGAGTATGGTTTGAGCCACTTTCCGTTGATAGGGTCCGTTAGCGTGCCTTCTTTGATAGAGACCAAGCGATAATAGCGCTGCGTAAACTTCCTTGATCGCAAATGGTCCTTCCCATTGCGGGGCAAACTTGGAAGGTCACGATACTTGTCTTCTCACGTGCTCGACAACTTTTAGCACGAGGTCTCCTTGCTTAAGGGCTTGATGCTTGACTGTCTGTTGTAGGCTTGGGCAATGGTCTTATGGTAAAGTGCTGTCCTTCTTTCGGCTTCCGTTCTTTTCTCATCCAAGGCTTCGAGGTCTAACAAGCGCCAACCTGAGCATGTCTTTGCATCCCATTCAAGGTCATTAATAAGCGACACTGGCGGTGGGGATAGTGATCTCAACAGTGAGATGGCGTCGGACCCGTACACAAGGGAATAAGGTGAGAAGCCTGTAGCACTTCTTGGAGAGGTGCGGTAAGCCCATAAGGCATCCGGCAGGTGGACACTCCAGCCACCTTCATACTCATATACCATTTTACTCAAAATCCTCGGTATGGTTTTGTTTGTAGCCTCTGCACGACCGTTTCCTTGTGGATAATAAGGTGTAGAGCGTCGGTGCTTGATGCCATAGCCACTAAGCGTCGAACTTACTTGCTTGTTAACAAAAGGCGTGCCATTGTCAAGAACTATTTTGTATGGGATTCCAAACCTGCACACAATGTATTCTCGGATAAAATTTGAGATAGCAGCTCCTGTGGCCTTTCAAGAGGGATTGCCTCAACCCACTTCGTGAAATACTCCGTAGCGGTGAGAATACATATGTAACCATAAGAAGGAGGATGGATTGTCCCGATTAAATCAAGCCCCCAAGTATGAAAAGGCCAAGGAGTGCGCATGTCTTGTAACAGCGTGGGAGGCTTGTGGCTCAAATTGGCATGAACTTGGCACGTGTGGCATCTTTTGACGAAGTCATGCGCATCCTTCTTCATAGTAGGCCAATAATACCCAACACTCGGTAGCTGCCGGTGAAGCCTCTTCATTCCCTGGTGCTCTCCACACTCTCCAAAGATGTATTTCTTGCATGGCACGATACGCCTCTGGTTCTCCCAAGCATCTCAATGGTTCACCATTAAACCCTTTACGATAGAGCGTCGACCCATCCACGAAATACCTCTTTACCGTCTTCTTGAGCTTGTAGGCAAGTTTGGCATCGATGGGTAGAGTCCCTTCAACAAAGAATGCTAGGTATGGGGCCCTCCAACCCTCTGCGAATGAGATGGTGAAAGATTCTTCGGTTGACGGCATTGTAGAACACGTGGGGCAATGGATCGAGCTCACCGCTTGCTTCTTCATCTCTCGCCGATAATAACCCTTGCGTTGCAGGCGCCGATATAAACTAATCACCGACTCCAAGCTGCAAGTGGCGTTGTGTACTTCTTGCAACCTCTTTTGCGCTTCATCATTCCTATACATCGGGTCGAATGCCCCCTGGAAGTCGTCTGTAAAGTTCTCCAAACATAATTGCATAGTCTTTCGTGTCTTTAATGCTACCCCTTCGCCAGCCTTTTCTTTGGTGGCCTTCTCCAATCATGCTCTTCTTCCAGCAGCTCCCCATGGGACATTGCTTCAACTACTGGCGTATCCTTCTTTATCACAGTGATGTTAGGCTGCTCTTGGACAAACGAGAGCTTTGACCCCAACGTGGCCAAAGCATCAGCATACCTATTGGTGACCCCGGGGATGTGCTCCATCATGACTTGCTTGAAAGAGTTAATGATTCTTTCGGCGGCTGTACGATATGGTGCCAAAGTTGCTTCCTTCACGGCAAAACTTCCTTGCAGCTGACTTAGTACCAGATTTGAATCGCCGATAATCTTTATCCTTTCTACGCCCATTTCTCTTCTTTGTAGATAACCCCATAACGAAAGCTTCATACTCCGCTACATTATTTGTGCATGGAAAATTTAGTTTGAATGAGAGGGTCGTGGCTTGTCCTTCGGGGTTGATAAGTACTACGCCTGCTCCTCCGCCACTAGTCGTAGAAGATCCATCAAAGTAAAGGGTCCATGGCGTCTCCTCTCAGTAAAGTGGCCACCGTTTCCTAGCCTCCCAAAACTTCTTCGAGAGAGTAGAATCTTCCATTTCGTGAATAGGGCCAGCATATCAATCACACTGTCCCTTAATTGCTTTAGGCGTTGTGCATGTGATATCAAATTCAGATAAGCTGCAGCAACCAGCGTGCAAGACGTCCGGATAGCACGGCCTTGTGAGCAAGTACCTCACCGGATCGACTTTACCACGAGCCGTAGCTTGTGAGCAAGGAAGTAATGTCGCATAGCGTTGTGCAGCATAGACGAGGGCAAGGCATAAAAGCTCTGTCTTTGGGTATCTCGTCTCAGCCCCTCTTAGTTGCCTACTCACGTAATAAATAGGACTCTCCTCCCCATCATGACCATCTTGGGCAAGCAAAGCCCCAACCGCAGCGTTTGTTGCAGCCAAATAAAGCTTGAGCGGAAGCCGGAATGGGTGCTCTCATCGTAGGTAGCTTGGTGATTATTTGTTGTACTTGCGAATAGGCTTCTTGGCATTCTTTGCTCCATACATACGGTCTGCCCTTCTTGATCAAAGGAGTAAAAATGCTCATTGTAGCAATGAGGCACAGGATAAAGCGTCGGATATATGAAAGTCTCCCCATGAAACTTTTCAATTCCTTTGCATTCCTTGGTGGTGCAAGTGAGTTTATAGCCCTAGTCTTTTCAGGATCCACATCTATGCCGCTGATGCACTTGAAACCCAAGGAACTTCCCAGGATGAAACTCCAAACGCGCACTTCTTTGGATTCATTTTCAATCCATAGAGCCGACACCTTTCCAAAGACCTTCCTCGGGGCCTCTTGGTGACTTTCTCTGTTTTTGACTTTACCACAAGATCATCCACATAGTCTTCCACCTCTTTTCCCATCATGTCGTGAAACACCGCCGTCATGGCTCTTTGATAGGTGGCACCAGCATTTTTAAGCCCAAATGGCATGACCGTGTAGTAGAAATTTCCATATGGCGTCAGAAAGGCTGTCTTCTCGGCATCCTTGGGAGACATCTTTATCTGATTGTAGCCACTAAATCCATCCATGAATGAAAGCAAATCTTGCCCTGAGGTTGAGTCAATCAAAATGTCCATATTGGGCAATGGAAATTCATCCTTTGGGCAAGCTCGGTTGAGATCTCGGTAGTCCGTGCATATCCTTATCACACCAGTCTTTTTCTTTACGGGGACAATGTTCGCTAGCCATGTTGGATGCTTGATTGGCTTGATGAACCCGGCAACTAATAGCTTTTCAATTTCCACCTTGATTTGCATTTCAATGTCGGGATGGAAATTCCTCCTTGGCTGCACAACTGTGTTTCGTACTTGACTCAATATTCAAAGTATGACTCACTAAGTTTGGATTTAGGCCAGGCATTTCCTCGTAGCTCCAAGCGAATATGTCTCTGAATTCTTTTAATAGTGACACCAACACTTCCTTCTCATCCTTTGCCAAGTGAATGCTGATGGAGATGGGCCTTTGAACAGAGGGGTCATCACTTAAATCAATTGTTTCAAATTTGCTCGGCTACCGCAATCGAACCATCTTGCATATGCCTAGGTGCCGTCATAGGTTCCTGAAAAGCGCAAAGCATGGGTGCTTCCTTCTCTGGACCCTCCTGGCCGCTTGCTTGCATCACTTCTTTTCCATACTCGGGGCTTTCCCGTAGAACTCGGCCGAGCCCCAAACTTGTCATAAGCGGTATCTTGTGCGTCCATCTGGCAGCGTCACCTTCGAGCATTGAGGCTGATCATAAGCATGGTTGTTGACTTCGGAGTGCCTCTTCCTTTCCCGATCAACAATGGTTATGAGCTCCTCATTGCTCAGATCACGAATCTCAGTCCATGAAGGTAGGTAGGTCCCAAAGTTCTTGGATGGGTTACTTCCAAAGACCGGTGCATTCGGTGTAGAATTCTGCCTCGAGTAATGAGCTTCATTTTGGTTGAATGGCGCTTGATTTCCCGGTATGCGGAGTGGTCTCAACCCGATCCTCCCCTTCACGCATTGGTGGTAAGTAGAAACCACAAGTTTGTGCTTGTTGAGCCATGGCCTTCCGAGTAAAGCATGGTAAGCCACGTCCACATCTACCACATAGAACTTAGTGAGTGACCGAATAGGCCCTACCTTCAAGTTTATTTGCATGTGCCCAACCGTGACCTCGCTCTTATTCCCAAAACCACCGATGCTTGTTTGAGATCGCACGATTTTAGACAATGGAATGCCAGTGCCGTAAGTACAGATAGAGGCAATATGTTGTGAGAAGAACCTGTGTCTACCAAAGCCCTTCTTATAAACACATCATTGATTTGTCCCTCCAAGTAAAGTGGCCGCCTATGATCCGGTATGGGACCTCCATGTCTTCATCCGTGAAAACGATAGCATTGTCATTCTCCAAAAATGACCTTTGTGGTTGAGCAAGAAAGCAATGAGGATTTGAATCGACGGAGATGTGCATGAGAGCTACAGCAGCTGCTTCCTCGCTTGTGGCCCGAAACCTAGTTGGTCGAAGAGGGACTTGAATTTTGGGTTCCTCCGAAGGACTTGCGAAGCTATGGGCCCCTGTTTGAGACCTAGGTAACGCTCCATCACAAGATTTTCAGCCTCTGCAAGAGTATGGAATGTTACAAGAATTGTTTCTGTTGGCCGACGAAGCCCCCAAGCATCGCTCTTCCGGCATATCCAACATAAATACTTCATCATCAGTATTGCCATCCCATCCGTCGACAAGTGGCCATGGTGCATTGTAACTTGCGGTGTTTCGAATATTTACACCAGTATGCTTTTTCCATATTCCCGCAAGGTTCCCAAATAGCCTCGCGGCTTTGGGTCGTTCTTCCATGGATGACACAACTCATCGTCGTCCAGCAAGTCATCGAGCATGTGATAACGGCAGCTATCTCTTTTCCCCTCCGTTTAGGCAAGGGGTCTTCGTCAATGGCTTGCTTCCTAGAGGAAGCTCAAGAACTCCCTCATGTATTTTAGCATGCAAAATCCTCCTTAAGCTTTGACAAGCTATGGTTGGATGCCCTACAAATTGGTGATAACGGCAGTACCTAGGATCATTTTTCTCCTCTCGAGTGGGAATTTTGTAGGGTCCGAGAGGCTTGATTGCACCGTCGGCCAATCATCGTATCAAGGATGGCATGGAATTCTTCGTCTTTGCATGGTAGTGGCGGGTATGTCTCCCTATCCTTCCGTTTGCGTGAGTTGTAGTCACCGGATGATTTATCATCCACAGCCAACGCTTGATGTGCTTCCTTCTTCTCACTCCTCCAGCCTTCTTTGCCCTGGTTGGTTTGACAGACATACTCGTCTTCCTTATCGCTTCCAGAATGAGAAAATTGACTCGATGCCAAGGTTCTCCAAATAAACTCTATAATCTGCCACGATGTTGTCGATGCAAATTTCAACCATCGCCTCCTCATCTTTCTCGTCATAACAGTCTAAGGCTAGGTCCCGAACTGCGTACAAAGTCCACGGGATCTTCCCCATGTTTTTGGCGAGTATTGTTGAGTTGAGTAGTTGTAACTCTCTCCTCATGTTGGAAATACTTCTTGCGTAACACCTTGCCAAGTCCTCCCATGAACGAATAGAGCCTGGTGCTAGTGTCGTGTACCATGTATAAGCACGATCGGTAAGGCTCTTTGAGAACTCACGAGCCGGAGATTATGGTTGCCAGCATGTGGTCCCAAGGCATCGAGGAAACGACTAACGTGCTCCTTCGGGCTTCCTTTCCTCCCATCGAAAAGGACAAAGCTTGGCGCCTCGTAGCCTTTAGGATATGGCTGCTGGAGCAAGCTTGCCGGGATACGGTGGTTGAGGAACGTACTTCCAATCCTCCTGGCTTCGACTTAGTTCTTTCTCCAACATGGCGATGACATCCTCTTGGGTGACAAAAGATGGTCCCTTTTGTTCGGACCCTTTCCAAAGGCGCAGACTCCTCCTGTGGGTGTCTCTCGTTTTCTTCGCTTGGCTTGATACCGAGCTTTTCGGTTCCTTGATCGTGGTTCCGCCATCTCCTTCTCGAAGTTTCTCCCATGGCATGGATGGCAGCGATGAGATCTCGAGAGGGTGAAAGCTCCCTCACTTGCACGCCCTTCTTCCCTAGAAGAGGCATTTTGCCTTGATTCCGAATCATCATGGTCCTGCCCATCTTGGGAGGTCATGTTGTTGCTTCTAGTCTTCTTCTTTGGAGGCATTAGTGAAAATGGCAGCCTGATCCCCACAGAGAGTCGCCAATTTATGTAGGGTGTTTTTGTTCCAAAGACTGACGAATGGGCTTGGGCTGTGTAAGAAGAAAATGAACAGAAATTCCCGATGCGTGAGTTCGAAAACCAGGACTCCCAAAAGTATTTTTAAAAGACTTGCTGAAGCCTTAGAAAGATACGTTTGGGTTCTTTTCACTAATAGCCGTAAGAATGTATTAAACTTGTTAGGGACTTAGCATGAGGAGCTTGTGGCATGGGAGCCGAGCTTTTCACAGGTTTAGCAATTTGAGAGAGAGAGACCAAAGCATGAGTTTCCTTAAAAAGCATGTTCTAAAGTGGAGAGGGAGAACTAGGAGGATTTCTATCTTAGGGAGAAGAGAGAACCGATGGGAGAGGAAGAGGGTGTAAATTCCAGCTTTGCTTGACAAAGCTTGGTCTTGCTCTGGAATGGTGTGTGTTGCTAGGTAGAGGAGCTCCTTTTATAGACATTTGGAATTCTAATTACATGATCTTCCATCCCCATATTTTCCTTTGCTTCTTTCAATTCGCTCATTTTGGTGAAAACTCTTTGACCAGAGCGTCTCAATCAATGGCTTCTTAAGGTTCCAAGGTTTCATGTGGCGTAGCCTCCCCATGGGGTGAGGCGCCACTTGCTTTTCCCTTTTGTTTTCAAACCGTAGCTTGCAGAGGAAAGGAAGACTGGGCAAAGGCTTTTGCCCAAAGGGTGTTTCTTCTACGTTCATGGATTTCCTATGGTCTTTGCTATGGTTCCTTGTTGACCACATGGGAGTTCGATATGGGTGGAGCTCGATGGTGAATTTTTATGAGGAACGATGGGCTGGGCTTTGCGTATTGCATTGGGTTATTGATACTCTTATTTCAGTGCCAGCATGCTTTTGTCAAGTCTTTGGAAGTGGCTCATTGGTTTTTGGGCATTCTAACTATCATGGATTTTCCTAAATGCTACCACAGCCTATGGGATATTCTCCTAAGGTATTGGACCCATTTTTCTCTCTCATGCTAACCCATGTATTTGGGCCCGAGGAATGGGCCTGAGTTTTAGTGCTCCCAAGTGGCCTAAAACTTCCATTCCTTGGTCCCTCAATGGGCCTGTGAGTACTGCACTCCATCCATACCACAACCTTCTCAAAGAAGCCCGGTGATTACGTGGCTTGGGCCCACTTAAGCTTGTAGCACGGCTTGGCATCGATTGCGTGTCTTATATGTCATGCTTGCGCTTGAGTTTTAATGTGACATAATAAGCCATGATTTGGGCCAAATAGCATCGGATAAGTCGATGAGCGTGAACTTATACCGACGATGCATTTTGGGCCATTTTGTGCATGCTTGCTTGGCGTGGCGTGTGGCCTATAGCTTATGTAGGAGCACCCTACAATTTCTCGCATGTCCCGATCGTGCTTCTTTTGTGATTAATTATCTGCGCTGGGCCGAGAATAGACTTGGGCCTGCCCCTTGGATTTTTGGGCCTCAACAGCAACATGTTAATCATCATTTTTTTTCCATATGCCTAAGAAATAGAAAACTTTAACTTTTTCCTTAAAGAACGAGATAATAGTTCTATAGTATTAGTTTATAATTTCCTTTAAATCAATTTAATGTTGCATTAGTAATAGAACCATGTTTATAACATAATTAACATGTTCTAGTTACCATACCCTCATTAATTGATTAAAGCAAATCATTATAAAACTAATTTTCCTTTATAAAGTGCACATCACTTTATACATACGGTAAGGCTTTGGTACCCTTTGTTCATATGCATCTCATTCTATAGGTAGTACAAAGGAGATATTTATTAAAATATCTTCACTTCTTAGGCTCTGTGTAATAGAACTACTAATTAGTTTTCCCCCTTTGAAGCCTCAAAGTTTTCATACCAAGTGCTTCACTCGAAATACTTTGACAGGTTTCCAACCATGACCAACATGATTGCTGGCATGACTCTATGATTGTTAACATAGTCCTACATGCTTTCTTATTTCTCATACAGAGTAACAAAGTCCCACACAATTTACAAAACAAAGTTTTTTTTTTTTTTTTTTTTGTTGCAAATTTCTGAACTGTAAACCAAAGTTTTATTTTAAGGTATAGAAAGGTTAAAGACCCTACCAATACCTTAAAATAAAAGTTACTTTTATTCTTAAACGAATATGAGATTACAAAGATAGTTAAGCCACCCCCACAATTCTCTTACAATTGTGGTTGCTATTAAACTATCAATGATTTTTCATACCTTAAGAACTTTGCAAATTATGTCTAGTGCAATTTTGCAATAAACCCCACATTTTCGGGTTCTCGTCATTTCCATTTAATGGAATTTGTTATGGCTCCCTTCATACAATACATTGTAGTTTGAAAGCCTTACAATTAGAAACTTAATTCTACAAAATAGGCCTTTGCCCTCACATTTCAGTTGTTGTCTTTGTAAGACAGAGAAATATACCACGTTTCTGGTAATTTCAACACTACTTCCCTTCTCGGAAGTATTCGTCAATTGTGTTTGTCAAATATAGATAACACAGTGACTTGCTTTCCCTTCTTCAGAAAAATTTGCAAAACCAAACTTCTGCAATATTTCTATAGGTAATCCAATATGTCAATTGCATATCTCAATATCAATCCAAAGGCTCATCTATACGTTTTATATAAACATATTGCATATCACAATATTAACCCAAAGGCTATGAAAATGTCTCTTCTAATTTTGAAATAATCAAAATTGGCAAACTTCTGTAGATCAACAGCCCATCTCTTTTCTAGAAAAATAATTTTCCAGAAAATTACAAACCTTACTAGTCTGCTAGACAGACTCCTCAACTAATGAGCAATTTCCCAGTTGTAAGGATTATAATAGGCACAAACCACGTCCGGATCTCATAATCCAACTTGTTTTTCATCCACGTGGTATCCATGAACCAAACAGATACAATACAGACGTTACATACATGACATCAATTTTTCCAGATGTCAAATCTAATAAGCATATCAATTTGAAATCACTGAAATATTGTCTTTCTGTAGTTAGCATATGCAACGGTTTGCACCATGACCTTATTTTCCAGATCCAGACACAAACTTGCCAACAAGGCCAAACGAAGTTTCTTTTTGATACACTTTACATAGCATTCCGCTGCAGGCATCTATTCACAACGTAACTGTTTTCGCATTAAAACCAGTTAACATCGTCCCTGAATACTAAGCCCAATGCCTCCATAAGATTCCAGATGAGCGGTTAACATCTTTTGATGACAGGCAGACTTTTTTGCAAAAGTAAAAGCTAAGTTTATGTTACACTTAAAATATAGCAATTAAACCATAATAATTCGTCTTAAGATTGTTGGAAAAAAACGGGTATAATTGCTATATTTTAATCACACAGAAAATAAGAAATAATCATTCAATTCATGCTTTAAAAATTAACGCATGCTTTCAAACATACACAATGAAAAATCACATAATATGGATTAAAAGAACTTGAATAATTGAGTCGAGGCAAGTGTTGGACACTCTGACCTTAAGACGAATTACGCCCCACACTGGTGCTTATGGTTCACTAGCGTTCGCCTCCCAGGATACAACGACTCCCCTCCTTGTGAAAGAAGCACTGCAATTCACAAGGAACTTTGAACCAAATTATGCAGGAACCTCTCTTTGTGAATATGAAAACTCTAATGCTCTCTACATATGGAAGTATGTATGTAGTGAATAAAAATTTCAATTTTTTTTTTTTAAAACTGCAGGAGGATTGTTCTATTTATAGATGATGAAATACCCTTTCCAAAAAGGTATCCCAATCTGAAAAGGCAAACAATGCATCTCTTGGTATATGAAGAGTTGCCATCCAAGGGTCATGTCTTTAACCCAACGGATTTTATTAATTTCCATTCAAATAGAAATTAATATTAAATAAAATAATATTAAATTTCTTACAATCACTACGGAAGGTTCAAAGCCAAAAGCTACCTATCCAGATGCAATATTCTTCTAATATGAACTCTCTCTAAGTCTGCATTATCATTTGCATATTGTTGAATTAATTTCCATTCATGTGGGGATTGTAAGAAATTTAATATTATTTTATTTAATATTAATTTCTATTTGAATGGAAATTAATAAAATCCGTTGGGTTAAAGACATGACCCTTGGATGGCAACTCTTCATATACCAAGAGATGCATTGTTTGCCTTTTAGATTGGGATACCTTTTTGGAAAGGGTATTTCATCATCTATAAATAGAACAATCCTCCATGACCACCCATGTACCTCTGTAACAAGATTTATTTCAAAATTTTGGAGCACTAATATATGTAAGGGAAACACTACATAGTTTTGATGTGCTCCTAAAGATTTTGAGTTTTGGAGCATTTACAAGATGACCAAATTGGCCTTTATACAACACCTATCTACCTTTCTTTTCAAAATCAATTTCATCTTTTGTTTTATGTGTTTTATTTAGTTAAATTTAGTTTTCAATATTGCACCACATTCATTGACCACTTTGCTGACTATCTCTCTAATAAAGGTGGATTCCATTAATATATGTAGGACCCACTTATATTAAAGAGGTGGACAACAATGCGATCAATAAATATAGTACAAATAACAACACTCTTTAGTTTTTATTAGTTTTGGAAAACAAAATTGTGTTCTAATGTGTTAGAAGGGTAAAATTGGATTTTTAATCAATTCTAGTAAGAAGGAATATTCTGTTCACAGAAACTAACGGAACGAGTGTTTTAGTGTTATAAATGAAACCTGTGTGGTATGAGTGGAATAAGCCTAAACCTCAGGGTGTGTAACTGAGATTCTCCTAATTAATTTATGAATCCCTAAGCTAGTATGACATACGCTCTACCTACTATGCAGTAGTCGACCCACTATCACTCTTCATATTACTGCATCACTGGTTCACCTATGAACTACACACATCAGACTTATATGCTAATAACTTGAGTTGAAAGCTCTTATAACATGTGCCCCTAACATGCTTTAGTTTCGTTGAAAATGCAAACTAACATAAATTAAGACCGTATCTCCAGCAAGCACATCTTTTTTCTCTATCCCGACAGTGGATTCAATA
Organism: Prunus padus; assembly: GCA_024362665.1. Lineage (NCBI taxonomy): Eukaryota > Viridiplantae > Streptophyta > Magnoliopsida > Rosales > Rosaceae > Prunus > Prunus padus. Next base: position 27,767,576 of record JANFAM010000017.1, read on the forward strand.
CCTTTACAAAAAGGGAGATTCACTGAGCTTTGAGAAACTAGTACATATAAATAGGTAGCTTATTGTTACCTTGTTATCACCCTTTAAAAACCTCTCCACTTTTTAAAGACAACAAAGGCAATGTCCTTATTTTTCTTAGAGCATCTCCATTTAATGTGTTAAAAGTGCCACGTAGACATTTAACGACTAGAAATAACTCATCACATCACTCTAACTGAATTGTTAAAGATGTTGTGGAATAAAGGTTGAAGCTCCCACCGTTATTTTTTGACGTTGCAAAAGCAAGGCGTTAAATGATTATTTTACTATTTTTTAACCTTCACTTATCTGCTTTCATTTATTATTTTTCTTTTTTCTTTTTTCCTTCTTTATCTTGTCACTTAACACTAGGCTAATATTGAATGATTTGACCGTTACAACTTTTTTCATGTACCGTTAAATTTTTTTATATTATAAATATATTTAATTTTTTTCGTTAATTTCAATTTAGTACTCTGATTCTTACCCTTAAGGCATATTTACCCATGAACTCTCAATTTCAACAATTATATACCCTAAGCTTTTTAATTTTTTACAATTTGATTCCGGCATTAGTTGTGCAGTTAGAATTTCCATTTCTAATATGGCATATGCATAACTCACCTTTTAAAACTAAAATGGTTTAAAATATTATTAAACCATTAAAAAATTAATTAAAAATAAGAATAAGATTATAATATTTTTGCTTTCGCTGGGACCACTTCCTTCTTGCTTTCTTGCTTTCGTTGTGCAAAGCCTCTCACTAAAATATTTGTCCAAAAGCCTCTAACTAATTGTCTCTAAATCAGTAACCATTCTGTTAGTACGAAATTTGTGTTGGCATTTTCTAAACTCTAGCATAGGTCGGGAATTAGTGTGTGAATATTTCTTCTGGAAGTTTTGGCGCAACACATTCAATTCCGGATTCTCAATGTATGACTGCATCGATATGAGAAACTTGATTTTCGGGTAAATCATGACATAATCATGCATTCATTCTAGGATTCCTAGTTTGAGTTATTTTCACTCAAATGCTTTTATATTAGTCCTCTTTTAATAGGATTAGATTTTATCCCTTAAGATTATTTTCCTATTTGGACCTTATTTTGGTTTAAAGTTGAAATATTCTTTTTTATCTCCAACTTGGAAAGTACGTCCTAGATGTTTCATTGTTTGCATCTTGCTGTATGTTGCTTCCTTATATAAAGAGATGATATTGGAAGGTTTTTAAATAGCATGCATAAAGCTGTGACAATTGATAGAATCGAATATGCTTTTATGTAATCATTGATCTCTTAGGCTTGAAGCAATTCTCTTGACATAAGGAAATGATGTGTATAAAAACTGGTGTGACTTTCTTGGTTTTGTGTACAGCTTTAATATATTTTGGTTGAGCATTTAAAATTCCTAAGAAAAGCTGTTGCGCATATCTTGGAGATAAATCATCAAGTGTTCCTTATTTACTTGGTGATTTATCAAATCTTTTCATCATTCATATTGCATTCATATGCATGTCGGTGACTCATACGGTTGAGGGCACCAAGACCGTTGTGGCGTTTATCCTTCGGCGAGCTTGAAGCAATTGCGACCAGTATTGCTTTCAGATAAGGAGTGTCGAAGATCATCCCGTGTGAAGTTGAGTTACGAAGAAGTCAGTCAACTTTATCTAGATTGCGTCTAGGATAAGTGTGTGAGTACTTCTTGTAATCTTCATTCTATAGTGGATTTGTTTTGGACTGAGGAGTCCCGTGGATTTTCCCCATAGGTGGGTTTTTACCATGTAAAATAAATATCTGCGTGTTCATTTACTTTAAGCTCTGCACATTTCAGGATTGATAAGCCATATCAATCTTTCTTTGAAAGTCTATTTTTATTTATTGGTAATAATTTCGAATTAGCCTATTCACCCCCTCTAGGTATTTTTAGTCATCCTACAGGTAATTTCAATTGGTATCAGAACGGGTTGCTGAACATACTCAACAAGATTTGACATACCTTAGGTTGGATCGTGCCGTGGGCTCTGTTGCACATCTACCATACTTTGATGGCAACAACTATGGCACTTGGAAGGCTAAAATGAAGTCGTTTCTTTGGTCCTTAGATGAACGTGTATGGAATACAGTGGTTCATGGATTTCCTGAATCCACAAAGAAGATCGGAAAAGGAGATGAAGAAACCACAGTCCTCAAAACTAGAGAGGAGTGGACCACTGCAGAAGTCACACACATCACTAATAATCAAAAGGGGTTAAATGTTATATTTACTGCTGTCTCTTCCGACCAATTTGAATATATATCTAGTTGTGATACTTCTAAGGAAGCTTGAGATATTTTGCAGGTCACTCATGAAGGAACAGATACTGTCAAGGGAGCCAAGCTTCAAATGCACACGTTACAGTTTGAGACAATCATGATGGATGAGAACGAAACCTTTTCTGAATTTTATGCTAAACTTTGCATCATTGTGAATGCATGTTCTAGTTTAGGTGAAAAAATTCTAGAAGATAGGGTGGTGAAAAAGATTTTAAGGTCCTTGCCTCAACGTTTTCAACCAAAGATCACAGCCATTGAAGAGATTCGTGACTTGAACACCTTGAAAGTTCATGAACTCATAGGGTCGCTTCAAACCTACAAGATGAAGCACCTAGCTCCTAAAAAGAGTAAAAGCGTTGCTCTCAAAGTGATTGACAAAGAAGATGGTGAACACCAATCAGAAGAATTCAATGGAGAGGAATTTGCTTATCTTTCACGACAATTCAAGAAGTTTTTCAAAAATCAAAATTCCATAAGCCACGATTCAAGAAATCACTCAGGTATAAATACAAAAATTAAGCATGGTGATTATACTGATGGTAATTTAAAATCTCGCTGGTTCACTGAGAAGAAAAACACTAAAGAGAGAGTCAAGTGCTTTGAATGCGAAGGATATGGACATATTGCCTCTAAATGTGCTAACACACAAAAGAAGCAAAATGGAAAAGCCAAAGCATTGAATGTAACCTGGAGTGACAGTGACTCAGAATTGGAAAGTGAAGAAAATACCATTGTGTTAATCACCACAGTCAGCTTCGATGAGGCATAGCAAAACAACATGAATGATGGAGAACCAAATATTCACTATGTGCTGGGAAAGTATGATGATCTGTTGGCTGCCTCTCAGAAACTCAACAAACATAATAGAGAGCTTGCAAAAAGAGTTGTTGTGCTGGAGCTTGAAAACAGTAGGACTGCCAGGATGTTGCAATCCTCTGATGTTGAACCAGAAATAGTAAGTGAAGGTATGTACGAGAAATTGGAAACACTACAGAAAAAGTGCATTGATCAAAATAAATTAATTGTTTCTTTGACCACTGACAACCAAGCCCTTGAAATTGAGCTTAAAAGTTCAAAGGAGAGGATTAGTTGCTTTGAAAATTGGTGCAGAAAAGGTTGACAAAATTATTAGCATGGGTCGAAGAGATAGAGACAAACGTGGCCTAGGATTTTATTCAATCAACAAGTCTCCCGCTATATCCGTCACAAAGTTTGTCAAACCATCACTTCCTACTGATGTTCCAACTTCTCAAACAACTCAGAGATTCATACCCACGTGTCATTTTTGTGGAGCTCTTGGGCACATCTGACCAAAATGCGAAATGCTCCAACTTATTTCTGTAAGTCCAAAACCCACCAAGGGGGGACAAGTAAGAATCCAACACAAGATTTCATCTCTTGTAAAATAGGTAAACAGGTTGTCAAAACTCTCTCATTCCTTATCTTTACCAAGTTCAAAGCTAGTGTGGTGGAGAAAGGAAAATCTAAATTGCTTGCTGGCATCTTCAAGTGATGCATATCAAGCTAATGCTCCTGAAATCTTAGATGTGAAATGTCTTGTCGCTCTTACTGCTCTTTCTAACTCTAAATCTAAATCTTGGTATTTTGACAGTGGGTGTTCGAGACACATGATCGGCAACAAATCATGTTTTTCAAAAATCTCTACATAATGTGTGAGTGGAATGGTCACTTTTGGAGATGGAAGAAAATCCAAAATTTTGGGTGAAGGAAAGATTATGGCAATTGGTACACCTAGCTTGGACAATGTCTTACTAGTTGAAAATCTTCAAGCAAATCTCATCAGTGTAAGTCAACTTTGTGATGAAATAGGTGAGGTAAGTTTTACTAAAATCCAATGCAATTTCAATAATAAGGACGGATCAAATGTGATGATTGGAAAAAGGTCACCTGACAATTGCTATTGTTTTTTTCACTAATGAAGTTTCTCAATTTTGGTTTAGGACAAGTGAAGACCATCTTGATTTATGGCATCGACGTTTGGGACACATGAACTATCAAGACTTAATTAAATTGTCCAAACGTGAATCTGTAAGAGGATTGCCTAATCTTTCAGGTAAACGTGAGGGGGTTTGTGAAGGGTGCCAACTGGGGAAGCAAACCAAAAATCCTCACAAAGCTACAAACTCAATCTCTACTTCTAAAACATTGGAACTGATGCACATGGACTTAGTTGGTCCAATTCAGGTTGCTAGCTCAGGAGGAAAGAAATATATTCTTGTCTTAGTAGATGATTTCTCACGTTTTACTTGGGTCATTTTTTTGCAGGATAAGACAGAAGCCTTTAACTCTTTTTATGTCTTATACGAGCTAATCATGAATGAAAAACATGAAATTAATTCTTGCATCACAAGACTAAGGACAGATCATGGAACAGAATTTGAAAATCAAGCATTCTCTGATTTTTGTTATGAAAAAGGAATAAAGCATGAATTTTCTGCTCCAATCACTACTCAACAAAATGGGGTAGCTGAAAGGAAAAATAGAATCCTTCTTGACATGGCTCGTGTCTTGTTGAAAAGTGCCAAATTGGAAGATCACTTTTAGGCTGAAGCCATTAGTACTGCATGTTATACATCTAACTGTGTGTTTTTCAGGCCACATACAAAGAGCACTCCCTATGAAATTTAGAAAGGGAAGAAACCAAATGTCAAGCACTTAAGGACGTTTGGTAGTAAATGCTACATCTATAAAGATAGGGAGTATCCTGGAAAATTTGATGCATGAAGTGATGTTGGAATATTTCTTGGTTATTCTATGAATAGTCGAGCATATATGGTGTTTAATAGTCATACTAAAACACTGATGGAATCATCTAATGTGGTTGTAAATGACTCCCCTATATTGCAAGTTGAAACAAGTCGTGAAGATACAGATCTGGAAACTCACGAACCTGCTGATGTTACTGATACTGATTTCGAGGATTGTAATCAGCCTTTCAATCTTGTGATATGCAGACCTGGTACTAAACAAGTTCAGAAAGATCACTCACTCTCTGAAATTATTGGGAATGTTGATGATAGATTGAGAACTCAAAAATAAGTCTGTGATGAGTCAACCAATTTATGTTATGTATCCTTAGTTGAACCTAACAGTGTGACAAATGCTCTTGCAGATACTGACTGGATATTGGCTATGCAAGATGAGTTGAATCAATTCAAAAGAAATGATGTGTGGTACCTTGTTCCACATCCCAAAGACTCAAATGTAATTGGTACCAAGTGGATCTTTCGAAATAAGACATATGAGAAAGGGAAAATTATGCGCAACAAAGCTAGACTTGTGGCCCAAGGCTATACTCAAAAAGAAGGTTTGGATTTTGATGAGACTTTTGCTCCGGTTGCTCATTTAGTACGAAATTTGTATTGGCATTTCCTAGACTCTAGTATAGGTCGGGAATTAGTGTGTGAATATGTCTGCTGGAAATTTTGGCGCAATACATTCAATTCCGGATTCTCTATGTATGACTACATCGATATGAGAAACTTGATTTTCAGGTAAATCATGACATAATCATGCATTCATTCTAGGATTCCTATTTGGAGTTATTTTCACTCAAATGCTTTTATATTAGTCCTCTTTTAATAGGATTAGATTTTATCCCTTAAGATTATTTTCCTATTTGGACCTTATTTTGGTTTAAAGTTGAAATATTCTTTTTGTATCTCCAACTTGGAAAGTACGTCCTAGATGTTTCATTGTTTGCATCTTGCTGTATGTTGCTTCCTTATATAAAGAGATGATATTGGAAGGTTTTTAAATAGCATGCATAAAGCTGTGACAATTGATAGAATCGAATATCCTTTTATGTAATCATTGATCTCTTAGGCTTGAAGCAATTCTCTTAACATAAGGAAAAGATGTGTATAAAAACTGGTGTGACTTTCTTGGTTTTGTGTACACCTTTAATATATTTTGGTTAAGCATTTAAAATTTCTAAGAAAAGTTGCTGCGCATATCTTCGAGATAAATCATCAAGTGTTCCTTCGGCGACTCATATGGTTGACCGTTGTGGCGTTTATCCTTCGGCGAGCTTGAAGAAATCGTGACCAGTATTGCATTCAACATAAGGGGTGTCGAAGATCATCTCGTGACAAAAGTTGAGTTACGAAGAAGTCGGTAAACTTTATCTAGATTGCGTCTAAGATAAGTGTGTGAGTACTTCTTGTAATCTTCATTCTATAGTGGATTTGTTTTGGACTGAGGAGTTCCGTGGATTTTCCCTATAGGTGGGGTTTTACCATGTAAAATAAATATATGCGTGTTCCTTTAATTTAAGCTCTACACATTTCATGTTTGATAAGTCATATCAATCCTGCTTCAAAAGTCTATTTTTATTTATTGGTAATAATTTCGAATTAGCCTATTCACCCCCCTCTAGGCATTTTTAGTCATCCTAGAGGTAATTTCACATTTGTAGTGTAGCATAATCTTATCTCAACCCTCTCTAACAAAGGGATAATGGATCTCAGCGCAAGGGATGGATCTAAGAGAGACAAATCTATCTCTGAGATCTCCCTTTTCCTCAATCTTTCATTTCAGCGGCGAGCCGCCATGGCCCCAGATATTCTCATCGCCACTCCATCCTGGATCTGTGTTAGGGTTTAGGAAGAAGGAAGAGGAAAGAGGGAAGAGTGAAGAGGCAAGGGGGAAGGGATTTCTCGATGGGCATTGGTGGTTGAAGGAGTCAGGTCTCAGGTTTGGGTTGGTGGTTGGAGGCTAATATTGAATGATTTGACCGTTACAACTTCTTTCATGTACCGTTAATTTTAAAAAAATTATAAATACATTTAATTTTTTCTATAAACACAACCCTTTTCCTCCAATTGTAAGTTACTAATTTAATTTTTGTTTAAAAATACATCTCTTTCATTTCAGTTTCTTCCAAAATAAAAAATAAAAAAAACTTGTGCTCAAACACAATTCCTCTTTTATACCAAAAATTTTCCTTTTCTTTTACAATGCATTGTGAACAACCCCAACTTGTAGTTTTTTTTTTCAATTGATTGATTGTCTTTTACTATTTTCTTTCTTTTTCAATTAAAAATATAAAATTATATTCAATTAAGAAGTAATAAATAAATTAACACTAAAATGTAATAAAATAATATTTTAATTTGACATATCGGGTGGTAGGGGTGGGCGCAGTCTGGTTCGGTCCGATTTTGGTAAAAAAATTATAAATCGGCTGGTCCAATTTTGAAGTCGATCTCTCTACCCAAGCTTTGGAGAGTATTATAGTATGTTTCAATCGAGCCACTAGCTTGTCGCATACTGGAGACTAGTTGTTTCAGGTCATATACCTGAGAGGTGTCGGCTCCATCATAGTAAGTCATGGCAATAGCATCACACACTGGTTTTGCAGTTGGAAATCAGATAAAATTGCGAATCAAGCTCTCCTCCAGAGAATTGATTTGCCATCATTTCACAATCAAGTTCTCTGTTCGCCATCGGGTGAATGCCGGATCTATCTGAGAAGGTTGTGGGATGTCTCCATTACTATATCCCAACTTGTCTTTTACAGAGATGTACATCTCGACAACTTGGGACTATAGGGCATAGTTGGTGCCATCCAACTTGATACCGATTTATGCAGAAGCTTCACAGGTGGGTTGGGGTCTGAGTCGGATCTTGAGTTAGGATTGGGTTTGGGGTATGGTTCTACATCTTTAGGAATGGAGCCATTTGAGCACTCAATTCGGCTAAGGTTGGTTGAGAAGGAGAGGCGGGTTCGATGGTGCCTACCTCCATGGGGAATGAAAAAATCATCCTCCCCGTTGGCGGCGGCTGGGTTTTGAAACTAGAGTTAGCAGTCTCAAGATCGCTGCTCTGATACCATGCTAAGATATGTGAGACTATGAGAGAATATTCTCTGTGTGAATTTTTTGTGCATTTCTCTCCTTGCAGGATGTCATATTGATAATACAACGGAGCCTTAATGACCAAGTAAAGTAATAAATTTCATATTTCTATTTACAATAGGAAATCAGAAATTAAAGTAAATCAATTACAATTAATATGGGAATTACAATGGAAGTCAAGGGGTCCACAAGTCACGCCAACAAGATAGGGCTATGATCAATAAATTCTTTCTATTGTTATGGAAAAAAAAACATAAACCTTTTTTTACCTATGTACATAATAGAAAAAGAAGACAAGAAACATACACTGCTCCTACATTTAAGGTAAACAAATAAAAGGTATTTAACAAAAAAAAAAAAAAGGAGAATCACCATTGTTGGGGAGAGTAGGTATATTTTGCCTACCAATTTGCCTCTTCCCTTGGAGCATGAAAATGCTAATGTGGCAAGGCAAATGAGGTTTGCCTACCCTTTTGCCTCTTCCCTTTTGCATATCCAAAGGTAGGCAAAAGTGTACTATATAGACTGATGTAGCATGTTACCTATTCAATTGCCTATTGAGAAAAACTACTCACTCCAATGGACAATGCAAATGAACTAGGGAATGCAATATTATATTATTAATTTTCATTTTTTACATTTACCTCATTTCACCTACCACCAAAAAAAAATATTGTATTTTATATTAATAAAAAGGGTGATTTTATTAGCACCCCATTATTTGCTCTTTACACCCCATATTAATTTTAAACATAAATAACCTATTTTATCCTTGTACATAATTATCATTAAAGACAAATAATATTTAAAATAAAAATAAAAATTGCTCACTACACCCCACACATGTTCCCACGACTATTCTCCACACTCGCCTGGGGTGCAATAACCCATTTCGTAATTCTACAAAACAAAACTAACCCAACATGAAAAAAAGCCAAAACCTTTACACTATGCAAAACCCGTAAACCACACACTTCTTAGCATGGTGCAAACCACCAGCCCAATTGATATAAATGTCACAGAAGCCATGGTTGAGCTTCACAAAGACCACCAACAGAGCCACAAGCATAAGTCCGGCAAAACGAATACAACCCAACAAAGACAAGGCAGTCCTCACCCACATTGAACCGCTTGAGTTGCCTCATCCGGTCCTCGCGAGTATCGGGGTGATGTTTCTGAGAAACGTAATCGTAATCGTAGTGGGCGAGAAGGGCATGGGTCATGCGAATCCTGAGGCTTCATCGGTGCCCTTGGCCATAATAGTAATTTCCCACTGGTTGTAGAAATAACTCACCTTTCTCTTCACTCCGTCTAGACCCGACGCTAAAGAGTTGTCACGCTGTCCATCTTCACCAAAAACAAGAGCCTTTTTCACCAAAAAACCGCTTTTTTCACCCAAAAATCGAGTTTTTTTTTTCGCATTGAATGAGGTTTTCGATAGGGTGTGTTTTATATGGGATAAGATTTAGTTTGGAATGAGGTGTAATGAGGGCAATTTAGGAAGACTATAGGGTGTAGTGAGTATTTTTAAAATTGACTAAAATTTAGTGGGGTGTAAATAGAATGTTGGGTGTAAATAGAATGTGGAGTGTAAAGAACAAATAATGGGGTGTAAATAAAATCACCCTAATAAAAATATGTTGGGCCGATATAATTGCCTTGTTGGGTAGAGTATGTATATTTTGTCTACCCATTTGCCTCTTCCCTTGGAGTATGAAAATGCTGATGTTCCAAGGCAAATGAGGTTTGCCTACTCTTTTGCCTCTTCCCTTAGAGATGCTTGCAGGAGAAGAAGATTTGGATTTGAATACGGGAGAGTTTGTGTGGTGGAAATTTGTGAGAGGGTTTAGGGGAGAAATATATGTTGTATGTGTATGTTAGCCCAGCGAAAAGAATATTGACCTGCAAACCAATGATCTAAGGTTATGTTTTTTTTACTAGGAGAACATTTGTTATGCTGGTTTGTCACAAGATATCATGTACTTATGTTCCTTAAGATTTACAATGATGAATATTTTATTTTAGAACATTAAAATACTTTCTAACTCTTCAACTCAATCCTTAACGGAAAAAGAAAAAGAAATGCATTTGACTCTAAAGATTTTTTTACAATGCGAATTAAAATGCGGACAAGACAATCTATGTATCGATGGATTAACCATTCTCTTTAGGATTCACAAGATATAGTCACAACTATTGGATTGCATCCGCATTACCGACGACCCCAACCCTCGAAGGATCTTTCACAACGGTTTTGGACTGAAAACCATCACCTCTATCATTGCCAAATATGACACCATCTCGCCACCATTTTGCTCTATATTCCATTTCTGCCCCTCCTATAACCCACAAAGAAGAAAAAGGAAAGAAAACAAAGTATTATTTTGTGGCGGAAGAAGCGGGTTTGAGGACTCAGTGAAAAGTAGCCGACCCAGCCAACCTTCTACTCCTTTTTAGTCCTTATAGAAAGCGAAACAAAATTATTTAAAAAGAAAAACAAAACAAAAATTTCAAAAATACGAAAAAGCCCTCAGAAGTTGCAAGTTAGAAGACAAGACACAAACTCCTCTCTCTCTCTCTCTCTAAAAGACTAAAACCCTTTTTTCTTTGCTTGTGTAGATTTCTTTCCGTGTTAGCCCAACTGATCATTCATTTGTTTCAAATCTTCATTTCTCTGCCGAATTCATTTATGGATCTACTTTCTCCACTTCCAGCATGAGCTTCTGAGCTCCCCAAAAGCTCTGAAACCCAAAACCCAATTTCAATCGATTCAGCTCAGAAAGTGGAAGAAGCCAAATCGGGAAGATGAAAGTGCCGTGCTGTTCCGTCTGCCAGACGCGCTACGACGAGGAAGAAAGAGTCCCGCTTTTGCTTCAGTGCGGCCATGGCTTCTGCAAGGACTGCTTGTCTCGGATGTTCTCTTCTTGTACCGATACCACCCTCGTCTGCCCCAGGTGCCGCCACGTGTCCGTCGTCGGCAACTCCGTTCAGGCCCTCCGCAAGAACTTCGCCGTGCTCGCTCTGATTCACTCGAGTTCCAATGCCGTTTCGTCCGCGTCCGCCGCCAATTTCGATTGCGATTACACGGACGACGAGGATGGGGACGATGATGAGGACGACGATGGGGACCGGCGATGTAGCCGTGGGTCCCATACCTCGAGCTCGGGCGGGTGCGGGCCGGTGATGGAGCTGGCAGTGCACCAGGACTTGAGATTGGTGCGGCGGATAGGGGAGGGGAGGCAGGCTGGGGTCCAAATGTGGACTGCGGTGATTGGCGGTGGAGGCGGGCGGTGCCGCCACAAGGTAGCGGTGAAGAAGGTGGCGGTGGCGGAGGAGACGAGTATGGATTGGGTGATGGGGCAGCTGGAGAATTTGCGGCGGGCATCGATGTGGTGTAGGAATGTGTGCACATTTCATGGGGCTATGAAGAGTGAAGGCACTTTGTGTCTTGTTATGGATAGGTGTTATGGGTCTGTTCAGTCCGAGATGCAGCGCAATGAGGGCAGGCTTACTTTGGAGCAAATCCTAAGGTTTTGAAGTTTTCATTTGCTTTTCATTTTGTGATTGAAAAAAGTTTTGTATATTATAATTTTCGTATGCTCTGATGATTTTCTTGGTTTGTGTGGTGGTTCTGGATAGTTCAGTTCAAAAAGGTAATTTAACGAGTTTAGGCAATTCTTTTTGACCTCTATATAGTGGGTATGGAATGGTTAATGATTATGAATAATCAAACGACAATCAAATTGTTTTTGTGGATCAAGTTATGGGTTTTATGATTCATACCAATACTGTATTAGGTCATATTGAAGTGTTTGTGTCTTACTTGAAAGAGGTGTGGTAAAGTCATTTGCAATAATGTTCTGTATGCTGGGTACTTCACATGCATTGTCATGGGGAGCTGAGTTACATTGGGTTAGTAGTATCGTGCCATATCTAAAACTTTTCTTCTTCTTTTGTCATGTTTCTCCAAATTTCATATTTTCTTTGTCTTCCCTTCCTGAATACAAAAATGAGCTTGATTATCATTGAAACGATAATATTTCATATTTAAGTGATTGAAGAATCTATCACTAAATGTAATTATTGATTATGTGTATCTTTTTAATCTATAAAGATTCATCCATGAATTTGTTGACGAGTCTGAGTAAAAGAACAAAGAACAAGTTCTAAATTACATTTTGTTGACGAGTCTTACTATGCAAGTTGGATGGTATTCTGTTGAGTTTGATATAACATATTCCCAAATGAGACCCTAATGCTACAATAATCACCCTTCTCATTGAATGCTAAGTTAGGATACAAGTTATATTGCAGCCACCAAATTGTGATGCATTCCCTTCCCTGAACTGTTGTTCTCACTGAAAGCTTTCAAGGAAGACAAAATTTGTCCTTTCTGACTTAGCCAAACTTACTTTGCCCATTCCAATATATTCCTCCCATGTTTTGACCGTGAAATGTGGAATTAGAAACTTTATAAGAATGTTAATATGCTCACAAGGGTAGATGTTTTTAGTTAATAGTAATGAATGGACACTATGGAACAAGTATAAATGCTAACAGTTGGGATACCTTGTTGGATGTGGCATAACAAGAATTGTCCCCGACATGGAAATCAAGCTTATTCAGAAACCTTTAATTCAGTAGTCATATACTTTCTTTAAATCCATTGAAATTTATAGTAGTCGGATTTAGCCATGTGAGACTTAAATTTTTGAGCTTGTAGTAGCTTTACAGTTGTAACTATAAGCTGGATGTATTTATTTATTTTTTGGTAGTAGACTTCTTAATAAAATGATCTTATATGTTATTTTCCCCTTCAACAGCTGTCAACAATCAACATAATACTGGTTAATCCATTGTGTAGAAATGCATTTCTTTTGCATACACGGTGAAGCTTGCTTTAATTCCATATTTAGGACGCAGGAGAGGGATATACCTAACCACTAAATCAGAGTGATCCTGAATATCATTCTGATTTTCGAAATGCATCTGGACGCTGAATTGTAGACTTGGAGAATAAATGTAGAAGAATTGTGTTTTCACTGAAAAGTACAAAACATCTTTTGGGTTTTCAGTATAACTAGCTGCCAATTAGAGGTCGATTTGCTTTGTACATCTCCTATTTTTATCTGCAAAATCTTGAAAGTGGACAAATAAACATTATTATAGTCACAGATTTGTTTATACTTCCATTTTATACATGTTGAGTTCATTTGGTTTGAGGGTTAAAGTTCTAATTGAGTTAGAGGTTTACAAATCCAAGCTCACCAGTGTTTGAAATTACAAAATATCTTATTTTAGAACTATTAGCTGGCATTAACTCTTGTCTTGACGTTTTGAGTGCTTCCCATTTGTAGATATGGGGCTGACATTGCACGAGGAGTGGCTGAACTCCATGCGGCAGGTGTTGTTTGTATGAATCTGAAACCGTCCAATCTTCTTTTGGATTCAAGTGGTCACGCGTTGGTTTCTGATTACGGAGTTGCTGCAATTCTGAAGAAACCTTCCTGCCGGAAAGCTCGACTGGAGTGTGATACCTCAAGGATCCATTCTTGTATGGAATGTACGATGCTCAGCCCTCACTATGCAGCTCCAGAGGCATGGGAGCCAGTGAAGAAATTATTGAATCCATTTTGGGAGGATGCTATTGGTATTTCTGCAGAGTCAGATGCATGGAGTTTTGGTTGTACATTGGTAGAAATGTGCACTGGTTCCATTCCGTACGTGGAGCAACATACTGTATATTTGAAAGTTCTCATTTTTTTTCCCTTTATGGAATGATTTTTAGTACAAGTTGAAATTTGTTGTGCAGATGGGCTAGTTTAAGCACAGAGGAAATTTATCGGGCCGTAATCAAGGCTCGGAAACTGCCTCCACAATATGCAAGCGTAGTAGGTGTTGGAATACCTAGGGAATTGTGGAAAATGATTGGTGAGTGCCTGCAGTTCAAGGCATCAAAAAGACCGTCTTTTAGTTCAATGTTAGCAACATTTCTCCGTCATTTGCAGGAGATACCACGGAGCCCTCCTGCAAGTCCTGATAAGTAAGAATTCAAAGTACTGTTTATACTCTTGAATTTTCTGGTATTTTTGTTAGTGGCATCTTGACTTAATCCTCGCTGATGCTGTTGGATGAAGAACAAATATTATATAGATATATATTTTTCAATAACTCGGGATATCTGACTATTTTCCAAAGGCAGAATGAAGAACATATTTATAGAAACTAAGTCAGTGATGCTGGGTTTCTCTCAATGCATGGGGGCCCAAACCACAGAGAGCGCAAGATCAATATATTGAAATTTATAATTTGCTAATTACGTTAGATTGAGTGACATCTTGAGTTTTTGAACACAGTGGTTTAGCAGCTAAATGCTCTGGATCAAATGTGACGGAGCCATCTCCTGTATCCCATTCAGAAGTTTTTCAGGCTAACCCCACCCTTCTGCATAGACTTGTGTCCGAAGGGGATGTGCACGGTGTTAGGTTAGTGCATTTCATTCCATAATTATTTGGGCTATTTGTTTTTAAACCCAAAAACTGCTGTCTTATTCTCCTTATGCCACACTTCTTTGGTTATATAGAGATCTGCTTGAAAAGGCTGCAGCAGGAAGTGATAACAGCGCAGTATTGTCTCTATTAGAAGCTCAAAATGCTGATGGCCAAACTGCTCTCCATTTGGCCTGTAGACGTGGTAGTGCAGAACTTGTTGATGCCATTTTGGAGCATCGAGAGGCGAATGTGGATGTCTTGGACAAAGATGGGGATCCTCCACTTGTTTTTGCTTTAGTAGCTGGATCCCCAGAATGCGTTCATGCTCTCATTAACAGAGGCGCTAATGTGAGATCTAGGTTGCGGGAAGGATTTGGCCCTTCTGTTGCTCATGTCTGTGCCTATCATGGCCAGCCTGATTGTATGCGTGTAGGTCTCAGTTACATGGATAATGAAATATCATGTTTAATGATATTTCATTTTTGCTTCATAAGATTTTTGAAAGGTGTACTATTAACGTATATTTTGCATAATTTCAGGAGTTACTAATGGCTGGGGCGGATCCTAATGCAGTGGACGAGGAAGGTGAATCTGTACTACATAGAGCTGTTGCCAAGAAATATACAGATTGTGCACTTGTCGTTTTGGAAAATGGGGGCTCTAGGTCAATGTCTGTTTTAAATTCAGAAAAATATACGTAAGTACAAAACTGATTTTCATTTTCTTTAATTTTTTGTTTACTATAAGAGTAATTCATTGATGATGTGTGATGCAATATCAAATATTTGTGGATGTTTATTTTAATGGTTAGCCCCATGTCAGCTCCTTTAACAATTCATGTTGGGCAGCATTCAATAAGAATCTGAATGTTATTCACAAGATTTGTAGATGCGGTACCCTGATAGATGTTTTTGTTAGCTCATGTCCGATAATTTAATCCAAGTAGAAAAGCCAGAAATCCATTTATATTACATTATCCACAAGACGCATGATAATAAAATTATGTAGAAGAAAAGATTAATATATCTGTCTCTTACAGAATGCAACATAATTCACTTTGATATCATGATAATGAATCTGTCTCACAAACACATTATCTCGAGTCCTTGACACAATCTAATTCATTTTTTAACGTCATGATAATGCATCGGTCTCGTAGATATATAATAGGTTATAAAGTGTAATATGATTCATCTTGATAATGTATATGTCTCACATTTACATTATCATCCCTATCTTCATATGTAATTTTATATTCAACCTCACCTGCTTTTAAGGATATTCCCTATCCTACAATTATGCGCAATTTGATAGCTGTAGTGTCTTAGGGGTTGCCTTGTTGTCTGGCTGTTCGTTTTCTGTGTTGGGTGGCCGTGTGTTTTGCTTCACTGGCTTTTGTTTCCTTTTTCTGTTTGCTTTTGTAACCTCTTTTTCCTTTCTACTTTGAATACAAATTGTTTCTATTAAAAAAAAAAAAATAGATCTTGACTTATATTTTGAAATTATACAAGTTTTATGTAAAACAGACATGAAGTTATTGTTTTTATAATACGATTAAACATTGTAGTTTATATTGAGTACTTTGATAAACACAGCGGCATTTCTTTTCAACCAAAAAAAAAAAAGATAAACACAGCAGCATTAGCAACATTTGAAAAAAAGAAGAGTAAAGTCAGCTCATAAAAGTAGGCAGACAAGTCCTGAACTAATCCAAAAGGAAAAAAAGAGCGTTTGTACTATTGATTGAGAAAAGGTTTGACTTGGGATCTCAGGCTAATTAACCAATCATATAATTTCTTATAATATACGTAGTTATATATGTACGCTTTCCTTAAAAGGCTGGGTTTACTTGGATTTACAAGTCTGGTGATGTGTCAGATTGTTTGAATGTATTTAGAAGGTGCAATATTGTTGGTGAAATATACTGATTGAGTCTGTTGGAATCATTGGCCCATCATTCCTGAGCTTGTGATTCAGAGGACATGCTTAGTAGTAGACCTGACAATTGTCACCTTTTTAGTTAAGCATAATATATATACATATATATATTTTCTGTAGTTTAATTGTTTATAGCCCAAAAGCATTTGATTTTATCTATTAAAATTGTTAAAAGTAGTCGCATGGTTTTGCACTTGCAAGTAGTGGGTATTTGATTGAAACTACATAAGATTTTGACCTCATTGTTTGATTGCCCTGTTAAATTCTTATCGTATCATAGACCATTGCACTTGTGTGTGGCAACTTGGAATGTTGCTGTTGTTAGAAGGTGGGTGGAAGTTGCAACACCAAAAGAGATTGCCGATGCAATTGATATACCAAGTCCGGTTGGCACCGCGTTGTGTATGGCAGCTGCTCTAAAGAAAGATCATGAAATTGGTAATCCTAGATCCTTAAAATATCTTGTTCATTGATCCAAAACTTTTATTTGTTTAGTGATTCTTTGTTTTCTACCAGGTTTAGAGGCACTTTGATTACATATTGATTACTTTTGGGATTTTGGTTGATGTGTGACTATGGCGTCATTGATATATAGGATACAATATAATATTCTAATGGTTTGTCTTTTGTTATCTACTCCTGAGACCTCTTTCGTTTTCCATAAACCATCAGTTTTGTTAATTAATTAGGTTATGTGTTGATTTTGAGCTCTTAATCATTGTTATTTGGTGTTTGGAGGTTTGTGTTGCTATACTTGCAAGTTACAACAAGTCTTTATTGAGCTCAATTTGTGTTGTACTAGAAAATCTTGTCTGAAAATGTCAAATTTGAAGTCTTTCCTATGTGCATGCTTCTGCATATTTATATTTGTATGTTACAGAGTCTAGATATTTGTGCTTGTTTTATTGATGAATATTTACAAGCTCCAGAACTATATAGTTGCATTGTCAAACAAATGATCAAGACTTCAAGCTAATGTAACAATAGACACAGAATTTCTAAATTATTTATTGTCCCCGTTTTTAAGCTGTTTCCGGCCATGCAGACGTGGGGTGGGCACTTAAACCTTGAATGCCAAATATTGTCAGAAAATATGTGTGATGTTAAAATCTCTCTCTACTCTTTTCTTTTGTATTCCTTTCTTTCCCATGTCATTTCTTTCTCAATTTCCTTTTCCCCCTTTTTGGTAAAAAATATTTGTAGAATGATAGAATCTAACACAATCATATGCTTTTCACAAAATTTTTGTGTTTTGTGTATTTTGTGATTTACTTTTAATCTGAGACCTCTGACATCTTCCGTAACCATCAGGATTTGCATAGCTGGTAGGGTAAAATTGATTTCTTGCCCTTTGTAGTTCTTGTTGATTTTTTCTGTTTTACTTGCGTACTTAGCTGGTAGAGTAAAATTGATTTGTTCTGTTTTCCAGTGTTCCAGTTAAAGTAAGAAGTAATTTATCTTATGATTAGTATTAGTATTTTTACTTGATGCTGCTTGTAGAAGGAAGAGAAATGGTGCATATTTTGCTTGCTTCTGGAGCAGATCCAACTGCTCAAGATGCCCAGCATGGACGGACAGCTTTGCATACAGCTTCAATGGCCAATGACGTTGAGTTGGTCAAGGTAGTCAAGATAGCTTCCAATTACATGACAACAGAATCTTAAATGCATTTCTTGATTTTTGGTCACTCATCCTCCGTGCATTATTGATGTATCAACACCTTGGAAAATTCGATTGCTAGATTATACTTGATGCTGGAGTTGATGTGAATATTCGGAATGTACAAAATACAATTCCTCTTCATGTAGCATTGGCCAGAGGGGCGAAGTCATGTGTCGGACTGCTTCTATCTTCTGGAGCAAATTATAATTTACAGGTTTCTCTTCAATTTATTGAACTTCCTTTGTTGCATCAGTTATGTGTTCTCATGGTATCTCAATAATTTATTGTTGATATAGAACTGTAATATGAGAAATACAATTTTATGTGTGCACATGTAGAGGCAATCTAGTGAGGACCCAATTAGGATTTGCATATTAATTGTTAAGCAGATATGGATGAAGATGTCTCTCACTATTAGCCGTTAAGAAGATATTAGCCATATCTTATCAAACAATTGATATGAAAGTCCTTTAGGTTAGGCCCTTGTTGGAACGGAGTGCACACACACGCACAAAGACTGCTTTTATCTCGTGATGATGCCTAATGACTTTGTCCTTATCTTTTTGCTACTTTAAGCAGATTTCCCTTTGAGTCATCATCAGCCTTATGTACATTGTATTTTGCCCATTGTTATCAGGATGATGAAGGCGACAATGCTTTCCATATAGCAGCAGATGCAGCAAAAATGATACGTGAAAATCTTGAATGGCTTATTGTTATGCTTAGAAATCCTGATGCTTCTGTTGAAGCCAGAAATCATAGGCAAGTGCCAATTAAGGCATTGCTCCTTTTTGTGGCTTTACCTTCATTTGCAAGAGATTCTCTTCTTACAAATTTATATACTATTAAGTGTTTGAACTTGTACATCTAATTTTTTATAAGAAACGAAAATGATGACTAATAAAAAAACCAGGTCAAGAACAAGGTATTAATGACTATCAGGCCTTTGAACTTTTGCATTTAATCTATTAGGAAACTGATTGGGAACTCCATAAAGGTGTCAAGGCACAGGGTAAGCTATCTAATTTATTAACAATTTAAAAATTTGACTTTGATGACAGCGGCAAGACATTACGTGACTTTTTGGAGGCCCTTCCCCGGGAATGGATATCCGAAGATCTGATGGAGGCACTTGTCAATCGTGGAGTTTTTCTGTCTCCTACAATGTGAGAAGAGATGATATCATTGTGTTGTTCTGATAGCATGTCTAATAATGCTTCCTTGCGACTAGTAGATTTCATAACTCTTGTTTTCTCTATGGTTTAGATTTGATGTGGGAGACTGGGTCAAATTTAAAAGAAGTATAACAACTCCTACGTATGGCTGGCAAGGTGCAAAACATAGAAGTGTTGGGTTTGTGCAAGGTGCCCCAGATAAGGACCATTTGTTAGTATCCTTTTGTTCTGGAGAGGCTCGTGTTTTGGCGAATGAAGTTGTAAAAGTTATTCCTTTAGACAGGGGACAGCATGTCCAGCTGAAACCAGATGTCAAAGAGCCCAGGTTTAATTCTGAACAGTTTCTATATTTATCCAAAGTGGTGGCTTCTTATTCCAAGCTTTAATTGTTACATCACTGTATCTCGTATCAAGCATTTAAAATGAAAGTGACATTAATATATGTTTATTTTATATTTTGGGCTGAAGGACTACTCATTAGTCCATAATTTATCCTCTTAATATGAAGTAATTTTGAAATAAAATTGGTTAAACATGAATACCAAAAGGGTTAAATACAAGAAGATACAAAACAACAGTGGAGAAACATCCACTAAACATAAAGGTTTTGGGGCATTAAAGTAAAGGATAAAAACATTATATAAGGATGAAGAATAAATATGATATATTTGTTCCTAATAATATTTTGTTAGCAACACGGTAGACAATGTGTCTGAAATATAGAAATAAAATGGTTTGCTCATATATGCAGAATCCTGTTCTAGTAGGTAAATTTCTGTTTAGGTTTAGATAAAAGCAGATATAGTGATAGAGACAAAAGTAGAATAGTTTTGGCCATTTTTCTGTTAATCAACAATGAAACTTCACATGCATGCATTGGATCTCTCTCTTTTGCGTTTGCCATATTTAATTCCTTTATATTGTCAGCTTTAGATATGCATCTTCTGTTATCTGCTTGCATGTAATCCTTATTCAAAATGGATTGTAGTAATTTTTATGACTGACCTCGCTTTGTTATCAGGTTTGGGTGGCGTGGGCAGTCACGTGATAGCATTGGTACCGTATTGTGTGTTGATGATGATGGTATCCTACGTGTTGGGTTTCCTGGAGCCTCCAGAGGATGGAAAGCTGATCCTGCGGAGATGGAAAGAGTTGAAGAATTCAAGGTTGGGGACTGGGTTCGTATTCGTCCTACTCTTACAACAGCAAAGCATGGATTGGGATCTGTTACACCTGGGAGCATTGGTATTGTGTATTGTATAAGACCTGATAGTAGTCTATTGCTAGAACTGAGCTATCTTCCAAGCCCATGGCATTGTGAACCAGAGGAGGTTGAACCTGTAATCCCATTCAGGGTGAGCAAGATATGTTGTAAAGAGATAATTGATAATTTTATTATATCCTTTGATGTTTTTTTTTTTGGTATTCTTTTCAAACACTAATACATTGTTGACTTTGAAGATTGGTGACAGGGTATGTGTGAAGCGATCTGTTGCAGAACCTAGGTATGCATGGGGTGGTGAGACACACCATAGTGTTGGAAGAATAAGTGAGATTGAGAATGATGGCCTCCTGGTAATTGAAATTCCTAATCGACCAATACCATGGCAGGCCGATCCTTCTGACATGGAGAAGGTGGAAGACTTCAAGGTAATATCTAATTGTTTGTTCTTATTATATTTTAAAAATTACAGGGTGGATTTTTAATATTCTGCTTTGTATCTGCATGTTGGTATTCCCACCATGAGCAGGTAGGGGATTGGGTTAGAGTTAAAGCTTCAGTGCCCTCACCCAAATACGGATGGGAGGATATTACAAGGAACAGTGTTGGGATAATTCATAGCTTGGAGGAAGATGGTGATATGGGTGTCGCCTTCTGCTTCAGGAGCAAGCCTTTTTCTTGTTCTGTCACGGATGTGGAGAAGGTTCCCCCTTTTGAATTAGGGCAAGAGATTCATGTGATGTCATCTGTTACTCAGCCACGACTTGGATGGTCAAATGAAAGTCCAGCAACTGTTGGAAAAATAGTTAGAATTGACATGGATGGAGCTTTGAATGTAAGAATTCTCATATCACGCATACATGCAATATCTTGCATGAGTAGTTCCCTTGCACTCCTCTTCATTTCAATTGTTATGATATCAGATTCATTGCATATAATTACATATAGCATATCAGATTGATGTACAAATTAATATGCTGGCTGGGGACAATTTTAAATAAGCGAGCTGTTACTGTTGTTGAATATTCATTTGCTTCGGGCCCATTTGACAAATGTAGTTTTTCTTAGAAAAATTAAAGAGAGAGGAGGAGAGGGATATGAGAGAGTTAAGGGATTTAGTTTTATGATTTATCGATTTTCTCATGTCTTCCTTGCCGGTCTCTGCTCTTTCTGTCCTTAATAAAGAAACAGAAAACAAGAAATAAATGACAAATATGCTAGGTCAGCACTTTATTTTTCAGCTCGTTATTTTCTGCTGGTGCATGACAACTTCTGCAACTATATAAGCTTAGTTCTTGTGTGTGTGCACATGTGCACACAATCTAACAACGTCAACAGGACGTTTGTCCTCGTTAAATATCACTGTACATGAAAAGAGGTTTTGGTTCTTTGATGTAGGTAAGAGTGCCTGGCCGGCAGAGCTTGTGGAAAGTTTCTCCTGGAGATGCGGAACGACTCTCTGGATTTGAAGTTGGTGACTGGGTACGTTCTAAACCAAGCCTGGGAACTCGACCAAGTTATGATTGGAATAGCATTGGAAAGGAAAGTTTAGCTGTTGTGCATAGTGTACAAGATACTGGTTATCTGGAGTTAGCTTGTTGTTTTCGTAAAGGCAGGTGGATAACTCATTACACAGATGTTGAAAAGGTTTCATGCTTAAAAATTGGGCAGTATGTTCGGTTCCGGACTGGACTAGTTGAACCAAGATGGGGCTGGAGAGGGGCTCAACCTGATTCTCGAGGCATCATAACTAGCGTTCATGCTGATGGGGAAGTCAGAGTGGCTTTCTCTGGTTTGCCAGGGTTGTGGAGAGGAGATCCTGCGGATCTTGAAATAGAGCATATTTTTGAAGTTGGAGAGTGGGTGAAATTAAAAGATCATGCAAGTATTTGGAAATCCATTGGGCCAGGCAGTGTTGGATTGGTGCAAGGATTGGGATATGACGGCGATAAATGGGATGGAACCACTTTTGTTGGATTTTGCGGGGAGCAAGAAAAATGGGTTGGGCCTACCACTGATCTTGGTAGGGTGAACAGGCTCATGGTTGGCCAGAAGGTTAGGGTTAAACTGTCTGTCAAGCAGCCTAGATTTGGGTGGTCAGGCCACAGCCATGCAAGTCTTGGAACTATATCCACAATTGATGCTGATGGAAAGCTGAGAATATACACCCCGGCTGGTTCAAAAGCTTGGATGCTGGATCCATCAGAAGTGGAGCTTGTGGAGGAAGAGGAGCTTCACATTGGAGACTGGGTTAGGGTTAAAGCATCAGTTTCAACTCCAACCCACCAGTGGGGAGAGGTGAGTCGTTCGAGCGTTGGGGTGGTACACCGCATGGAAAATGAGGAGCTCTGGGTGGCATTTTGCTTCACAGAGAGGTTGTGGCTTTGCAAGGCATTGGAAATGGAACGCATTAGGCGGTTTAAAGTTGGGGACAAAGTGAGGATTAGAGAAGGTCTGGTGACCCCAAGGTGGGGCTGGGGAATGGAGACTCACGCAAGCAAAGGACAGGTAGTGGGGGTGGATGCAAATGGGAAGTTAAGAATTAAGTTCCGGTGGAGAGAAGGAAGGCCATGGATTGGAGATCCTGCTGATGTTGCTCTTGATGAAAGCACATAACACAACTCATCCAACTTATGTTCTTCTCAATTGGCTCCTCCACTTTCAGGGGTCTGTTGGCTTGTGCAGATAAGTGCGAATGCCATTGTAACCGCACCATGCGATCAGATCTGCTCGGAAACTATAACTTTGTTGTAATGGGCTCTGAAGGGACGATTTATTTGTTGTTAATACAGAAGAGTACAAGAGATGGATAGATAGGAAACGGGGGGAAATGGTCTTGCCTTACTGTTAATTATAGGAGACACAACGGAGGCAAAGACAGAGGTAGAGGTGGCAGTATGCCATTTACGTTTCATAGGTGTTGTGCAGTTGACAAGCTTTTGAGGTATATATATAAGGTTATTTATATTGATGTACAAATTGAACCCTTAATCTTGTAGTTAATACATTATTTTAGTCCTTTTTGAAACCCTTTTTGGCTTGGCATTTTATTTTTGGGTTTTTCGCGGTTTTGCTTTCTGAACTATTTGCATATTGTAAATTTAGTCCCTTAACAATATTTTGGTAAATTTAGGACACAAACTTTTTAAAATCCATTTAAATTTCCGTCCAATTAAGGGTAAATTTGTAATTTACAAAAAAGAGAATAAAAACACCCCTTACCTAAAATTAAAAAAAATTGACATTTAAAATTTAAAGAAAATAAATATATTTAAAATTAAAAAAATAGAAACTTCTGTGAGAAAACCAACTCAGCCTCTCCATCCCCTCCACCGTGCTTCCCTTTCCGTCTCCCCACTTCCATCTCCCCACCCTTCACCTTTGATTTCTTTGTCCCCACCCTCCTCTCTCTCTCTCTCTCTTGCAACTCCCATTGACCACAGAACCGCCAATTCACCCCCTTCACAGAATCAACCTCACATACCCACAATTCCTCGACACAACCCCGAGTCCACCCTTCCCCCTCCCTCCCTCACTCCCTCTCTTTCTTTCTCTCACCCTCTGTTTTTATCTTTACCCAGAAAACTCCCAAGTCCAATGCCACCATACAACTCCTATCCCCACTGGAGATCCATTCTCCAGCCACTGCCCAAATTCCAGCCCTACCCCAAAACAATGGGTACTTGGAGGCCATACTGGACAGTGGACAGTGGGTACTAGGAGACCATATTGGACAGTGGGGCTTTCGCCATTGAAGAGTAGAAGCCAGTGCCTAAGAATATGATAGACATGGAATTTTGAAGTGTTTTCTGTTTTTCAATTTTTTGAATGAGGCTTGATGATTTTTTAGAGGATTTAGTGAACATGAATTGTTTGATTTTTCAAAGAAATGGCTCAATGCAATGGCCTCGCCGAGACCTACCACCACTACATCCACCCCCTATCCCAGCCACGACCCTCTCTCTTTGATCCACCCCTCCTCGAAAGAACAGTCCATTTCATGGGTGCGTTGAGAAGATGGAGTTTGCAGGGGTAGGTGTGCGGAGGCGCATGAATTTAGATGGGTGGTGTGTAACATCCCGGCCCAAATTAAGTATTAATTAATTATAAATTATGGAATTACAATTTTTTCCTTAGGTAAGGGTATTTTGGCCATTTTTAATTTGGGGAAGGATTTGGAGAATTGAGTGGCACCATTGGGTAAAGCTCGTCGATACGAGTCCGTAGACAGGCGGCAAGCTCAATTCCGAGTTTTAACGAGCGAGAAAATGTCTGAAAACAAAAAAGGCATTTGCACATTTTAAAAATTGTTCAAAACAAGTAAAAACCCGGTTTGCCCCTCACTCACTCACTCACTCACTCACTCACTCACTCTCTCTCTCTCTCTCTCTCTCTCTCTCTCTCTCTCTCTCCTCCAGTTCTCTCTCTCCCTCGCGACAAACTCAAAACAGGCCACTGTGATCTCCCCCCCTCCGGCTATGATAGTACGCGGGACTGGTCGGAAAAGGAAGGCCTCCAACCGGCGATCATATCCCACCACTTTTCCCGACGACAAATTCAGTCGATTGAGATATGCTTCTTCATCCTTTTTTCAAGCTCTACTATATGTATAAGTGGTTTGGGTCAATTTGGAGTGTTGAGAGTTCGATCTAAAACCTAGGTCCGACTGTGGAGGTGTTTTCTAGCAAGCTTTGGCCACTTTTTAGCTTGGGTCCAAGACCAAAACTTGCTCCCATAGTTGTGATGGTTCTAATGGTATAGATATTGGCTGGCGATTTGGAGTTTTTCAGTTCGCCATAATTTCTCTTGACACCCACCACTGCTGGTGGTGGGTGGCGGCGTGTGAGCCACTTTGTGGCGTCTTAGTGAGTTCCAAAATACTCCACATGTCGTCCTGAGCATGACGGTATGCTCGGATTAGAAATGGGATACCGTTTGACTATTGAATGAATATTTCGCCTATTGGGCGATATTCGGGTTCGATAGGTTCGGATAGTCTGATTGGTCACATTTTCAATTATGTCAGTCCCCGTACCTCCAGGATCGTGTAGGAACTCGTGGATCGAGAATCGGAGTCTCGAATACTTCGAATTAGTGATTTTAGGGTTAGGTAAACCGGTTACCGTCCGATTGGGTGATCGATGTAGATCCGACCGCTCAATCGAGACAAAACCTCAAGGACTGGGTTAGTGGACTTTGTTGGCCCTATAGGAACTTTCGGATCGGTAATTTGAGGTGATGGGCCCCATTGGCCTAATTGACTAAATTCTGCGATCCAGGCCAATCATACCGTCGAATCACGATGAAACACTTAGGATGAGTTTAACTTATTTTCATGGGCTAATAGGAACGGGTGTATACTAAATTTGAGGTCGTGGGCCCTATGAGTTCAGTTGACCTAGATAGTGGGTAATGTCGGCTCTGTTGAGACCGAAAAGTAAGTTTTAATGGTGAATGAACTTTTATTCTAAAAATGACTAGTCTGATAAGTGTGAACTGTTTCACGATTGATAAAGAGGGTATTGCCTATACATGCATTGAGATTAGTCTGTAGGTATTAGGCCAGGATTTTACCTAGCCACCTGCCCGATTTGTCTACACAAGTGGTTGGCCAGTTTTCTCCTCCTCGGTTGCCTCTAATGATTTGCATGTACCTGTATTGAGATTACTTTGTAGGGGTCCGGCCAGGATATTGATTGCCACCCTGCTCATGTTATCTGCACAGGGTTGGCCAGGATCCCTAGCCACCTACACGATTTATCTACATAGATGGTTAGTCAGTTTCCCTCATCCCCCGGTTGCCTTCGGAAAATAAATTGGTTGCCTTCGGATGAATTTATATGTTCCATATACCACTTGGTGTGTGACAGCAGGATGTGCGCTATGCTTTGGTATATTCTCGTAAAAAAAAAAGCATGTTACTAAGTCATGAACCCACAACCGTTGGATGATTTAAAAATAAATCACACGGTGCAATTGACATATGCACTTAATACATATGAACATTGAAGAAAAATAAAATATAGAGACAACATTGTGGATGCTCTAACAACTTTCTAATGTTCCACAAACAACTTTTATAAACAATTTCACATCCTATGATTTTTCTCAATTTACTTCATATGGTTTTGGAAATATGCCTTGTCTGGTATTTGAATAACTTACATGATTTTGCTCTCTTTCTTACTTTACATTTTGAAATCTGATAAGAGCCGTAGATTTACAAAGAGATTAACGGCATTGGAGTGTGGTGCATCGTTCCACTTGCAGACCGTAGGATTGTCGTTGTTGCCTTGTCTTGTATTTTCCAAGCCAGAGTGTCCCTTAGCATAAAAACTTATATGAAACGGGATAGCACTGTTTTGCTATCTCTGACCAATCATGCTATGTCAAGTGAAAAAGTTATCATACGTGGCATAACCTGATTAGTTGAGAATAGCAAAACAGTGCAATATATTCCCGGTCCCTTAGACCATGTGGGTCCTACCCACTAACACAGTTTGAAGTTTCTTAGTCAGAAGAAGCTGAAGGATATGATGCTTTGCCTCCAACGAAAATTGTTAGAAGGATATGATGCTTTGCTTCAAATTTTTGAAAGGATATGATGTTTTACTTCCAATTGTTGAAAGTATATGATGCTTTACTTCCAATCTTCTTTCTTGAACTTCGAATATGAATCGATTTCTTTATAAATATTTCTATTTTTGTTATTATTTTTTCGAAGAAGAAAAAGAGACATCACTGCTTGCACACATTGGCAGATCTGTTAAGATGCAAAGAGGTGCAGTTGCACCTCCCCTCGCCGGAAAAATCATTTTAGGTGCTTCAAATTGCCCATTTACTCAGCCGGTGTACATATTACCTTATTTCCATTTTCAACATTTAAGTAAATATCTTTATCCTTTTACTTTAATTTATTTTTATATTACTCAATTTACTTAAATTTACCATGTAAATAAGGAAGTACTCTCCATTTGGATGCAAATAAAAATACTAGAAAATCAAATTCCCACCGAATCAAAATATGAAAAATCTGTTTTAGTGCAAAATACGATTTAGGCTAAAAATGATGGCTCATTAAGTCAATATATACTTCATACTAAAATCTTATAAAATCAAGTTTTCTTATTTGATGTGTAAGGAATAAAAGCCGCCAAAAATTATCATGAGAAAATGATTATTCCGAAAGACTATTTTTCATACTTAGTCAATATTTTTACATGGCTTAATATCACAAAACGTCCCTAAGGTTTACGAAACTATCAAATGACATCCTTACATAAAACAATTTTTCATGTATGATATGAATGCATGAAGGGACCTAAGGTCAATCTAGGTAAAAAACCTTATATGTTCAATCCACAAAAAGGTTTTAGCCTTTCCAAATTGCACATCCGCTAAAAAATTCCTGGGTCCGCTAGTACTTGCACATGTGAAAGCATCATTCATTATCCACATCGAAGGCCAACTTTGCATGTACCGATAGAAAGCTTTGAATAAAGTGAAAGAGATTTTTAAATAACTAATATTGCAGGCTAATTATTAGTTAATTATGATCGCTTAGGCTAAGAAACTCTTTCCTGCTTCATAGTCTTCTGTCTCACGCCACCACTAACAAAACGCTTTCATACTTCCTTAGGCCATCCCCAATGGGGCTCTAAAAGGGGCTCAACCACCTTGGGACTCATGGATATAGAGCCTAAGTGCAAAAAGGCATCCCCAATGGAATAATTTTTGGGCTCTATATGCTTGACCACCGAGCCTAATCCTAAATATATGGCCTTGGTTGAATGAACGGGGTTCTCAAACTCAAATGGGCCGTAGAAGGAAACTTGAATGAATTAATCACATACGCGGCCCACCAACACATAAATGAATAAAACAAACTTGATTTTTGTCTCTCCTCTTCTTCTTTCGTATTTTTTTTTCAAATGAAAGTGTTTTTTTTAATAGAAATAAATAGTTAGTTTTTTTCTTTACTCTAATCACTTTTTTTTATAAAAAAATCTTGTCCAAATTTTAATTTTTTTGGGGTTGAAATGTTCACAAAAAAGCCTAACATAACATAAACATACAATAAAACAAAATAAGTTCACAAAAAACAAAAATAGCATATAAATCAAATTATATCATAAATGGAGTCCCAAATATAGAGCCTCCCACTGTGGGAGAGATGTTTTTAGATCCCCAAAGATTCCATCGGAGCTCTAAATGAGGTCCTATCTACCATATTTAGAATGCCAACCATTGGGGATGGCCTTATAAACCTGTATTTCCCAGTTGTGCTAGCTTAGCTATTTGCAAACCTCAGAATATTACTTCGTCCAAATACCTTGCAAAGAAAAGAAGAGAAAATTGGCTGGAGCTTTGATCGGAGAGGCCCTTATTTCTGCTTTCATCGAGTTGATTTGTGACAGAATTGCTTCATGCGAGTTCATCGACTAATTTCGGCACAAGAAATTTAATGAACCACTCCTCATGAAACTGAAGACTACATTGTTGACCTTGAATGAAGTGCTCAATGATGCAGAGGAGAACCAAATTGACAAACCAGATGTGTTTTTAGACTATCGATATTTACATCTTATCTCATGAGAGCTATTGTTTTTTTTGGAAGGTTTTGAAGTTCACCGACAATTTCTCAGAAGATAATGACATTATTGCGTCCAACTTTGCATCTACAGGACGACCCCATCCTCATGTGAAGGAACAGAAAAGTTTTCAAAAGTTGTGCTCCAGAGAACAGCCTCCAAAAACTTTTCATATTTTCTTTATAAACGTGTATTTCCAAGTCGTGCTCTTTTTACGCGTGTATCAATGGATTTTTTATATATTATAATTTTTTAAATTAATATATATAAAGGTTATTGGATTAATCCAATAGCAAATATAATTAGTAGTTAAAACCAAAAAAGCATGTTACCGAGTCACGAATAGGGATGGCAACGGGCTGGGTATGGTCCGGTATGCCAATACCATCCCCGCCCCGACTCTCAACCCGCCCCCGTCCCCGCTCCCATCCCCGTTTAATAGGTTTCTGGGAATCCTCGCCCCGTACCCGTCGGGGGACCATTCCCCATACCCGCCCCGAATCCCCGACTTTTGCATAAACTCCATGTGCAAGAATTCAATCTGTCAATCCATATCAATTGAAACCATTTTTCACAAGATAAAATCACACAGAGAGCAAAAGATAAAAAAGCTTAACATAGGCCAAGCAAAAAAGCTCAATATATCAACTGAAATAATTTTTCACAAAATAAAATCAAACCCACCCACCGTTCATAACTACACACCCAAATAGTTGCAGAAATTAGAGAGAACTGCAGCTGCCAAGTTGAAGAAGAAGAAGAACCCAAAAAAAAAAAAAAAAAAAGAATCGAACAAAAAAAGAAGAAGAAGAAGAGAGGAGAATAATGGAAGATATATATATATGAGAGAGAGAGAGAGGGTGATGGACTGGGCAGCTGCCAGGTTGAAGAAGAAGAAGAAGAATCGACCAAAAAAGAAAGAAGAAAAAGAAGAAGAAGAGAGGAGAATAATGGAAGAAAATATATATGAGAGAATGTGTGGATGGCGGCTGCTCAAGAAAAGCTGAAGAGTCATCTATTTTTTAGGGGATTAGGTTTATGAGGTTGACCAAACAATAAAGGGTTGGTTATATATATATATTTTTGCTGGAATGGAAAGTATTAAATACTTTGATTGTTTCCCATTTACACAAGGAGTGATAGTGTGCTAGTGGTTGGCTTGTGGGGGTATTTGGGAGCTGGTCAAGGGTTCAAAACGTGAAGCTTCCATTTTCAAAATATTTTAAGTGTTTTAAGGATAGTTGTATAGAAATTTTTTTGTATAGAAAATTACATATCACCCCAATTTTTTTTATTTTAAAAAACTTTCTTCTTCTTTTTTCAACACCATATGGATATGGATACCTTGATTTTGAGAGTGATTTTGTTTCTTAGCCATCCAATTAGATATGGTATAGATAACTCCATCATATTGATATGGATTTGGATCTAATTGATGAGTAGTTCTAGTCAACCTCCTACATAAATTCACTTCGAGTGAATACTTATTTGTGTTGTGCATAACAATTGATGAGTAGTAGTTCTAATTGATCTAATTGACAAGTGGATTTGGATATAATTGATGAGTAGTTCTAGCAACATAACAATTCATCATAATAAGAAAATGAAAAACACAAGGCGGATCCTCTATAGATACATAAATACATATTTGTGTTGTGCATACTTATTATATACCTTTAGTATGGGCACATATATACTTCTTACGTACCTTGGATAGAACAAGCCCAAATATGTATTTTTGTTAATTCAAGTAAGAATATTAACTAATAATATATTAATATAAACTTAAAAATGAAATACATATATAAGTGTCTTAAGGATAGTTGTATAGAAATTTTTTTGTATAGAAAATTACATATCACCCCAATTTTTTTTATTTTAAAAAACTTTCTTCTTCTTTTTTCAACACCATATGGATATGGATACCTTGATTTTGAGAGTGATTTTGTTTCTTAGCCATCTAATTAGATATGGTATAGATAACTCCGTCATATTGATATGGATTTGGATCTAATTGATGAGTAGTTCTAGTCAACCTCCTACATAAATTCACTTTGAGTGAATACTTATTTGTGTTGTGCATAACAATTGATGAGTAGTAGTTCTAATTGATCTAATTGACAAGTGGATTTGGATATAATTGATGAGTAGTTCTAGCAACATAACAATTCATCATAATAAGAAAACGAAAAATACAAGGTGGATCCTCTATAGATACATAAATACATATTTGTGTTGTGCATACGTATTATATACCTTTAGTATGGGCACATATATACTTCTTATATACCTTGGATATAACAAGCCCAAATATGTATTTTGTTAATTCAAGTAAGAATATTAACTAATAATATATTAATATAAACTTAAAAATGAAATACATATATAAGCTTTAAATAGAGGTGAGAAAGGGATGGGTAGTGTTAAATATATTAATTGCTTCTTTAAATGTTTTAAGTATTATACTATATATTTATTAATTTAAAATTAAATATATACATATCAGTCGGGTTCGACGGGAGCCATCCACTACATACCCGCCAACCCGTCGATTTTTTTCGGTCTCCGCACTCCGCACTCCGATTTGGCCCGAAAATTCCCGTTAGGGCGCCGACCCGACGGGACCCGACCCGACGGGGATTTTTGCCATCCTACTCACGAACCCACTGCCGTTGTATTCCTTGTACCTGATGCCGTGTGGGTCCCACCCACCGACACAATTTGAAGTTTCTCAGTCAGAACAGAAAAAGCTATTAAAAGTTGACGGAAATTAGGAACCAACAAGTAGTGCTTTCCTTTCGAGGCCAACTTTGCACGTACAGATTGGGGGTGACGAGGACGACCCCATCCCCATGTGAGGCCACAGAAAAGTTTGAAAAGTATGTCCCCCCAGAGAATAGTCCTTGAAAGTGAAAGAGATTTTTAAAAAACTTATCAATATTAATAGGCTAATTATAAGTTAATTATGATCACTTACGGAATATTACTTCATCCAAATCTCTTGCAAAGAAAAGAAGAGAAAAATGGCTGGAGCTTTGATCGGAGAGGCCCTTATTTCTGCTTCCATCGATGTGATTTGTAACAGAATTGCTTCACCCGAGTTCATCGACTTATTTCGGCACAAGAAACTGGATCAACCTCTTCTCATGAAACTGAAGAGGACGCTGTTGATCTTGGACGCAGTGCTCGATGATGCAGAGGAGAAGCAAATTGAGAAACCAGCTGTGAGAGAGTGGCTTGACGACCTCAAACACGCTGTCTTTGATGCGGAGGACTTGCTGGATGAGATCAACTATGAAGCTTTGCGACGCAAGCTGGTAGGTGATGCTCAAACCGACAATTTCACAAGTAAGGTGGGTAACTTCCTCCCTACTTCTCGTAATAAATTTTATCGAAGGATGAATGCTAAGATACAAGAGTTGTTAAAAAGATTAGAAGATTTTGTACAACAGAAAGGTGCTCTTGGTCTGAGTAAAGATGTTGGGAGGAAGGTTTCACAAAGAACTCCGACAACTTACTTGATTCATGAACATTGTGTATATGGGAGAGATGAATTCAAAAAAAATTCGAAATTGGTGGCAGGGGAAGTGACGAAATCTTGGAGACGTTGCTCAAGCAACAGCTGCTCCCTACCAATATTCAACGCCTCCAGATAAGTGGACTTAAAAACATCACTTCTCTTGTTATTCTGAGTATCTATAATTGTTGTGCCCTGGAGAAAACGTATAAGAAGAAGATTGGGCCAACATATCTCACATTCCATGCATCAAGATAAATGAGTCATCATATGATATGAAGTCATCCAATGCTTCACTCTCAACTCCCAAATCAAACTCAGGTATGTACTTCAAATAACTGCCTTAACTGGTTTTCTTCCAATTGAATCCAAAAACCAAAATACATATTCTTTTTCTGATCAAAAACCCAAATACATATTGGGTTGCCCAAATCCAGAGTCCAAATAAACCGAGAATAAGCAAGTCTTTAACTGTTGCAGTTGTCAAAAAAGTCAGAGTTTTTTCAATTACATTTGGCACTGCTGTTTACTGGTCTCTTGTTATTTTCCGATTAAAATCATTTTCCTGAAAAAAACAATTTGTGCTCAACGAAAAATCTCAATCTGATTTCTATTATTATTTTGCTCAATAAAAATAGTATTGATGCCTATAGATAACCTGTGAACTTAAGTTGTTTGATCAACTTATCTATCTCCTTTTCTCTGTTTTTAGATTTCGTTCATGTTGTGATAGGAGTGCTGCTGTTTTTTAAATTTCATTCATGTAATGTTAGGATGTTTAATCTCTGGTTTGCAGTTTTAGTTGAGTGGTCTCTGCTTATCCAGTAGATAACTTGTGCCCTGCTGTTTTGTAATGTTTTCTTCTTTTCTTTCCCTAATGAAAGCATGTTCCTAATGAAAAAAATAAGAAAAAGAAAAAACAAAACAAAACAGTTTTCATCAATGCTTATTGGTTATTTTCAACTGCAAGCCTACTTTTGACAGAGGTGGCATGGCACAAACTTGCATCCGTACTTCCTTCCCCATTGGCATAGGTGGCTTTCTCATCTTCTTCATTCTGTTACCCGCTTGAAGCTTGTGTAGATATGTTTTTCTCTTTTAGTTCTGGTCACAAAAATCGGTTCACAAATGGAAAGTCACGATTAGATCTATTAGCAGAAGATCTGGAGGTGTACATTCTAATATTTCTTTTCCTTCCATTCTTTTGCCTCCCTCACCATCATAACTTTTGAATGACAGAGAGGTTGGGTGGGGAAGGGGGAGGCAACAAGAGAAATTTGAAATCTCTCACAATTCTAAATAGTAGACATATTTCCTGGTGCCAAATTTATTTTATTCCAACATCTAGGAATTGGATATGTTTTGCTCTCGTAGTTCTGAAAACTTTACAATTGGTGGCAGGAGAAGTGACAATATCTTGGAGATGTTGCTCAAGCACCAGCTGCTCCCTACCACTCTTCACACTCTCCGCATCAACGAAATTACAAGTCTGAAATCTTTGGATAGAAAGGGACACCTCACTTCTCTTCAACACCTACGAATCAAAAGCTGTCCTTGTCTCAAATTTCTGCAACTTCAACACCTCACTGCTCTTTAAAGGTTATATATTAGTTGGTGGCAGTCTCCAATTCTTGCCAAAAGAGGATTTGCTGCCATCTCTTTCTTTACTGCAGATCTACAAATGTTCTGGCCTGTAGAAAAGGTATGAGAATAAGATGGGAAAAGATTGGGCTAACATATCTCAAATTCCTTGCATCCAGATAAATGATCAATTTTTTTTTGAAATTCCAGAACTCTACTTTGTCAACTTTGTTGGCTCAGCTTCCAAACTGGGGCCCACCGCCATCTGTCTCGCTTTCTCTCACATTCCTTGCATCCAATGTTTCACTCTCAACTCTTAAATCAAACTCAGGTATGTACTTCAAATAACTGGTTTAACTGATTTTCTTCTAATTGAATCCAAAAACTAAAATACATTTTCTCTCAGTTGAAAAAACCCAAATACATATTGGAATGCTCAAATTCAGTTTCCAATTAAACTGAGTTACATATTTGTTACTATTTTTATGTCCCCAAGTTCATTGTATTGTCTTCTTACATATCAGAGAATAACCAAGTCTTTATGGAAAGGGGTCTGACATCAATTTTGCACCCAATCAACTTTTACAGTGCCAAAAAAATCATAGCATTTATCACTCAAAATAATTAGGGTTTAAACTGATATGTTTATTCTTCTCTCAATGAGGAATATATATATTACATACAGAGTGGGTACAAATAGGAAATATGTACAAAATCTCCTAATTCTACTCAAATTAGATAATTACAATAAAATATAAATTCTATTCCTAATAGGATCAAATTCTATTCCTAATAGGAACGTTGACTCACGCCAACACTCCCCCTTAAGTTGGTGCATAGATATCGGTAATGCCCAACTTGTCAAGTGAGTCTTCAAATCGGCGCTTTAACACGGCATGGGTCAACATATCTGCAAGCTGCTCTGAAGAAGGCACAAAAGGTATAGAAATTAACTTATGCTCCAGCTTCTCCTTAATGAAATGCCGATCAACTTCTACATGCTTAGTTCGATCATGTTGCACCGGATTGTTAGCAATTTCAAATGCTGACTGATTATCACAGTAGAGCTTTGTAGTAGCATCCGGTCTAAACCCAATTTCAGCAAGTAACCACCTCAACCACAATATTTCACAAACCCCTTGGGCAATCCCTCTGTACTCAAACTCTGCATAGGACCGAGACAAAACGTTTTGCTTCTTGCTATGCCATGTAACTAGGTTACCACCAACAAAGGTGAAGTAAGCTGATGTAGAACGTTTATATGTAATATTCCCTGCATAATCTGAGTCAGTTTAACCTTCTAAATCCAAGTGGCCATTTTTCTTAAATAATAAACCTCTCCAGGAGCTGACTTTAAGTAACTCAGAATATGCATCACAGCAGCCATATGGTCCTCACTAGGTGAATGCATAAATTGGCTAGCAACGCTTACCGCATATGCAATATTAGGGCGTGTCAATGATAAATAAATCAATCTTCCAACTAACCTTTGGTATCTTTCTTTGTTAGTTGGATAAACACCAAGTTTATGATTCTCAACAATAGGTGTATCAGTTGGTTTACAGTCAAGCATTCCAGTATCTGCTAGCAGGTCCATGACATACTTCCTTTGTGAAAGAAATAAGCCATGTTTAGATCGAGTAACTTCCACTCCTAGAAAATATTTTAGACTGCCCAAATCTTTCATCTCAAATTCAGATGCTAAACGCTTCTGCAGTTTCTCGATTTCTACAGTATCATCACCAGTCACAATCATATCATCAACATAAATAATCAACAAAGTCACCTTACCAGCCTTATGTTTAATGAATAGAGTATGATCAGTATTGGCCTGTTGGTAACCAAACTTCTTCATAGCTGTAGTAAATCTGTCAAACCATGCCCGAGGAGATTGCTTTAACTCGTACAACGCCTTTTTTAATTTGCACACATTCCTCGTGCCACCAGTAACGCTATACCCTGGTGGATGACTCATGTACACTTCTTCTTCTAGTTCACCATGTAAGAATGCATTTTTACATCAAATTGCCTTAGGGTCCAATCCAAGTTTACTGCTAAGGACAACAAAACTCTAACAGTATTCATCTTAGCCACAGGTGCAAAAGTATCATGATAATCAACTCCATATGTCTGAGTGAACCTTTTAGCTACTAATCTTGCCTTGTACCTCTCCATAGTACCATCTGCATTATATTTAACTGTAAACACCCATCTGCATCCTACATGCTTCATTCCCTTTGGTAGATCAACAATGTCCCATGCATTATTTTTCTGCAGCGCCTCCATTTCAATATTCATGGCTTCAGCCTACTTTGGATCATTAAATGCCTCCTCAACACGGGTTGGAATTTTAATACTATCCATTCTGGTCACAAAAGCTTTGCACTCAGGAGATA
This sequence comes from Prunus padus, assembly GCA_024362665.1. Classification (NCBI taxonomy): domain Eukaryota; kingdom Viridiplantae; phylum Streptophyta; class Magnoliopsida; order Rosales; family Rosaceae; genus Prunus; species Prunus padus. The sequence continues at coordinate 27,804,358 of JANFAM010000017.1, forward strand.
ACCTGTGATCAGACACATAATGGGCAATAGCATATCTTGCTTTGCCTTCTGGTGAGTAACGATCAGGAGGAACCCCATGGTTCCTTCTAGGAGGTAAAACATAAGAATTATCAGCAGTATGAATAGAAGCACTTACCTCAGGAACATCCAGGGGAGCTTGATCGGGTAGTATTAGAGAAGCTTCATGGGGGGCATAAGTTAAAATAGTAGGTTCAGCTGGTGTAGCAGTTCACTGGTGTAGCATGTTCGGCTAGTGTAGCAGTTCAGTTCAACGAGTTCGGTCGGTTCTTCCCTTTGTATCAAACTATCCAATACTACTCCCTCTTGTAAATCTAGCCAGTTATGTCCTTCACAACTAGTCTCCCCCTGAAGGACATGCTCGGGTGTATCAAAGAAAAACATTTCATCCTCAGTAAATGTAACATCCATAGAGACATATAGACGTCGGGTTGCAGGATGATAGCATCGGTAGCCTTTCTGATGAGGAGAAAAACCCAAAAACACACAGCGGAGAGCACAGGGGTCCAGCTTACTCCTCTGATTTTGATGGAGGTGAACATATGCGACACAACCAAACACCTTTGGAGACAGAGTCAGCATAGAAGAGGCAGAGATATGATGGGTCAAGATTTCGCATAGGTGTTTGGAAATCCAAAACTCGTGAAGGTAGGCGATTCAAGAGATAAACTACATAGGTAACGATTCCATCCGTAACCGCTTTGGAACCGACGCACTAAGCAAGAGAGCACGGGCAGCAACAAAGATCTGCCCATTTTTACGTTTAGCAACCCCATTCTGTTGTGGTGTTTGAGGGCAAGTAGTCTCATGGAGTACACCCTTAGTGTGGAAAAAATGGGATAACGCCGAATTAACAAATTCTCCACCATTATTAGATCGAAAAACCTTGATAGGGAGCATAAATTGAGTCCGAATCATCTGATAGAAACGCTGAAAAATTTTGACCACATCACTTTTATTTTCATCCCATATAACCACATCATACGAGTGCAATCATTCATAAATAACACAAACCAACGAACTCCCAAGGCTGTAGAAACAGGGTAAGGTCCTCAAACATCAGAATAAACTAAATCAAATGGCATAAGCCATTTATTACAACTTGGAGGGTAGGATACCCGATGACTCTTAGCTAAAATACAAGTTTGACATTGGAAAGCAAACTCGTTTACACCACTAAATAATGCTGGAAACAAATGCCATAAATATCCAAAGGAAGCATGACCAAATCGGCAATGTAGCAACCAAATCCGGCGATGCTGAGAAGTTTCGGCATTACCAGCACGAAGAACCCAACTAGTTGCCACATCATCCACATAATAAAGCCCCCATTTTTAGTATCACGACCAAAGATCTCCCGAATATGGATATCTTGTATTAAGACAAAAGATGGATACATCAGTACAATGCAGTTTAACTCTCAGTAACTTGCGGCATAGATAATAAATTACTAGACAAAGATGGAACCAGTAACACTTTGTCCAATGGTAAAGTAGGTGTCAAGAGTATAGAACCAGCTCCCGTGATAGGAGCAGCAACATTATTAGCAGTCAGAACATGATCACGATGATGCGGAAGAGTAGTAGATAATAAAGCAGAATTATACGTCATATGGTCAGTAGCTCCTGAATCAATAATCAAACCTGTATCGCGTGTGTCATGGGCATGGAAAGCCTTGCCAAAGTTACCTAGAGGTGGAGGTGGTGGAGTGTTTGAGACCGCGGTCAAGGTCGAAGGAGGCATAGCAGTAAGGTGGCCGTGCCCAGTGGTGGTGTCAGCCATAGAAGTGGGGGCAACAGCCACATGAGCTTTCTTTGTTCGCTTGTTCCTTTTAAACGCCTCCGCTCCTTCTCCCGATCACCGTACCCCATGCAATGCCCAACATGTGCCAATAGTATGTCTCTTTTCACCACAGTGATCACACTTCAGTTTGTCTTTTTCTGCAGAAGTCAGGTGATGAGGCGGAACAATAAAAGAGCTAGACCCTGTATGCCGAGAAACCAAAGCAGTGTTTTTGGATGCAAACACAACAGCAGGTTCCCCAATCTTGGTGCTAGATCCAAGCATAGTAATATGGCGTTGTGCCTCTCGACGGACCATAAAAATACATTTTCGATACTTGAAACTTTATCACTCCGTAGAATATCACTGCGGACCTTGTCGTGAGTATCGTCAAGGCCAGCCAAAAAATCATACACACGATCAGCCATAACAGCAGCCTGAAAAGTCTTCATATCATCAGCACACTTCATTTGAAAATGACGTCTCTTGTCCAATTCAAGCCAGATTGCCTTAAGTTCGGCAAAATAAGTAGAGACATGACGACCCTCTTGCTTGAGACGGGTAGCCTGGCACCGCAGTTCATAAAGTTGGGATATGTCAGAGCCATCATAAAACATCTGATTAACAGCATCCCAAATTTCCTTAGCAGGAAAGTGACTTAAAACAAAACAACTCAAAACTGAAAAGAAAACAAACTAAAACAAAACAAGAAATTAAGTGAAGCGAAAATGATTTGTTACCCCTTCCCAAACTTAAAAGTAAACATTGTCCTCAATGTTGAAAATTCAGGCATCAACAATGTTATAACAAGAAATGAAAGGGATTAAAGCAATTAAATAAAGAACAAACAAGAATTAAAACTACAACAAGGTTGTAAAAATAAAAATACAAAACAAAACAAAAACCAAACAAAATAGTTAGCCCTAACAAACAATCCTATGCAAGTTGGAACCCACAAAACTTTGAAACCCAAAGCCCACAATTTTGAAACCCACACCATCGTAAAACCCAACCCACAATGAATTCCGAAGCCCACACATTTTATTTATTTAAATTGATTTTTTTTTTGAAAAGACGAAAAGTGAATTGGATTTTGAAACGGGGGTCCATATGTCATCTCGGGTAACAAAGCAGGAGAGACGTGTCGACATAGAGGCGTCGCAAATCCTCAAGCGGAAATTACGGGTGCCATGGAAAGGCGCGAAGACTTTGTTGAACGCGTTGGTTCAGACAGGTCACGTTGCGAGGAACTTTTTGGGGACGGGGGAAAAGCCAAAAGGTTGTGGAGCGCGGGAAAAATCAGAAATACGTAGAAAAGTATAGTGGCTAGGGTTCATCTATAAAAGGAAGCAAAAGGAGAGAAAAAGAAATTACAACCACGCAAAGAGAGAAAAGAAAGAAGGAAAGAGAGAAGAGAGAAAGAAAAGAGAGAAGAAAACAGAAGAACAAAGAGAAACAGAAATCAAATGGCGTATTCTTTCCCATTTTCGCTCGATCTCAACCTTGCTCAACTAATCCAGACGTCGGGTCAAGGAGCAGCAATAGTGTGGATGCCCTACTTTGGTTCCGCATGAGGGCCCGTGACACTAGACGACACGATAATCTTGGACAACGAAGTCGCCCTTAGAGTCGCAAGGAGTTTAGTGACTCCTAGAGATGCACGAGTGCTCGGGGCAAAGTGTGACAATCGAATCGTGAGTGATGCCATGGCGCTGAGCGTGCAAAGCACGACAACTATCGTAAATGTGGGTCATCGCCTAATTGCGAAATCCCGTGAGTTGGAGCTAGTAAGGGCTCAGTTGGCGGCTGCGCATAATTTGGTTGAGGATTGTCAAGGCATTATAAATAAATTGAAAAAGGAGAGGACAAAGACGGCTGAGGTGAATCGACATCATCTAGAAGGATTGAAGGCAAAGAATCAACAGTTATCAAAGATGGTAGATTTATACAATCAAGACATGCGCACGAAGCTAGAGTCTATTGGGCGACCGGGTAAGCGCAAGCAACCAGATCACGAGACAAGTGCTTAAGCTAAGAGTGCAGTTATAAGTGCGATCTTTCGAAGTTCAAGTGATGAGCCCCAAGAGGCTGTGCATGAAGACCCAAAAGAGGACGTCTAGAGGGCCAAACTAAAGGCTCCTATGGTGGAGGTGTAGAGTGCCGCGAAGGAATGAGTTCTGTAGGTTTGTAATGGGTGGTGTGTGGGGATGTGGGTTTGTTGGATTTTCTTTTGCCGTTTCTTCTTCTCCCTTTTTTTGTTTTTTTGTTTGTTTTTTGTTTTTGTTTTTTGTTTTAATGTCGTTAGCTAACAAAAAGAAATGAAAGCACCACTCGGTTGTTTTATTCATAATCTTAAACACCCTTCCCAAACTTAAACAAAAGAATGACGACAAATGGAAAAGATAACAGAAAACACAATGCATTTGAAAACAGAGAGGGTAAAAGTAAAATGAAAGTGTAGAGAGACTCCCCTTGAAAAGGATATGATAGCAAAATGTCCAGGAAGCGAAGGAATCCGAGAAAGAAAAATGAGAAAGGCGGGACAACACTCTGTAGACCCGGAGTGGTGTCAGCTCCTTCATTAACGGAAGTCTATTTAAACCACATCTCGGCTAAGCTGAGGAGCACCCTTCATTTCTTCCTGAAAACTCAAAGACAAGTATCAAATAATCTTGAAAAACAATTGCAGCCTCATCCACTCCCCTTGATGATCTCATTTTAGATTTATCCATTACTCTGCACTCTTCTATGTGTGCATTATCAAGTTTATATTTGTAATCACTTGCTATGAAATGAAAAAGCATTTAGGGCAAGGTTCAGAGTGTAAAATCATAAGACAAACCACTTCCCAAACTTAATAAGAACATTCAACATAATTTGGGAATAAAATCACACTAAATTTGAAAATGCAAAGTTGTACAAAAATTAAATGTTGGCAAAAACAAAATCAAACAACTCTCAAAATAAAACCACACCAAAAACAAGATCAAATGGGAATGACATTCTCAAGGTCTACTCCTCATCATCGGCATCATCATCCTCATCATCATTGTTCTCCCCTGGAGCACTCTCTAGCTGTCTTGGTATCTGGAGGTGAGTCCAAATGGCGTCAATAGATGTGCTCATCCTCTGCATCTGTTGGTACTACAGCATTTGCATGTCCCAAAGAGCTTGGAGGCTGGGGTCCCAAGAAGAGGTGTCAACATTAGGAGCTGGAGGAAATGGCTCAGAGGATGGTGGCATAACCGGCGGTGGAGGAGCATCGCGCCTCTGAGAGATACTCTTGGATACCGAGGTGTCCGAGATAAGATCATAGGTTTAGAAATTATATCACTAGAATGGGCCCGAACACCAAAATGCTCACAAATCATGCTTACAAGGCAAGGAAAATAGATGATGTTTTTTTTTCGTGCACAAGTCGTTAAGCGATGAAAAATGATGTCCTTTATAGGTAGGGAAAAAGTACCCTCATGCAAAATTTTCATGATCTTGACCCCTAAAGTGGTAATTTCCGACCGTTGGCCGGATTGGTAGATGTTGTGGCGCACAAAACTCGACAAGATGGCAAAGTAGGTTGTCAACTTACCCTGAATGAGGGTGGTCTTTTTGCGTTGAGACGCAAAGTCAGTAAAGTTTGCATAGAAAAGCCCTACAACTGCGTCTTGCAAATTGAAATCACTAACCACATATTGGTTCCAATCATGAGTATCCCCCTCAGGCAAATTTAGAATATCACAAATGAGGGAAGGGGAGAGCACAACATTTTTCCCCCGAACATTAATGGGTGCACTCTGATTTTCAAAAGTCTCCACTCTAAGGAAAGCAGCATAGAATTCTCTCACAATAACTTCATTGTATTTTCTATAGATAGAGGCTAAAGGCAAGAGTTGTCGGTCCCTAAGGAGGTGCTGGACTAGAATATGTCCGGTTGACTGAATGGACGGACTGAGGTCTAGGTTACGCTTAGTAACCACAGATGCAGTTAAAATAGACTCTTTCAATTGAGGTGCACTTCGTGAGGAAGATGCACCCTTACTTGAAACCTTTTTAGCCCTAGACATCTAATGAACAATACACAAATCGAAAATAAAAAACAACCACAAATCCCAAACATTCAGAATGCAACCATACAATCACAATGCCAATGCAACCAAACATTGAGAATGCCAAATATAATTCACAACCACATTGATCAAATTAAAAGATATAGAGTGAGAAAACATACCCAAATGAGCAAACCCACACCACAAAGAGAATCAACAATCCAAGCCCAAAAGAAATGAAAAGATAAACACAATGCACAAATTAGTTACAAAAACAAATAGAGGAAAGAATTAGAGCAACAAAATCAAAGAGAAACAAGCAAGAAATTCAAAATTACCTTGGTTGGAATTGGAACCCTAACCCAAAAATTTCTAGAGATTGATCTCACACTTGAAATCACAAGGAATAGATGCCAAAAATGGATTCTACTCGAAAAATCTAGTGGGAAAAGGATGATTTAGGTGAGGATTAGGGTGGGTTCTGAGAGATTGAGATGGTGGGAGAAGAGAAAAATCGAAGGGGGAGAGAGAGAGAGAGTGTTGCAGAGAAGAAGAAATGAGGAGAGAGAAGAGAGAAAAGAAGAGAAAAAGGAAATGAAAATCGGGCCCAGCGCGACAAGCGACCGGTCGCAAGTGACACGCAACCGGTCGTTTTGAAACAGATTCGAAAACTATTTTTTTCTGATATGCGACCGGTCGCAAGTGACGCGACCGGTCGTTTTGAAGTCGGTTCATACTTGCATTTTTCTGAGATGCGACCGGTCGCAAGTGACACACGACCGGTCGTTTTTGAAGCAGGTTCAAACTTGGTTTGTGTAATTAGTGCGCGTCCGGTCGCAGGTTTTTTATTATTATTTTATTTATTTTATTTTTTATATTTATTTATTTTTATTTTATTCACTTACCTTTCTAAACTTAGTTGTGCACCACAGTAGGTACCTCAATGAAGTGCAAAACTTCATCTTCTTGAGGCACAACATAGTCATGGTAGATTTTCAACCTATGCCCATTAACCTTGAACTCGTTTCCCGTGCCAATGTGTTGGATATCAACTGCACCATGGGGATAGACATGAGTAATAACATATGGGCCGGTCCAACGAGATCGAAGCTTACCTGGAAAGAGCTTGAATCGAGAGTTAAAGAGTAATACTCTTTACCCCACTTCAAACGACTTCCTAAGGATGTGATTATCATGATATGCCTTTGTTTTCTCTTTGTAGAATTTGGCACTCTCATATGCATCATTTCGAAGTTCATCCAATTCGCTAAGTTGTAACATTCTATGATGTCATGCTTCCTTCATATTGAAGTTATACTTCTTGATTGCCCAAAGAGCCCTGTGTTCAAGTTCAACAGGAAGATGACAAGGTTTACCAAAAACTAAACGAAATGGAGACATACCTATCGGAGTCTTGTAGGCTGTTCGGTACGCCCACAAAGCATCATTGAGGCGCATAGACCAATCCTTGCAAGTAGGACCAATAGTCTTCTCTAATATATGCTTTATCTCCCTGTTGGAAATTTCCACTTGTCCACTGGTTTGAGGATGATACGGGGTGGACACCTTGTGAGTTATGCCATACTTCTTGAGTAGGGTCTCAAATGATCGGTTGCAAAAATGGGATCCTCCATCACTAATGATAGCCCTCGGTGTTCCAAACCTAGAAAAGATATTGGCTCGAAGAAAGCTAAGAACAACTTTAGAGTCATTAGTCTTGGTTGGAATTGCTTCCACCCACTTTGAAACATAATCAACCGCCAGGAGAATATATAGATTTTCGAAAGATGAAGGAAACGGTCCCATGAAATCTATTCCCCAAACATCAAATATTTCAACAATTAAAATTGGATTTAAAGGCATTTGATTTCGAGATGATATATTACCCATCCTTTGACACCTATCGTAAGATAGATAGAATTTGGAGGCATCTTTGAATAAGCTTGGCCAATAGAATCCAGTTTGCACAACTTTGAATGCCGTCTTCTTGTCTCCAAAGTGGCCACCGCATGCATTCGAGTGGCAAAATGTGAGTATGCAGTGAAATTCAATTTCGGGTACACATCGTCTAATCACGGAGTCTGAGCAATATTTCCACAGATATGGATCATCCCATACATAGCACTTGGCGGTTTTCAATAATTTGTCATTTTGCCCTCTTGATAAGTCCTTATGTATATTTCCTGTAGCAAGAAAATTGATAATATCAGCATACCATGGGTCAGAAACTTGTAATGCAAAAAGTTGTTCATCAAGAAAAGATTCACGAAGAGGGAGAGTGTCTTCTTCGGTATTGGAGTTAGTGATCAATCGGCCAAGGTGGTCAGCTACCACATTCTCCGATCCCTTCTTATCTCTGATTTCTATATCAAACTCTTGGAGCAACAAAACCCATCGTATCAGTCTCGATTTTGCATCCTTCTTTGTCAAGAGATATTTCAAAGCTGCATGATCAGTAAAAACAATCACCTTAGAGCCTATGAAATACAAACGAAATTTCTCTAAAGCAAAAATAACGACTAAAAGCTCTTTCTCGATAGTTGAATAATTCAACCGAGCATCATTAAAGTACGACTTGCATAATAAATGGCACGCAATCTCTTCTCAACTATTTGTCCCAAGACAGCTCCAACTGTAAAATCAGAAGCATCACACATTAATTCGAAATGTAAGTTCCAATTTGGAGGCAAAATGATAGGTGTTGTTGTGAGAAGAGTTTTGAGGGTTTGAAAAGCTGCCAAGCATTCATCATTAAAATCAAAAGTTGCATCTTTAGCAAGCAAGCTGCACAATGGTCGTGAGATCTTAGAAAAATCTTTGATGAATCTTACGTAGAAGCGGCATGTCCTAGGAAGGATCGAATCTCTTTCTTGATGTGGGAGGTGGCAAGTTGTTGATCACATCCACTTTGGCTTTGTCAACCTCAATGCCTTGACTTGAAATCACATGTCCTAAAACAATTCCCTGTTGTACCATGAAATGACACTTCTCCCAATTAAGAATTAAGTTGCATTCCTGGCATCTTTGCAAAACTAAAGACAAATTGTTAAGGCATGAGTCAAATGAAGAACCAAACACACTAAAATCATCCATGAATACTTCAATAAATTTTTGCACCATATCGGAGAAAATACTCATCATGCATCGTTGGAACGTATGGCGGGTGCATTGCATAATCCAAATGGCATACGCTGTAGCGAAGGTGCCATAAAGACATGTGAATGTTGTCTTGTGTTGGTCTTCGTGGGCTATGGCAACTTGATTGTATCCTGAATAGTCATCCAAGAAACGAGTATGACTGCAAGTCGTTCAAGCATTTGATCAATAAATGGCAATGGAAAATGATCTCTTACGGGTAGCGGTATTTAACTTTAATCAATGCAAACACGCAACTCGCTTAATACGAAAAGGAACAAGTTCATTTTCCTCATTTTTCACAACAGTTATGCACGACTTTTTCGGAACCACTTGGACCGAGCTTACCCACTTGTTATCGGAAATAGGATAAATGATAGCCACGTCCAATAGTTTGAGAACTTCTTTGCGAACTACCTCGGTCATGACCGGTTCAACTTGAGTTGAGCATCTTTGGTGGGTTTGGAATCATCTTCCAATAAAATTCTGTGCATGCATCTCGTTGGGCTTATTCCTTTGATGTCCACAATACTCCAACCAATTGCTCCCTTATGTTCTCTTAACACCCGCATCAATTTCTCTTCATTTTGCACATTGAGATTGCTGGCTATAATCACGGGCAATGTCTCTGTTTCACCTAAGTAAGCATACTGTGGGATGACAATGGTTTGAGCTTTAACTCAGGTGCCCTGTCAAGAGAAGGAACAGGTTTTTCAGTATTGCCTCATAAGTATACTCCTAACTTTTACCCTTGCCACTAATACTAAAAGCTTGTTCCTTCTCTTAACAGGCACCTGATTTAGAACTCAAACCATTGCCATCCCACTTGAAGTATGCTTACTTAGGTGCAACGAGACACCGCCGTGATTATAGCCGGCAATCTCAATGTGCAAAATGAAGAGAAATTGATGCGGGTGTTAAGAGAACATAAGGCAATTGGTTAGTATTGCGGACATCAAAGGAATAAGCCCAACGAGATGCATGCACAGAATTTTATTGGAAGATGATTCCAAACCCACCAAAGATGCTCAACGCAGTTGAACCAATCATGACCGAGGTAGTTCGCAGAAGTTCTCAAACTATTGGACGTGGGTATCATTTATCCTATTTCCGATAACAAGTGGGTAAGCTCTGCCCAAGTGGTTCGAAAAAGTCGCATAATCATGTGAAAAATGAGGAAAATGAACTTGTTCCTTTTCGTATTAAAAACGGGATGGTGTTTGCATTGATTACAGAAAGTTAAATACCGCTACCCGTAAAGATCATTTTCCATTTGCATTGATTTTATCGATCATGCACTTTGAAATATCTCTTGGCAAAGAAGGATGCAAAATCGAGACCGATACGATGGGTTTTGTTGCTTTATAGAAATCGTGAGTTAAGAAGGGATCGAGAGAATGTGGTAGCCACCACCTTAGCCGATTGATCACTAACTCCAATACCGAAGACACTCTCCTCTTCGTGAATCTTTTCTTGATGAACGACTTTTGCATTACAAGTTTCGACCCACGTATGTCGATATTATAAATTTTCTTGCTACAGAAATATACCTAAGGACTTATCAAGAGGGCAAAAGGACAAATTATTGAAGACCGCCAAGTCCCATGTATGGGATGATCCATATCTCTGTGGAAATATTGCTCAGACTCATGATTAGACAATGTGTACCCAAACCGAATTTCACTCCATACTCACATTTTGCCACTCGAATGCAAGCGGTGGCCACTTTGGAGCCAAGAAGACGGCATTCAAAGTTTTGCAAAGTGGATTCTATTGGCCAAGCTTATTCAAAGATGCCTCCAAATTCTATCTATCTTGCGATAGGTGTCAAAGGATGGGTAATATATCATCTTGAAATCAAATGCCTTTAAATCCAATTTTAATTGTTGAAATATTTGATGTTTGGGAATAGATTTCATGGGACCGTTTCCTTCATCTTTCGGAAATCTATATATTCTCCTGCGGTTGATTATGTTTCAAAGTGGGTGGAAGCAATTCCAACCAAGACTAATGACTCTAAAGTTGTTCTTAGCTTTCTTGAGCCAATATCTTTTCTAGGTTTGGAACACCGGGGCTATCATTAGTGATGGAGGATCCCATTTTGCAACCGATCATTTGAGACCCTACTCAAGAAGTATGGCATAACTCACAGGTGTCCACCCCGTATCATCCTCAAACCAGGTGGACAAGTGGAAATTTCCAACAGGGAGATAAAGCATATATTAGAGAAGACTTGGTCCTACTTGCAAGGATTGGTCTACATGCGCCTCAATGATGCTTTGTGGGCATACCAAACAACCTACAAGACTCCGATAGGTATGTCTTCATTTCGTTTAGTTTTTGGTAAACCTTGTCATCTTCCTGTTGAACTTGAACACAAGGCTCTTTGGGCAATCAAGAAGTATAACTTCAACATGAAGGAAGCAGGAGATTATAGAAGGTTACAACTTAGCGAATTAGATGAACTTTGAAATGATGCATATGAGAGTCCAAAATCTACAAAGAGAAAACAAAGGCATATCATGATAAGCACATCCTTAGGAAGTCATTTGAAGTGGGGCAAAGAGTATTGCTCTTTAACTCTCGATTCAAGCTCTTTCCAGGTAAGCTTCGATCACGTTGGACTGGCCCATATGTTATTACCCATGTTCATCCCCATGGTGCAGTTGATATCCGACACATTGGCACGGGAAACGAGTTCAAGGTAATGGGCATAGGTTGAAAATTTACCATGACAATGTTCTGCATCAAGAAGATGAAGTTTTGCACTTCATTGAGGTACCTACTGTGGTGCACAACTAAATTTGGGAAGGTAAGTGAATAAATTTTCTTTAAAAACAAAAAACAAAAAAACTTATGCGACCGGACGCGCACTGGTCGCACAAACCAAGTTTGAACCTGTTTTAAAAAGACCGGTCGTGTGTCATTGGCGACCGGTCGTATCTAAATAAAAAATAGACGTTTGAACCTGCTTCAAAATGACCGGTCGCGTGTCACTGGCGACCGGTCGTATCTCGAAAAAATTAGAAGTTTGAATCTGTTTCAAAATGATCGGTCGCGTGTTACTTGTGACCGGTCGCGTGTCACGATGGGCCCGATTTTCATCTCCTTTTTCTCTTCTTTTCTCTCCTCATTTCTTCTTCTTCTCTGCAATAGACTCTCTCTCTCTCTCTCTCTCTCTCTCTCTCTCCCTTTGATTTTTCTCTTCTCCCTCCATCTCAATCTCTCACAACCCACCCTAATACTTACCTAAATCATCCTTTTCCTACTAGATTTTTCGAGTAGAATCCATTTTTGGCATCTATTCCTTGTGATTTCAAGTGTTTAGATCAATCTTTAGAAATTTTTGGGTTAGGGTTCCATTTCCAACCAAGGTAATTTCGAATTTCTTGCTTGTTTCTCTTTGATTTTGTTGCTCTAATTCTTTCCTCTATTTGTTTTTGTAACTAATTTGTGCATTGTGTTTATCTTTTCATTTCTTTTGGGCTTGGATTGTTGATTCTCTTTGTGGTGTGGGTTTGCTCATTTGGGTATGTTTTCTCACTCTCTATCTCTTTTAATTTGATCAATGTGGTTGTGAATTCTATTTGGCATTCTAAATGTTTGGTTGCATTGGCATTGTGATTGTATGGTTGCATTCTGAATGTTTGGGATTTGTGGTTGTTTTATTATTATTTTTGATTTGTGTATTGTTCTTTAGATGTCTAGGGTCTAGGGCTAAAAGGTTTCAAGTAAGGGTGCATCTTCCTCACGAAGTGCAACTCAATTGAAAGAGCCTATTTTAACTGCATCTGTGGTTACTGAGCGTAACCTAGACCTTAGTCCGTCCATTCAGTCAGCCGGATTTATTCTAGTCCAGCACCTCCTTAGGAACATACAACTCTTGCCTTTAGCCTCTATCTATAGAAAATACAATGACACTATTGTGAGAGAATTCAATGATGCTTTCCCTAGAGTGGAGACTTTTGAAAACTAGAGTGCGCCCATTAAGGTTCGGGGGAAAAATGTTGTGCTCTCCCCTTCCCTCATCTGTGATATTCTAAATTTGCCTGAGGGGGATACTCATGATTGGAACCAATATGTGGTTAGTGATTTCAATTTGCAAGACACAGCTGTAGGGCTTTTCTATGCAAACCCTACTGACTTTGTGTCTCAACGCAAAAAGACCGCCCTCATTCAGGGCAAGTTGACACCCTACTTTGCCATCTTGTGGAGTTTTGTGCGCCACAACATCTACCCATCCGGCCAACAGTCGGAAATTACCACTTTAGGGATCAAGATCATGAAAATTTTGCATGAGAGTACTTTTTCCCTACCTATAAAGGACATCATTTTTCATCGCTTAACGGCTTGTGCACGAAAGAAAAGATCATCTATTTTCCTTGCCTTGTAAGCATGATTTGTGAGCATTTTGGTGTTCGGGCCTGTTCTAGTGATATAATTTCTAAACCTATAGGTCCTATCTCGGACACCTAGGTATCCAAGAGTATCTCTTAGAGGCGTGATGCTCCTCCACCACCGCCAGTTATGCCACCATCCTTTGAGCCATTTCCTCCAGCTCCTAATGTTGACACTTCCTCTTGGGAGGTCTCCAAGCTCTTTGGGACATGCAAATGCTGCAATACCAATAGATGCAGAGGATGAGCACATCCATTGATGCCATTTGGGCTCACCTCCAGATGCCAAGACAGCCAAAGAGTGCCTCAGGGGAGAACAATGATGATGAGGATGATGATGCCGATGATGAAGAGTAGACCTTGAGAATGTCATTCCCATTTGATCTTGTTTTTGGTGTGGTTTTATTTTGAGCGTTGTTTGATTTTGTTTTTGCCAACATTTAATTTTTGTACAAATTTGCATTTTCAAGTTTAGTATGATTTTATTCCCAAATTCTATTGAATGTTCTTACTAAGTTTGGGAAGTGGTTTGTCTTATGATTGCACACTCAACCTTGCCCTAAATGCTTTTTCATTTTATAGTAAGTGATTACAAACATAAACTTGATAATGCACACATAGAGGAGTGCATAGTAATGGATAAATATAAAATGAGATCATCAAGGGGAGTGGATGAGGCTGCCATTGTTTTTCTTGATTATTTGATGCTTGTCTCTAAGTTTTCTGGAAAAAATGCATGGTGCTCCTCAGCTTAGCCGAGATGTGGTTTAAATAGACTTCCGTTGATGAAGGAGCCGACACCACTTCGGGTCTAAAGAGTGTTGTCCTGCCTTTCTCATTTTTCTCTCTCGGATTCCTTCGCTTCCTGGACATTTTGCTTTCCTATCCTTTTCAAGGGAGTCTCTCTACACTTTTACTTTACTTTTACCTTCCATGTTTTCATTTGCATTGTGTTTTCTACTGCCTTTTCCATTTGTCGTCATTCTTTTGTTTAAGTTTGGGAAGGGTGTTTAAGATTTTGAATAAAACAACCGGGTGGTGCTTTCATTTCTTTTTGTTAGCCAACGACATAACAAAAATAATTTTTAAAACAAGAAGTGAGAATAAGAAACGGCAAAGAAAATCCAACAAACCCACATCCCCACACACTACCCATTGCAAGGCTACAAAAATCATTCCTTCGAGGCGCTCTCCGCCTCCACCATCAGAGCCTTCAGTTTGGCCCTCTATGGACGTCCTCTTTTGGGTTTTCACGCACAGCCTCTTGGGGCTCATCACTTGAGCTTCCAAAGATCGCACTTATGGCTGCACTCTTAGCTTGAGCACCACTTGTCTCGTGATCTAGTTGCTTGCGCTTACCCGGTCGCCCAATAGACTCCAGCTTCGTTCACATGTCTTTAGCGTACAAATCTACCATCTTTGATAGCTGTTGATTCTCTGCCTGCAATCCTTCTAGATGACGTCGATTCACCTCAGCCGTCTTTGTCCTCTTCCTTTTCAAGTTATTTATAATGCCCTGACAATCCTCAACCAAATTTTGCGATGTCGCCAACTGAGCCCTTACTAGCTCCAACTCACGGGATTTTGCAATTAGGAGATAACCCACAATTGCGATAGTTGTCGTGTTTTGCACGCTCAATTCCATGGCATCACTCACGATTTGATTGTCACACTTTGCCCCGAGCACTCGTGCATCTCTAGGAGTCACTAAACTCCTTGCGACTCTAAGGGCGACTTCGTTGTCCAGGATTATCGTGTCGTCTACTGTCACGGGCCCTCATGCGGAACCAAAGTAGGGCATCCATAGTGCTGCTCCTTGACCCGACGTCTGGATTGGTTGAGCTAGGTTGAGATCGAGCGAAAATGGGAAAAGAAGACGCCATTTGGTTTATGTTTCTCTTTGTTCTTCTGTTTTCTTCTCTATTTTCTTTTTCTCTCCTCTCTTTCCTTCTTTCTTTTCTCTTTTCTACGTGGTTGTAATTTCTTTTTCTCTCCCTTTGCTTCCTTTTATAGATGCACCTTAGCCACTATAGTTTTCTCTGTATTTCTGATTTTTCCGCGCTCCACAACCTTCTTGCTTTCCCCCGTCCCCAAAAGTTTCTCTCAACGTGACCTGTCTAAACGAACGCGTTCAACAAAGTCATCGCACCTTTCCATGGCGCCCGTAATTTTCGCTTGAGGGATCCGCGGTGCCTCTATGTGTCGACATGTCGCTCTTGAGTTAATGCCCGAGATGACATATGGACCCCGTTTCAGAATCCAATTCACGTTTCGTCTTTAAAAATTTTTTTTTATAAAAAAATATCAATTTAAATAAAATGTGTGGGCTTCGAAATTCATTGTGGGTCGGGTTTTATGATGGTTTGGGTTTCAAAGTTTTGTGGGTTCCAACTTGCGTAGGATTGTTTGTTTATTAGGGCTTACTATTTTGTTTGGTTTTTGTTTTGTTATTTATTTTTATTTTTACAACCGTGTTGTAGTTTTAATTCTTGTTTGTTCTTTTCTTTAATTGCTTTAATCCCTTTCATTTCTTGTTATAACAATGTTTATTTCTAAGTTTGGGAAGGGGTAACAAATCATTTTCGCTTCGCTTAATTTCTTGTTTTGTTTTAGTTTGTTTTCTTTTCAGTTTTGAGTTGTTTTGTTTTAAGTCACTTTCCGAACACATCTGATGAGATTGTGATGAATTTTTGCATGACTTGTTTGAAAATTTGAAAAAGAAAAAGAAAAAGTAATAATAGTAATAATGCTTTCACTAAATGGCATTGTTCTAGCATGATATGTTTGAAACCTTCTATGCACTTGCCATTTGTTTCATAATTCTCCAATTGAAGGATTTGCATGATCCAAATAATTGTATCAAGCATGAATTAGACTTGTATAACCGTATAATGTGAGCTTTTGAGCCTTGTGCTTCAATTCATGAGTGTTATATGCATATTCTTATTTTCTTGTCATCCAAGTTATTGTTTGATTTCATTATTCATTGACTTGGTTGAGCACTTAGAAGTCATTATTCTTATGCAATTTGACCACTTGACATTTAAGAAATGATATTAAGGCCCTCTTTGAACCGGTTGTGCCTTTCAAGCGAACCCTATGCATGCTTAAGCATGATTTTTCCATTGTTAACCACTTTGAGCCTACATGTAAACCTTTTCTTTCATTTAACCAATTATATCTCCTAGCCTTAGCCTGAAAAACAAGAATTTACCTTTCTAGGGAACTCACGAGCTTTAAATTGGATGTGTTTTTCATTCTAAGTTTGGGAAGGAGTATTTCAAAAAAAAAAAAAAATTTACTCAGTTGGTGAAAGAAAAGAGAAAAGTTGTGGTTAAGTGGCTTGGAGTGAAATTTCAATTCCATGTTTCTTGTGGCCTCGAAATAAATTGATGGTTGTTCAAATAGAAGAAAGGATAGTGAATCATATAAATGGAGGTATATAAGGCTTTATGGTCTAATTGATCATGAAAAAAAAAAAAATTGGGGAGTATTTATCTAAGCATGATGATTCAAAGTCTTGTAATCAATTGTTGTATGCTCTTACATTATGAGTTCCTTGGACTTTGTTGTATCCTTACCCTTCATTTCTCACTCACCTTACACCCTTAGCCCCATTACAACCTATATATAAAGACCTAAATTGATTCTAAATGTCATGTGATTGAGTTGTGCCCAATTTTCAGCTTTTAAGTGCTCGGCATCCTTCTTGAGATCATAGTCATGCATGTTTTTCATCTTCCTAATTGTGAGTTAAGTCCCTTATGGTTTAACTATATTCTCATGTTTATTATTGAGTGATGCATTGTAACCCTCTTCCGAGTGATTCATTTGTGAGAGGACAACTTTGGTAAGATTTGAAGTTACATTTGTGCTTGGTATGATTTTTGAAATCGTGTGAAAACTAAAATTGGAGAATGAGTTGCTTTTGGACATCACACTACTACACTTCGAGCATGTTGTGTTTTGGACTTTGCCACCATGTGAATGATCTTTAAAATTGAGCTTTTCTTGTGAAAACTTTTGAGTCATATGCATGAATCGTTCTCTCTTTGGAAAGTGTTCGGAAGGTTGTGTTTTAGTCTTGTTTTAGTTTTCTGTTTTGCTCGAGGACTAGCAAAAGATAAGTTTGGGAAGTTTGTTGGGTTCATTTTTACACATGATTTATCATGTTATTCACCCAATATTTTGAGTTAGTTCGTGATTTTTTATAGCATTTTACTTCTTTTTTGTGTTTTCTTAGATGTTACCTTTGGTTAGATTGAAAATGAGCTAAAAATGCATTATTGGTTATAATTTCAGTTTTTGTTCATTTTCGTAGGTCAACTTCTTGGCCATGGATTATTACCTTCCGGTGTTCGGATGCGGTGAAGATCTTCATGAAACTTGTTCCAATGGATGTTGACTACAACATATCCGAATTTGAGCTCCATTGGACAAGCATAGCCTATCCAACCAATCCAGCAATTGATCCTAGCTCTGTAAATCTGATTTGGACCACATTTACCTCCATTGGATGCCACCCTCCATTTTCTACTTGTTACCACTCCACTTGGTGACAATATTTTACCTAGGCAAGCAGGGATCTCAAGTTGGATCCATCTTTATGTATTAAAACTAGAGGAAATGATGAAAGTGGAAACAAGTGGAGGATGTGCAAAAGGCTTTTGGCAAAAGGTGGAGGGAATATTGAAAAGGAGTAGGAAAAGTAAAGAGAAGGAGCTGAAGGGAGGGATCGGTGGAGACAACCATCATGCCATTATTCCACTTTGAAAAATCTGATTTTGGGAGCTAAGAGAGAAGGGGAGGAAGAGGCTACCAAGGAAGAAGAAGACTTCCACCATTGAAGACCTTGAGCTTCCATCACTTTCACAAAATCTGTAAACTCTTTCTAATTGTATTTGAACTTGTGTTTATTATGAACATGAGGAGCTAAATTCCATAGCTAGGGCTTAGGTTGAAGCCCTAAACATGATTACTCTATTGTTTTGATGCTTGAGTGTATGAATTTCTAGATGTTGTTGATGAATTCCTATTCACTAAAATAATCTATCCTTGATGTATGTTTTTCTTTGATTGATCACCTTTGAAAGCATGCTTCTTGAGATTGTTGGGATTGTATGCACCCTCATGTTTTCCCAAGCAACAAATGGATGAAGTAAGAATCATCCATGTGAATTGATTTCTTGAATGCCTAATGTAAACATCATACTATTAGGGTTCTTGTGATGTTCATATTCTCTTTGAACTTAATGGGTTTTTCTTGTAATTCAATCGAAGTACTAAGCACACCTAAATTGATTATAGGGAAGGCACGAGTATTGTAGCACTAGCCCCGCACTCTACTTATCTTAGACAGAATCAATGCGTCTTGAGCCACTAAACCCGGTCTTGATTGCGAACATCTTCATCAACACATTTAGAGTTCGTTACTTGAGTATCCATGAGCATAAGTAGGATTGTTTAGGGTGGATTCCGAAAACCCTAGTGTTTGTCACATTCCAAGTCACATTTTAAGTCACACTTTGAGTCACATCTTGTTAAACACTCTTGTTGAACTTGTCAATTTAGCATTAGGTTACATTTAAGCATTAGAATTAGGTCACAAAAATAAGCCCCCTCCATTGTGTGTGTGTGTGTTTGTGTTTGAAAACGTGAGTTTTATTTGGATTGAATTCTGTTCAATTCTGTTATTGTTTTGGACATTTGGTTCGCGTAGAGTTCTTCCTTTTTCTTTGTTGAATCTAACCATATAAAGAACGTGAAATTTGAATGAACGGTTGGAAAGTTATAGGCTAAAAACTGGACAGAGGTCAAAGTTGAAAATATAGCACACACTCTGCTTAAAAATGACCGGTCACCACTGTTCATGCGACCGGTCGATATCCATTTCGATTTTCAGCACACAATCTGCTTCAAAATGACCGGTCCTCACTGATCATGCGACCGGTCGCACACTATTCACGATCACTGTTCACAGGTGATAAAAAAGGTGATATAAAGTGTTGTTTGTGTTTAGTTTTGGTTACATTGTTTTGTTACAATTCCTTTGGTTTTCCTTATTCATTCTTGGCTTCCAATTTGCATTTTTACTTGTGTGTTGTGTTGATTAAGTGTTGTTCACGTACTCAAACTAGAACTTTTAGTAGCCGACAGTTTCTCGTGGGAGTACGGGGTCGATCCCACGAGGAACTGTCGTTTAAGTACGTGAACAACACTTAATCAACACAACACACAAGTAAAAATGCAAATTGGAAGCTAAGAATGAATAAGGAAAACCAAAGGAATTGAAACAAAACAAGAAAACCAAAATTAAACACAAACAACACTTTCTATCACCCTTTATCGCTTGTTTATCACCTCGTGAACAAAGGTCGTGAATAGGCGCAAATAGTGTCGTGAATGGCGCGACCGGTCGCATGAACAGTGACGATCAGTCGCTTTGAAGCAAATTGTAATTTGAAAACCAAATGAAATGCAACCGTCGCCACAACCGGTCGTTTTGAACCAGATTGCGTGCTTTCGCTTTCACGACCTGGCCCGCTTTTTAGACTATAACTTTCCAACCGTTCATCCAAATTTCACGTTCTTTATATGGTTGGATTCAGCATAGAAAAAGGAAGAACTCAGCGCATACCAAATGTTAAAAGCAACACCAGAAATGAACAAAATTCAATCCAAAGAACACTCACGTTTTCAAACACAAACACACACAATGGTGGGGCGGGTTTGATTTTTGTGACCTAATTCTAATGCTTAAATGTAACCTAATGCTAAATTGACAAGTTCAACAAGAGTGATTAACAAGATGTAACTTAGAGTGTGACTTAGAATGTGACTTGGAATGTGACAAACACTAGGGTTTTCGGAATCCACCCTAAACAATCCTACTTATGCTCATGGATACTCATGTAATGAACTCTAAATGTGTTGATGAAGATGTTCACAATCAAGACCGGGTTTAGTGGCTCAAGACGCATTGATTCTCTCTAAAATAAATAGAGTGCGGGGCTAGCGCTACAATACTCGTGCCTTCCCTATAATCAATCTAGGTGTGCTTAGTACTTCGATTGAATTACAAGAAAAACCCATTAATTTCAAAGAGAATATGAACATCACAAGAACCCTAATAGTATGATGTTTACATTAGGCATTCAAGAAATCAATTCACATGGATGATTCTTACTTCATCCATTTGTTGCTTGGGAAAACATGAGGGTGCATACAATCCCAACAATCTCAAGAAGCATGCTTTCAAAGGTGATCAATCAAAGAAACACATATATCAAGGATAGATTATTTTAGTGAAATGGAATTCATCAACAACCACTACTACAAAAATCGCAATAGACGACGGTAATTTACCGTCAGTAAATTTAGTTTTTCAACCATCGAGGAATCGACCGACATCTTTACGCAAAAACCACGGCGGTAAAATCCCGCCGTCTATTATTTATACAGACGACGCTTTTACTCAAAACCGCCGTCTATTAATTTAAAGACGACGGTTTTTTATGAAATACATGACGCTCATTATATGTAAAGACGACGGTTTGTAAGAACTCGTTGTCTATTATGAAATAAATGCCGTCATTATATGTAAAGACGACAATTTTTATGAAAAGCGCCGCCTATTATATATAAACGATAATTTTTATGAAAAGAAATGTCGCTATTATATGTAAAGAAGACGATTTTGTGATAGAATTGTCATCTATTAATGTAAAGACGACGGTTTTTTTTGAAAGAATCTGTCGTTTATTATATCCAAAGATGTAGTAATTTTACATTTTATCTTTTTTTCTTGCTTCCAATAAATTCAGCTCCAAATAATCCACACCATACAATAAATATACTCAAGAATAATTTGTTTCATAAAACTTGAAGATTCAATAATAATTACATAGTTTACCAATCTTCATTCCTATATATCCATACAAAACATCATATTCATAATATTAAACTATAATTAGAAAAAGAGGGGGTTACATATGAAATTCGATCCGAATTTCATCAATTTGTTCTTGTGTGTATGAGTTAGCATTGCCTTCTTGCACCAAAACCAGGATTAAAAAGAAGAAGCAAGTTTTAGTTAGAGATACATTTATAAACCTTTTGCAACTATAACAGATTAAAAAAAAAAAAAAGAAACAAGAAACAAAAGCTAGAAGAGGGAGCATAACTTATTTGGATTTCCTCTCGACTTGTAGCAAATTAACTTCAAATAATTTGAGAAACTCGAAACCGAATGAAAGATTAGAATATGAGCAATGAATGAAATGTACCTCTGACTTGGAGCAATCTGATGGAGACGAGAAAACTTTAAGGTTAGAATATGAGTTGAAGAAAGATAGCGAAATGTTATATATATAGGGTTTAGGGCAAATTCGAAAAATTACAATTCGCGGTCAAATTTTTCAAAAGACCGCTTTTAAAGATGACGGAAAGTAAAATTAAAACGTCAGATAAAATATACACGACGGTTTTTAAATAATAGGGATGTTATAAATATATACTACGTCGCTTAGTTACAAAACAAAGTCGTTGTAAAATATTTTCAAAACCCTCAAGATAAACCGACGTCTTAAATAAAAATGACTACGAGAGAAATAGAAATTTGTGTTAAACAAGAAACTAAATATGCAATCTGTTGGGAACTTCGAGTTGTTGTTTTACACCAAACCGAAGTTCTTAGATTGGTTGGGTGTAAAAACACAACCGAAGTTCCAAAGAAAGACATCTTGCATGACTCAAACCATTCAGATGTGAGAATTGAGATATACTGAACGTTTGGAATAAAACTCCAATTTAAAGGAATTATTTAGAATTGGAAAAATAATGTGACTTTATTACGACTTGGAAACCGAAGGGGCCTTTATTTCGACTTGGAAACCTAAAATCCGTTGTTTCAAGGGTGCCCAATTTCGCAGATAAACGTGACGTTTCAGTTCAAAGTTTCGAAGTTGAAACCTACAACGACGGGTATTTATGTTTTCCGTCGCCGTTGTACCGACGCTTATTTCGACTTTTGTTGTCGCGCTTGTTTTAAACAACAACGACGTATAATTAATAGAAACGCCGTGAAAATGATTTACAACGGCGATATAATTAATAGAACTGTCAGATATCTGAAAAACCATGACGTTATATTATATTATGATGACGTGGTAACGATTTACCACCACCTTTTATTTATAAGAACTGCCGTGAGTCTAATATGTAATACGGCGTAAAATAATAAAAGACAGACGTAGTTAATTAACTTTACATGTCGGTAATTATCAAATTACTTTCGTATTAAATAGTACTTGATACGTCTGTTAATAATACAATTACCATCGTGTTTATTGATGTTCAAAACGGCGGTATTATATGTAAAACGTCAGTCTATAATTACTACGCTTCAGTATATTTACACCACCGTCGTTGTTTATTTGTTATCTTTTTTCCGATTGGAATGGCATGTTTCATAAGACGACGCTTTTAAAGTTTTATGCGTCGTGTTTTAAAAATACCCAAATGAATTTCCAATTTTTAGGTGTTTTAGTTTCTGATCCACGTGTTTTATATTACCGTGCCGTTTAAAATTTAACGACGGTATTTATTTTGTCCGCTCGTCGTTTTTCATCGACGCCTATTTCGATTTTTGTAGTAGTGAACATCTAGAAATTCATACACTCAAGCATCAAAACAATAGAGTAATCATGTTTAGGGCTTCAACCTAAGCCCTAGCTATGGAGTTTAGCTCCTCATGTTCATAATAAACACAAGTTCAAATACAATTAGAAAGAGTTTACAGATTTTGTGAAAGTGATGGGAGCTCAAGGTCTTCAATGGTGGAAGTCTTCTTCTTCCTTGGCAGCCTCCTTGTTCTCCTTCTCTCCCAACTCCCAAAATCAGATTTTTCAAAGTGGAATAATGGAATGTGGAAAAAAAAATGGATGTCTCCACCGATCCCTCCCTTCAGCTCCTTCCCTTTACTTTTCCAACTTATTTTCAATATTCAACTCCACCTTTTGCCAAAAGCCTTTTGCGCATGCTCCACTTGTTTCCACTTTCATCATTTCCTCTAGTTTTAATACATAAAGATGGATCCAACTTGAGATCCCTGCTTGCCTAGGTAAAATATTGTCACCAAGTGGAGTGGTAACAAGTAGAAAATGGAGGGTGGCATCCAATGGAGGTAAATGTGGTCCAAATCAGATTTACAGAGCTAGGATCAATTGCTGGATTGGTTGGATAGGCTATGCTTGTCCAATGGAGCTCAAATTCGGATATGTTGTAGTCAACATCCATTGGAACAAGTTTCGTGAAGATCTTCACCGCATCCGAGCACCGGAAGGTAATAATCCATGGCCAAGAAGTTGACCTACGAAAATGAACAAAAACTGAAATTATAACCAATAATGCATTTTTAGCTCATTTTCAATCTAACCAAGGTAACATCTAAGAAAACACCAAAAAAAAGAAGAAGTAAAATGCTATAAAAAATCATGAACTAACTCAAAATATTGGGTGAATAACATGATAAATCATGTGTAAAAATGAACCCAACAGTAGGTAGAAGTATGAAACATATTCAACAAACTGGGTTCCATAGTTCGTAGCATCCAACTTTTCACAACAGCATCAGCAATTTTCCACTTCCCATATTTTGGTTCTTGGGAATCAGGGGCATCAGTGTCGCCAGTCAGGTAACCCAATTTGCCTTGTGTAGTAGCATGGAGTTCGATCATCGAAGCCCATATCTCATAGTTGGATCCATTCAATTTGAATCCCATAGGTAGATTGGTAGACGATTCGGTATGAACCGTCACAATAGGAGTAGAAGAAGCAGATTTAGTGCCATCTGACATGGTGATAAATGGCGACGGCAGTAGAAGATTAGACGACGACAACAGTAAGAGATATAAGACGGCACATGCTTAGGTGTATAGGCTAGGTGCAGCGGAAATAGGTATTTTTCAGGATTAGGGTTTTGATGTTGTAGAGACGGATTGGAACCTGCTCTGATACCGACTCAAAATAATTAGGGTTTAAACTGATATGTTTATTCTTCTCTCAAGGAGGAATATATATACTACATACAGAGTGGGTACAAATAGGAAATATGTACAAAATCTCCTAATTCTACTCAAATTAGATAATTACAATAAAATATAAATTCTATTTCTAATAGGAACATTGACTCACGCCAACATTATCTTTTGTCACTAATTGTACCTAAGCTCACGTTCTCATATTGGTTAAATAGTTTCACGCATCTGATCAAAATCAATTTGTGCTCAATCCAAAAACTCAATCTGATTTCTATTATTATTTTGCTCAATAAAATTTCGTTCTATTTACTTTATTTCTCATTGGGGTTGTTTTGTTCTGCTGATCACAACTTATGTCCTATTTAAGTCTCAACAGCTGAATAATTAGTAGTCCTTTTGCAGGACAGAGCATACCTTCTCATGGAGGGCTTTTCATTTGCAAGGTTTCTTTACGTGCCATTCCCAGAGTGGGGTTCACCATTGTATATAGCCTTTTGTTTTTTACGCATTTCTGCCGACAGGCATCGAATGTACAACATTTTAGCTACTCTTTCATAACCTGTGAACTTAAGTTGTAAGATAAAAGTGGCACTATATGATTGTTATTATCTTTTTGAAGATGTGAGCATGATATTTATCATTCATAATGTTGCAGTGCACAAGGAGCACATTAGTTGATCTTGGGACTTTTAATAGCTACTGCACGTATGTTATTAACGTTGTATCCTTACTAAGATATATTGTCTTAGTAGCAGGTGCCCTTTAGTTGTGGAGAGAGATCACTCAGCAAACAAAGGAGATTAACTCTCTCACCTATCTTAGGAATTGCAAAGTTTAACTCTCACAACCCAAATTTCAATTACACCCATGTCACTCTCAAGCTAACCACACACAAGAGCCAAGAACACAGAGATTGTTCTTGCTCACAACGAAAGAACCAACTAAGAACAATACAAAGAAATAAACTTCCCACAAACACAAGGAACAAATGAAGAAGACTCAACCTTTACCTTTGAAATGGCTTAATCTTCCCTCAACATCTTGTGTAGCCAAAGAAGAGTTTATCTCTACCATCATGGTGATGCTCTCTAGTATTTCTCTCTATATAGAAGTGTCTCTTACTTCTATTTTAGCCTCTCTGAACAATGGTGCTCACGGCACCTCCAAATAGGGGTGGGCATCTGGATCGGACCGAACTGGACCGAAAGAAAAAAATCGGTTGACCAAAAAGTCAACAATGCTATATTTTTTAATTCTTAAAGTTTAGCCGAAGGTTTGCTATCTAAATCATATTTTTACATATTTTGTAAAATCTAATGCTATATTTTTAATTTTATAATTAATATTTTTAAAGTCAACTTCAATTTGTGGGATGAATAATCTGGATTAGATGTGAGCTTAAAACCAAACCGACTGCGCCCACCCCTACCTCCAAATGATGAGGCACAAATGCCCACCTTCTCATGCCTTCGGTGCGGCTCCCATGCACACTCTCCAAATGCCTGAAGTCCCTATTTATGCATGGCCCAAGTTGGCTTCTCAAAGAACCCTAGAGTCAAAAGTAGTAGCAATAATACACACACTATTCTACCACTCTCTCTTGTTCTGACAGATAACCAACAATGTGGTCAATATAATATTGAAGGCCAACAAACGATAAACAAAGAAGGAAAGAATTTCTTTCTCAAAGTGGCAGCCACCAACTATTCAAAACTTTCCCACGTGATTTGCTGCATGTTTCCACTTTCCTTTGTTCAATTGTTAATAAATAGAGTTTTTAGGTATATTAGTCCTCAACTTAAATTCGATTCGTATTTTTGTCATCAATTTTCAAAATCGTTCTATTCGTCCTTTAACTTTAGTTTCGGTAGGATAAATAGTCCTGCTGTCAATTTTGTTAACTTTTTCTATTAAATGCAAGGATAAAATGGTCTTTTTGTATTAAAACAAAAATATATTATTTTTATTAAAAAAACCACAAAAAATAAATATAAAGAAAAATAATTCCTTTCACTAAAAATAAATAAAAATATTCCTTTCACTATAAAAATAAAATTAAAAACTAATCCCCCCTTTCCCCAAATTTCTTCTTCCCCCATGAACTCAATAGGCCATCCTCGCCTTCAAAAGCCGCAGACATGGGTGCATCTTCTTGTGAAGAGATCTCATCTACGAAATCGAAGTCAGATCTTGGAAATGCCTCTGCAGACACCATCGAATCTGGGTATATGGACGAGAGAGAGTCGGAATCGTCATCCCCACCCCACCCAACCCCCTCCCCTCCGCAGTACCCGCGATGGGTGCTCCGGCTCAAGCACACAGCCTGGGTGTTTGAGCGGAGAGTTGATGAAAGAAGACCCCAGTCTCCGCCCTCTGCTACCAACCCCATTCGACCACCCAAACTATTTCGTAGTGCCTGGAGCTTGTTGATTTTGAAGTTGGGATCTCATTCCTTTTTTGTTCTTATTTTTTTTTGGGTGGGGAATTTTTTTTTGGTGTAGATTGTTGCTGACTTGCTTATGCCCGTGCTGTTTGTGCGTGACGGTGGTTGTGGAGTTGGCTCTGGAGTTGGTCAAAGCCCCAATTCATGTGATGGGGTGGTTCACTCCTCAAATCCCCTGTTAATCTCATCTCATTTAGATTGTGCAAATTTTTTTAAATTTTATTCTTTTTATTATTAATTTAGTTTTATAATGGGAGTTTGGTGTTTTATATTCGTCATCTCACTGTGTTTACTGTGTAATGTTTATGTATTCCATGGAGGTGAATATGTAGAATTCTATGTGAATTTGAGTGGAATACAGATATGAGCTCTCGTCTCTTCTCCTTCAGCTCCCACAGCAACTCATCAAAACCCATGAAAATCAGAGTTAAAAAAATGATCTTCATTCTGGAACTCCGTTATACTCAAATAGCAATTCAATTCGCATTATATAACATTCAATCCCTAAATCAAACATCATCAAGTAACTGGCTTGATATCAGTGAAGGGAGGATATAAGAATGGCTTTGGTGAGGCTCTGGCTGTCATCGATCTGCTGTTGGGTGGAGGTGCGTGAATTGAGTGGGAAGCTGGCTGTGTGGGGGAGAAGAAATTTGGGGGAATGGGAGATTAGTTTTAAATTTTTTTTTTAAGTGAAAGGAATATTTTTATTTTTATTTTAGTGAAAGGGATTATTTATATTTATATTTATTTATTTTGCTTTTTTAAAATACAAAATATCTTTTTTTTGTTTTCATACAAAAAGATCATTTTACTCCTACATTTAACAGAAAAACCAAAATTAAAGTTAGATGACGAGTAGAACGATTTTTGAAATTAAGGGACGAAAATACAAATCGAGTCTAAATTAAAGGACAAATATACCTAAAAATCCTAATAAATAACTCTATCAACAAACCACAACTTTCAGCAAGTGCATGAAAGGAAAGATTACTCGTTTCCTTTCTCCAAGTGGTGGACACAAGGCAAAAGCAGAAACAATAATTTGGGTCAATATTCAAAAATTATTGCGTCCAAGTCCAACTTTGCATCTACATGACGACCCCATCCTCATGTGAAGGAACAGTAAAGTTTTCAAAAGTTGTGCACCAGAGAACAGCCTCCAAAAACTCTTCATACTTTCTGTACAAACGTGTATTTCCAAGTTGTGCTCTTGTTACGCGTGTATCAATTGATTTATTATTATTATAATTTTTTAAATTAATATATATAAGAGGAATATTAGCAATTTTCTCTTTAACATTCTCTTTGGAGTTAAATATATATATATATATAATTAGTAGTTTTTTTAAGGGAAATATAATCAGTAGTTAAAACCAAAAAAGCATGTTACCAAGTCATGAAAACCCACAGCCGCTGGATTATTTAAAAACAAATCATTGGATGCAATTGGGATATGCACTTAATACATATGAACAGTGCGCTGAAGAAAAATCAAATCATTTTCACATTCTATGATTTTTCTCAATTTACTTCATATGGTTTTTGGAAATATGTCTTGTCTTGTCTTGTCACTTGTCATCCACTCCACTCCAATAGCAGAGTGTCCCTGATGCCGTGTGGGTCCCACCCACCGACACAATTTGAAGTTTCTCAGTCAGAACAGAAAAAGCTACTATTGTGTTGTGTACACATTTACTGAAGTTGACGGAAATTAGGAACCAACAAATAGTGCTTTCCTTTCGAATATGATAACATAAATTAGCGAAAAAAGGTATTGATTTACAAATAACAGGTCTCAAATTTGAACTTAGTGTATAAGAAATTATAATTTTCTTTAATTTAGATTATCGTTTTTATTAAAAATTTTAAAAAAAAATTGTGAATTTCTTATCTCAATTTAACTTCTTTATTTTTTTATTTTTTTATTTTTTGAAGAGGAAGACACATCAATATAGATTGTCACATGTGAAAAGCATCATTCATTATCCACGTCGATGGCCAACTTTGCATGTACAGATTGGGGGTGACGAGGACGACCCCATCCCCATGTGAGGCCACAGAAAAGTTTGAAAAGTTTGTCCCCCCCAGAGAATAGTCCTTGAAAGTGAAAGAGATTTTTTTTTAAACTTATTA
The DNA here is from genome assembly GCA_024362665.1 of Prunus padus. Classification (NCBI taxonomy): domain Eukaryota; kingdom Viridiplantae; phylum Streptophyta; class Magnoliopsida; order Rosales; family Rosaceae; genus Prunus; species Prunus padus. Next base: position 27,833,351 of record JANFAM010000017.1, read on the forward strand.
ATATTGCAGGCTAATTATAAGTTAATTATGATCACTTACGCTAAAAAAAACTCAACCACTCACTCCTGAGTCATAGCCAGCCAACGAAACTTAGATAAATACATAAATATTACTTCCAAGAATATTACTTCATCCAAATCTCTTGCAAAGAAAAGAAGAGAAAAATGGCTGGAGCTTTGATCGGAGAGGCCCTTATTTCTGCTTCCATCGAGGTGATTTGTAACAGAATTGCTTCACCCGAGTTCAACGACTTATTTCGGCACAAGAAACTGGATCAAATTCTCCTCGAGAAACTAGAGACGACGCTGTTGACCTTGGACGCAGTGCTCGATGATGCAGAGGAGAAGCAAATTGAGAAACCAGCTGTGAGAAAGTGGCTTGACAACCTCAAACACGCTGTCTTTGATGCGGAGGACTTGCTGGGTGAGATCAACTATGAAGCTTTGCGATGCAAGCTGGTAGGTGATGCTCAAACCGACAATTTCACAAGTAAGGTGGGTAACTTCCTCCCTACTTCTCGTAATAAATTTTATCGAAGGATGAATGCTAAGATACAAGAGTTGTTAAAAAGATTAGAAGATTTTGTACAACAGAAAGGTGCTCTTGGTCTGAATAAAGATGTTGGGAGGAAGGTTTCACAAAGAACTCCGACAACTTCCTTGATTCATGAACCTTGTGTATATGGGAGAGATGAAGTCAAAAAAAATTTATCAAAAGTGTTGTTATCTGATGGTGCAAGCAAGGATGATGTGTCTGTCATCACCATTGTTGGAATGGGTGGGGTTGGCAAGACAACCCTTGCTCGAATGCTTTACAATGATGATACGGTGAAAGAGCATTTTACACTTAAAGCTTGGGTTTGTGTTTCAGAAGATTATGATGCTATCAGGGTAACTAGAACTCTTCTTCAGTCTGTCACTTCAGAAACTGATAATACAACAGATCTCAATTTGCTTCAAGTTAAACTAAGCAAAGAACTGAGGGGGAAGAAATTTTTATTTGTATTGGATGACCTTTGGAATGAGAAATGTACGGATTGGAATTACCTCAAAACTCCTTTTACTTCAGGGGCAAGGGGAAGTAAAGTCATCGTAACAACACGGAACAACGATGTAGCATCTTTCATGCAAAATGATGTTCCTATTCAAACATTGGATCCATTGTCGCATGAAGATTGTTGGTCAATTCTTGCAAAATATGTGTTTGGAGATGAAAGCTGTAGTGCATATCCAAGCTTGGAAGAAATCGGCAAGAAAATTGCACGCAAGTGCAATGGGTTGCCTTTAGCTGCACAAACACTTGGCGGTATGTTACATTCCAAGCTAGACTACGAGGTATGGAACAGAGTGCTAAACAGCAGCATTTGGGAGTTACCTTACAAGAAAAGTGACATTCTTCCTGCTCTAGAATTGAGTTACCTTTATCTTCCATCTAAGTTGAAACGATGCTTTCTTTATTGTTCAGTTTTTCCAAAGGATTATGAATTCAATAGAGAAGATGTTGTTTTTCTTTGGATGGGAGAAGGATTAATTCCCCAAGCTGAGAATGCAGAAAAAATGGAAGAGGTGGCTAAGGAATATTTTGATGAACTTTTATCTCGGTCATTGTTTCAAAAGTTGGGCAAATCAAGTTTCGTTATGCATGATCTCATCAACGACTTGGCTGTGTTAAGGTCTAAGGGATTTTGTTCCAGGTTTGAAGGGAGGGAATTACTTGAAGTAGAAAGAGTTCGCCATTTGTCATATGCTAGAGAAGAATTTGATGTTGCTGTTAAATTTGAGCCATTAAAAGGGGCCAAGTGTTTGCGTACCTTCCTACCTATCTCTTTACATCCATATTACTTTTATGACCGTCATTATGTAAGTAAAAAGGTTCTGCAAGATTTGTTGCCATCACAAACATGTTTACGGGTGTTGTCATTGTCAGGTTATGAGAATGTCACTGAGTTACCTGATTCCATTAAAAAGCTCATTCACTTGCGCTATTTGGATCTCTCCCATACTGCAATTGTAAGGTTACCTAGTGTACTTTGCAGCCTCTACAATTTGCAGACATTATTATTGTCAAATTGTTCCGATCTCGTTGAATTACCTGCAGACTTGAGAAAATTGATAAATTTACAGAAATTGATGTTGGGAGATTGTGGGTCTCTTACGAAATTGCCTGTAGACATGTGGGAATTAATTAATTTGCATCATCTTGATGTGAGTGGAACTCAAATTGCAGAGATGCCAATGCAAATGAGTAAATTGAAAAGCTTGAGAACATTGGGCGCTTTTATTGTGGGCAAATCTACTGGATCGAATATTGGAGAATTAGGGAAGCTTCCACATCTTGGAGGAAAACTTTCAATTTTGCAGCTACAAAATGTAGTTGATGCTAGGGATGCCTTGCAAGCAAATTTGAAGGATAAGAATGATCTCAAAGAGTTAGAGTTGAGATGGAGATTGGGTGTTGAGGATGCGGATGATTCCCAAAAGGAGAAAGATGTACTTGAGAAGCTCCAGCCTTGCGTGAATCTGGAGAAACTAACCATCAGTGGGTATGGTGGAAGAGACTTCCCGAATTGGCTAGGCGGCTCGTCCTTGTCCAACATACAAGTCATGCGTATTAGTTATTGTAGTAATTGTTCGTCGCTGCCACCGGTTGGGCGGCTACCCACCCTCAAAGAGCTCTATATAGAAGAAATGAAACTTGTTAAGACGATTGGTGTTGAGTTCTACGGCAGAAATGGAGCTTCTCTAATTCAGCCATTTCAATCACTGGAGAAGCTGAAGTTTGAGAAAATGGCAGAGTGGGAGGAATGGGTACCAAGTGGAAGTGGAGGTCCAGACTTTCCTCGTCTCCAGGAGCTGAGTTTATATTCGTGTCCGAAGCTGAGAGGAAGCTTGCCTTGTGATCTGCCTTGCTTGAAGAAGCTTATCGTGTATGGGTGTGGGGTTTTGGATGATCAAAGGGCCACTACTGTTACTAGTGTTAACATCGATTACAAATCTCTTGAAGAATTGAACATAGATGAATGCCAAACAGGTCTTTTATCATTACTAGAGACAAAGCTCCTGTCCCAACTTTGCATTTCGAAATTTAATGACATACAGTGCTTGCCCAACATCAATCGTCTTCAAAGTTTGAGGCTATATGATTGTCCAACCCTGTCGTCGTTCCCTGAAGATGGCCTACCCACTACGTTGACATCACTTTCTATAATCAGCTGTAGGAGATTAGAATTCCTACCTCATGAGATGTTGACCAAATTACCCTCGCTCGCCTCTTTGTTTATATCCAATAGCTGTGATTCAATGAGGTCCTTCCCCTTGGGTATTTTTCCAAAATTGACTGTTCTTTATTTATCGCATTGTGAGAATCTGGAATCTATTTCCTTGATTAAAGAAGATGGAGTTGATGCCAATCTCAGTCGTCTGACGATCGGAAACTGTCCAAATCTGGTGTGTTTTCCCCAGGGAGGATCCCTTACAGCCCTTCGGAAATTGGAGATGTATAATCTTCCAAATCTGGAGTCAATTGCAGAAGATGGGGGTTTGCCTCCCAACCTCCGAGATTTTAGCATTAAGAATTGTGAGAGACTGATGGCTTCATCTTCATCAGTGGGAAACTACTGTAACTGGGGTTTGCAACGACTTGTCTCCCTTGAAAAATTTGCAATTGGTGGCAGGGGAAGTGACGAAATCTTGGAGGCGTTGCTCAAGCAACAGCTGCTCCCTACCAATCTTCAACGCCTCCAGATAAGTGAACTTTCCACTCTGAAATCTTTGGACGGAAAGGGAATTAAAAACATCACTTCTCTTGTTATTCTGAGTATCTCTAATTGTTGTGCCCTAGAGAAAACGTATAAGAAGAAGAGGGGAAAAGATTGGGCCAGCATATGTCACATTCCATGCATCAAGATAAATGATGAAGTCATCATATGATATGAGCTCTCTGTCTCTCTCTCACACATTCCTTGCATCCAATGTTTCACTCTCAACTCCCAAATCAAACTCAGGTATGCACTTCAAATAACTGCCTTAACTGGTTTTCTTCCAATTGAATCCAAAAACCAAAATAAATATTATTTTTCTGATAAAAAAACCCAAATACATATTGGGTTGCCCAAATCCAGTGTCCAAATAAACCGAGAATAAGCAAGTCTTTAACTGTTACAGTTGTCAAAAAAAGTCACAGATTTTTGTCAATTACATTTGGCACTGCTGTTTACTGGTCTCTTGTTATTTTCCGATTAAAATCATTTTCCAGAAAAAACAATTTGTGCTCAACAAAAAATCTCAATCTGATTTCTATTATTATTTTGCTCAATAAAAATTTCGTTCTATTTACTTTATTTCTCATTGGTGTTGTTAAGTCTCAAATGCTGAATAATTAGTAGTCTTTTGCAGGACATCATATCTTCTCGAGGAGTTCGCCATTGTATATAGCCTTTTGTTTTTCTGCCGAAACAGTTGTTACAATGAGGAGAAACAGAGAGGCTCGCCTGGAATATCTCGATTTGACGAATTTCTGCAACAGGCATCGAATGTACAACATTTTTAGGTACTCTTTCATAAGCTTAAGTTGAGCTTGAGCTAGTTTAAATTGTATTTGATGCCTATAGATAACCTGTGAGCTTAAGTTGTTTGATCAAGTTATCTATCTCCTTTTCTCTGTTTATAGATTTCATTCATGTTGTGATTGGAGTGCTGCTGTTTTTAAATTTCATTCATGTAATATTAGGATGTTTAAGCATGTTCCTAATGAAAATTAAGAGAAAGAAAAAACAAAACAAAACAGCTTTCATCAATGCTGGTTGGTTATTTTCAACTGCAGAAGCCTACTTTTGGCATAAGTGGCATGGCATAAACTTGCATCCGTACTTCCTTCCCCATTGGCATAAGTGGCTTTCTCATCTTCTTCAGTGTGTTACCAGCTTGAAGCTTGTGTAGATATGTTTTTATCTTGTAGTTCTGGTCACAAAAATTGGTTCACAAATGGAAAGTCACGATTAGATCTATTAGCAGAAGATCTGGAGGTGTACATTCTAATATTTCTTTTCCTTCCATTCTTTTGCCTCCCTCACCATCATAACTTTTTAATGACAGAGAGGTTGGGTGGGGAAGGGGGAGGCAACAAGAGAAATTTGAAATCTCTCACAATTCTAAATAGTCTACGTATTTCCTGATGCCAAATTTATTTTATTCCAACATCTAGGAATTGGATATGTTTTGCTCTCGTAGTTCTGAAAACTTTACAATTGGTGGCAGGGGAAGTGACAATATCTTGGAGACGTTGCTCAAGCACCAGCTGCTCCCTACCACTCTTCACACTCTCCGCATCAACGAAATTACAAGTCTGAAATCTTTGGACAGAAAGGGACACCTCACTTCTCTTCAACACCTACAAATCGAAAGCTGTCCTTGTCTCGAATTTCTGCAAATTCAACACCTCACTTGTCTTTAAAGGCTATATATTAGTTGGTGACAGTCTCCAATTCATGCCAAAAGAGGGTTTGCTGCCATCTCTTTCTTTACTGCAGATCTACAAATGTTCTGGCCTGGAGAAAAGGTATGAGGATAAGATGGGAAAAGATTGGGCTAACATATCTCAAATTCCTTGCATCCAGATAAATGATCAAGTTTTTTTTTTTTTTGAAAACCCAGAACTCTACTTTGTCAACTTTGTTGGCTCAGCTTCCAAACTGGGGCCACCCCATCTCTCTCTCTCTCTCTCTCTCTCTCACATTCCTTGCATCCAATGTTTCACTCTCAACTCTTAAATCAAACTCAGGTATGTACTTCAAATAACTGGCTTAACTGGTTTTCTTCTAATTGAATCCAAAAACCAAAATACATATTCTTTCTCTGTTGAAAAAAACCAAATACATATTGGGTTGCTCAAATTCAGTGTCCAAATAAACCGAGTTACATATTTGTTACTATTTTTATGCCCCCTAGTTCATTGGATTATCTTCTTACATATCAGAGAATAACCAAGTCTTTATGGAAAGGGGTCTGCCATCAATTTTGCACCCAATCAACTTTTACAGTGCCAAAATAATCATAGCATTTATCTTTTGTTACTAATTGTACCTAAGCTCGCCTTCTCATATTGGTTAAATAGTTTCACACATCTGATCAAAATCAATTTGTGCTCAATACAAAAACTTGATCTGATTTCTATTATTATTTTGCTCAATAAAATTTCGTTCTATTTACTTTATTTTTCATTGGGGTTGTTTTGTTCTGCTGATCACAACTTATGTCCTATTTAAGTCTCAAGAGCTGAATAATTAGTAGTCTTTTTGCAGGACAGCATACCTTCTCATGGGGGGCTTTTCATTTGCAAGGTTTCTTTACGTGCCATTCCCAGAGCAGGGTTCACAATTGTATATAGCCTCCTCTTGTTTTTCTGCAAAAACAATTGTCACAACAAGGAGAAACAGAAAGGTTCACCTGGAATTTAACGCATTTCTGCCGACAGGCATTGAATATACAGCATTTTGGGTACTCTTTCATAACCTGTGAACGTAAGTTGTAAGATAAAAGTGGCACTATATGATTGTTATTATCTTTTTGAAGATGTGAGCATGATATTTATCATTCATAATATTGCAGTCCACAAGGAGCACATTCAGTCGGACTTTTAATAGGTCCTTGCCATTAATTAATCTTGGGACTTTTAATAGCTACTGCACATATATTAACGTTGCATCCTTACTAATATATATTGTCTTAGTAGCAGGTGCTCTTTAGTTGAGGAGAGAGATCACTCAGCAATTTCAAAATTTTCTTAGTGAATTAAGCTTGTTTAAGGTTTGTTTGTCATCTATCTCCTTTTCCCGGTGTTTCGATTTGTTCATGTTATTATCATTAGGATGTTTAATCTCTCTCCTTTTCTCTGTGTTTAAATTTTATTAGTGCTACTGTATTTAAATTTCGTTCATGTAATATTGTTAGGATGTTTAATCTCTGTTTTGCGGTTGTATTTGAACGCCCAATTGAGATAGATTGTTTTGTCTGTGTTATTTATTGTCATGTCCTTTCTCCTTTGCTTCATTTCTGGTGGTTGCTTACTTAAATCTGTCCTTCAGCAGTTCCAGTTGAGACCGGAGTTGAACAAGGATTAGGTCAGCTGTATATTTCACGGTAAACACCTCTTTCTATACATATTTGTAATTGTCTACATAGATTAATTTATCAGCATGATTCTATGGTGCATTAGAACCTAAACATAAAAAATAAATTCCTGTTATCATTAATTTGTTGATTCGAATTTGGACTTCTAGGAACAGACCAAGTATGTTCATACATGGCATGGGTCACTTTCATCATCATTGCAGACATAAAATCAGCCTTCAACTGTCTACTGAGTCAATAGACCTTTCTAGATATCCCAAGTGCAATTGAAAATTCATGACTTAAAGATTCGCAAAGAGTTTTCTGTTCGAAATTTTCTACTGGAGGCTGGAAATGCTTCTTATAAGTGGCTAAGTTGCAATATTTGTGGGATCCAAGGCGCTGCAGACTGCAGAGAGGTAAGAAAGTCACCGTCAAGTAAATTTATACTTTCAATTGATATGCTTCTTATATATAATTATAAGTTTATCTACACTCCAAGGCTAACCAGTTAATGAGTTAGTATGGTGCTAGCTACTCGTTTAGAGTCTAAACCCAGTCAACAGCCTGGCCCTATGATCCAAAATCGGAAACTATGTAGTCATCTAACGTTGATCAAATAAAGAACACAGTATTTTCGATAAATAATGAAGAAAAAAAAAATACACATTTACCCTTTTAACAGTTCCACGTTAACTCTTAAATGGCTGCATCTTAGAAGAATGACACTGAATCTGTATAGCTCATCTTCAATCGAAAGATTAAAAGTCACATGAAAAGTGTTGTGTTCTTTCGTCCTCTCTCCTCTGTTGTTTATTGGGCTCTCTTTTGACTTTTGGACGTGTTTTCAAATTTGAGAATCCAGTAACGTATGTTTACATATATTGAAAGTATTCCAACTGATTTTCAACGATAATACTTTCTTTTCAGATATTCTGATGATTGCAACATCTACAAAGATGGATGGTGAAGGAATCAGAGCTGACCGTGAGGGCTGCTGATGCGCAATGTTATTGCAACTGGCAACATGGTCCTAAGTGGCAATTTCATGCCTGACGGCTTCAGAAGTAAAGCTCTAGTAAGGAAATTGGTCGAGGTCGAGACAGGGATGATTGACGGTGAATTGGGTGTTAATTTTTCTCGCAGCCCATTCTCAAAGTTCTTGTTTGCAAATGTAAGAGATTGGAGTATTGTTATTGAAAGGAGATGACATGTTCCCTAGAATAGCCAATCTAAGTTCTTTCAAGGTTTTTTTTTTAATTGAATTTAAATATTTTATTCCACCAAAGTAAAAAAATAATATAACAATATCATTTTGTCCATGTATTTAATAGAAAATATAACAAAATTGATGGCATACCATTTATCCTAACAAAAATGAAGTTGAAGTGAAGTTGAAGGAGAACATGAACGATTTTGAAAATTGATTAAGCAAAATGGGAATGAAGTCAAAGTTGATGGAACATTAAAACTAAAACCCCTTGCATTTTTTTTAGAAGGAGTTAGGTTAGGAGAAAGTTGGGTATCCGTATCAAAACGAAAGCCGAGATTAGCCAAAAATATCAGCCGCTCTGTATTTGGTCTACGCGCCGCAGTTCATTCCCAGCTTCTTCTACTTCAACTCTGGAGCTCTTTGCAACAAGAGTAACGTTCCAAAATCAACTTACCTCAGGCCTCAGGTTTCCACTAGGGTTTTTCGATTTTCCAGTATAAATTTATTATCATCGACTTCTAAACATGGCATTGCTCTTCAAGTTGAAGAGCCTCAGATTGGGTAATTCAATACTTTCTTCTACATTTGCTTCAAAAACTGAAAGGTTTGCTGTTGGAGATCGAACACCCTCAAATTTTTATCTTCAAAATCTGTTACCCCGCCGACACTTTACCTCAGAAATCTCGGCAAACAAACACAATTTCACAGTCACGTACCTCATAAATTCATGTGGGTTGTCTCTAAAAGCTGCAATTTCAGCATCCAAGAAGGTCGAGTTGCAAACCCCAGAAAGAGCAGACTCCGTCTTGGCCCTTGTGAGAAACCATGGACTCTCTGAAGCCCAGCTCTCAAAGTTTGTCAGGTTACACCCACAAGTTCTTTTAGCCGATCCTGAGCAAACCCTTTTGCCAAAGCTTCGGTTTTTCATTTCTCTCGGAGTTTCAAAGGAGGGCCTTGCGAAAACTCTGACTTTCTGTCCGCAGCTTTTGTCAAGAAGCTTGGAAAAAGAGATTTTACCCGCTTATAATTTCCTTAGGAGCTTGATTCCTGAGAAAAAGGTTGTTTCTGTTTTGAAGGGCCGCTCGTGGTTTTTCTTGGAAGGCCACTCCAAGAATGTGGTGCCAAATATTGATCTTTTGAGACAACTAGGTATGCCCCAATCATGCATTTATCTGTTGCTATCTCATTGTATTAATGTTCTGATGCTAAAGCATGAAAGGTTTGGTGAAGTTGTGGGTAAGGTCAAGGAAATGGGATTTAATCTGGAAAAAGCCACTTCCGTGTCTGCTCTACGTGTATTGTGTGGTAGGCACAAGTCAGTATGGAATCGAAGTTGGGAACTTTATAGGAGTTGGGGTTGGTCTGATGACGATATTCTCTCTGCTTTCCGGCGATATCCGCAGTGTATGATTCACTCGGAGAAGAAGGTAATGGAAGCAATGGATCTTTTAGTGAACAACATGGGATGGCCATCAAGAAAGATTGCCCAATATCCTGTGGTCCTAAGTTTGAGTTTAAAGAGGAGACTGATCCCAAGGTGTTCGGTTGTTAAAGTTTTGTTTTTGAAAGGAGTTATAGATGAAAACTTGCATTTGGGTTCAGTGTTGCTGCCTGTGGAGAAGCACTTCCTGGAGAAGTTTGTAACTGCATATCTCAAGGAAATACCTCAATTGTTGAACGTGTATCAAGGGAAAGTTGAATTCCAGGATGTATGATGTTATAACGGTTTTAACACCTTGATGCTGCAGTGTCTTTCTTGGAAAATTGCTTTTGATACAATACACATGTCTTGCTTCTGTTTGGCTCCAATTTAAACTTCTCTGCAGGTGAGTGAAAAGGACAAAATTTTGTCTATTCAAGTTAGAAGTCAATGCAAAAAACAGAGAAATATATATACATTTATGCATGTGTGTGTGTGTAAGATATCAATGGTTGCCAGATCTTTATCCCTGCGCTGTTAATAATTGTCCTCTACAAGCAGCTTGCTTTTTTCAGTGGCCATGGCTGGGTATCACGAGGTCCTTTTGATATCCTTGTGTTAGCCTTTTTGGTGAGATCTTAAGGATCTGGTGGGGTTGCAATATATATATATCCAGCTTATTGAAACAATGACAAGTCTGCCGGCAATTGTTATTGGTGGGGACGAATGAATCTGTTATAAAGCCTCTGGAGATTTTCTGATCTCAAGAGAGAGGCATGCTGGGGATCAATTTACTTATTTATTGGATGGTAGCTTTCTAGGAGTTCTTCTAGTTTTGATTGAAACTTAACTTAGCATGCAGGCCATTGAGTGCTGCAGCTGCAGGCATAAGAAAATAAGTGTGTATATGATTTTCCTGGTGCTAAAGTGTTCGTGCAACCGTATGAGAGGAAGTCTAAACTTGTTACTGGAACTGGCAGGAAAATGAAATTTTAAAACATTCTGTGCATGCTGTGAATTTTCAACAGTCTGTTTGCTGTGCTCATTCTGTACAGTCTTACAACGGTTGATAAATAAACAACTATGTAAATTCAGTATTTAGGTTATGGAGATTGTTTTTATTTTTATTTTTGAATAGAAACTTATCTATTCAAAAGAGAAACAATTACAAAACAAGTGGATGAGGAATCCACAGGGAAAAACAAAGGAAGCAAAAGCAACCACAAGAAACTGGCCTATAAAGAAAACAACAGCCAAGAAGAAACAATAAAAAGCAGAACAACAGGACGTAGGAGAGCATCACTTCACTGCCGCACACAAGTCACGACTTATAACAGAGGCAGTTAACTCCTTAAAAACATTGGTAACAGATGCCCATAAAGCCGCCCAAAATTTCACTCTATCCCAAAGCTCATCCACCCCCACCCCCTTGTAGTCCTCGAAAATTTCACGTCTTACAATGGAGATTGCGATGCTTGATTTGTAGCATTTGCTGCTTTTTATTGAAGCTGTACAGTTATTTTATCTACAGCATTCCACATTATTGGAGTCATGAGAATTAAAATGGAATGGCATTTGGTAGGTATTCATGCTGTGAACACCTCTTTTTAATTGTTTTATATCTGCATTGCCTTCTTGAGAAAATGTGACACTGAGGATTGAGGTATATTATTGTACAAGCATTATCAAGCTAACCACCTGAAAATGAGAACTAGAAATGTATGTTTTCAGGTATTGCTGCTTTGACTCAATGGGGCATTGAGGGTACAATCCATGTTTGATCAGTTAGTCTGATTCCCCAATATATTATTGTTTTGTGGAGCAATTTTTTTTTTCTTGGTAGGACACAAGAAGGAATAATCAGCTAAACAGTGAAGGTGAGATGTGATGTGAGTAGTAAGTTAGTAACATTTGTTTTTCCCTATAAACAAATGTTACTAACTTACTACAGCATGCTGTGAATCGTACACCTTTTGCTGCAGACAAGCTACTCTATAAATAGTTGAGAAAATATGACAGCAGATATTGAAGGGTGAGAGGTTAATGATGCATGTTACAGAATTAATCTTTCAGTTTTCTGATACTATGGTTTCCAAACAGTTCTGTTTTCTCACAGAAACTTCTCCTAATTTGTTATTGAAATGCTGGTGCATAATCTATGCATATAAATATTTATTGATCAGTTTACATTTTATCATTCAGATTGTGGATTCTCTGCACCTCAATTTAATTTGCAAATTACTGTTCTCATCAGGAAATGTTACATACGTTGAGAGCCTCTTCATCATGGAAATGCATTTGGAGAATTTGCTCTTGGGGTTGAATTGACTTTCATAATCTGGAAAATGTTAATAAGCTGAAATTGTAGGGTGGAGGAGAGGAAGAAGGTGAAATCCATCAATAGGCATAAAACAAGTTGAGTGGGTTCCTGTAGATAGCATCGAATAGGTCGATTCTCTCCCTTTTTTTCTGTTTACTTCCTTTTCTCTTCTTACTTGCAATTCAATTCTCTACTGTTTGCTTCATTTAAATAAAATCTAGTAGGTCATTTAAACATAATCCAAGTCAGAATCTAATAGGTCATCTAAACGTAATCCAGGTGTCAAATAGAACAATTTTACTGTCCAATATTGTTTACGGGTGGCAAAAATATCATTCAATCTTTGAGTAGCCCATGTGAAACAAATGGTGTACACATGCATGCATTTTCAAGGATTTGGCGCCCACAGAATGTAATTTTCACAGCCCAGCAAAAGGTTTATAAGCATATTGGAGGAAGCTAACTGCAAATCAAAGCAATGAAAGGAAACCGGTGACACAGAAATGAAGGTAGAGATCATCTCAAGAAAAACACTCAGACCATCCTCTCCAACTCCTCAGCACCACAAGATCTTCAAGCCCCCTCTGGACCAAGGAATTCTACTTGCTGTGCGGCTCAAAGACGATGTCTCAGTTGATTTGAGTGCAATAATGAAGGAGTTTATTTTGCAGTAGCCCAAATTAACTGCAACCTCTTGAATTTCCTCTCCCAACCTCAATCCAAATTACTTTACCACTTGTTTCCAACATTTAATGATTGTGTGGGTGTTGTTTTGCTTGTTGAATTCACTGTCTTTAACTGTGGAGGAATTGCTATTGGAGTCTCCCTTTCATACAAGATCGAAGGAGGATTGATCATCTTTGTGCACTTTTGTCTGATGCTGGACAGCCACTACACGTGAATTAGAGTACAATGACGATGATCAAATCTTGGGGGTGCTTCCAGAGTTCGTCGGACCTTCTTTGCTGCCACCTTCAGATATCCTGATCAAGCGCAGCTTTAACATGAACATCCCACCTTCAGAATTTGACCGTGTTGAGTGCCTCAAAGATGGCAAGTCTGAATGCCAAAACTAGTACACTTCTTCAACAGCTTGGGCATTAGCGGCTCCCCAAACATAGAATTATAGTATATTTCGGGTTCCAATAGAGGCATGCTAAATCCATCATGAGTTATGTATGGTATATTTGATCTGATGTCTCCAATTCTATGTTTTCCATAGTTCTTAACATTATTGCACATTGCACCATAAATCTTAGAGATGGTCCTAGACGTAGTACTTTTTCATATCTTTAGGCTCTTTCTCGGTTTGACCTTTGGAACAAGGTTTTTTTTTTTTTTTTGGTTCTTTTATGGATTGGGGGAACGTGGATCCCTTTGGTTCAAAGAAAATGGATTTGTGGGAAACCAATTCCAATGTCCTTTATGAGGGGATGGAATGGAATCTAGAAGAGTCTTTTTCCATCTTTTATACTGCTAAATTAACTTTAAAATATCATTTTAGTTTCTTTCTTATGATTGGTTTACGCATAAATTAAAAATAGAAATACGCTTAATTTTTCAATTCTACCCTTACATTAGACCATTTCCAACCATGTTGGGGCTAAACTCAAATTTCCACCCTCCAAAATACAACTATTAATATATTTTTAGGAATCAAATTTTTTTTCCCTCCAACCTTGCAGACTCATAATTTGAGTATGAAACTTTATTAAATTGTTTAAGAATGATTAACCCATAATTTTTTTTGTCGTTAATTTTTCTTGACATTATTTTTGTTTCGACATTTGTGATTTATTTTTCTGAACATTTTAACCTAAAACAATTAAAATTCCAAAGCATAATAGAATTTCAAACCTCTTTGGGGTTTTGGGGCCATTCTCAACAAGAATGAAAGGAGAATGAACAAATATAACAAAGGGAGAAAGGAAAAAAAATTAATTTTTGGTGGATTATTTACCAAATGAATGGCTATTTATAGAGTTTGGAATGAGTTTTGGAGTTGGATTTGATTTAGATTAATTATAAACATTATTTTGATTGTTAAATTTAAATTTGAGTCGTTGAATGTGAAATTTTACGTTTGAGATTGCTTAAAATTAATCCTGATCATTGATATATTGGATATAGCTGTTGCATTTTAAATTTTTAAAAACCCAGCTTTCAAATTAAGCCATTTGATTGAAACGGCTCTTTGCCCATGAGAGCTGCCACTTGTTGACACAAAAGATGCCATGCGGGGCCCACCATTTTTTCCTCTTCACATGGGCTGCAAAACAGGGCTTTGGGCTCCACACAAATTACCAATCCACGCAACACTTGGACTGGAATTCCACCCCAAATTCCACCCATCTCAAATTTCCACCCCTCCAAAATACATGGGTTGGAGATGTATTTTGGGCTCAAAACTCAAAATTTGAGTTTCCACCCCTTGGCTAGAGATGGTCTTAGAAGTATGCAAAGAAAACGTAATGAAGTAGACATGAGCTTAGCCAAGTTTGCTAGAGAGGATGTGCTGACTACTATGCACCGGAGTTCAAATACCCTTCCCCGTAATTTAAATTAATTTAAAATAAAATATTGTTTGTATAAAAAACCGTAATTAATGTTTATTTGGATAGATTTGGCATCTCAATTGTTAACGACACAAATTGGTCATAGAAAAATGTAACTTTATGCTTGCCATGACTTTTCATGGGAATGGCAAATAAAACCCAAGTTGGAAACAGTTTTCATTTTCCTTAGTCCAAAAAGAAAAATAAAACCACAATCTTCTTTTATGAGTATTTTTCATTTTTTGTTTCTTCTAATATTGATTTAAAGACATGTAGTTAATGTTTATTTCTTAAGCTATTGGAATTTAGATAAAGTCATGAATCGAAAAATTTAGATTGGGTAATTAAGCTATTGGAATCAGGTCAACTACTCCTCCTAGTTGATCCCATTAAATCTTGGTTTTAGTGTATAGGGTTTCAGGTTTAGGGGAAGCTATGAATAAGAAAATTTAGATAGTGCAATTTAGGAATTGGAATTAGATAAACTACTATTCCTAGTTATTTCTAATTTTAAGGGTATTTGATTACAAACACGCTTACTTACTAGAAATAAGAGAAGACATGAATCGGGGAATCAGATGAACTATTCTTCCCCTAGTTGATCATATTCTCGATTTTGAGGGTATTTGATTACATATTTTAAAGTGGAACTCATATAATTTTTGATTCCATGTGTGTTTGTGAATGCATGGGAAGTTAGGAATTTGAATGATTTCAATACCCACATGTATTAGTAAATAAAGGAATTAAAAAAGAGATAATTTTAATTTTAAATTCTCTTGTGCTAGTTAAAGTAGAGATAGTGAGAGCGAAGGGGGTCTAGCCCAATGGTAAAAAGCCTTGACTTGCAGACCAAAAGTCTCATGTTCGAATCCCCATGACATCATAGTTGTGTGTGTGAGAGAAATCCAACTCGCATGTAGTTTAGACTATCACTTATACTCAAATAATAATAAAAAATAGAGATAGTGAGAAACAATAAATCATTCAAATATTCTTGTATTCCAAATTAATAAACACGTCAGCTCATTGGTCTCATTCAACCTTTTAACAGTTTGTGCCCAGGTTTAATCGAGAGTGCTGATATTTCAACCCCCTATCATATTTCCTCACCTAGTTTATTTTCCCACCCACCATGTAAATTTGAAAAAACACAATCCTATCTTTTCACCCACTAGTATTCCTAAAATTCCCCTTAATTATTAATTCAAGCAAATTCTCTTTGCTAATCATTAGTAGTTGATATATAACAAAGATCAAGTTGTGTTTGACGGACTGGATAAATGTTTTTGTCTAATATTTTGATTTTCTGGATCTTTTAGTTTTTTATTCTCTGCCTTTGAAAATATTATTGATAAATGTTTTCCTTAAGTTTTTAGAAGTCATTTTACAAAGGGGTAAATTTGTCTTTAAATTTTTAAAGATAAGGTGGGTGGGAAAATAGAACATGGGTGGAAGGGTGTATTCAATTGAGATTTTAATGGATTGTTTTGAAGTTTAAATGTCTAGTGGCATTAGATTAGGATTTTTAGGTAATCAATAAAAATCTGGTGGTATTCAATTAGGACTTTTAAAAGATAAGAAAAAGTACATCTGTATTAAAAAACTTACCGATTTTGAAGTATTGCATTAAAGGCTAATTTTTTTATATACCCCTTGAAAGTGTATTTGAGTCTCATTTTGCCGCCTGAAAATTATGTTGTCTCACTTTTCCCCATTTTCAATAAAATATTAATTAAAATTTAAAGTTTAAAATTTCAATTTTTAAAACTTAAAATCCATAAAAAGTTGTAAAGAAAATTAATTTTTTTTAGAAAAGGTGAAGATCAAAACATAAACAAAAAAGGGCATCTCTACCCCTACCCCTCCCATCCCCATCCGTCTCCTCCTCCATCTCCCCATCTGCCCATGTCCTCCTCTTCTCAATTTGTGTTACTCGCGACACAAACCTCAGCCCCCATCCCCAACCCTCTCTCTCTCATCGCTTTTTTGTCTCTCCAACTATCCAAACCAACCCCCCTCACTCCCCTGGCAGCAACCCACCCTCGAGTCTTACCCATCTCCCAAACATTAGAAATATATTAATGTTTTTAATATTTAATCTGATTTAAAATTTTAAAATTTTAATTTTAATTTTTTATGGAAATATGGGTAAAGTGAGACAAGTATTTGTGAAAATAGAGTAAAGTGAGACAAAATGAGTTTCATAGGGCAAAGTGAGACTCAAATACACGTTCAGGGGGTATATCAAAAAATAAACCTTCATTAAATGAGGTATTGTGTGAGACTTTTGAGTGGGTTGATAGGACCCGACCCGAATTCCACCCCGGAACCCGAGACGGACCCTGCGGTTATGCCCAACATCAACCCATGTCGGGCCCACAAACTAAACTAGTTCCCTCTTTCCGAAATTTAACCTATAAGGGGCCAAGACTTCTGCCGAAAAACGGGCAGAGTCTCCCCTACAACAAGGAGTATCCCAAAATTTACAACCTGTCAGACAAGCAACAGATAAAACAACCCAAGCGCCAGCATGCATATACAAATACATAACAGGCCTCCGGCCAACAAATTTAACCCCAAAGGGTGATACAGAGCATATCTAAGAGTCAGCGGAAAAGTAGAAATAACAGAATACAAGTTTAGGGTTAAAGGATGACAATCCTACCCTTCCAACGAAGCTCGAGAAGAGAAGCGCACAGCCGAACAGTACGAAGTGACGACTACGGTCTGGGGGGCGCAAAATAGAAAGAGTGTGAGTGGACAAAAACAAGATTTACATACTTAAATCAAAGTACTAACCCCACAGTTAAAACAATGTGAAACATGCATATGAAACCCTTTAAATACTTGATTGATTTGAAAACCGTACTATCTCAAAGTACGTGAAAGCAACCCAGTTTAAAACCCATTTTTCTGAATAAACTAACCTTTTACTTTTCCCGAGGCATAACCTCCCAAACAAACCCCACCCAAGTTTATAAACATAAACAAGAGGATTTATTAATGTAAAAGCATAAAGATGGAATAAAATTCACATAAGGTAAAACAAACCTTAAAATGCCGAATAGTTTGTTTACATCAAGCAAACCAAACTTGACAGCAATATAGACATTAATTGTAGTTCAAATCATTTATATATATATATAAACATATTGTTGGGGTCTTTTCGTTCCAGCAGCTTGATGAATGGGCCTCACAGAAAGAGCGAACGGATGAAATTGCCCCTTTTTCTAAGTTAGCGAGGACTAGGCCCAAAGCACCCCGAGAGAGAAGCAAGTCCTGTGGAGTACTTTGTTCTTCTTCCAGTGACCACATATTTTGTGCCGACATTTCCTGAGCCTTGACGAAGAGTTAAAGATGATGCAATGATGTTGCATGAGCTTGGCATGAGGGCTTGTGTTGGTGAATCAAGATACCACTAGGCTTGGCATGAGAGCTTGGGGTGTAGGAGCTAAAAGGAAACGAGCATGAGGAAATGATTAAGGCTTGAGGTTTTCTGTGTTTCCGGCAGGTTGACGAAAAGCTTGCGTTGCCTGCATTCCTCTTATCAAAAGGTAATGACTATGGTTTTAGCTTGAGAGGATGGGTGTTTCAGATTTGGGATGGAGCTTTTTGAGAGAGAGAGAGAGATATATATATATATATATATATATATATATATTTGAAGGATGGGTGGCTTAAGTAGATTTCCAGCAGCTTGACGAATGCTTGGTCATGCTTTTGGATGGTTGAAGACGACTTCATGATGTTGAACTGAGATTATATGAGCTTGGCATGAGAGCTTGGAGTGTGGGAGCTAAAGACCCACAAGTTTAGCAAATGAGAATGCATGTGCTTGGCTTGGTGTTGGATATGCTTGAGTTTGTTATTTGTGGCTATGGCTATAGTGATTTAAGAGCATGATAGTGGAAGGAAAAGCTTGAGACTTGAAGGCTATGGTGTTTATAGCTTGGAAGGGTATAAGGAGAAAGGAAAGGCTTGATGTATTGCTTGGTGAGGCTTTGTAGGAAATATGTAAGGAAAAGCTTGAGGCTTGAAGGATATGGAGGAAAAGCTTGAGGCTTGAAGGCTATGGAGGAAGAGCTTGGAAGGGTATGAAGAGGAAAGAATAGCTTGAGGCTTGAAGGCTATGGAGGAAGAGCTTGGAAGGGTATGAAGAGGAAAGAATAGCTTGAGGCTTGAGGCTTGAAGGCTATGGCTAGGATGGTTGCTGGAAAGCTTGCAGCAGCTGAAGGGAGGAATGAACGTTGGTTCGATGGTTGCTGGGGGGCTTGAGCAACCAAGAGATGTTGGTTGACAGCTGCTGGGATGCTTGCAGCAGTCAAAAGATGGAGGTTGACGGCAGGGATGGCTGCTGGAATGCTTGCAGCAGCCAAAAAGAGAAAAGAAGATGAGTTCTCATGATTGTTGAGAAGCTTGCAATAACCCAGAGAGGTTGGTTTTGGCTGGGCAAATGCCTCCCAATTTATAAAGGGGGAAGGTTCTCTTTGGTTTCCAATAGGTAAAAGGAAGTGTTGGAGCAAGTTTATTTCCAATGGTTAAAAAGGAGCATTGAAGCATGATTATTTCCAATAGACAAAGTAAGGCATTGGAAAATGACTATTTCCTATGGGTAAAAGGGGGCATTGTGACATTCTTATTTCCAATAGGTAAAGCTAGGCATTGGAAAATAACTATTTCCTATGGGTAAAAGGAAGTGTCGGAATTAGCTTGTTTCCAACGGGTAATAGGGAGTTGCTTGAAGAATATCTCATTTGCTCACCCACATTGGAGAACTCTAAGTAACGGGCTTGGACTTTGGTGCTCCCAAGTAGCTAGCCCAAAGTCTCCATTATCCAAGAGCTTCCGTGGGCCTTGTGGACCTCCGTAACCTTCCACACCACAATCCCTCATGCAAGCCCCGTGAACCACATGACTTGGGTTCATGTGGGCTTGACAAGTGATTGGCATAGGAAAAATGTATTATTAGCTTGGCATGGCATGTACACTAAATGAATTAATTCCCAAAAATATAGCTTGGATTAACGCATGACCACCATTATGGGCTTTAAATATCTTTGGGCTTCTAGTGACTTTTTGGGCCTCAACACATATATATATATATATATAAGAAATCAGTTTCAGGATTCAAATCCAAAACATAACCTAATAAATACGTAGTCAAATCAAGCATATCAAAACCGAAATGTATAAACAGCTTTCCCAACTTCCCCAAACTCACAACCACGTGCTCACAAGCACGACAAGCGAGGAACGATCCCCACTAAAAGAAATATGAATACGAAGGTACTAACACACACGTATAGGTATAATATAACCATAACACAAACACAAGTACCAAGGGAAAACAATCCAACAGGGGATCATTTGACTGGACACCGGTACAGTCTCATCGAGACACCGTGATCGTGGTTGAGCCGTCCAAAGTGGGACTAAACTCACATGACTATATGGTAAAAACTTACCAACCATAACTCCGAAATCTGTCCTACGCGCAGACTACCCAATCAAGGGTCTACGATTTACACCCGTTAAAGTATGCACCGGATCGTATCATACCAAATACAGTAATCAGTATCATATCAATCGCCATGCGATCATTAGTATCCGAACAGGGGGAGGTACAATACAAGGTGCTAAATGCACACACATCAATCGTTACACGATAACAGTATATATACATATATATATATATATACAATCACAATGTACCTAACCCCAAAACAACAGACACTAGGACATAAACAAGCCCATCAGTCAAATAACTCATATAATTACTCAAAGTCAGGACATCACTGTCCAAAACATATATTTCTATAATCAAAATAAACCCAAGGGTCAAATGACCACATAACAGACCTTAATCAAATGAAACGTCCAAAACATTGAAAAACCCGCATTAAAACCATATTCAAAACTTATTCAATGCTCAAGTCAAGCATATCAAAACATATTCAAAACTCAAGTCACTGAAACGTCAACTCTAAGGTATAAACATATATATATAATCAAGTACATATATATATATATATATATATAACCCTTTCCCATTAATCCAAAGTATTTACTCAAATTAGCCATATATATATAAATACATATATATATATATATATAAATACATATATATATATATATATATATATATAAATACATATATATATATAATCAAAATATACGTATTATTAATCATAAGGTTTTAACACCAAAACCGAATATGAAATCAAATGGACTATACTAACGTCCATATATTCAATTATATAATTAAAATATAATATAACAGTTCCAAGCTTAATATAGCTCATTTATATAATCCAATTTCAATACGAAAACCACCGAGCCTTCACCACGTCCCGTTCAATACCAAAATGTATAAATAATAATAAAATAGCCATCAGGGCCCCACAAACAAACCGGCAACCCAAATCATGTATATACCTCAATGTAATTCATTTTAATATAATTTAACCAAAGTCAAACCAAGACTTTAACTATTAATAAATTCAAGATTTAAAACTATTAAATCTCCTTTCATGCATTTCATGCAATTCAATCAAATTATGCTTGTTGAAAACAATGTCCACTCACCGTTGGTCCTATGCTGCACAACCTTAAAGGGTCCCGCCTGCTGCGTAGCAGAGTCAACGCACCTAAAGCGATAGATACGAGGATTGGATTAGTAATCGAACCAAATGAGAACCTTAAACTCAAACCCTAACAAAACCCCACTTAACGTGTACGTACGTCGTACGAAAGATTCTAAGGTCAAACTACCTCTTACAACCAGTGGGACCTCCCCGGAAGACTCACGGTCAACCGACGGTCAAACACCCCTTTTCGGTCAACCTGGGCCCGCGGAGCCCACGACATCCCAAAAGGATCAGGACATTCCTAGAAGTCCAACAAAGTCAACTACATGGCAAGACGACCTCGGGAGACGCTCGGTCAACCCTGGTCAAACTTGGTCAAACAGACCTGAATAGGTCAAACTGGGCCCGTGGGTCCCATGACCTCCAAACTTAGATCCGAAAGTTCCTATAGGTTCAACACGACCTAAATAACGTGTCCTCAAAGTTTGGTCTCAATCGGACGGTCGGATCGCTCACGATCGGACGATTACGGTTTAATTCACACTTCAAGTCATTGATTCGGAGTATCCGGGACTCCGAATCACGGTCCGTCAAATCCTATACGTTCCTAGAAATACGAGGAATCACATACGTGAATTCGGATTCGATCCAACGGTCCGAACCTATCGAACCCACGAAACGCGCAATAGGCGTACGTCGGTTCGATCGTCAAACGACGTCCGAATCAGAATCTGCGCACACGCACGCGTTCGTAGCGACACGAGGATCGCAATGGAACAAAGACCCACCACCACACCACCACCACGCGCCACCGTGGGTGGTGGGTGTGGTGAGCAATTCCGGCATTCGGTTTTTCTTCGATCCAAGCTACAACCTATACATCAATGGACTCAAAACAACCCCAGGAGTCCAAAACCGCCATGAACCGGCCCAGAACCGGCCGTGAATTGGCCGGAATCTCAAGTCAAAATCCGGCCAATTCGAGGGTTTCAGATCCGATCAGCAAATGACCAAATCGATCAAAACCACCCATGCAGAAAGCAAGAGGAGGAAGAGGAGAGTTGATTTCATACCTGGATCGCAGAGATTGGTGGCCGGAAACCACCGTGCGAAGCCGGTGAAGTTTCGAAGAAAACTGTCAGGTTTTTCGTGTTTTCCGGTGGCTATGCCGGCAGATCGTGGTGGGGATGGGCTGGGGTGGAACCGGGGCGGCTGGCCTGTCAGTTTGGGATAGATCCTAGCTCCGGTGGTGCAGCGTGGCGACGGCTGCGGTATTAAACCGCCGGAACACACAGTCGAGGGAGGTGGAAGACGAACCGTCGCACGCACAGGGAAGAGAGAGAGAGAGAGAGAGAGCAAATTCTGAAATCTGATTGGCTGAGGGGTATTTAACAAATTTCAAAATGACGCTTACGTCCTTTTCAAGCGTTACAAATTCGAATTGAATGTGCCGCACATCCCCAAACTCGTTTCGACGTGCCGGACGCAATGGCGCAACTCGTTTCGCCAAAATCCGTCCCGAAAATATATTTGACCAAAATGCCCCTTTAATAATTAAATTCCCATTTAATTCCAATTAATTCATTTTAATTTATTTTAATTCATTTTAATTTCCCAATTTAATTAAATCACTTATTTTGTTTACTTTCTTTTATATTTTGGGTCAGGGTCGTCACAGGGTGATATAAATACAAGGCCAAAAGTCACTTTTGGTCCCTGTAGTTTGGCACTTCAACCACTTTTGACCATGTAGTTTCAATTTTGCCACTTTTGCCTTTGTACTTTCATATTTGTAGCAATTCAAGGACAAGATAAAATTTCTATCAATTTCTTTAACGGAACAACCACGTGCCCTTCATGTAGAGGGGCAATCTTGTCAGACCAAAACCCCACGCTAAAAGCTCGTCTCTACCTCTTCCGCATGGGGTGAAAATGGGCAACCAAAATCTCAAAATCCTCCTTCCTTCACTATCCCAAATTCCCAGCACCTAACCAATCTCTATCTCCTCCATCCTTTTCTCTTTCCCTATAGATTCAATCTTCCAAATAACCAATTTATCTTCCTCATTTCTCAACTCCCTCCACCATTCTCCACCTCACACCCACCACCACTCAGCAACTATGGCAAACTATAGCAATTGAAGGAGATAGTGGCTGCTTTGAAAGTTAAGTACAAAAGTGTAAAACCAACCAGTTCTTGTTTCGATGGTTGGAGGGCTTTGCTGGTGTCATGTATTTTTACTTATGATTTTCTTTGGCTTTGGCTTTAATTGCTATCGCCTGGTGGTTCTGTTTTGTATTTATGCAGGATCATTTATTCCTGTCTTGTTTCCTCCTTTGGCCTTTCTAGGGCTTTTCTGATGAAGTAAATTTCTATAAAAAAATTTTAAAAAAATCAAGAATTAAGTATCTTTCTATTATGATTGTTAAATCTGATTGCTATTTCACAACGAACATTTGAGTAATTTTTTAGTCAAATCTGATTGCATTATACCCTAAATAGGGGTCTTACACTTGCAGCAAAAAAAAGCATGTATGATAACAAAAGAAGAATTCAAGGCCTGTTACAGTTATAGAAAAATAAGAAATTTCAGTTCACAAAATATTCGCCAACAACTAGAAACTATTAAACTACATTAAAAAGTAAAGCCCAACTTCATTTCATCAGTTCACACAATATTGGCCAACAACCAAAATAAGCAATTTCAGTTCACTTGTAATTTTTCTTGTTTGTTGCTTTTCCTGGTGGGTTTCATGGGACACTTGAACCTTCCATTTGCCTCGACAGTGGAGACCTAATGCTAAGTCACATATGCCTTGGATTCACAGAACTTGCACCTCCCATTTGCATATTAAGAGTTGGTCTTGGATTCATTGATTTTGCACCTCCAATTTGTCTTTGGTTCACAAAGCTTGAACTTCCAGTTTGCATATTAGGAATAGGCCTTGGAGTGGGCATAAGAGGAGTTGGTCTTGGAGTGGGCATAAGAGGAGTTGGCCTTGGAGTGGGCATAAGAGGAGTTGGCCTTGGTGCATTAGGAGCATTTACATAACCTTTCCTAATCTGCATAGCCACACAAAATATATATATATATATATATATATACATTTACATATACATAGATATTAGGAAAAATGAAAACACTTACATGAAGCTTTTGTCTTTGCATAGGAGTGGTGTGCACATTCTCTTGAGTTGGCATAGGAGAAACGGAGGCCACACCACATATGTAGCATCATTACTTCTCCTTTTCTTCAGAGAAGCTGGAAGTCCTCATCTTTCATCAATATAGGTTATAGGTGGAGGGTCTTGGGGCTGATTAGAGCAATTCCTTTTGTTGTGGCCTTTTTTCCAACACTTGGTACATGTGACAATGCCTTTTCTCTTGAGTTTAGTACCACTGGTATCAACAACCTTCTCCATTTCAGGGTCCTTTTTCCTACTCCGTTTTTGTCTCCCGTTGTTTTCTAACAATTGGAGGTAAGAGTTATATTTGATTTGACTTTGGCCACATGTTAAAGTCCTTCACTAAATGAATCATTGGCTCATAAACCTTTAAATAACTGCCCTTAAGATAGCATGAAGCTACATAATCTTCTGGACTACCGCTATAAAGATATATGGCAGCAACGACATGAATACAAGGGATACCATTAAGATCACATCTCATACAATAGCATGTCTTCAATGCTATATTTACCACATGTTTATCATGTAAGTATTCTCCCACTTGATATTCAAATGCTCTAGCTGTTGTTGGCATACAATTCCTAGCCAGATGCATCTTTATCTTCTCGAATTTCTTTTAAATTTTAGCGCAAATGACTCCCTCATGTTTTGCCATAGCAATCCTCTTCACTTCCAGCCTTTTCATTAGGTTACAATTTATCATTTCTAGCATGGTCAATATAAGTTTATCTCGGGCACAACATAAATTATTTAACAACATATCACATTTAGCGGCAGTGCTAAACCTTTGTCTAGCCCACTTATTTAGATCTTTTCCCCGTCAACCAATTATAAGCAAGCATCACCATCCATCTATTTCAGCTTATTCATCTCAACCTCAAAGTCATAGAAATTGGGAGCCCTAGCTGCACTTCATAAAAGATTTTTCAAACCCTCGCCCTTACACTTTTGTTTGAAGTTCGCATACATATGCCTAACACACCACCTATGTTGGGCTTGAGGCACAACAATATCAAAGGCTTTGTCCAACCCCTATATTAGTTATAAGCATAATCAATAAAAGTTAAAACAATATGTTATTCATAAGTTTATTCAGAATAATAAATAATAAAGAATAAAGTTAAACTATTATGCATAAATTACAAGCTCACCTTTTGTTGGTCTGATTCTCAGGTTGTTTGTTTAGGGAGAAGATGAACACATATCAAGGTTACTCAATTCTTCTCGACAGACCATTCTCTGACTCTCCTTTGTCCAAAAAATAAAAATTTAACAGGTTTCTCTGATTTTAAAAATTCGCGCACTGCTGGCCCCACAACATCAACTCCAACAATAGCCCACCTTTGACAGAAGAATAGTTATCAACTTGTAATAGCTAAAACCTCGCTTGGGTTGGGGGTTTTCAATTTTCCGAATTGATCGTCGTTGACCTCAACCATGGTTCCGCTCTCCAACTTGAGGAGCCTCAGATTGGGTTATTTACTATTTCCTTTTAAATTTACTTCCAGAACTGAAATATTGATTGCCGGAGATCTAAAATCCTCACATTTTTCGCTTCAAAATCGGATACTCTGCAGACAGTTCACCTCGGAAATCTCAGAAGACCAACGTAGTTTCACCGTCAATTACCTCATAACCTCATGTGGGTTGTCGCCAGAAGATGCGATTTCAACTTCCAAAGGGATCAAGTTGCAGTCCCCAGAAAACGCAGACTCCGTTTTGGGGCTTCTGAGAAACCATGGATTCTCTCAAACTCAGATCTCAAAGTTCTGCAAAACTCGCCCACAACTTCTTTTAGCCAGGCCTGAGCAAACCCTTTTGCCAAAGCTTGAGTTTTTCAGCTCTCTCGGAATTTCAAGGGAGGACCTCGCAAAAACGCTGGCTCAGAATCCAAATCTTTTGAAAAGAAGCTTGGATAAACAGCTTGTGCCCACTTATAATTTCCTCAGGAGTCTGCTTTCTGAGAAACATGTGGTTTCCGTTTTCAAGTACACCTCGTGGATTTTCTTGCAAGGCCACACCAAGAATGTAGTGCCAAATATTGCGATTTTGAGAGAAGTAGGTATGCCTCAATCATGCATTTCTCTGTTGCTAGCTCATTGTACGCATACTTTGATACATGATACTGAAACGTTTCGCCAAGTTGTGAAAGAGGTTAAGGAAATGGGTTTTAACCTGCAAAAGTCGACTTCCGTGTTGGCAATAGGCATAATGTGTCGTTCATATTATAAGCCGATATTGAAGCGAAATTGTGAAGTTTATAGCAGGTGGGGTTGGTCGGAGGCTGATGTTCTCTCTGCTTTCAGGAGGCGCCCGGAGTGTGTTGCGTTGTCAGAGAAGAAAATAATGCAAACAATGGATCTTTTAGTGAACAAGATGGGATGGTCGTCAGAAATAATTCTCAAATCCCCATATGTTTTGATTTTAAGTTTGCAGAAGAGAATCATCCCGAGGTGTTCGGTTGTTAAAGTTTTGTTGTCGAAAGGTTTGATAAATACTGAAAAACTGAGCATACATTCCGTGTTAAAACCTGTGGAGAAGGACTTCTTGAAGAGATTTGTTGACAGTTATCTGGGTGAAGTACCTCAGTTGTTGAGTGTATACCAAGGAAAAGTAGATATCCAGGACATATGATGGTTTAACTTTTTAACCCTTGATGCTGCACTGTCTTGCTTGGAAAATTGCTTTTGATAGAATACACTCGTACCTTGCTTCTGTTGGGGTTCAGCTTTAACTATTCTGGAGAGGAGAGAAAACAACAATTTATTTTGTCTACTTTTCAAATTAGAAGATAGCAGTTCTCTAACCCATATGTTTCTTTTGTCTACTCTTCTATTGCTGTTTCAGTTTATTTTTCTACTTAGTGGCCTTGCAAAGAGATGAACCCAGAGTGAGTGCACAACCATAACTCTTTACCTTTTGTTTGAGTCGATGCAGAGAGAGCATACTAAATATAAGTTTCCCACACTTTATTGATTTTTATGTGTGCGCGCTATATTAATGGTATCTTGCAATGGTTTTCAGACCTTTATTCCTGCTTTGTTAATGATTGTTCTCCACAAGCAGCTAGCCTGGGTAAGCATCATTAGGTCATTGTGATTCCCTAACGATGGGATGAAGAAATATACGCATTTCTTGTCTTATGAAAAAAGAAAAGAAAATTCAGCAACTGTGACTGATGATTGGGTTCCTTAAGGGACAAAAGGTTCAGCTTTAATGGGATACTCAGGAGTCATTTGGCAATTGTTATCTGTGGAGACGAATGAATCTATTTGAAAACTTCTGGAGATTTTCTGAGATCAAGAGAGTGGTATGTCCGGGATCAGTTTACTTATTTATTGCTTCTCCTCTCGAATAATTTGCCGTTGAGTAACCTGTTTCTGTCTCCTAAGCACTTGTTTATTCTCGAGTTGGATGATAGTTTTCAAGTAATGCTTCTAACTTTGATTAAAACGCAGCTTACAATGCATGCACTGCGGTGCTGCAGGTCATGAGAAAAACTTGTTATTTCACTTATGCATGCTATGAATTATGAGTAGTTACAGGCTTATCAATGTTTGATGAATAAACAATTATGTAAGCTCATTATTTATGTTATGGAGACTGATGCTTCATTTGTAGTGTTCGCAGTTTTTTTTATGATGTTGTCTTATCTACAGCAGTACACATCGCACTTCCCCTAATAATTTTGGAGGAAATGTTGTATCTCACTGATGTCGGAATAGATCCCAAGTTTGACTTCCCCAACCCCATTAATGAAAAAAACCTTACTCCCATTTGTGTCTGTAGTACATTTATTTTGTGGCTTGAATGAGGTGATACGAATTGAAGTTGCAAAGTTTATAGGATGGTGTTGATCTGAGGATGATGCTCTCTGCTTTCAGACTGTCCCCTTAGTGAACAAGATGGAATGGACGTCAAGATGATTATCAAATACCGGGTAGTTTTGACTGTATTTGGATTGAACTTGGTAGGATGGGATTCGATATCTTTTGTTGTATACGTTTTTGCAAATCTCCATTCAATAATGATGAAAAAGAGAAGGGTGGTCAGTAGATCTGAAGAGGCGAGTCTTAAAATAAAGAATCAATGGCGATACAAACCGCTGGAAGTGATGGCTAGATTTGAACATGATGAGATGCCTCTTGCAGTTGCTGCTTTCAACCCAGGTGTAAATTTTAATTGTTACGCTTGTCATGATATGAAGAAATAAACTTATGTGCTATAAATTCACATCATCCTCCACATAGTTTAATGATTTTTTATCATTTATTTTTGTTTAAATATATGGTGTTGGATCTTATGAGATCTGAAAAGCTTTGTAAAGGTACTTATAAAACTGTGAGTCCCACCCAGCATCGTAACGCTTTACGATAACATTTGCAACAGCTTTGTAAAGAATGATGTTTGGAATATGCAACAGAAAATGTTATACAGGGAAGCTGAAACTTGACCCTCTGAGTTGGATCAACTGGAAACAAGAATAAACTTTAAGGGGCCATGACTAGGTAATTTTGAACAGTTAATATTGTTAAGAGGTTGTTACTTGATGACCAACTGAAAAACAGAAAAATGCCCCCAAAACAAACCAATTCCAGCATGTGTATTTATATTTATGAGCATGCACCCGAAACGACCTTTTGTTCAGCCTCACACCCCAACTAGCAACTCAATGTTACATGTCCTTCCTTGCACTTATCATCTTTTCTGCATGCCACTTTGAGAAGCCATCCTGCAAGGCCTCCCTCATCCATGCATGCCGGCAACTAACGAAGGCCTCTGCTATAGTCAGCCAAGTTCTGTTTCGGGTGGTCTGTTCGGGCCATGACTCGAGCTCCTCCTTGACAAACAAAGCAAACATAGCAGCTCTACATACACCTTCCGGGCTGAACTCATCCTGGTGTGTTTTACTCTTAAAATGATAAAACCCTAGGAAATCCTGAAATTCAAAAAGATTAACAGTTGCTTCGCTTTAACCATCTACTGGGAATACAGGACAACAAATATATATATTTTTTTTTTGGTAGAAGACACGTATCAAAACACATGCAAATATTCAATGCTAATAATACAACTTTATTCTACCTCCTTCACAGAAAAAATATTAGAACAAATAAAAGTTAAGATGTATTTCACCATTAGCTCTCCTCGAACTCCAGCTTCTTCAACAGCCTCCCTTACTGCAGCTTCCTCAACGGTTTCATCATTTTCCCAGCCTCCCTGCAAGTGGATAACATATTCATAAATAAAAGAGTTACATATATCCTACCTGGAGGAAGCACATAATAGTTGTTATAAACTGGTGGGAACCTTAGAAATAAAACCTACATATTATTGATATTGCAAAGTATATGTAAAGTTTTTATTTAAAAAATAAATATATCTTCTTCACCTCAAGAATGTAGCGATCACTCCTAGGTCCACTTTTAAAAATACTGAGTTATATAACTTCTGCTTAACACTAAAGACATAAAGTCTCAATTGCTTAGTATATCTCCAGCATTCCTAATGTAAACATATGTTCAAGTACACCTTCAACACCTTCCCAATAGTTCAAGTTCAAATTGCCTTCAACTTTCCAATACACTATATGTTACAGCTCCCAAATCAAACAGTAACAAGAATATGTGAGCACTTCACAGGCCCACTACCTACATTCCACATTTGAACAATCACAACCTAACTTACAATACGTATGACAGGACACAATATAATCAATAAAGCAAGAATATACCATAAAATAAGCCCCTACTTGTAAGAAGCAGCAAAACTGAAACATCCAAGTGCTGTCATTTTTCACTTCCAAAATTGTTCCTCATTTCATTTAATCAAATCCAAATTACCACCCCCAGTGTCATAACTCACTAGTTTTACACACAAACTTATCATAAAGAGTAAACAACAAAGGAAAACACAAAAGATTGTATAACTCTAGGTATGCAGATCATGAATATTTTACCAAGTCGTGTGCAATGTAAGTGTAAACTTAACTTTGAATTGCATGTCCACAAAGAAGTCATCACATTTCAAACATAACACCACCTAAACAATTAAATCTTTCGTAAACTCAACAATAAACACAGAATTATAGGGAACCAGTTGACTATATTTCTTCTCACATGATGAGGACATCTTTGTCAAACCCATTAGGGTTTACAAAAGAAAGAGATGGACGAGGAAATAATTTAATTTGGTCTTTAAATCTGGCAATTTTGTATTCCTGTGATTAGTTTCTAACTTGTTCTCTAAGTTTTCCAGATTTAGTAGGATTTGATTTAAGTTTCCTAGTTTATTTGAAATAGTTCCTGGGTGGATTAGGATTTATGTTTTCATAAGGGATTTTTATCCTATTGTCTCTAGGTTTTAGTTTGCTATAAATATCCCCCATGTAGTTCTTTAAAATTCAAAGTTATTGAGATATTGAGAAAAGTTTATTTTCCAGAGATTAGACACTTCTTGGTGTGAAGCCAAACCCTTGTAGTGATTCCAAACCTATCTTTATTTGTTCTATTTTCTGTTTTCCATTGTTTTCGCTTCCGCTAAACTACCTAAATCTTTAATTCACCCGTGTCCTACATCATCACAGAATTAAAATCAGAAGAACAAAAGTGTTAATCTAGTTCCAATTATAAAAGAGGGCACTATAACATCACAACAAAAGTATCCATATCTACATTTGCATAGCTTGGGCAAATTATAAATCACCATAGTTCTGTTCCCAGCTAAAAATTACAGATGTTAATACAAAGGTGAGGAAATATATCTAAGGGCCTAATAATTAATTGAATCATGCAATAGAACTATTGCCAACAAACTAACAGGCCACGTCTCTTAACAAATTCATTTTTTCTCCAAAACTAAATTCATGGCATAGTACACAAAAACAAACTACTTAGAAGGTGTAATCAGAAGATTTCTATGAAGCCTCAGAAAATAACCCGCCCAAATAGCAGGTAAAAGAGAATGCATCCTACATGTTCATAACTGAGGTAACTGGTGATACACTTACAGCCAATATAAATGACGATTTTATGCTCTAGGTTTTCAAAGCCCAGGGTGATTAAATTGGCACTTAAATGTATAGGTGATATAAGAAAGGACAATAGTTTTACCTCTTATAAATGTTAGCCAGAAAAGCAATCTTATCAACCTCAAGTTGCTACCCACCAACCCTCAATCATAGATTACTTTGAACATTTTTCACACCTTTAAACTCATTTTTACCATGTATCTATTAGTAAGACGACAGAAGAAAAATAAATTATATCTAAAATAAGTCATTCCTAAAACAAAAGTTCAGAAAGAAAGATCTCACAAATTCAAACAATTTTAAATGCCAACAGAAAACAACAAATACCTTTGGGAACAAAAGGCCTGGTCCACTAGGTGAGGTAATCATAAGCACCTCAATAATCTTCTCAGAATTTGCATCAGCAGTCTCATCAGAATTTTTGTATCTAAATGGAATACACCTGTCAAAGGTTATCTGAGTTAGCTTCTTCAAATCAGAGAAAAATAATTGGTCACACAGATAAATGTAGCAGCAAGTAATATCAAAGCTAATTGAAGATCAGTTACAAAGAAGAGAATCTGATCTATATATGAATGTCTGCACTCTGCATGATCTCTCGACCCTGGCAAACAATTTATTTATTGTCATACTACCAAGCTCACCCTTTATATGTAAGATGGACAGCCCATCATTTTAACACAGAGAAAACTAAAACAGCCCATTTCATCTAATCGCACAGATCACCCAAAAATAAAAGAGCGGCCTCTTAAAGAACATATGGCAGAACCATTGTCTACAAAAATTTGCAGCAGTTGACAAAAACTCCTGATCGCGGTATCATATACTATACAGAAAGCCGTGCCCAAGTAGGTGGCTAGAAGCTTTGACTTCCCCAGTTCCTCTGCATGAAATGTGGACATATAAAAAATGGAACAACATAATTTCCTTTCAAATTTTTGTTTTACTCAACTCCTTCACTTATCCGATTGCAGCATGTCTTCATGTAATCAGAAATTCACCTCACAAGGCCACTTTCGTACTTCAGAAGTCGGGTCCTTGCCCAAAATCATTGCCTCAATGACAATTTACCCAAATCGTATCACCGAAATAATCTTATTTACTGCATCACCATTTTAAAAAAATTCCTAGCTTCCGTAATCCTCAAACAGCAAATGACATAGTAAATGGAGGCCAAAAAGATTTGCAGATGGAAGAAAACGTAACTACAACATATTCCCTTTCATATGTGATACGACAAAGATTTCTGATGAAAAAAATATAGATCATTCTCACATAACACAAGGTCATTGTTTGTCCTAATAAAACAGCATTTCTCACCTACCCCATAAAATAAACATGTATATATGCACACACACAATAAAACAAAAGAAACTCATTAATCCCCACCACTTAAAAATCCAAAAGGTAGCCATCAACCAATCAAAAGATATTATACAAAATCAGAAAACCATATCACAAGCAAAATTCTCCAACTATGGAAACACATTGGTCCACCTCCACCACCAAAACACAACATAAACAAACAACATCAACATCAATCAAAATCAAACATACACAAACAAATGCACACACATACACATATGCAAATATATAAAATATAGATTCGAAGAAATGTAAGTACCCGGCAACAAGGCGACAACCGGCCTCGTAGCGTTGCTGATGCCGACCCGTACGGGCCACTAAATCACACATACTAAGCACCCCCAACGAACAAAACTCAATCTTTTTATTTTTTTCAAATTCCTTTTAAACAATCTTCAAGAATTGCTCCCTTTCTCTTCAGCCATTGAAATCGTTTGTTTGATTTGCACACGATTTTCGTAATGCTCACGCCCGCACCGGATAATTCGCCCACCACTGCTTCTCTGGGCTTCAACGGCGGCGACCGGCGCCCTCTCGCATCATCCAATGGCAATGGATTTCAGATATCCTTGGCGTTTTTTAGGGTTTGGTTGCAGAGAGAAAGAGAGGGAAAAATGAGGGGCCGGGTGTTGGGTTGCGCTTAGAGAGAGAGAAATAAAAATCTAGAGAGAGAATAAAACTGTTAAAGCAATAAATAAATTAAAGCGCTTAGAAAACGGATCGGATCGGACGGTGAGGGTCGTCAAAGTCACGTGGCTGAGAGGTCAAATGCTGGCCGCAGTTTTGGAGAAATTTCTAGATTTTTCCTACCTTTGTACGTTGGTGGGATTCGGTGCGTTCTCGATAGCGGATGCATTGAGCTTCATCATTGCCATACTTACACGTGGCGTGGAGCTTGAAGATTTAGTTCACATTTGGTCTTTTGATTGGTGAAATGGGGTTGTAAATTTGGCGCAAAAGATGTGTCTGTTGCAGCCGATTTTCGAAACGGTTGAAGAAGTCAGCGGATTGGTGGTTGGAGGCAGGCTGAGTTCGTTTTGGCTGTTTGAACGGAACGGTGGTGACTCAACGGCTGGATCTAGTGCGCCTTCTTGTCCGTTCGACTGATATTGCAATTTGCAACTTCTTTCGTTTCTTCGTTTTTATTTTGTCTTTATTTTTTGTTAGGGCAAAACATATTTTGTTCCTTTTAATTTCCTTAATATTAATTTGTTTTTTGGTAAATACTAAGGCCCGTTTGGTGTTTTCTTAGAATATTTTCAAAGAATGAAAACAAGAAAATGAATTTGTATTTTAGGAAATGAAAATGCGTGTATTAGATTAATTAGAAAACATCTTCAGAAAATAAAAACAATGAAAACATGTCTAGTAGTACAATTTGAAATAATAATATGTGAGTTATTTTTATGAAAACGTTTCTCATGACAATGAAAACAACTTTTTTATGTTTTCTATAAGTACACATAAATTTGTTTTCATTTTATGAAAACATTCTCAATTTTTTCTTTTTGGGCCATCGAACGTGTTTTTGCCTCATTTTTGTTCTCTAAAAATGAAAACAACCCCTTAAAACGTTACCGAATGGGCCTAAAATTTCTCCTTTGAGTGTTGTGTTATTAGATAGAACTAGCAAGGGTGCTCGAGCTATGCCGCGACTAATTGACAGTAGAACTTCTCTATTCACTGCTCTTTGGTTTATTATCAGTTTTGATGTCTTTTGGAATGGGATTTTCTTTTCTTTTCTCGGTTGTAGAGATGACTTCTCTTCTTTTCTTCTCATGTGCAAGTGTTTTCACTTCTCTATTATAAATTGGAAAAATAGCAGTTGTCAGTGTAGATATATGGCAAAGTTTTTGTGAAAATAATACAACAAAATATGTGTGGTTTGTACTATGGATTATAACAATAAAAATAAGTTGAGGAGTATTGCCTCATCTAAACAAAAAAAGGAAGCAAAAGCTTACATTTTGCACCCACCAAAAGAGTATAGTATGCACCATAATTAAACATCATGAGAGGAAATGAACAAACCAATAACAATTGGCTAGGCAGCTGTAATTTGTCTATTAATATACGTTAGAACAAACCAATAATACCATATTTTTCATTGCTTGCAGACCACATGGATACCAATCAGCCTATAATTTGTCTATGAATACTATTTATTTCCTCCACTGATATAATAATCCACATTTAGCATATGTAAAATTTCATAGCTTGTTATAGTAGCCACATGAACAAATTTAAAAGAAAATTCCAAGTTAAATCAAATTTGTAGAGTACTTTTTTTAGGGCCTGTGATCATTAGTGGAGGAAAAATGATAATTGCATCCTACCATTATCTAAAGCCTTTAAAAACAGAAGTTAAAACTCTTGTTTACCACTTCAGCAGAAACACAAACACTCATCCAACAGCATTGCATACTCCGAAACATAAACACTTTGCCTGTTTCTCTAAAAGAAGGCCTGACTCATACTCATTTGATCAAAATTGTCAAATTCGATCTCATCTTCTGTTGTTTAAACTGCATTCATATTGCAACATTTTCAGCAAGAAATTCTATACCAACTGAAGTGCGAGAACCACACTCTTGCTGCATCACCAAACTTTGTTTGGTAAATCTAGGGCTTTTAGGCAACATATGAGTTTGACAATTGTTTTTAAAATTTGCCCTATAATTTTTTTATTTATCTTGATGGTCATGCTCATCATTAGCATGACACATTTTCATCAGAGATATTTCTATACCGTTTGAAATGGAAAAACTATGGGCTTCCTGTATCATCTGATTTCTTTTGCTATTTCTAGTTCTTTTGGGCATCATGTGCAGAAATTTAAAACCCCAAGCAACAGATTGATAGTTGGGAAGAAAAAAAAAAGTGCATAAATAAAATTTTAAATTTTCAATCACACTTAAACTGTAATTAAGTAAAGCAAATGCACAGTAATGATATCACAACCACATAAATGAGGATTTTCAAATGCCGCAATATTTGACAATAGCTACAGGTTCTCAGATTTGAAAAATGTTACTTGCTTACTTGTACAAAGTCTATTTTTTGCGGTGAAGCGCGAGAAGCTCATTAAGAGCATCAAAAAGCTGAAGGAGTCTAAAGAGGTTGTGTGTAAGATCATGGATGGCATCGTTACTTTTGCCAATTAACTTATTGTGTGATAGATAAGTTATGGTCTGTTTCTTGTTAATCAAGGCATTCTGTCATTTGGTGTGCTGTTTGTACTTAATTATGAGTCTATGTTTGTTTGCTTTTCCTTTTATGTCTCGGGGTTTTAGATATGTCTTTTAGCCTACGAACTCCTGGTTTCATTTGATATATCTCGGCTTCCACTCATGGCTTGCCTTCTTCATCTTAATGGAAACTTCATCACTATTGATACAAAAAAAGGTGAGAAAATAGATGTGGCAACTATAGAGACAACAACATTTGTAGAGTAGTCGTCACCCCTATATCAGCCCTTAGTTAACTCAAAACGAGTCAATACAAGAAAATTAAATTTACATTTTTTGGATTTACATCTCACCCATTGGAGTAAAAACCTAATTTACATATGCAGGAGATGTGTAAAGAGGATGTAAAAGCGGCTTCGTAGTGTTCAAACCATATTCCTCCTTTTTTTTTGGGTAAAGAACCACATTCTTCTTCTTTTTTTTTTTTTATTTTTTTAATGAAAGTAAAGAACCATATTCCAATTTAACCTTAGGGCCCATTTGGTTCACAGAAAGAATTTGATGGGAAAGAATTTCCCATGTCATTTCCTAAGGGATGGGAAATGGAAGATTCATTTCCCATGTTTGTAATGTTGGGAAAGTAACCGAGAAATACCAACAAAGAGGACAAAATGGTTATGAAAAATGTTCATTTAATGCTGCCCTGTTTTCCCAAACTTTCCCATGGGAAGGGAAAATGAAACCCAAATGGGGAGAAGGGTTACATTTTCCCCCTATTTTCCCATATAACGGGCAACCATTTCCCATGTTTGGTAAATCATGTTGATCAAACAAACATGGTTTAAGTGGAGATGAATGAACAAAAATGCCACTCAAAAGAAAGCTATGTGCGTGATTAAATTAAAAAGAAATTCTAAGAAAAGTAAATGGTAAAGGGCAAATAAGGACTTTTCAAAAGCTCATGGTGATCCAAAAATAATTGAAGCCCAACATCGATTGTATAAAAGAATAATTGAAGGGCACAATGTGAAACACCGACCATAGTTTACGGCTATTCCTTTTTGTTTGTTTGATCGTTTTTTTGGTGAATGAGACTTTAATGATGGTAGGAATCTTAGAAGAAATGAATTTAGGAATATAGTGATGAGAAAATGATGTGTTTGGATACTGAAAAAAAGTCCTAGTCCAGAGAAGTTGAATGGTACATCAAACACGTGGTGTATCCGAAATACCCAAAAATTACTCATATGGGTGGAATTTTGTATTTGATTTTGTTTGTAAAAGAACAAAGTTATCACAAAATACAATCATCCAAAAAAAAAATTGTGGTTAAAACAATGAATAAAATTACCACATATATGCTTGAGTTAAGAGAGCAGTGAGCCTCTATACAAATTAAATTTTCGTATTTTGTAATAAAAAAGTTTTAACTATTTTGTGCAACAGAAATTGCAGAGGAGTGAGCCTCTATACAAAGAACAGATGTTCATGAGACTCAAGGAAAGAATTACAAAGAACACATATATGCTTGAGTTACAGAGAAGACCTAAAGTTCTGTCTATAGTGGCTAGCCTACCTTAGATTGATGGCTACCCAAAGTTCTGTCATGAAACTCATAACATTCTAAAGAACAAGTGCCGAGAAGGACAGAACTCCATTGAGAAGTGATTATTATTCCCATTGAGCTTGGCAAAAGCCAATGCCAATAGATTCCCATTGACCAAATGGGAGACTACAAGGGTCCCAACTGAAAGAAAAATGCCCCCAAAAGGGTTCAAATTGTGATCATGACAAAGGAAGGTGTTTCTACCATCACCCACAGTGTCACATGAATTAAGAGATCTAGGAAGGAACAGAGGGTAGAAATTTCCTATAATTCCAGGAACAAGCCTGGGAAGGTTTAGCCACCCAAAAGACAAAAACAGAATGTGCTTTTAATTAGGTAGAAACAGATCATCCACACAAGAACATCAACCAACCAGATACATGATAAACAAAATGCATATCCATAATTAAGTACAAACAGATCAACCACACATCAATGGCAAATTGCCTTCTTTCACAAGAAACATACAATAATATATAACTGGACTCCTTAGTCATCTATCACACAAGGTAATCGGCATAAGTAACCCTGTCGTCCATGATCTTACACACAACCTCTTTAGATTCCTTGAGCTTTTTGATGCTCCTGATGAGCTTCTCGCGCTTCACTGCAAGTGATGGAGGTTCCTCCAGCATCCTCTCAATCCCACCACCATGGTTAGGTCCCAGTAGCTCATTCACAATCTCCATCTCCATGTCCTTGTTCACAAGGTTTGAAACACTCAGCTGCAAATGCAAAGCCATAGAATCAATCAACCTTGTCAGCACAACATTCCAATAGGCAGTCATCCGCATTTTCAAGTCGAAAGCTTGAGACAACAGAACATGAGTGTACTTCCTTAGACCTCCAACTTCAACCATCCCAATTCCCTCTACATTTATCTTAGACCGAGGAAGTCCCATATCATCAAGATAATCATGCAAGACCTTTTTGATGAATGTTTCTTGTTCAGTCATGAGCCTATGCCATTCGGATACATATTCCGGATTACATGTATAATCAGTCAGCTTCTCCATTTCCACTATCTCCGTCATCCAATTAATCGACCTTTCTTTCATCTTTTCAATAAGATTATGCCCTGCTCTTCTGGCAGACAATTGAAGCTGGTAGTAGTTTTCTGTATTTCTCATTAACACAGACAAAACCACATCCCCAATATAACTCCAAACCTGCTCAACAAATCCAATAGGTATGCTCGAAATCCCCTTAACTTTACCCTGCAAAACTATAAGAAAAGCATTGCGCGGAACAAAATTGGGAAGGTTGATACCTTTTGCCTCCTCCAAAATCGCAATCTCCTCCATTAAGAAATTACTTTTGGGGTCACTCTCATTGCACCCGTGAAGCTGATCTGAGCACTTATTGAGCATCTCAACAAGCCTAGCCTTGCAATGCATGTGTTTGTCATCTGGGAACTCATCAAATTCTCCCCTCACAAGAATTTTCTTAAGTGATTCTTTGGATGTTCCAATGATCTGCATAACAGCAGTCATGGCCTCAGCAACAGATGACAGCTTTTTCGGCATTTTGTTGAGCTCTGAAAGGTAAGACGTCAGCTTGTCATTGATCTTCTTTACAATATCAGGCAAGTTTCTAGATATGCTAGCAGCTTGAATTTGGACCAACTTGTGAGCCAAAACCTGAATTCCAACCATAGACTTATCAATCTTCGAAAGAAAAGGATCAGTTTCAAATAATCGATCCGCAATAGCCCTCGCCTCCTCATACGTCTCATCTCGAATCCGGTTCCTTACGCAGACATAGCCAAGACCAATTTGCACATCATCAGCTGTAACCTTCTCCAGCAGTCCCTCTGGTGCCATATCAACCTTTGTAACCACACCCAGAGTCCTCTCACCAGTTTTATCCACAATCCGCGACAGACTAATTGACTCACATGTGCTAAAATCAGCAGAAGCAGATAAAACATTCAAAATGATGCTCTCTTCTGGTTTTATATACTTCATGATCATATCTTTGATTTGATCATAGATATTCTCAGGCTGGCCATGAACTGGAACTCTAGTAATTCCTGGGAGGTCAACCATGGTCAAATCAGGCACACCATTCTTCTTCACCAACAAGGTCAATGGGGTGTCTGAAATTCCCTTTTTGTCCCCTGCAATCAGATTGGTGGCATTCACAATGTCCTCCGAAATATTGTCCTCATCAGTGTGCTCAACTCTGCCATTGTACTCCAGTGAAAGCTCTGGTTCAGGATCAGAGTGGTGCTGAAGCCTCATTATGAGAGGAACCCTTGTGCAGATGCCCCGTCCTCGCGGCAGGCTGATGCCGGCGAGGGACTCGAGAACGCTGGATTTGCCAGATGACTGGTCTCCCACAACAACAATGGTGGGCAGCTGGATGCCTTCCTCCATAACCATGAGGCTGCGGAGCTTGTCAATGGCATCAAGCATGGGGCGGATTTTCTCATTGTAGGAGGAGACAATTGGTGCGGTTTCGACAAGTACCAGTGCGTTTGATGAGGTTGGTGATAAGCCTTCTTGATCATCTTGTAAAATGGATGAGCTTGACGATCTGCTTCCTGCAACAGTTTGAGTTCTCTTTCCTCCCATTTTCTGAGACAAAGATATAATTGAAAGACAAAAGAAAAAACAAAGTAAGGGTCCTCTGCTCTCTCCAACGAAGGTAGCTAGTTTGTTGAAGGTAAAGGCAAACCTCACCTCTGCCTAACAGAGAAACACTGGTAAATCAGACCCATAAAAAAAAGGCATTCTTTAGTAAAAGGTCAAGTGTTGTACGCATGCTTTTAGTACAAAAGCATAATTTTTCCACTTTCCGTTCAGACCCAGAGCACGAGAAATTATACAATGGTATTATAGTACAACGTGACACCAGATGGTAATACGCACTAATAATATGAGGACACATGGCATGTAACTATTAACGTGGAATCAAATGTTTCTTCAAAACAAGACGTTAACTCTGTCACCAACACTGTCAGTCGCTCACTTTATCTGCTCCACTATTTTTTAATTTCTAAATCCCTTTATCTCTTTTTTTTTTGAGAGACCTTTGGTCGATGACCTCCAACAAAGTTATCACAAAAAAAAACTCCAACAAAGCGGATTCTTCTGCTTCGGCACTAAATATTGGAGTTGGACGAAATAATAGGTTTCTTCAAATTTTATTAGAACTTAGAAGCTATAGTGATAGTTGCATGATTCGGGCAAAAGAGAATAGAAATATTAGAGTTGGACGAAATGAGAAATGGGAATTTATACTATGGACGTGACTTGATGAATTTTGACATATGAGTTTCTTCCCTGAAATAAATTGTTAAGCGGTTTAATGGAGTTTTTGCATAATGAATTCGATCAAATGTATTTCTTGCTTTCATCCCCATATCTTCAGCTACACAAGTGTAATCATTTGAGATGATTGTTTTTTTTTTTTAGGAATTTAAGAGTTGGGTTTTCATGGAAGGAATTGAAATTCAAAGAAAAAATAAAAAATAAATCAGACAAATAGTAAAAGGACAAAAAGTAAGAACTGTTGAAGAGTTGCAAAACAAAGATTTTAAATGAGATTGAGATGGAGAAGGAGGTGCATCATTGCACCCATGAGAGAATCTTCAAATGTGGAAATCTGGAAGCGTTTGTCGTCTTCCATCATATTACAATTTCTTTCTTCTTCTTTTTTTCTTTCCCTAAAACATAATATAAAAAGTAAGACTAACGGAGCTAGTGATAGTGTTATCTTTGGAAGAAAGCGCCAATTTCCTTTAATAGATACAATGCCATGTGAACTCATATTATTAGTCTGTATCACCATTTGATAGGGGCCACGTGGTACTACCGTTCCATTGTATAATTTCTCCCAAAGCACAAGGACACCCGCACTAAACGAAATATATAGTTTACATTTGTAAGATAAGTTTTAATTATATTTTTTACTTATCAAATAAATTATGAATGGTCCCTTGGGCTAGTTTGTATTGGCCCTTTGCGATTAATGACTTTTTTATTTATTGAAATATGAATGTAATCAAAGAATTTCTAAAATAAATAAATTTCTCCACATGAATTCTTGGTGTAATTATACATGTTATGCACATACGAAGGTGTTGATGGTATCATTTTTTAAAAAAAAAAAAAAAACCAACGGGTATAGGATATTATTAACAAAAGACCAATAGAGTTGGCCATGTACAAAAACAAAAAATAGAGTTAGACAAAATCCAAGAGAATTAGGCAAGCCAAGAAACATATAATGACTTGGTGGTCGAACTTATTAAGTAGCATATCTTACTCCCGCTATGAGCGTTTAGGATGTTCAAATACTCATGTTAATGTCATCACTGATTGATCCGTGTGTAAATTACATGATACAATAAATTCAAAGAAAAAAGCCCCCAAAAGGGTTCAAATTGTGATCATGACAAAGGAAGCTGTTTCTACCATCACCCATAGTGTCACATGAATTAAGAGATCTAGGAAGGAACAGAGGATAGAAATTTGCTATAATTCCAGGAACAAGCCTGGGAAGGTTTAGCAACCCAAAAGATAAAAACAGAATGTGCTCTTAATTAAGTAGAAACAGATCATCCACACAAGAACATCAACCATCCAGATACATGATAAACGAAATACATATCCATAATTAAGTACAAACAGATCAACCACATATCATTGGCAAATTGCCTTATTTGACAAGAAACATACAATAATTTAACTGGACTCAATGTCGTCCATGATCTTACACACAACCTCTTTAGACTCCTTGAGCTTTTTGATACTCCTGATGAGCTTCTCGCGCTTCACTGCAATTGATGGAGGTTCCTCCATCATCCTCTCAATCCCACCATCATGGTTAAGTCTCAGTAGCTCATTCACAATCTCCATCTCCAAGTCCTTGTTCACAAGGTTTGAAACACTCAGCTGCAAATGCAAAGCCATAATATCAATCAACCTTGTCGCCACAACATTCCAATACGCAGTCATCCGCATTTTCAAGTCGAAAGCTTCAGACAATAGATCTTTGTGGTACTCCCTTAGATCTCCAACTTCAACCATCCCAATTCCCTCTACATTTATGTTTCTCTTAGACTGAGGAACTCCCGGATCAATATTATCATGCAATACCTTTTTGATGAATGTTTCTTGTTCAATCATGAGCCTATGCCATTTGGATACATATTCCGGATTACATGTATAATCAGTCAGCTTCTCCATTTCCAATATCTCCGTCATCCAATTAATCATCCTTTCTTTCATCCTTTCAATAAGATTATGCGCTGCTCTTCTGGCAGACAATTGAAGCTGGTAATAGTTTTCTGTATTTCTCTTTAACACAGACAAAACCACATCCTCAATATAACTCCAAACCTTCTCAACAAACCCAATAGGTATGCTCTTAATCCCCTTAACTTTATGCTGCAAAACTTCAAGAAAAGCATTGCGCGGAACAAAATTGGGAAGGTGGATACCTTTTGCATCCTTCAAAATTTCAATCTCCTCCATTAAGAAATCACTTTTGGGGCCACTCTCATTCCACCCGTGAAGCTGATTTGAGCACTTATTGAGCATCTCAACAAGCCTAGCCGTGCAATGCATGTCTTTGTCTTTCGGGAACTCATCAAATTCTCCCCTCACAAGAATTTTCTTAAGTGATTCTTTGGATGTTCCAATGATCTGCATAACAGCAATCACGGCCTCAGCAACAGATGACAGCTTTTTCGGCATTTTGTTGTGCTCTGAAAGGTAAGAATTCAGCTTGTCATTGATCTTCTTTACAATACCAGGAGAGTTTCTAGATATGCTAGCAGCTTGAATTTGGACCAACTTGTCAGCCAAAACCTGAATTCCAACCATAGACTTATCAATCTTCGAAAGAAAAGGATCAGTTTCAAATAATCGATCCGCAACAGCCCTCGCCTCCTCATACGTCTCATCTCGAATCCTGTTCCTTACGCAGACATAGCCAAGACCAATATGCACATCATCAGCTGTAACCTTCTCCAGCAGTCCCTCTGGTGCCATATCAACCTTTGTAACCACACCCAGAGTCCTCTCACCAGTTTTATCCACAAGCCGCGACAGACTAATTGACTCACATGTGCTAAAATCAGCAGAAGCAGATAAAACATTCAAAATGATGCTCTCATCTGGTTTTATATACTTCATGATCATATCTTTGATTTGATCATAGATATTCTCAGGCTGGCCATGAACTGGAACTCTAGTAATTCCAGGGAGGTCAACCATGGTTAAATCAGGCACACCATTCTTCTTCACCAACAAGGTCAATGGGGTGTCTGAAATTCCCTTTTTGTCCCCTGCAATCAGATTAGTGGCATTCACAATGTCCTCCGATATATTGTCCTCATCAGTGTGCTCAACTCTGCCATTGTACTCCAGTGAAAGCTCTGGTTCAGGATCAGAGTGGTGCTGAAGCCTCATTATGAGAGGAACCCTTGTGCAGATGCCTTGTCCACGAGGCAGGCTG
Organism: Prunus padus; assembly: GCA_024362665.1. Lineage (NCBI taxonomy): Eukaryota > Viridiplantae > Streptophyta > Magnoliopsida > Rosales > Rosaceae > Prunus > Prunus padus. Next base: position 27,877,402 of record JANFAM010000017.1, read on the forward strand.
ATGCCAGCGAGGGACTCGAGAACGCTGGATTTGCCAGATGACTGGTCTCCCACAACAACAATGGTGGGCAGCTGGATGCCTTCCTCCATAACCATGAGGCTGCGGAGCTTGTCAATGGCATCGAGCATGGGGCGGATTTTCTCATTGTAGGAGGAGAAAATTGGTGCTGTTTCGACAAGTACCAGTACGTTTGATGAGGTTGGTGATAAGGCTTCTTGATCATCTTGTAAAAGGGATGAGCTTGACGATCTAAATCCTGAATCAGTTTGAGTTCTCTTTCCTCCCATTTTCTGAGATAGAGATAGAATTGAAAGAAAAACTGAAGAACAACAAGGGGTCCTCTGCTCTCCAATGAAGGTAGCTAGTTTGCTGAAGGTACAGGCAAACCTCACCTCTGTTGGAATGACTTGTTTGGAATGCTTCAAGCAACCTTGGAAGGCACAAACCTTGCTAGGGATGTCTCTAACTTAGACTTGTTAGGGAAGCCTTGTTGGCATAACTTGTTAGGAAAGCTCCTTGTCATGGAAGCTTCATCCTTATATAAATATGTTGTTAGTAATACAAAGAAAAAACAAGTTCCGAACCAGAAAATATTTTCTCTCATTCTCAGATTTTATCATGGTATCAGAGCAGCGATCTTGGAATTACTGACTCTTGCTTTGAATCCTTGCTACCGCCATAGGGGAAGATGTTTTTTCCCCTGCTCAAATTAGCACCACCAACCGTTCTCGAATTATCTACCTAGAAGCATTGACTACCTCGAACCTGTCCCAAACAACAACTTGACCGACCTGCCTCACCTGGACTAGGTGTTGCAGCCGACCTGATCGATTGGCAACATATGGCCTAAGTGTTGCCACCGACCCAACCGACTGATCGGCCCCGATGATTAAGACCTCAACCCCGACTAAAACTAGACCCTATGAATCTTCCGCTACAATGATTACGATAAGTGGTTGCACACACTATGGCTATCCAAAACACCATCGTGAGACTTGTTTCAAATTGAAAGGTTACCCCGAATAGTGGGATGAACTCAAAGATCAATGACGACGTGAAGCTGCAAGTAGTGGCTCTAGTTATGTTTTTCATACTTTAGATAATAGTGATTCGATCGGCTAGATAATTGATTCTGGCGCAACTGATCATATGACGTTTGACCCCGATGATTTTCTGAGTACTAGCCAACCCAGGCGAACTAGTATTGCTAATGCCAATGGAGTTTTTGTTTACTTCAGGATATTCACACTAAGGAGATTATTGGTCATGGTACTATGAGATGGGGGCTATATTATGTGGAGGACCTCAGTCCAGGTATGGCTAACAGTGTGATTGCAAGACCCGTGAACTTGGGGAAAGTAAGAACGGTGAGCAATCCCATATCGCTAGGGGAGGGAAAGGTAAAGTGTCTTATATGTGTGGGCACTTGTCTTCCTAGCACGAGGCCTTTTGGGAGCTCATTGGCTTCGGATTCCTTGGAAGTCCAAAGTTAAGCGAGTTGGGGCTAAAGCAATGCTAGGATGGGTAACCCACTGGGAAGTTGCTCGTAAGTTCCCAGAAACAAAACCGTAAGGGCGGGGATCAAAATGGACAATATCGTGCTAGGAGAGTAGGGTCGTGACATAATGGTATTAGAGCTGGACCCCGACCAGAAGTGTGCCAGCGAGGACGCTGGGCCCCGAGGGGGTGGATTGTATGACCCATGAGCTTGGGGAAAGCAAGAACGGTAAACAATCCCACATCTCTCGGGGAGGGAGTGTAGGCACTTCTCTTCCTAGCACGAGACCTTTTGGGAGCTTACTAGCTTCGAATTCCTTAGAACTTCGAAGTTAAGCGAGCTGGGGCTAGAGCAATCCCTGGATGGGTGACCCACTTGGAAGTTGCTCGTGAGTTCCCAGAAACAAAACCGTGAGGGCGGGGCCCAAAGCGGACATTATCGTGCTAGGAGAGTCGGGTCGTGACAGTGACGCATCCCTCTGATAGCAAACAATGGCAAATTTGGATGTGGCACCACCGATTGGGACACTCATCCTTTGGTTATATGGAGCATATTCTACCATATTTATTCTCGGATTTCAAGGCTCTGACTTCTAACGTGACACTTGCATTTTGGCCAAGAGTCATTGTGTCCCCTATTCGTTGAGTACAAGTAAGAGAACTACTCCATTTATGCTAATTCACTTTGACGCATGGGGGCCATCACCTATAGCTGCTCATTCTGGCTTTTGATGGTTTGCGACGTTTATGGACAATTGTACCAGCATGACGTGGGTCTACTTGATGAAGAATAAAAGTGATGTGTTTATTATATTACAGTCCTTCCATAAACAAATTGACACTCAGTTCTCTAGCATGATTTTCAGGCTTACTTCTAGGCGCATAGCATTATCCATGAGATGACCTGTGTTCAAACCCCTCAATAGAATGGTGTTGTGGAACGAAAAAACAGATATCTCCTTGAAACGGCCCACTCCCTGTTGATCGGGGCTCATGTCCCTCACAATCATTGGAATGATGCCATAATCACGTTGGTGTATCTCCTCAATAATATGCCTTCCAGGGTCTTGAACTTCCAGACTCCGCTGCAGGGTCTCGCTCACTATGGACCCCTGCCCTCCGTTTTAATACTTCCACAACGGATCGTTGGGTGCGTGGCGTTCGTTCATCTCCATAAAAATCAACACAGCAAACTTGATCCTTGTGCGCTTCGATGTGTTTTTGTGGGGTACGCTGCTTATCAGAATGGATATCGATGTTATCATCCCCAAACTCGTCGCACCTATGCTTTGGATGTCGCCTTTTATGGAATCCGAGATATTCTTCCATGAGCCGATGTCCCATTTTGCACTTTAGAGGGAGAAAGGAAGTGAATAGCAAAATTGGAGTGTCCTGGAAAAGGAGGAATTGCTCTTTTTCCAAATCCGATTGATTGTCTAGAAGCCAACGATATTGCTATGTGCCTAAATGTGATCAATCGCCCAGATGCAAATGATTAATCGTTTGCTTCCAGTGAACACTTACCTAATCCTGTTTCTGGAGATCCCCTTGACCCTGAAGCTGAAGACTTCCCCTCTCATCCAACAAAACCAACGAACCAATCTCCTGAGAATATCCCTAAGGTAAATATTCCTCATACCCCTTTGAATTTAGTTAATAATTCTGTTCGATATCAATTACCTTTGAGGCAGAACTGTGGAAAACCACCAAACCGATATTCCCCTGATAATGGCAAGGCATCAAAATATCTGATTGCAAAGATTGTTTGAAAGATCCGAAATGGGTTCAAGCAATGAAAGAAGAGATGAAGGCTGTAGAGAAAAATCATACATAGACACTGGAGAAATTACCTCAAGGAAAGAGAACCGTCGGATGTAGATGGGTGGTCGATGTGAAACACAATGCCGATGGATCTATTGAACTCTACAAAGCAAGACTTGTGGCAAAGGGATACACACAGACTTATGATAATGACTATGAAGAGACTTTTGCCCCTATTACAAAGCTTAGCACTGTTAGAGTGCTATTGTCCATTGCAGCTAACCTTGACAGGCCTCTTCACCAGTTTGATGTGAAGAATGCTTTTTTGCATGGCGAACTCACACAAGAAGGGTACATGGACATTCCACCCGGATTTGCTACATCTACTCAGGCTAGTGTGGTGTGCAAATTACAAAAGGCACTGTATGAATTGAAGTAGTCTCCTTGGGCATGGTTCAGGCGATTCACCTTGGCAATGAAGAAATATGGTTTTAAGCATAGTAACTCCGATCATACTCTATTCTTGAAACACCATAATGGAAAGGTAATAGCTATAATAATCTATGTTAATGATATGATTATTACTGGGAATGATAAGTAGGAAATCTCTCAACTACAAGACTACTTGACAACAGAGTTTGAGATGAAAACCTCGGTGGCCTCAAGTACTTCTTGGGAATTGAGGTTGCTCGATCAAAATAAGGCATATTTCTCTCTCAAAAAAAGTATGTTTTAGATTTATTGACTAAAACGGGAATGCTAGATTACAAACCTGTCGAGACTCCTATTGTTCAGAATCACCATCTTGGAGAATACCTGGATCAAGTTCAAACTAACAAAGAAATATACCAAAGGTTAATGGGAAGATTGATCTACTTATCACATACTAGACTAGACATTGCTTATGCGGTGAGCGTTGTTAGTCAATTTATGCATTCTCCAAGTGAAGACCACATGAATACAGTTCTTCGAATATTTCAATATTTGAAGTATGCACTGGAAAAGGACTTATGTTCTGAAAACATGGTCATCTAAATATCAATGGTTATACATATGCAGATTGGGCAGGGAATGTCACTGATAGATGATCGACATTAGGTTACTTCACATTTGTGGGAGGTAACTTGGTTACTTGGAGAAGCAAGAAACAGAATGTAGTTGCCTTATCTAGTGTAGAAGCCGAATTTAGAGGTATGACAAAAGGAATTTGCGAACTCCTTTGGTTAAAAAAATTGCTTACATATATTGTATATGCACCTACATCAGAAATGCACATGCAGTGTGACAACAAGGCTGCAACATCCATTGCACACAATCCAGTTCAACATAATCGCACTACACATGTTGAAGTGGATCGACATTTCATTAAGCAGAAACTTGAGGCCTAAGAAATTCAGCTCCCGTTTGTCAAGTCACAAGACCAGTTGGTTGACATATTAACAAAGACATTTTCTAGTAAAATATTCCACAACTCACTGGTCAAGTTGGGCATTGACGACGTCTATGCACCAACTTGAGGGGGAGTGTTGGAATGACGTGTTTGGAATGCTTCAAGCAACCTTGTTGAAGAAACTTCTAACCTTGGAAGGCACAAACCTTGTTAGGAACGTCTCTAACTTAGACTTGTTAAGGAAGCCTTGTTGGCATAACTTGTTAGGGAAGCTCCTTGTCAGGGAAGCTTTATTCTTGTATAAATATGTTGTTAGTAATACAAAGAATAAACAAATTTAAACCCAAAAAATATTTGCTCTCATTCTTAAATTTTATCATTCTGTCATTCTCAGAGTTTATCAACCTCTGCCTAACAGAGAAACACTGGTAAATCGTAGAAAACCAGAGGGAAAAAAGGAGCAAGACACAAGGACATGAACATGACAGCATGATGATTCATTCATTCAATCTTTTTTTGTTTTGTTTAAAGAACCAAACAAAAAAAGCATTATTTAGTAAAGGTCAAGTGTTGTACGGCGCACTCAGTTGATTAAGATTGAAACGAAACCGTACAATAATTCTTCCACTTTCCGTTCAGGCCCAGAGCACAAGGACACCCGCACTAAACGAAATATGCAGTCTTCATTTGTAAGATAAGTTGTAAATATATTTTGTACTTGTCAAATAAGTTTCTCCACATGAATTCTTAGTGCAATTATACATGTTATGTTATGCACATACGAAAGTGTTGATGGTATCAAATTTTTTATTTTAAAAACCAACGGCGACAGGATATTATTAACAAAACAAAAGACCAATTGAGTCTGTAGGACATGGATGTCTTATCCTATATGTGGAAAACGTCATAGCCCTTCGAACCACAACGGCATTTGTTTGACTAGTCGTCAGCTCAGTGAAAAGCGTCATAGCCTTCGAACCAACCCCACACCGATTTTTTAATAGGAAAAAGTAAAAGCTCTGAACCATAGGTGATGCTCAACTTTAACCTTTAGTCTTTCGGTTGGTTTTTATTCTACCAGAACTTTTTTAAAGTTCCAATGTGGCCCTATGGTCTATTTCGTCTATCTTTGTTTGAAATGGCTTTAGGCAATGTGACCAGAGAAAAGGAAAGGAAAGAAGAGAGAGATGAAGAGAGGGAATTGTGATTAGGGTTTGAGTTTATAGTGGAGGTGAACGACCAAAAAAAGTCTCTCAAAAGAAAGCTATGTCATATGTGCGTAATTAAATTAATAAAAATTGTGATAAAAGTAGGTCATGAGTTTCCAATTTATAATCTTTTTTTAAATATATTTTTAATATAAAAAACAAATCATAAAGTCAACTAAACGGCTCAAATTTTCCTAATTAATCATGGTATTACTTAAAAATATTTTTTCTAAATTGCTAGCGTGAATATTTGTTTAAAGCAATAATTATGTGTAGTATTGAAACATAGATGAGGAGGAAGAAATGGGAGAGGAGAAACAAATGGGAAATTCTGAAGCAACATCTGAAAAAGCACAAAATGAAGGGCATATGAACATAAACAGGAAAAAAAAAAGGAGAAAAGAAGCCACACCTATGGTCACTGGCGAACCCAGAAATTTTCTGAGAATGGGCAACATTTAAAATACTAAATGCTTAGAGAATTCAAAACCCCATATAAATTCCTAAAAGCTCGAAACCTACGTTGCACCGGTACAAAAATAAGATACGGTACGACACATCAATATGGAAAATCTTCAAAATTTTGAATTTGAGTACGACAAAGATAAGGCAATTAAAATAATATATAATTTATCAATTTTAAATAAATTGTAATTGAATTAACACATTAGTTCTATTAGTTATATATATATACAGTCCCCTTCCATTGAGGGATCCCTCACTCTTTAGGGTTTCCTATGAATTTTTTTTCAACAATCTAAACCGTCTATTTTTCAAGTCTTCATCCATTTATCATCCTTGCAAAAAATGAGAAAATTTGAAAATCATAAGGCATCTAATTGCTAGCAACAAAATAGATGAACACAATGCTTCAAGAAAAGATTACAAATCCTACCCCAAGCCCAAAATCTAGTTCCCCGATGCTTCAAGAAAAGATTACAAACCCTCCCCCTATTTCTTCTCCACCCCCTCCCTTTTTTTGTTGACTGACCACCACCCACCCCTCCTCAGTAGTGCTAGACTTGCTAAGTAGGACCAAGACGTCGATTTTAGATAGGGCGCCGATATCTCCGTGGAAGGCGTCAAGGGGGTGTTTGGGGGTGGTGAGATTCACCAAACTCGAGCCTCACCCTTCCTTGGACAAACCCGTGCCCTTCCCTTGAGAAGGATTGATGCTCCTCTAGAAAATTGACCGATTTCCAAATACGCAGCAGCCCAAGTGTTATATATATATATAATAATCCAATCAATAGTGGGGAACTTGAAGGCAGATAGGCTGTATGATGATTCGAACCTTGCGGCCGGAGTCTCGAGCTAACTAGGCCAAGTTGTTGGAGCTTGTAGAATATCCGGGCCGAACGAATGGAGACCAAGTGTAAAGAAGGCGGCCGGGTCTTTTTGATGTGAGGCGGCGGCCCTAAATTATTGAAGCTAGGCCGGATCCGTGAAGAATGCGGCCGGGTTTTGAAGTTCCAGGGAGCTGGTCGGATCTTTGGAGCCGGGTTAGAGGACTTGGCGGCCCGATTTTTGGGCTTGAGCGGCCGCGACTCTCTTCGAGCTAGAGCAGCTGGACTTTGAAGGGAGTATATGCGGCCGGATATGAGTTGGAGGTTAGGAATTGCTAGGGCCGGCTGGGAAGTCAAGGATGAGTTTGTAGAAATATTAGGCCGGGTTTGTGGAGTTGTGAAAAAGTGCGGCTGGATATTTGAACTTGAGAAAAATGTCGGCCAGGTCTTGGAATTTGAGACTTGAGCTATTAGAGCAAGTGCAGCGGTACAAGCCCGGGGGGAGGGGGGGTATGGGACCCAGGGGCCCAAGCCTAAAACCAGGTTCCAGCGATAGGGGAGCCCGGGGAGAGCGGGACCCATGCGAACTGGGCAGGCCCGCGGGGAGGGAGCCTGAGGCCCAGCCCGGGGTGGCGTCGGCGAGCGGTCAAATTTTTCATGGCGCGTCGTTGCACGTGCCAACGGTAAAAAAATTTGACTTCGCAGCGCCGACATCAGCGTCGTTGCAACGGTAACCCTCCACGTGTCGCTATTTGTGGTGGCTCCGATCGTTTTTTTTTTTTGAAATCCAACGCTACAGTGATTTTGGGCCAAAAAAATCTTTAAAAATTCAAAAAATACTTGAAAAGTATGCAATTTTTTTCTATAAATACCAACCAATATCCTTCACTTTCAACACCAAATACTCATATATTTTCATCTCCTTCTAATATTTTTCACTTTCTACACAACATTTTCTTCACTTTCGTGTCATTTTTTTCCCATCTTATGGCATCATCCGTCAGTTGAGTTCCAGGGTCAACTATCAAGATGTTTTGTTGTGTGAGTCTTGGGTCCACGTTAGTCATTGTCCGATCACGTTAGTCATTCTCGCTCTTGCCTATCCAAGATCTCGTCAATGCGATATCGGAATGGAGTATGAATTCTAAAATATGAGAAATGAAAATATAGAGAAGAGCCTGGTTTGAGAATGGTGTGAGAGGTATGAATGAGCCTCCTGGTTTCTGAGAAAAATTTAGGCGGATAGAGATGACACGTGGCGCGATTTTAGAGGTGAAAATCTTATCTGAAATTTGAAATTCAAATGAAATTTATCTGAAATTTGAAATTCAAATGAAATTTATCTGAAATTTGAAATTCAGATGAAATTTTTGAAATTTGGAATTCATATGAAATTTTTTGAAATTTGGAATTGAGATGAAATTTTTTGAAATTTGGAATTGAGATGAAATTTATCTGAATTTGAAATTCGGATAAATTTATCTGAAATTTGAAATTCGGATGAAATTTATCTAAATTTGAAATTCAAATTAAATTTTTGAAATTTGGAATTCATATGAAATTTATCTCAAATTTGAAACCGAAAATCTTAATAAATATTGACACGTCACGAATCCAAAAATCTTATCCGAAAATATTATCCAAATTACTTGATTAGGTTACAAAAAAAAAAAAAATGAATAGTAGTTGCCACAAGAAAGCGGTGGAAATGCATATTACTATTATTTACACTATTCATGTGAATAGTAGCCCTAGCTCCCTCCCCTTGCCATGGCAACCCCAACGGGTGGAGTTGCTCTTAGAAGAATTGCCCGGGCCTTGAAGGAGAAATATCGGCTGGGTCCTGGAGGTTTCAGTTTTAATTAATATATATATATATATAAGTAATAAGTCGGCTGGAGGTTTCTTAACTAGGCTGCAAAGGTTATATTATATATATATAGGAGAATATATAAAATTGGGCTGGAGGTTTGAAGAAGCCTTGGGCAATTCGAATTATATAGCTGGAGCAATTGGAAAGTTTTGGCCGGGTATGAGTTGAAGGCTAGGAGATGTTGGGCGGATGCTGGAGAGATTTGGGCAGGGTATCGAGCAAAAGTATTTGGCTAGACCGGGTTTTGAAGCCATATGCAGCTTTGAATTTATATATATATATAAATATATATTATATAGCATATTATGAATATGCATATATGTAAGATGGCGGCTGGAGGTTGTTTAGACTTAGCCCTCCTCATCTTATTTTATGTTTATATATATATATATATATATATATATATATATATATATATATATATATAAAGCCCATGTAGCAGGCGGCTGGAGGCTTTAGGCAATTGGCAATTAAAGTGTTAGTATATATTATATATATATATGACAAATGGCCACCAAAAGGTATTTGGCCAATTATTGAATATATATATTGAAGTGGGAGCATACGGGCTTGAAGGAATAGCCACCCAGTTTTGGAGTTTTGCAAAATATGCGGTCGGGTTGTTTGAAAATAGTTGGCGGCCGGGATTGTTGAGTTGAGGGAGTGTTGGGCCGCAGTATTTGGTGTGTGGGCGACTGGATATTTGCTGGAGGTTTGAAGAGAATTTGAGCAATCCAGATTGTGGTTGAGCTCTTGGAGGCCAAAGTGAGTATGGCTTGAGAGTTTGTGGGGCTGTTTCCCTCTTTTTGGCCGGGTAGGCCGACGGAAGGAACTTTTGGTCCTTCTTCTTTTTTGAGTGCGGGGCGTGCCACCACCAAGCCACGAACTTGGGCTTGGATGGAATGTGAGTAGACGGATAGTGTGCGCTTCTGACTTCTGATCAAGTGATTGTTCGGCCGAGCAAGGAACCTCCTCACGGCCTAGGTTCTTTCACTTCCTCGGGCTCGAGGATGGTTGAGCTTTGTATGGATGTTTTTGTGATTTTTAGGTTTTTTGGTAAAAATAGTGCAATTAAACTAAATGTGCATTTAAACGTAAAGACAAGGATTGAAGTGCGATAAGGTAAATCAAAGCGATAAATAAACAAGAACGAAATAAGAACAATAAGAACGATAAAGTAAATTAAATTCGAATTTAAACTTAATAAAAACTCAATAACAATAAAAAAGTGAAGCAATTTAAATAAACTTGAATTGAAATGACAATGAAATGAAATTGCAAGAATTTAAATGACAAGATAAAGTAAATTGCAAGAATTTAAACTTACACTAAGGAAAGGAAGAACAAGCTATGCTAGGTGCTTGAAAAGTAAAATCCTAGGTCTAGGAAAAGAAAAGTGCGAGACGAAAGATAAGTTTGTTTGTCTGATGTCGTGTGTTTTCTCCCTTCGTCTAGTGAAGTTTATATAGGGGCATCCGTCAGCCCATGGGCTGGCCATTAAATGGCCAAATGTCAACTCTTTTAAATTCTTTCCTTTCGAAGCCCTTCAAATCCGTGGATCACGTCGGCGGAGATATTCTGATTGCTTGATTCTCTCTTGATTTGGACAATTCCGAATCACCATCAATCTTCTTGATTTCTTTCCTTTTGAGGCCTCCGTCACGTGCGCATTAACCTCCGAAGATCTTGGGCACGAATCCGTAACTTGAGTTTGGCCCCCAAGCTCCTTGAAACTATATGGGGCTGACCTCATGACTTTTGAATTCCTTAAGCTCTGAAATTGGTCTGCCGAAAAAGTCTGGTCTGCCGAAAAAATCCTCTTGAGTATTGAAGTCATTGGCCACTTTTCCCTAAGGACACCCGGCCACCCCCTTGTACATATTCTTTCACGTATACATATATGGATATGATGAGAAAGATTTGATAGAAACCCCCCACCACATTTTAAAAGCCATCAGGTACCTTGTTATATATATTCACTTATATATATATAACACAAACCTTGAATAGTAATTAGCCAACCACCTTTTCACTCCAACAAAACTCCAGCCCCGCCATCACTTTTATTTGCTCACTTATAAATATATTGATATATAGTATTTCCAGTCAAACTCCAATCCCAGCTCCCCCAAATTGTTAGGCTTCGGTCATTCTAGTCCAACAACCTGCAATGCCCTTGTACTCCAACCTGAATTGCCTAAAACTAAAAGAAAAATATTCCAGCCCCCTATATATTATATATATATATATATATAATATAAATGAAAGTGCATGGCCCTCAACTCAACAATCCGCCGACTTTTATGTTTCTACCTTTTTATATATATATCTTAATGAACCAAAGAAATTGATGCGTGGTCTGTGAATGCCCAAAGCCTACCGTGTGGACTGTGGACCGCATTTTTGCAGCCCTCGAACCCCTCCAAATATCACAAATTCTCGGCCGACAAATCTTCAAAGATCTGCCCACACTCTCCTAGCCTTCAACTCATACCCGGCCAAAACTCTCCAATTGCTCCAGCTATATAATTCGAATTGCCCAAGACTTCTTCAAACCTCCAGCCCAACTCATATGTATATTTACCGTACATATATCCGGCCCTAGACTTTTTAAATTGAATAGCTTGGCAACCACATCCTCAACAACTCCCTGGCCGATATCCCCTAGACCTGGCCAACTCCTCAAGCCCTGGCAACAAAAATCCCAAGCTTCAGTCCTCCAAACCTCAACCTAAGAGCCCCGCCGACTTTCTGCTCTCCAAGTTGCCCGACTGTAGTTCTTATCTTCCCAACCCGGCCGCCAAAATCGCACGGAGATCCGGCCTCCTTCTCTTTTTCGAGAACACCCGACCGCCTTACTCTCTCGAACTCGGCCGCGTTCTCTCCAAATCCCGACCGCATATAGCCTCACAGATCCGGCCGAAGAAACCAGCCACTCGGATCCGTCTCAACTTCAAGTAATGGGGCCGCCTACTTCGCTCATAGGCCCGACCACTCTCTCGTTCTAAACCCCGGGCGGATCAGCTCCTGTCCCCGCCGCAAATTTCCGGCCTCGCAGATCCGGCCTGGCTCCGGCAATTCGAGCCTCAACTCTAGTCCCGACCGCATTCTCTCCAAAACCCGGCCGCCTTCCAGCCTCACGGACCCGGTTGAAAACTCAAAAGTTTTTTCTCCACCCGATACTTGTATTTCAAATATTCAATATCGACCGAACTAATACACGTTCATATATTGACATACAGGGCAGCCGCCAACCCAAATCCCAGCCGCATTTTTGCAAGGATAGCGCTCGGGTTTGGTAAATTCTTACCACCCCCAAACATTGCCCCCTCAATTTGCTAGTTTGGAATTGTGGAAAGGTAAGCAAATTGAAACCCAAAACTTTTCAATTTATGAAGTTTGAGACTCTTTGCTTGCTTTGCACGTTATCGCTTTTGACTCGGTTTAGAATTTAGAAAGACACCAAATTAAATTGGAGGGACTTTTGAACTTCCTATCCGTTAAAACCCTAGGTATTACAAATACCCAAGTGTTCTCCTTTATTTTCACACAACACACCCACCATAGCCATAAGCTTTTTGAGAGCTTTCCTCAAAACCCATATTCATTTCACCTCCAAATCCATCATTTTGCACACCGGATCCGCTCAAACCAACGTCAAACTTGAGATTTACAAGTTTTTAGGTACGTTGTGCTAATTTTCGGTTGATTTTGATATGCATTTGATGAATTTGTGGCCTCTAGAAGTTTAGAGTTCGAAACTTTGAGTGTGAATAGTGCCATGATGTTCTTCGTGTTCTTCGTGTTCTTCGTATTTTTGACTTGAATCTTGTTCACCTTCACCATATTTTTCTTTGATTCGATAATGCTTTGTGTTTGTAGGATGGATCCCATTCCAACGCATGCTACCCAATTTTTCAAAGATATGAAGGTGGCGGTAGGCAAAGATTTGGGCAAGCAAATGAGTCATTTTTTCTTCAAGGCTTTTCCAAACTCCGCCCAATATATCCTCGGCCCATTTTATGGCAAGTATCCGGAGGAAGTGGCGAAGGTGTGGGCGGCACAACCAAAAAGTGATCCGGTCTACTTCTCAGATTTTACTTGGGCGACCGTTTGGGAGAGTGCTAAGCCATTTAAGGGTTGGCCGACGGGAAATCCCATCAAAATAGACTCCGCCGCTACAAAGGAGGCTCCATCCAAGAAGGCATCATCCGCCGCCGCCAAATCCGACCACTCTAGTGCGGCGGATAATAAATTTGATTGGCACCATTGGTTCAAAATTCTAGAGCCAAAGTTGAAGGATCATTGGAAGGCGGTCGGGATATATGACACGTTGCTTCTATGTGCGGGGAGCAACTTTCCTTGCGACCGATCTCTCATTGTTGCGGCTCTATGCTTTTGGTCTACCTCCTACAATTGCATGAGGCTCCGCTTTGGGATGATGACGCCCAACCTCCTAGACTTGGCCGCGATCGCCGGCCTCCGCCCCCATGGAGATGATTTCTCGGCCGCCAATCTTCAAGATACCAAGGCGAACTTAGATTTCCATAAGTCAAGCAAGACTTTTGGGAGTTGGGCGAAGGCTTATCTTGGCCATGGCGGAGAATCTACTGACGCCGCTCCCATCAATGGCGTGTCCTACATGGAGCATGTGGCATTTCTTGTGATGTGGTTGTGCAAGTTTTTGGCTTGCCCAAAGTCCGGCGGGATCACCAAGGAGTTTCATGCTTTGGCGGAGGCACTTGCAGACGGCCATCAAGTGGCCATGGGCCCAATCTTCCTTGCCTATCTTTATAGAGGGCTCCGTGAGGTAACCACTAAACCTATGGATTACCATGCTTCTGGCCCCATATGGATTTTTCAGTTGTGGCTCCAACTTTACTTTCCTGAGCTAAGCCCAGCCAAAGTTTGTCCTAATGATGAATCGCTCCTTGGCCCGCCCTTGCTCAACGCCCTCGTCTGAAGCATTATGTTGAGGATTGCTTTCGATTCTTTTATGAGTGTGATTATAGGTCTTGTGAGCATTTCTCCATTTGCCTAGACCATCGCTTTCCGCCATATCTAGCCTTGGATCTTTCCTCATATCATACGGCGGAGACGAAGGAGGAAAGGCACAAGATGTGGGCAAGCATTCTCATCAACCGAGATCTCCCATATGGCTTAATGATAAACAAAGGTGGCAACTATCGTTGCGGTGGTGAGCTCTATTATCCCGCCGCCGCAGCTTGCCAACTTGGTTTCATACAAAGCATTCCAATCCCACCGATGGACTCCGTCAACCTACTTTCTTCGTGGCGGGCGGAATTTAAAGAGATAAAGGAGGCCACCACTTTGGCCAAGGATAACCAAGAATTGGTTAAGGCTTTCAGCATTCCCATTAGAGATCCCATCTTCAGCTACTCCAATATCTTCAACACTTGGTGGAATGAGATGTCGGCCGCCTGGTTTCTTCGACCATGCCCAGAAATTGAAGATAGGATCTTCAAAGATTGCCCATGCTCATTGGCTTTTCAACAAGAAAAAGAAAGGAGGAAAGCTCAAGCCAAAGGTAAAAATATTTATTAGTTTTATTATTCCATTTCTATCTTTTCACCTTTCGCCCTAACACTTCAAACTTTATAGCAGGTGCCCCTGAGAAAGAAAATACTCCCGCCGACGTTGTTGAGAGGGAAATTTCCGCCAACCCCGCCGACGCAAATTCGGGTCGGGGCGAAAAGAGGTCTCATAGCGCCACCCAAGGTAGGCCACTTTCCATGAATATTTTTGCCTTCCAAATACTTGCATTTATTTTCTGAATTTTTGGTGGGCAACTTGAAAATCAAATCCCAAATTTTCAGACAATACCCCCGCCGGAAATATTAGTCCGCCACAACCATTTCTTCGGCCTAGCAAAGTCCCTCGGCGGAACCTCTCACCTCAAGGTTCGGCCGCTCTCTCTTTTTTTTTTTTTTTTTTTTTTTTTTAAACTAAAAACAACACACCTGTTGTAGGTTCCCCAAAGTCGGCGGATCGTCCTTCCTTTTCTCATTCGACCGGGGCCATGCAATCGGCCACTCCGTCCGCGACTCTGGTAAGTTTATATTTTATGAACATTTTTATTCATCAATCTTGAAGGGTCCACCTTATCACTCCGCCCAAAAATAATGTAGGAAGTTCCGCCTACCACACTTGAGGCAGGAATTGGGGCGCAAGTCATGACTCCGACGCCCGAGGTTGAGGTAAAATAGTTCCCTCGGCCACTTGAATTTCCTTAATGTAATATTTCTTTCATGCTTACCAAGTTTTTCAACTTAGTCGGCCGACACCAACCCCATGGGGCGCCCAAGAGAGATCGCTATGGAACTACCCGAGATAATACCCCCGCCTAAGGATTTTGCCATGGAGCCGGCGGCCGAGCTAACCGAGGAGGACTTTCCCCACATACCGAATCCTAAGGTTTGTTTAAACCTTTGAGCTCTCAATATTTCTTTTACACTTGCCCCCAATTTCTTACTTTTAGTGCTTGAAATGTCAGCGGGCCATTTGTGAGCCCGAGCTTTCTTCGGCCGATGCGACGGCCTTTGAGGCGGATATCCAACCCCTCTTCACTATGAACTCGGATTCTCCATCTATCCGTCCGCCTGAGAGATTCAAAGAAGCCCACCCCCTCGTGTAACTTTGCTTCACCTTAGACTTTTACAAAGTTCAAAGTGTTAGAAACCTTATATCTTTATGCTTAGGCGGATGTGGTGGAGACTCCCGCCGCTGGTGGTACACCACTTGAGCCCATCCTCATGTTGACCTCGGAAGCTCCTACTTTAGTGGTTGATCCGACTCCGACCGATCACAGACTTGAGGTAAGCCCCGACATCTCCATTCTTGTTTTCGAATGTATGGCCAATTATTGTAACTTTCATACATTCTTGATAGGCTGGAGGGTCTTCCTCACTTGTGTCCGCCGAGGTTGTTGTAGATTCGGCGGCGGCGGATGAAGGAAATTTGGCCATGGTCTCGCACGAAGGAGCCCCCATACTATTCCCTGATCAGGTATGAATAAGTATATGCACACCTTATTTTCCTATTTGGAAAAAAAAAACCTAATGCCCATATATTTTCCTTGCAGACTTCGAGCGACATTTTTGACTTCATCGATCAGTGGGATGCATCTCTACACACGGCGGAGGCCTCCACTCGCCTTGCCTCCTCCTCTACCAGGCCGGGGCCCTACCAGACTCCGGAGCTGAAGCCCTACTTCGGTCTTATAGGGACAGAGATCTTATGTCGGTCGACAGGGATGAGAGGGCCAAGCTCAAGGCCGCCATTGAGACTTTGGCAGGTTCGGGTTTTTTCCAAAACCAGCGCTCGGCCACCCTGATCACGTACCTCTTCGACCAGGTGGAGAAATTTGCCCCCAGCCGCCATTCTCTCCAAGAAGAACAGAAGGTTGGCCACAACTTGGAGCAGCGGATAACCTCTAGTAGTGCGACCTTGAGGCAAAGGGTCGAGGATGCCCGCCGAATGCGGCGGGAGGTCGCAGATATTGATGAGCAGGTGAGGAGACTTCTTGAGAAGAAAGCCGCCGTCCTTGCTAATGTTTCTGAGATTGTTCGAAGCAACGAGCCTCTTAAGGCTCAACTTCAGCAAGATGTAGCAGCGGTGGGACCGTACCAAGCAAGGAAGCTGACGATTCAGTCCACCTTGTCCGCCGGAGATTGCGCCATGGAGAGCTTCAGAGATGCCCTTCACGCTCTCTTCCCAGATGCTTAGATTCATGTTTGGCCATGTGTTGGCCCATTTTGTATTTAGCTAGTCTCTTTTTGTTTTGCCACTATATGTGATAGAACTAGCTTATTTATTATTCCTTAAACCCTTGGTGGGTGCTTAGGCCATTGTTTGGCCCCATTTTGTAGCAAACTTTGCCCACCTATATATTTATATGACATCTTTTGGAAGAAATCCTTTTATGCTATGTTCTCCCAATGAAAATCATTTCTTTACTACAACAACACTTTCTATCGGCGGACTATCTTTCCGCCATTTCCCAAGCCGTTGGGTAATATTTTTTCAAAAATCGGCCATTAATGGGTGCATCATGGACTCGACCATCTCGGTCGGTCAACTTGTACGCCCCTTTCCCCAATATTTGGTGGACGAGAAATGGGCCTTCCCAAGTTGGAGACCACTTACCAAATTTTGGATCCTTCGATCCCACCGGAAGAATAGTCTTCCATACCAAATCTCCAACCCCAAAGTTCTTGGCCTTGGTCCTTTTATCATACGCCCGAGCCACCGTCTCTTTTTGGGCCCTCAACCTATCCAAAGCACCCAACCTAATTTCATCAAGGTCGTCCAACTCTTGTGCCATTGCTTGGCCGTAATCATCCTCACTCCATTCGGCATGGCGGACTACTCTTAAAGACTTGACCGAAATCTCAAGTGGTAGAACGGCATCGTGGCCATATGTAAGGGCGAATGGAGTTGTTCCCGTGGCGGACCTCTTCGAGGTTCGATATGCCCATAAAGTGTTGGAGAGGAGAGAATGCCATTCTTTGGGATTATTGTCAATCATTTTTTCCAAAATCCCCTTTATCACTTTATTACTAGCCTCCGCCTGGCCGTTCGATTGAGGATTATATGGGGTGGATTGAACCATCCTGACTCCCCAATTCCTTGCGGCGGCTTGAATAGCCTCGCCTATGAAAGCCGTTCCCCGGTCGGTCATAATGGATTCGGGCAAGCCGAATCGGTGGATGATAGTTTTCTCAATAAATTCTATTACCTCGACCTGGGTAACTTTCTTGAGTGGGACGGCCTCCACCCATTTTGTGAAAAAGTCGGTGGCCACCAAGATATACTTATGGCCCTTGGACGACTTTGGGTGAATTTGGCCAATAACATCCATTGCCCAACCTTTGAAAGGCCAAGCTTTGACAATGGGGTTCATAGGCCCGACCGGAACATGTTGAATTGGCCCATGCCTTTGACAATCTTGGCACCCTTTAGCAAATTCGATGCAATCTTTGAGGATAGTCGGCCAATAATAACCGTGCCTCCTCAAGAGCCATCTCATCTTGATGCCGGCTTGATGTGCCCCGCATATCCCTTCGTGGACCTCGGTCATTGCAACGAGTTGTTCCTTCTTGCCCAAACATCTCATGAGCAAGTCATCGGAGCCTATGCGGAATAATATATCATCCCTTATCACAAAATATTGGGCTCTCCGCCGAACTTTTTGGCTATGCACCCCATTCGGAGTTTTTAAATAGTGCACTATATTATGTCTCCAATCCTCCGGCTCTATGGTTAACACCATAACCTCCGCCGGAGTTCCTCTTTCGAAGACGGAGGGAAGAGACCGTTTCTCTACTTTGAAGAGCTCCTCGGAAAGCCCCTCGGAGATTTGAACTCCGGACGCTAATTGGGCCATGGCGTTGGCCTGGGAGTTATGCTCCCTTGGTAGGTGGGCTAGCCTCACCTCATCAAAGTCTTCCACCAACTGACTAGCCAAAGCATGATAACCGAGTAAAGCTTGGCTGGTCACCTTGTATTCGCCGGATAGTTGTTTCAAGACCAACATTGAATCCCCCATAACCGACACATTATTTACTCCTAGTTCTTTCAAAATTTCCAACCCAATTATCAAAGCCTCGTATTCGGCCTGATTGTTGGAACAATCAAAATCCAATTGAAATGAGTAGCGAGTTCGGAATCCTTGGGGCGACTCAACTATGATACCAGCCCCACCCATATTAGATGTTCGAGAACCATCAAAATAGAGACGCCACGGGAGTAAACTCAGCGCGCCCACTTCAAAGAAATCCGTCTCCTTAATTTCAACACAAGGGTGGGCGGCCAAGAAATCGGCCAAAGCTTGGCCCTTGACGGCCTGTTGGGGCACATATCGGAAGGTGAACTCCGCCAATGCCATCGTCCACTTTCCTATCCGCCCTCTAATGATCGGCCGGGTAAGCATATACTTTATTAAATCGGTCTTGGAAATTATATGCACCACGGAAGGCAACATATAGTGCCTCAATTTGGTCGCGGTGAAGTATAGAGCCAAGCAAAGTTTCTCCACCGGCGAATACTTTCTCTCGGTGGCCGTTAGAATTCGGCTAAGGTAGTACACCGCTTGCTCTTTCTTCTCATCATTATCTTGGGCTAAAAGACTTCCAATGGAATTTTCCGCGGCCGAAATGTATAATTTCAAGGGCCGCCCTCGCTTTGGCGGAATGAGCACCGGAGGCTTGGCCAAATACTCTTTAATAGAGTCGAAGGCCTTTTGGTGAATCTCCTCCCACCGAAATTTCTCTTCATCCTTGAGTCTTAACAACGATGAGAAGGGCTCAACTTTCCCGGCGGAGTTTGCTATGAACCTCCGAAGAAAGTTGATTTGGCCCAACAAGCTTTGCAAACCTTTCTTGTTTTTTGGAGGGGGCGCATCAATAATAGCCTTAGCTTTGTTTTTATCAATCTCAATCCCTCTTTGGTGCACCAAGAATCCTAGGAAATTTCCGGCGGAAACTCCAAAGGCACACTTTTTTGGGTTCATCTTTAGTTGATGCTTTCGCATTCTTTCAAAGGCCGACCGAAGATCACCTAAGTGGCCTGGTCTTGACTCCGATTTTATAACCACATCATCGATGTAAACTTCTAAGTTTCGGCCGATCATGTCATGAAAAATGGCATTCATGGCCCGTTGATATGTGGCCCCAGCATTCTTTAGGCCAAAGGGCATAACCACATACTCAAAGGTCCCAATGGAGCCCGGGCATCTAAAAGCCGTTTTATGAATATCTTCTTCGGCTATGAAAATTTGATTATAGCCCGAGTGCCCATCCATGAATGATAAAATTTCATGTTTGGCCGCCCCATCAACTAAGAGGTCGGCCATGGGCATAGGATATTCATCTTTGGGGGTTGCAAGATTAAGATTGCGAAAATCAACACATATTCTTATTGCTCCCGTTTTTCTTTACAGTACAATATTTGAAAGCCATTCTACATATCTAGCTGGCCTAATAAATTTGGCTTTCATAAGCCTTACAATTTCTTCCTTAACTTGTAATTCTACTTCCGCCGACATTCGGCGGGGTGGTTGCTTGAAGGGCTTGAAATCTTCCATTGTTGGTAGGCGATGCTCGACCAAGTCACGACTCAAACCAGGCATCTCGGTGTAATCCCAAGCGAAGCAATCCTTAAACTCTCTCAAAAGCTCTTCCATCTTGGCCCGAAGTTCGGCTCCATCAAGCCACTAATGTAGATTGGCCGATGGTTATCCTCCGTCCCCAAGTTGATTTCCAACAAAGGGTCTTGGACTTCCGCCTTCGAGTCATCCATTTCGGTGGGCGCCAACTCTACCTCCTCCATTTCAAGTGCATCATCGTCCGGGCCCTCATGGAGAAATTCTACCAAGTTAGCGGTGGACCCATGCTCGGCCGCTCTCTCGGCCCAAAAACCATATAGCCGTCTCAAGGTGTCTTCCACCGCGGCCCTCTTTTCTTCTTCTATGGTTGTATCACTCATTGAGAGAGAAGAAATCAGCCATCGTGGGGCGCTCCCCATCCGCCTGGGCATCATGTGCCCCCAAGTCTATCAACTTTTGGGCCGAGACTCCCGTAGGTCGGCCGTTCCTATCTGCCCCCGTAAAATAAAGGGGCCCAATATCGTCCTCATAAAATTTTGCCTCCACCGCATCGGCGGACGCCATGAAGGGCCGTGCATCGGCCTGAACAATCTCTACACTTCCATCCTCGTGCCAAAATTGCAAGAATTGATGAAGGGAAGAGGGCACACACATGCTTCCGTGGATCCAATCTCTGCCCAACAAAGCATTAAAATGGGCCGTTGTTTCCACCACAAAGAAAGCCGTCATCCTAATCTTCTGCCCCACTCTAACTTGAAGTGGGATGATCCCTTTTGAAATCGTGGTGTCTCCCACGAACCCACTGACCGTTGTCTCGGTCGGGATTAGTTCGTCTGAACCTTTCTTCAATTTTCTCATTATTGCGGCCGGGAGGATGTTGACCGTAGCTCCCGTATCTACCAAAACCTTGCTCACCGGAACTCCGTCGAAATGAGCGCCCACATATAAAGGCTTAAGGTGGGAAGACATTTTCTTGGTGGGCATTTCATAGCACACCTTCTCTGGCACTTTTTCCTCCGTCTTGGGCACCACGGTGCAAGATTGGGCATTTTCTTCCTTTGACATTTCTCCGGCCGCCTCGCTTTCTTTGGCCTCGTCCATTTGGACCATGGACTCAACTTCATCAAAAACATCTCCGTCCATATAATTAGGTTGGTCGGCCGAGCCTCAAAAATAAAGGAAGTGTGATCACCATGGCATTAACTTCATCAAAGTCTCCAAACTTCACTTTGGTCTTGCCCACCTTTAAGTCATTCTCGAACTTGGCCATCTCTTCATTACGTTCCTTCTCAAGTTCTTTTATAACTTCCTCCGGAAGTTCCTCTAAATATTCATCATCACCATACTCCTCATCTTCTCCATAGAGCTCTTCGTCCTCGCCACCTTTGAACCTTCAATGTTTTCCAATGCCTCTTTGTCATCTCCTTCGGCCGCTGCTCGGCCTCTTGCTCCGCCCCATTTATTTCGGCGTCGACCATCACTTGGTCTTCTTCGCCTTTGGCTCACTTTCTTTCATATGGGGTTCACCCTTAGTTTCTTGGACCATATTTTGGTCGCTTTCTTCCTTATTCTCAATCTCGGTAGGCCGAGCTACTTTGGCCACGGCGGGGCCTTGGTGACCGGAGGCTTGATTTTCTGTCGAGCCACTATTGTTTTCTCAACCTTAGATAGATTCTCGTCCGCCATTTTGGTTGGCCTACTAACTTCGACCTTGGAACTATTTGCCTCAAAGGCCCCAGTCAAATGTGCTTCCAACTCCGAGATTGGCTCTTTTGGGGCCGTCACCACAATTCGGCCATTCACCCATTCTCGGTGTAGTTTTATTTCTTCGGCCGCCGCCGCCTCCAAAGAAGCCACGGCATCGGCCTTAGCCAACTCCAATTCCTCCAGCCGAAGCTTCTCTCGAAGTTCGACCAATCGGTCAAGTTGGGCTTGCCTTTTGTCCGTCCACTCCAACTCCGCCTTGCAGGTTGTGGCATATTGCCTTTGAGCCCTTCTTATTTGAGTTTTGCTCAAAGGTACCGGAGGGAGTTTTGGGCCCCTACTCCTATACCATTGGCCAACCTTGGTGTTTGGCATCTTGAAAGTTGGAACACCATCACCTTCGGTCGGGCGAGGTCTTGATACGTAGGCCACATCTCGACTTTTGCCTTCACCCACTGAAATCCACATACTCCTATTTCGGCATGGGTCCCGCTGATCAATGTCTTCATATCTCAAAGGTGCATGTTGATTCCTTCTCTTGGGCTGATATCGTGGCCTTTCGTGCCTTTCTTGATATTCATGTAATGGCCGTTTATTCGGCCTTACTTCCATCCCGCCCCTCGGGCTATGTGGGCCATAATTCTCGGCCGGAATTGTTATCATATTTCTTTCGGAACTCCTTGGTCTGCCCACTTGGACTTGATGCTTGACTTGCTCCCTAGTCGGCCCCTTGGTTGGTTCCTTGGTTGGTTCCTTGGTTGGTTCCTTGGTTTTTGGCGGAACCACTTCAAGAGTTACCTCGCATTGGCATCGACTGCATAGCACAATCGCCTTTGGAGGTTCTTCTTTGGTTGGGGCCTTTTGTTCCGGAACCTTGGCCACTTCTGGATACATCTTAGCTTTGCCTTTTGCCTTAGGGTCCGCCGGAATCTCCCTTGCCCTTCTCTCCGCCGCAGCCTTCGCGGAGCCGCCCAAGTCCAACCTTGGCCTAGGTTGGTCTGGCCTTGGGAAGTTGGCATTCACCATGTTGACTTGAGCATTTGGGAAAGGATTCTGGTCGATGCCCATTGTAGCTTTCTCCGGAAACTTCAAGATCTTCCGATCGATAAGGTCCTGCACGGCATTCCGGAAAACAAGACAATTATTAGTTGCATGCGACCACACGTTGTGAAACTTGCAATAAGTTTTATTTCTAAGTTCATTAGCCGATGGAATATCATGACCACTAGAAAGTTTTATGATCTTTTCTTTTAAAAGTTGGTCGAAGATTTGTTCGGCTTTAGAAATATCGAAAGTATAGGACTTGGTCGTGACCGCCTTTTGGGAGGTTCCGCTAAACTTAGAAACTTGGGCCGTCGTCGGCCTTTGATCCTTGGAGGCTTTAGATAAAGCCTTGCACACATATGGCCCACTAGCCACAATCTCGGCCAAGTTTATCCCGGCCGACTCTTCATCTTCTTCGAGAAAAACCTCCTCATTTCTTTCCTCCGCCTCCATGTCTTCAACATCGACCGCGTGGACCGATGTAGTTCTAGGACCGGAGGGTTTGGTCGAATCCCTATAGAAGCTTGGCCGAGATGTCGGCCGACTCTTTTGTTGCTCCTCTTTTAAGAGAGCTTCATATCGGTCCACCCGAAGTAGGAGATCATAAATGTCACGAAACTCTATTCCTTCAAATTTCTTTCGGAGGTCAAGCAACAATCCTCCTTGGGCCAACTTTGCAAACTCATGCTCCGGCATGTTGACCGTGCACCTAGCCCTTGCTTCTCTAAACCGCCCCAAGTATTCTTGGACCGATTCATTTGGCCCTTGGCTAATCTTGGCCAGGTCGGCCATAGAGACTTCAGGCTCCGGCCGATAGAATTGCTCATGAAAAATTTGCTCCATCGTTTGCCAATTTGGGACGGAATTTTGTGGAAGCTTGACATACCATGAGAAAGCCGCCCCCGTGAGAGTACTTGGAAATAGCCTTAGTTTTAGGGCCTCACGATGCCCAATCTCCGCACATTGGGCCGTGAATCGGCCTATATGCTCTACGGTCGACTGAAGTCCGTCGCCCGAAAATAGTGCAAAATCTGGAACTTTGAAGCCCCTTGGAAATTCCTCTTGATCAAAGTGCTCCGGATATGGCCTCCGGTAGACCGGTCTACCAATCCTCCTAGCATGGGGCACCATGTCTTGGATCATTTGTTCGACCACACCTCGGTCAATTGCTTGATTTCCAAGTGGTGGGTTATTCAAATTTGCATTTCCGCCAAGATTATTCCATCCGCCGATTCCGGCGAATTGGTTAACATAAGGCCCACCGAAATTGGCCCCTGCCCCCTGGTGAACTTGTTGGCGGAATTGATTGTATGGTTGAAATCCTTGGAATTGGTTGACCGCCGCATATGGGTTGTTACCCATCGGCGGAACATTAACCGCTGGGACTTGGTTGCCCCCAGCTGGTGGGTTAGGTTGCAGCGGATTCGCCCCAAGGATGTTGGGTTGGGCCTCCGCTTGAAGTCCCACCGCTGGCACTCCATTTGGCGCCATTTGATTCCCATTTTGGCCATTTTGTTGGCCTAGCAATCGTTCAAACCTTTCATTCATATGAGCATTTTGAGTAGTAAAGGCTTGAGTCATCTCTTGCATTCGCTGATCGTGGAGTTGGTTTGACATCTCCATTGCACGGAAGAGTTGTTGGATCTCCAATGAAGTGGCCGGGTTCGGGGCCAAGACTGGTCCTCCGGCGGCTTCTATCACATCTTCAACAACCACGTGGTCGAGATTCAAGGCCGCACCCCGGCCGACGCTATTCTGGCCGACGGCATTATTTCGGCCAAGGCCATTTTGTTGGCCTAGTGGAGTGGTCGGAATATTTTGTGGTTGAGTATTCATGGGAAGTGAACCAACCATGCTTGTCTCTGATTCCGACCGAAGTCTAAACTCTTCAAATTCTTGATCTCTTCTAGGATTGCCCCTAGTGTTTACGACCATACAAAACCAATGTGGTCCCACTGGGCGTGCCAAATTATGTTTCCCTCTTTTTGGCCGGGTAGGCCGACGGAAGGAACTTTTGGTCCTTCTTCTTTTTGAGTGCGGGCGTGCCACCACCAAGCCACGAACTTGGGCTTGGATGGAATGTGAGTAGACGGATAGTGTGCGCTCGACTTCTAATCAAGTGATTGTTCGGCCGAGCAAGGAACCTCCTCACGGCCTAGGTTCTTTCACTTCCTCGGGCTCGAGGATGGTTGAGCTTTGTATGGATGTTTTTGTGATTTTTAGGTTTTTTGGTAAAAATAGTGCAATTAAACTAAATGTGCATTTAAACGTAAAGACAAGGATTGAAGTGCGATAAGGTAAATCAAAGCGATAAATAAACAAGAACGAAATAAGAACAATAAGAACGATAAAGTAAATTAAATTCGAATTTAAACTTAATAAAAACTCAATAACAATAAAAAAGTGAAGCAATTTAAATAAACTTGAATTGAAATGACAATGAAATGAAATTGCAAGAATTTAAATGACAAGATAAAGTAAATTGCAAGAATTTAAACTTACACTAAGGAAAGGAAGAACAAGCTATGCTAGGTGCTTGAAAAATAAAATCCTAAGTCTAGGAAGAGAAAAGTGCGAGACGAAAGATAAGTTTGTTTGTCTGATGTTGTGTGTTTTCTCCCTTCGTCTAGTGAAGTTTATATAGGGGCATCCGTCAGCCCATGGGCTGGCCATTAAATGGCCAAATGTCAACTCTTTTAAATTCTTTCCTTTCGAAGCCCTTCAAATCCGTGGATCACGTCGGCGGAGATATTCTGATTGCTTGATCCTCTCTTGATTTGGACAATTCCGAATCACCATCAATCTTCTTGATTTCTTTCCTTTTGAGGCCTCCGTCACGTGCGCATTAACCTCCGAAGATCTTGGGCACGAATCCGTAACTTGAGTTTGGCCCCCAAGCTCCTTGAAACTATATGGGGCTGACCTCATGACTTTTGAATTCCTTAAGCTCTGAAATCGGTCTGCCGAAAAAGTCTGGTCTGCCGAAAAAATCCTCTTGAGTATTGAAGTCATTGGCCACTTTTCCCTAAGGACACCCGGCCACCCCCTTGTACATATTCTTTCACGTATACATATATGGATATGATGAGAAAGATTTGATAGAAACCCCCCCACCACATTTTAAAAGCCATCAGGTACCTTGTTATATATATTCACTTATATATATATAACACAAACCTTGAATAGTAATTAGCCAACCACCTTTTCACTCCAACAAAACTCCAGCCCCGCCATCACTTTTATTTGCTCACTTATAAATATATTGATATATAGTATTTCCAGTCAAACTCCAATCCCAGCTCCCCCAAATTGTTAGGCTTCGGTCATTCTAGTCCAACAACCTGCAATGCCCTTGTACTCCAACCTGAATTGCCTAAAACTAAAAGAAAAATATTCCAGCCGCCCCCTATATATTATATATATATATATATATAATATAAATGAAAGTGCATGGCCCTCAACTCAACAATCCGGCCGACTTTTATGTTTCTACCTTTTTATATATATATCTTAATGAACCAAAGAAATTGATGCGTGGTCTGTGAATGCCCAAAGCCTACCGTGTGGACTGTGGACCGCATTTTTGCAGCCCTCGAACCCCTCCAAATATCACAAATTCTCGGCCGACAAATCTTCAGCATCTGCCCACACTCTCCTAGCCTTCAACTCATACCCGGCCAAAACTCTCCAATTGCTCCAGCTATATAATTCGAATTGCCCAAGACTTCTTCAAACCTCCAGCCCAACTCATATGTATATTTACCGTACATATATCCGGCCCTAGACTTTTTAAATTGAATAGCTTGGCAACCACATCCTCAACAACTCCCTGGCCGATATCCCCTAGACCTGGCCAACTCCTCAAGCCACTGGCAACAAAAATCCCAAGCTTCAGTCCTCCAAACCTCAACCTAAGAGCCCCGCCGACTTTCTCGCTCTCCAAGTTGCCCGATCAGTAGTTCTTATCTTCCCAACCCGGCCGCCAAAATCGCACGGAGATCCGGCCTCCTTCTCTTTTTCGAGAACACCCGACCGCCTTACTCTCTCGAACTCGGCCGCGTTCTCTCCAAATCCCGACCGCATATAGCCTCACAGATCCGGCCGAAGAAACCAGCCACTCGGATCCGTCTCAACTTCAAGTAATGGGGCCGCCTACTTCGCTCATAGGCCCGACCACTCTCTCGTTCTAAACCCCGGCGGATCAGCTCCGTCTCGCCGCAAATTCTCGGCCTCGCAGATCCGGCCTGGCTCCAGCAATTGGGCGATCTCAACTCTAGTCCCGACCGCATTCTCTCCAAAACCCGGCCGCCTTCCAGCCTCACGGACCCGGTTGAAAACTCAAAAGTTTTTTCTCCACCCGATACTTGTATTTCAAATATTCAATATCGACCGAACTAATACACGTTCATATATTGACATACAGTGGCAGCCGCCAACCCAAATCCCAGCCGCATTTTTGCAAGGATAGCGCTCGGGTTTGGTAAATTCTTACCACCCCCAAACAGGGGCCACATGGGATTGGCAAGGTTGAAAACTTTGTTTTGGTCTGAAACAACACAGCCAAATAGAAATGTGATTTATACTTTTCATTCATTAATATATTATATATATATATATATATATATTTTAAAATCAAATGAAGATTTCTTTGGCAGACCAATTTTAGAGCTTAAGGAATTCAAAAGTCGTGAGGTCAGCCCCATATAATTTCAAGGAGCTTGGGGGCCAAACTCAAGCTACGGATTTCTGCCCAAGATTTTCGGAGGTCAATGTGCACGTGACGGAGGCCTAAAAAGGAAAGAAATCAAGAAGATTGATGGTGATTCGGAATTGACCAAATCAAGAGAGAATCAAGCAATCGAATATCTCCGCCGACAATAATCCACGGATTTGGAGGACTTCAAAAGGAAAGGATTTTAAAAGAGTTGACATTTGGCCATTTATGACAGATTCGACCAGTATTCCACCCCGAACCCGTGCCGAATCCTCACGACAACCGACATCATCGCGATGCCGGACCCACATACTAAAAGAATCCCTCTTCCAGAGACAAGCAGACAAAGGGGGTTCTCACGGAAACGGGCAGAGTCTCCCCGTAAAAACAACCAAACCCAAAGTTCCAACTGTTCAAAAACAAGAGAATAAGTACAACCAACTCAAAGATGCAATAAATACATAACAAGCTTTTGGCCAACCAGTTCAACCCTAATGGGCAATAACAGAGCAACTAAGAGTATGTAAGTTTAACAGCAGAAATGTAAAGTTAAGGTAAGGGACACGAGGTCCTACAATCAAGTCGACGCTCGAGAAGAGAAGCGCTCGGCCGGACGATTCAAGCATGACTACACTGGGGCGCAAAACAGAAAGAGTGTGAGTGGACAAAAACAAAGTTTAGTAGTTCAAAACAACGTACTAACCCCATCGTTTCAAAACCATGCAAACCATGCAATTAAAATCCGTTGTATATAAAATTGATTCAAAAACCAATATCTCAAAATAATCAAAGAATAAAACCAAACCAAACCTTTTTCTTTTCCCGAGGCAAAACCTCCCAAAACTAAACCGCGTAGACATAAATATAATTAAAAACCGAAACAATTTGAAAATAGTAAACATAAGAAAATAATAAAGTTTCCAAATGACAAAACAGCGTAAAATGTCCAAAGACCAAGATAAATCCAAGAAGTCCAAAACCACCACAAAGTAATATAATAATGACACTTTAAAATACTTTAACCCTTTCTTTCCCACACTCAAATAACTGCATGCCCGCAGGCACTGCAAGCGAGGAAGTATCCCCACCAAAAGAAAATAAGAATACGAAGGTACTAATATATACATATAGACTAACACACGCGTATAGATATAATATAATCTCGACACCAAATACAAGTACCAGGAAACAATCCAACAGGATTGTTTAATCGACACCGGGACAACATTCACGATGGTCTCATGCCCAGGATAATCGACATCGGACAAGATCGCAATGGCCTCGTGCCTGTGGTCGAGCCGTCCAATTGGGACTAAGCTCCCGGCCCGCATGGCGAGTCCTCAATAACCATGCGTCCGAAACTAGTCATACGCGCAGACTACCCAATCAAGGGTCTACGGCTACACCGTTAAGGTATGCACCGGATCGAACCATACTCCATAACAGTAACCATCAAGAACAGGGGGAGGTACATAACACAGTGCCAACTGCACTCAACCCAACACCACACGATAAACCACATATATACATATTTAACCACATGCACCCAACCCCAAAATATCACACACCAGAACATATACACGTATAACAAATCCAATAACACCATATACTCAAAATAAGGACATCACCATCCCAAACATACAATTCTATAGTTAAAATAGACACAAGCGTCAACGACGGTATAATAATCCAAAAACCATTAAAATGTCATAATCACTGAAAATGCATAATCAAACCATATTCAAAACCCAAATCATGAGAACGTCAAGTCAAAACCCCAAGTAAAATATATGCTTCAAACATAGTAGGTACTATCTTTTGAAAATATAAAGTCCAATCCCGAAACGTATTATTCAAAACATACATATATATATATGTACAAATATATATATACAAAACATAATTATCCTTTAAAATACAATACTCAAACTCAAGTATTTGAAATTCCCACGTATAACTGACATCCCTGAAATTCATACTTTAAAACAACATAAATAGTGATACAATAAAATATAACCGAAAGTCCAAACCCGTATACATATATGTTCGAAAACTCCAAATCAAAGTAGATATACTTATATACTCAAAGTAGATATATATTTATATATATATATATTCAAAGTGGATATACAAACTTATTTTCAAAGTAGATATATATATGTAATATATATTCAAAGTAGATAAGTATAATTATTTTCAAGTAGAGAAATATATACAATATACATTCAAAGTAGATATATATATATATATATATATATATATATACATATATATACATATGATCAATTCCCGATAATCCGACATATATCCCCGATAGCCTCATTAATCCAACATGTATTCTTGATAGCCTCAACAATCCGACATGATCCTTCCAAGTTGATCTATATGTATATATATACGTATATATATAATCAAAGTATTAGCAAGAACATAATTAATAAGGTTTAAATACCAAAACCAAATACGTAAACAACCGGACTATACTAGAGTCCAAAACTTACCGCCCAAATACTCAATTCAAAGTAGGTATATTTATATAGTCAAAGTAGATATCTAAGTTTCCCAAAAATATATAAAGTATAAATTCCAAAGGTTTAAAGTATAACCCACAACAATCGTAATAATAAAATAATAAAGTCCGAACCCAACAAAACCATAAACTCAAATATTAAATAACATTCATACGGAAAATCCATCAAATTCCACCGTACTCAAAACCGTACAAAAATACTACCGGACGCTTGACTCATCCCAAAATCAATACTCAAAGATAAGCATAATAATAAAATTTAGCCAACAGGGCCCCACAAACAAACCGGCAACCCAAATCAAATATAAAACTCAAATACCAAATCAATCATAATAAATCCATCAAAGATCAAGTCAAGGTTTAAAACAATATTTAAATATCATTCACATGCATCGCATTCAATTTCTTAAAATCATGCTCGTTTGAAAACAAAGTCCACTCACCATTGGTCCCATGCTGCCCAACCCGAAAATGATTCCGCACGAGGATCACGAAGAGCTTGAGAACCTAATTCAAGAACACGAGAATTAAGGTTAACAACCGGACCGAAGCGATAACCTTAAAAGTCAACCTTAACCAAACCCGACAAAAGTGAACCAACACGTTGTACGAGGAATTCTAAGGTCAACGACATCCGTTAGAGGAAGAACCGACCTCGGAGACGCTCGGTCAACCCTGGTCAAACTTGGTCAAACTAACCCGAATAGGTCAAACCGGGCCCGTGGGTCCCATGACCTCCAAACTTAGATCCGAAAGTTCCTACAGGCTCACTACAGCTTAGAGAACACGTCTTGAAAGTTTGGTCACGATCGAACGATCGGATTGCTCACGATCGCACGATCGCACGATTACGGTTTAACTAAAACTTGAAGTCATTGATCCGAAGCATCTGGGGCTCCGAATCACGATCCGTCAAATCCTACACATTCCTAAAAATACGGGGAACAACATACTAAGAATTGGGACCAATCCGACGGTCCGAACACATCGAACCCGGATAACGCGCAAAAGGCGTAAATCCGTTCGACTGTCATCCGAACTCCAAATTGAAATCCGAGCACGCCTACGCGCTCGTGACGACGTAAGGATAATTTAGGAATGAAGAGAAACGTGAGCCACGAGTGGGTACACGCGCTGGCAGATTCGGTGGGTGTCTAAAGCGATAAATTTGGCTTCCGAACAAACTCCAAACCAAGAGCCATCCTTCCACCTACACATACTACTCGATGAGTGGAACAACTTATTCAACTACGAGAACTTGCATAGACGTCGGCAAGTGGCCGGAAATGCAACCTCAAAACCGGACAAAACTTAGGTTATAGATCCGATCACTTAGGCTCAAAATTGATCAACAATACCTATGGAAATGGATAGAGCATGAAGAGTAGATGAAGTTCCATACCTCACTCGACGGAAATGGTGGTCGGAGTCGCCGGAAAACTCGTCGGAAACTTCGAAAACCACCGGACTTTCAGTCGTTTCAGTTTAAAATCAGTGGGCTTTCGAGCTGGGAACTTGGATGGGTTAGGTAGAGGACGAAGAGACGAAACTTTTGGGACTGGAATCATCCAAATCGGACTTGGGATGAGGGAGAAATCGCAATTCAAAGTGGAGAGGGAAGAAAATGAAAGAAATTCGGAGAAAAAGGGAAAACGTCGATACTGTAGCGATTTACTGTAGCGGACTGTATCTGCTATAGTAAAATCTGAATTTTCGTTTTTATTTTTATTTTTATTTTTTATTTATCGCTACGCGTTCGTTACAACTCGGAATTGGACGTTCCGCATCTCCACGAACTCGTTTCGACGAGCCGGACGCAATGGCGCAACTCGTTTCGCCAAATTTTCGTCCAAAAATTAAGTTGACCAAAATGCCCTTTTAATTATTAAATTATTAATTAATTCCAATTTCATTATTTTAATCCCTTTTTAATTCCTTTTAATTCTTTATTTGTTTAACTCAATTAATTTATTTAAATTTCCTTAAATTTTGGGTTAGGGTCGTTACAATTTAATGGCCAGCCCATGGGCTAACGGATGCCCCTATATAAACCTCACCAAACGAAGGGAGAAGACAGACAACATCAAACAAACAAACTTATCTTTCGTCTCGCACTTTTCTTTTCATAGACTTAGGATTTTACTTTTCAAGCACCTAGCATAGCTTGTTCTTCCTTTCCTTAGTGTAAGTTTAAATTCTTGCAATTTACTTTCTCTTGTCATTTAAATTCTTGCAATTACGTTACATTGTCATTTAAATTCAAGTTTATTTCATTTAAGTGTATTTTAATCGCTCTTCTTTTTATCGTTATTGAGTTTTTATCAAGTTTAATTTACTTTATCTTTCTTATTGTTCTTACTTCGTTCTTGTTTATTTATCGCTTTGATTTACTTTATCGCACTTCAATTCTTGTCTTTACGTTTAAACGCACATTTAGTTTAATTGCACTATTTTTACCAAAAAACCTAAAAATCACAAAAACATTCATACAAAGCTCAACCATCCTCGAACCCGAGGAAGTGAAAGAACCTAGGCCGAGAGGAGGTTCCTTGCTTGGCCGAGCAATCACTTGATCAGAAGTCAGAAGCGCACATTATCCGTCTACTCACAGCCCAAGTTCGTGGCTTGGTGGTGGCACGCCCCGCACTCAAAAAAGAAGAAGGACCAAAAGTTCCTTCCGTCGGCCTACCCGACCGAAAAGAGGGAAACAGGGGGAGAGGAAGGCAGAGCAGAATCCAAGGAAGACGAGAGTCTGAGAGATCTTGTGGGCAACGAAGCCGACACCGAAGAAGAAGATGGTGGTGACGGCGGAGGATTGGAAGAGGAGGGTGCGGGTGAAGGATAAGGTTAGAGAGAGGTCCATGTGGTGGAAAAAGAAGTTAAGGTGGCTCTGTTGGGATTTGAAGAGGTTGAGGGAAGTTTCGTCAGTGCAGTAGGAGGAAGAAGATTTGATTGATGTTGTGTTTTTGGGATTAGGAGGAGAATGTGGGTTAATGAATCTGAGAAAGAAGGTGGGAGAGAACCCATGATTTATGCTATGCTTCCACACAAACCAGTGGGTGAGGGAGTGGATTTTGGGGTCGGGCAGGGGGAGGGGTTACGGGTGGTTGCCGAGGGGTAAAGGGTTGGGGAAATGAGGGGGAGAAGAAAATCTAAAAAGAGGGGCTGGTTTTGGGGATGATTTTTTTCTTTGTTTCTTCATTTTTTTTTACAAAATATAATATTTTAATCAATTTTAATTTCTTTTTAAAGCACAAATGTGGGACCCATAGTTCCACGTAGACAACTAATGAAGAGATCTGACGCAAACCATCACATTGTAACAAATTTAAGAGACATGAGTATCTAATTGTAAAAATTGAACAAATATGGATTAACATGTCTTAAGGGTGTAACCACAGGGCACTAAAATATAATTAACCATATATATATATATATATATATATATATATATATATACTATCCTTGATGTAAGAGCTTTCCCTTGACAAACATAATATACTATCCCTGATGCAAGTTAAAGGAAAGGAAAAGAAAATTGATGAAAGCTTTAAATAAATAAAAAATCACCATTAACAATATTCTTGGTCATCACTCTCCACATCTTGGCACACGTCTTCATTACTTGAATTTAGATTCATAATAATCACGTTAAACATAAGCTTTTACCTTATTATTAGAAAGAAAAAAAGTGAACCAACTTACGTGGATTCGTTGATTCATTCTTTCTTCTTTTCAGATTTGATGGACAATTTCTTTTGTCATGTTGAGCTATCTTTTTGCATAATACACACTTTCTTTTCTTCTTGCTTTGAGCCAACTTAATACCACTTTTTGTCATTTTGGAACCGCTAATATTGTCCTTCTTTCTACCCTTAATTTGTGAGATAATGGGGTCCAAAAGCAACAATTGAGAGGAATCAATAGTAGTACTACATGGAATCAATACTGAAGATGAATTCATGGCTGCATATGCCTATGCGTGAAGCAGGGTAAACTGAATAGACTATTTATAGTTTTGGGCCCTTAGTTTTTGGTGAGATTCCTTATTTATTACACCTTAATAAATGTTTGATATTAAATAGGCAGCTGATATTCCGTTTTCAAGAAAGAAAAAAAGGAGGGGAGAGAAAATTATTTTCTTTTATTTTTATGAGAGAGAAAACAAAATTAATGATTGTCTATTAAAAAAATTAAAACTACTTGTCATGTCAAGTTTAATCTCAACTATTAAAAGTGGAGTAATCTAATGGCTCAAAATTTGTGTCAAAACTTGTGTAAAAAACGTAGTGCCACGGATCCACCCCATATATATATATGCTGGTATGGATTAATCTTTCTACTGTATTGGCCAATAGAAATATTTTTATTTTAAAATCTAGTTATTATCATAAAACCCAGCTGAGAGGTGTTTGTAGAGTCAAACACTAAACAATCCATTTAAATAGAATGAGGCTATGGACGACTTAACTAACTGTCTATAACGGTTATTCATATGCCATTGCGCCCCCCCCCCAAAATGAACAGGAAGCGTGGAGTTCCGGACTAAAATAGCTCAAGCATCAGTTGTTAAAATCGATGCAAGGTCTATTTAAAACATCATACATGTATACATCATTTATTGTTATAAAAGTAGGTTGTTATGCATTATTTTTTAACTGAATATCGTTTCACTTTTATTGCGCTGGTAGGAAAGGCACAATGTTATGCTTGTTCTGCATAATCCGTGCAATCCAACTGTTTTACTATGGTTGGGGAGCTGCCTTAGCATGGAAGTTAGGTTTTAGATTCGAATTTACTAAGGAAAAAAATATAAAGGAAGTATGACCATGACCCTTTCTTAATTTGAGTTGAACATTTCTTACTTCACTTTTATATTATTTATTGGATAATTATCAATTTACTACTACGAAGTTGCCCGTGTTTTAGAGTTTAATACAACAAGTTTTTTTCGTCTTAGTCGCATCCATAATGTTTAATTCCGTATCAATTTCATACATTCGTTAGTTTGACCGTCATGTTTTCCGTTAAATAGATGTGGCAATTAACGGTGCCACGCGGACTCACCTATATTTTGCCACGTGGACTAAATAGTAAAAATATATTTAATTAATTATAAATTTTAAAATTATCTAATATAAATCAAGTTTTTATGTTATTAAAAATAAAAAATAAAACACTTTCCAGCGAGCCCCAACATCCCGATAAACCAATCCAGCCACAAACCCTCCGCCTTTCCAGCAAGCTTCTCTACATATTCTTCTCCTTCACCAACCTCAACCCCTCCTTCATCGACAGCGTCCTCGCCTTCCTGAAGAGTGGCGATCTGAGCGCCATTGATGTCGATAGCTCCTTCGTCGGCTTTTGGCGACCGTATAGTTTGACAGACCAAAACATCTCTTAGTCTCTTGATTTTGTGTGGGTTTTTCAAGCCCCTTCGACCAAAAAAAAAACTCACTCAAGCCCAAGAAAAGCCAAACCCAAAATCCAATCTTCTTTAGTCACAACCCAACGAAACCCTAGGTCCCAATCTAAAGCTGGACTTCATAGTGAATGAAGTTAACGAGCATAAATCGTCAAAACTCAATACCCATAACCAAATTCATCCGATTGACGTCAGATTTTGGAGTCCATATTTCGCATCCATGGCAGTCTAGAGGGTGAATGGTGGGTTATGGTTCATGGTTGTCGAAAAGCAAAGGAGGATAGGGTGGGTGGTTGGTTGGGCGGAGAAGGTATAGAGGGTGGAGTGTGAGTTGGGGTTTGTGGTTGTGGAAGAGAAAGAAAGAGGGAGAGAGAAAGAGGAAGGGGTTGTAGATGCAGAGTTTAGTGGCAATGGCGGATCCAAGAATGCTCCCGGGAAGGAGCAATATTTGAATGAGGATTTAATTTTTTTTATGTAACTATAACGATATAAAATTAAAACATATAAGGATCTTATGTCTATAACTAATTGACTATAGTCTATATGTTATATCTATTAATATGAATAAAATGCATATAACATCATCAATTAATCTAACAAAAATTATTATTAATTAATTTAATAAAATGCATATCTAATTATCAATTAAACAAACAAATCATAATTGATCATATCTAGTTGTGTGCCGTATACTCTCTTCCTTCTCGAGTTTGCTACTGATTATATGAATACATAGAGTGCCAAATCAAAAAATAAATAAAATAAAAAACATATTATAAAACAAGAGAAGAAAAAAAAAACAAATTTGTCTAAAACTTAAGGGAAAGGCCCATATCATTCTTATTTTCTAGATATAAATTCAACCATTTTTAATTGTTTATGAAAAACCCAAATTTGAAATATGTTGTCATTTAAGATAATATTTGGCATAGTTTTGTCGGGAGAGGTCTATACCGGCAAATATTTTCCGTATTAGACCTCTCAAGATGAAATTTCGTCGGCAGAGGTAGTTTTCATAAGGAGAAGTCTAATTAAAATATTTTAAAAATTCATGAAGTTAATTAAAATATTTAATACTAATTAATCACTATAGAAATAATTATTAAAATATTATTACTAATTTAACTAATTAAATGAGGCAAAGATATTATTTAATTACTAAAAATAAAATTTTAAAAAATTAATTAAGCTAAACATACTAATTTTATGATTTTTTAAAAAATAGTATCGTCGGGAGGCTATACTCGGTTTTTTCTAATTTTTTTAAAAAATAGTATAGCCACCCGGCTATAATCAAAAATTTTAAATTTATTTTAAAAAAATAGTATAGCCGCACGGCTATACTCGGTTTTTTCCTTTTTTTAAAAAAAATAGTCCAGCCGCACGGCTATACTCAGTTTTTTCTTCTAATTTTATTTAAAAAATAGTATACCCGCACAACTATACTCGTTTTTCCTTAAAAGACCTCTCCCAACAAATTTTCGTCGGCAAAGGTAGTTTTGGTCGGGAGAAGTCTAATCCGGAAAAAAAATTTCCGGCATAAACATGTGCCCACGAAATTTCGTCGGGAGTGGTGTTCAACTTTTTCTTAAAAAAAAATTTCAAAATATAAAATTAGTTTCTTTACTTTTGTTTTCTTTAATTTAATACATGTAATTAAGTAATATCTTTTCCTTTTTGAATTACCTTAATTAGTAATTGTGCTTTAATTATTATTTAATATAAAAAAATAAAAATAAAAAGTCCACCAAATAATTTAAAATAATTAATTACTATTTATTGAGTAATTTAAAAATAAAATACCTATTTTCGTTTGGGTGTCTTAATTAAATTCCTCTAGAGCCCAAGAGGCCCAAGGCCCAACTCTTTGATTAATATAAGTATTATTAACGAAAGCCAAATCCAAAGCCGACCCTATGGCCATGCCCATTAGCCCAACTCTCCAATGTTAACCGTACTTGCCAAACTATCATAGTGCTTTGTTTATAAACACCTTTATAGGAGTGTGGATTTTCGATGTGGGATTTTCACAAAGGGCACCTCAAAAGTTAAGCCTATAAAGATTTCTATACTTTTTTTAATTGTTAGCCGCGCGGCTATACTTTATATAAAAAAAATTTAAAGGTCTAGCCGAATGGCTATACTCCAAAAATAGAATATTAAGTAATATAATTCATGAACTTAAATAGAATATTTAATACTAATTAGTCACTATAGAAATAATTATTAAAATATTATTACTAAT
The DNA here is from genome assembly GCA_024362665.1 of Prunus padus. Lineage (NCBI taxonomy): Eukaryota > Viridiplantae > Streptophyta > Magnoliopsida > Rosales > Rosaceae > Prunus > Prunus padus. The sequence goes on from JANFAM010000017.1 coordinate 27,915,204, forward strand.
TAAATGAGGCGAAGATATTATTTAATTACTAAAAATAAAATTTTAAAAAATCAATTAACCTAAACATACTAAATTTATGATTTGTTTTAAATAGTATCTCCGGGTGGCTATACTCGGTTTTTTCTATTTTTAAAACAAATTTGTTTAAAATTTTATTTAAAAAATAGTATAGCCGCACGGCTAGAATCGGAGTTTTCTTTTGGGGAGGACTTGATGAAGGCATCGTTGTAGTTGGGACTTGCACGATTTAAAAGCTACAATGGCTGGTTGCCTGTCAACCCCATCCAAAACAATTAAATCACTGAAAAATCACTGTCAGCGGGTCATCAAACGCCATAGAAAGGCAACCTGCTCTGCTTCCGATGGTACCAAGAAAAGAAATACCAGTTTCAAGAAAATAAATAGTGATGCAGGAGTTCGCGTGAGTGACTATATATGCTGTCAGTGAGTTTGTTCATGTGGACTTTGAGAATGGTGCAACAACTAATCACAGAAGATCTAAGGTTTCTAATTCAACATTCTATCTCACCCAGCTGCAATGGCACCACAGTCAATATGATTCGAATGGTGTGTGCTTTCTTTCATCAGATTTCAACTATCTTTCAATTTCAACCAATAGTGCTGACAAGAAAATTCATAGCTCTTGAATCTCATATTTTGGCCATCAGCCTGTAACTACATATTACAGAATGAAAGCCTTGTGGTCTTGTTTGATTGCAAAACGTCATTACTACTGAAGTAATTTTTCTTAAGCTACTTATTGGAAAAGGATTTTTTTTTTTTTTGTTTTCTTAATTTTCTTCTCTTGTTCTACAGATGGTTTTCCATTAGCAAGCAATCCAGTTGGGAATATCTCAAGTGGTACTTCAGTACGAAAGATCTGCTCGCTTTGTTGATAATGGCTGTAAGCATGAAGAATACCAAAGCTATATGAGAATAGATGGAGGTAAATCAGATAAAATCACAGGCAAAGATGAAGAATCAAATCAAATCAGTTTTCGCTTATTAGTACCCAGGGCTATGAGCTTTCTCGCTTGGGGAAGGCTGATGAAGTTTGCAGTAAGAGGAAGAATATATTAGATCACTCTTATGAACGCTTTAAAGGACTTATAGAGGATGGACGTGATTCTAATGAAAAAATTCAAGACAACGCCCTGAAATCCGGCTTATCTCGATTGGTACCTTCTGTAAGTTTCAACGATAAGATTCTAAGTGCACAGAGTTTGGTTCCGCAGTCCCAGAGAAAGCCATCAGCCGTTTTCAGACTTTCAAAGTGCAGAAGAAACCATTGAACAATGTAAGTATTCGAATTATTCAATTTTCTTTGAATAGAAAGAAAACTTAGAATATTGGGATTGATGTACATGTATATTACTGAACATTTCAATTATATATAACAGGTCAATCAAAAAGGTTTCTGTATCGGCCTAGACCAGGATATATCATTCCATGTTGTAGAGTAGAGAAGCCGACTTCAGGATCTTGGTCTGAGATTCCACCCTCAACTTTTAAATTCCATGGCGAGAACTATTTCAAGTATGACTCTGTTCTGCCTTGCTAATGATAATATTATTTTCTGTTGTTCTACCATCCAGAGATAAACGAAAGTCAACTGCTCCGAACTACAGTCCATATACTCCAATAGGTGTTGATGTGTTTGTATGCCCCAAAAAGATACATCACATTGCCCAGCATCTTGAGCTTCCCAAAGTGAAAGCAAATGGGAAAGTGTTCATTGTAAACATACAGGTATTTTTTCAGAATTGATTTATCTTGTTATGTTTTGTTTGTTATATTTTGGCAATATATAATGATATTGCTCTGCGCCTTGTTGCAGTTGCCTACTTATCCTGCTGCAATGTTTCTTGGTGATAGGGATGGAGAGGGGATCAGTCTTGTAATGTATTTCAAAGTTTCTGAGAATTTTGATAAAGACTTCTCTCCTCAATTCCAGGACAGCATCAAGGTAACTTCATTTTGTATGCAACTTCATCCATTTGGATAGGCATGTACTTTATTAACCTTCATTAATTCCTTCTTTTGTAACTGTATATTGATTCTTTTCCTAATAAACAGTCTATGGTCCATTTCCTTGTCGTGATTTTGTATTGATTTCATAAAAAGTAATGATAAAAATTTTGTACATGAATTTTTTGTTTTGTAAATGGCATATATATTATTTTTACATTGTAACTACAATGGTGCTCACTTCTAATGACATATATCTACCTTAATAGGTAAATTATGGCATGCACCTACACCTTTACCTATTATCTTTTTTTACCTGTATGGCATGTACCTACGCATTTACCTAATATCTTTTGAGTGCTATTATTTCCACCCCATAATCCTATTTTCCCACCCACCATGTACATTTGAAAAAACACAATTTTTTCTTTACACCCATCATTATTCCTAAAATACCCTATAATTACTAATTATTTAAGTCCTACAAATTCAAGAATGAACAACTTGAATTTTACTGTAGCATCAAAAACACCAAAAAATGAAACCATCTGGCCATCAACGTCAAATATATTTGCCTCAAAATAATCCTCCATTGAAGGTCTTTTACCCTTGAAACTGGAAAATTCATTCTTGAACCTACAACTCCCAGTGAAAAAGCAAACACAAACAATTATCACCACATTCTGGATTGCATTTGTTGCACAAAAACAACAAAACCAAACCAACCATCTTCATCAAGTTGTACAACAATTAAAACCCACAAACTAACTCAACCACAAAAACACTGTGCAAACTGAAGTTCCACTTCAAAGTTCAAAAATATGCAAGCACATACAGAGAGGGAGAGAGTGGGAACACCTTGAGAGGTAGGAGACTGGGAGAAAGCTCGGAGAGGAAGAGAGTGAGGACGAGAGCATGGAAAGGGAGGAGGGGCATTTGTCCTTATAAGTCATTTTACAAAGGGATAAATTTGTTTTTAAAATTTTAAAAATAAGGTGGGTGGCAAAATAAGACAGGTGGGTGGAAATAGCAGCACTCTATCTTTTATTGATAATAGGTAGATTATGTTTTTTTTTTAAAGGTACGTTATCCTTTTATTGATAATGTCAAGTTACCCTTATTGATAATAAGTTACCTATTATCTTTTATTGATAATAGGTAAATTATTTTTATAAATTATTAGGTACATTATTTTCAAAATGAGTTAAAAGTTGGGTATATTATTTAAATAATAAGTAAATTCATACTAGGTAAATTATTTTTCATAAAACAAACAATAAAGAGATTATTAGTTATTTAGGTACATCATTGGTACATTATTTTTTCAATATAATTAGTATGTACAATATTATTCATAAACAATTATAAAGTAGATTATTAGTCATGTATAATTCATAAAAAGAAAATAACATAAACATTTTTATTAAACAAACCGACTACCTAAATCTGAATTTATTGTTAAATTTAAAAAATGTTTCCAAATTAATTCCTACATCCATTAACCATTTAGAGATTTGTCCAAATTCAACGTCCTGTCATTATTTACAATTCAATTAAAAACTGTTTCCATGTTGATTCATACATTAATATACAAAATGCAATAATGACTTAGTTGGGGGTATTTTTGGAATCTGAAAAGTACAATAAATCAAATTTTATGCTTAATTAGGTAATTTGCTTATTTGGATCTTAGTCATGGGTTTTTACTTTTAAAAATTGGGTATTATTTATAAGAACAAAAAGTGAATGGTTGTAGGTAAGGCAAATTGAATTTGAAGGATGTAAGCCAAATTTACTCCTTTTTTCTTTCATATTGTTACTTGTTGACAATGATTTTTTTTTATATACAATATTCTAGATCACATATTTTGGGCAAAATTGAGTACAAACAATTGGATAAATCAATTTAACAATTGCACCATCTTTTTAATCAAATTTAATGTAACTTGTAATGTTTTTTTTTCACAATAATATGTTCGGTTCTTAAAAAGCAAAATAAAAAGGAGCTCTTTGCTCACGTGGTTAAGAGCAATTACCTTTACATGCGAGTTAAAAAAATTTCTCACAATACTACTGCATAATACAATTCACATATTAGTATTAAGAGACTTTTTCCAAACTGTTCTACTACACACTTATTCTTGATTCTTAAAAATACATAAATAGTTTCGTTTCCATTCTATAAAAATGTTTTACGAAAATGATTTTGACAAATGTTACGAAACGGCTTCGTTTTGGGCACTCACCTAAACCACCCAAAACTGTCTTTACTAAAGCATAAGGACTCAGTTCAGACTTGATCCCCAACCCACCTTTCTTCTTTATAGAGAGGTCTATCTACTTGGGACTGCAAGAACTTTGACACTGATTGTGCTCGATTTAGCCACCCACAGCTAACTAGATGAAGACGGTAGCAAAACGGTTACATGGATTAAACATGTTAGCTGGTTTCTAGATGCTACTTAAAACAAAATCAGCATCCACAAGATTATAAGCAAAATGAGTTCTTAATTAAGTAGCCAAAATGTCTTGCTTTAACTAGAAAGGCGGCCATCAGTTAACTGCATACTTTAACTAGAAATTAACATACCATTGATCATAATAGTTATCACACAAGTTAACCAGCATAAGTTATAATGCCATCCATGATTACCAACCACCTCTTTAGAATCCTTGAGCTTTTTGATGCTCTTGTTGAGCTTCTCGTGCTTGACAGCAACTGATGGAGCTTTCTCCAGCATCCTCTCAATCCCGCCGACGTGATTTGGTCCCATTAACTCACTGACAATCTCCATCTCCATGTCTTTGTTCTCAAGGTTTGCAACTGTCAGTTGCAAATGCAAGGCCATGCGATCAACCAACCTTCTCAGAACAACCTTCCAATAAGCAGTCATCCGCATTTTCAAGTCAAAAGCCTGAGATAGATCAACATGAGTATACTTCCGTAGGCCTTCAAGTTCAATCTCCACAGTACCATCTATGACCATCTTAGAGGGCCTTCGCTCATCATTTAAGACTTTATCTATGAATGCATTCTGTTTGGTCATGAGTCTATTCCATTTAGATACATATTCAGGATGACATGTATAATCTGTCTGCTTCTCCATTTCCACAATCTCCAAGATCCAGTTGAGTGACTTTTCTTTCACCTTTTCAATAAGATTATGGCCAGCTCTCTTGGTAGCCACGTGAAGATGATATTAGTCTTGTGTATATTTCATTAATACAGAAATAACCACATCCCCAACGTAACTCCAAACCTTCTCAACAAACTCAATAGGTATGCTCGAAATCCCCCTCACTTTTCCCGGCAAAATTACAAGAAAAGCATTGCGTGGAACAAAATTGGGAAGATTGATACCTTTTGCCTCCTCCAAAATCTTTATCTCCTCCAGTAAGAAGTTATTTTTGGGGTCACTCTCCTTGCACTTGTGCAGTTGATCTGAGTACTGATTGAGCATCTCAACCAGCCTAGCCGTGCAATGCATGCGTTGGTCATCTGGGAACTCATCAAATTCTCCCCTCACAAGAATTTACTTAAGTGATTCTTTGGATGCTCCAACGATCCTCATAAAGGCAGTCATGGCCTCAGCAACAGATGACAGACTTTTCGGCATTTCGTTGAGCTCAGAAAGGTAAGCATTCAGCTTGTCATTGATCTTCTTGACAATATCAGGCAAGTTTCTAGCTATGCTAGTAGCTTGAATTTGGACCAACCTTTCAGCCAAAACCTGAATTCCAACCATAGATTTATCGATCTGTGAAAGAAGAGGATGAGTTTCAAATAATCGATCCGAAAAAGCCCTTGCCTCCTACGTTTCATCCCCAATCCGGTTCCTTACGCAGACATAACCAAGGCCAATGTTGACATCATTAGCTGTAACCTTCTTTAGCAGTCCTTCTGGTGTCATGTCAACCTTTGTAACCACAGCCAGAGTCCTCTCACCAGTTTTATCCACAATCCGCGACATACTAATTGACTCACATGTGCTAAAATCAGCAGAAGCAGATAAAATATTCAAAATGATGCTCTGCTCGGGTTCAATCTGCTTCATGATCATATCTTTGATTTGTTTATAGATATCCTCGGGATGGCCATGAATTGGAACCCTAGTGATTCCAGGGAGGTCAACCATGGTCAAATCAGGCACACCATTCTTTTTCACTTTCAAAGTCAATGGGGTATTAGAAATTCCACTACCTCCACCAGCAATAAAATTAGTGGCATTGATAATATCTTCTGAAATATTGAGCACATCAGTGTGTTCAACTCTGTCATTGTATTCCAGTGAAAGTTGTGGTTCAGCACTTGAATGGTGTTGAAGTTTTTCATTATGAGGGGCACCCTGGTGCAGATGCCTTGTCCACGTGGCAGACTGATTCCAGCAAGAGATTCAAGAACACTAGATTTACCAGATGACTGGTCTCCAACAACAACAATTGGCGGGAGTTGAATGCCTTCCTCCATAACCTCGAGGCTGCGGAGCTTGTCAACCGCATCAAGCAGAGGACGAATTTTTTCGTTGTAGGATGACACAATGGGTGAGCATGTTCGGCTTCAACAACTAGTGCTGTGGATGAACCTTTATCTTCTAAAACGGTGGTGATGGATGATTTGATTCTTGAATCAGTTTTCGTTTGCTTTCCTCCACCCATTTTTGATGTATTGACAGTGCTTGCGCTTGATTTGTTTATGTTCTGTCCTCCCATTTCTGATTATGGCAGATGTTGAGAGGGTAAGGGTTTGTTGAGGAAGAGATGGTACAGGTAGAATATATAAAGAACACCAGAAGTTCAAAGGGAGGCTTGTGGGCAGAAGCTAAAGCTTATTCTGTTCATTCACGTGCAAAAATCACACCTGTGGTCTTCAGACATTGATGCTTTGTACTTGAAGCACTTCACTTCAATTCTAAATGACAACACAATGGCCAACTGTAGCTAGTGCCCATAAAGAAACAATGTTCCTGATTTTTTTGAGAAGTGCTAGCAACCTTCTCTCCAACCTTCTCTTTTGGACCTTCTTCATTATCTTTATGTCATGTGTCAGTTTCTACACTAAAAACAATGTCATTAATATATTAGACATTGTTTTTAGTGTAGAAATTGATACATGTCATGAAGATAATAGAGAATGTCCAAAAAATAAGGTTGGAGAGAATGTTGCTAGCACTCCCCATCTTTTTTTGGTCAAACAATGTTCGTAATCTTACTCAGAAAGAAAATGTTCCTAATTTTACTCAAACAGAAAATGTTCCTGACCAGCAGCACAGAATCTTAGTAGGATGAATTTACAGATATATTAGACCTCTGCTCTGCTCTTCACTATGAAATCATCAACATGCATGTTTCACACTAAACAATTAAAAAGCGAAACCAAAGTAATTTCAATATACGAAGTCAAGTTATGAAATTACAGATAAGGTGTTTAGTGGGGCATTAATTCAAGCATTGAAACTACATAACCACTGTAACAAAAACATTACAGGTATGCTGCATACTAAATTATCAAGAAATTAATACAGTTATATGGGCAATGAGTTGTAGCACAAACAGTTAAAATCATTTACATTTCATTTGGAATTCTATGTTCGAACCCTCCACGCCATCACTTGTATCAAACAAAATGTGGTTACATGTAAGAGTACTTCCACCCATTTGCCGTGGCAAAGGACTAGGGGAGGGAGGCAATGGCAATGCAAGGGTTGTTACTATTCACGTGAATAGTGGCAGCCCTTATAAAAGGCTGGTGTGTTTCTACCAATTGTCATGACAACCACTATTCACATGAGATATGAGGAGAAGAATTTGTATAGAGTTTTGGTATGGGAAGTGAAGAATATGAATAGGTACATATTTTTGAAAAAATTCTGAAATTTTTGGTTTTTTTTTTTCTATTTTTTATAATTTTTTTCATTGCTGTCGTCAACAAACCAGGCAACAACCCAGGCTATTCTTGCCTTTGGGCGGGCCTGATTTGCTGGGACCCACAAACTGCCTGGGCTGGGGCTTACCGCTGCTGGAACTTGAAATGGGGGTTGGGCTCCCTGTTGCAGGCTAGGGCAACCGCTGGAATTGCCCTAACACCACTTCACTCACATTTTTCATGAGACAATCTAATCCAACACACCACATTATACCATACAAACCCAGAAAACTCATTGTACCCAACACTTAAACACATGCATTACAATAAATTAGTGACAGGTAGTATATATTAAGTCAGTAATCCAAAAAGTCCAAATAATGTATTAATTGAATTTTAGTTCATAATTAATCTAAACCCAAAAACCTTTCTTTTCATAAGATTGCAGCCACATCCCACATGATGTAGTGATCTCATGAACCGAATCAAATTCTCCAGCTAAAGAATCAAAACGCAGAGAGGGTAGGCTCTAGACCTCAAATTGTATATGTCAAGGACATCCCTGAGGCTGAGATGATTGGTCACTAGCAGTAGCAGCATGTGGTCATTCATCCATCAGTTCGTAATCGAAGTGACTGCTTAATTGGGGTGTTGTCGAAAGAGTTAGTTTCATTGTAACCAAGAAATAGATCGTTTAGTTTCGTTGGACAAAAAAGTGGAGTGGCTAATTTATTCGCCTCTTTTCCTTTTGCATTTTACTTTAAAAAGTTATGGGCTAATTGCAATTTTGGTCATTGGGGTTATGGTTGATTTTAATTTTGGTCACCACCCTTTCAATTTTCCGATTTTGATCATCACACTTCACATTGTTAGCAAATCAAATCCAATTGACTAATTCCGTTAGTTAGTACGCACGTGATGCATGCGTTCAAGGGCATTATTGCCTTTTCAGTACAACCCTGCCATGTATACCAGCCACCGCCCTTGCCACTCCCATGCCCCACTCTCCCTCTCTCTCTTTCTTAACCTCCAACTCACAACTAGGGGAGGATGGATCTGGTTTCCACGTCAAATGGGAATTGAAATTGGTACTATTTAACCGGTTCAATTTTAGTATTAAATAAAAATCATGAAACCGGCTGGTCCGATTTTTTATTTTTCCGGTTTTGGACCAAATTATGATTATTTTTATACAAATTCCAACTAAAATTTTATTTTTTGGGCTTGTGAATTTACAAATAGTCAAATTTCATGCAAATAGAGATATTTGGCATTGGGCTTGGGGAAATATTATTTATGAGATTAAAAATGTAGTATTGGATTTAAATCATTTTGTTAAAAACAATAAGAAAAAATACACAATAGGTCTAGTTTGGTAATGTGTGAAATTGAAACTGGAATCGATTTGAACCGATCTTGTCCGATTCGGTTCGGTGCTAGTTTGTTGACTTTATTAGTCAACCAGTTTTTTTCCCATTTTTTCCATCCAGTCCAGCTTGGTGTTGCGGTTTTCCGATCTCGATGCCCACCCCTACTCACAACTCAAACCCCATTCTTCATTCTTTGAATTTACAAACAACCCAAAGAAAAGAATCTTCCTTTCATTAACTTAGAAATGGGTCTCAAAGGTTTTGTTCAGGGAAGAGCAATGATCTCTTGGTATCAATGAAATTGATAGTTTTAATTTGATGGACTTGAGCCTCTGTAGCAAAGAATGGGATATGGTGAATTGGGGTCTCTCTACTATTATATTATATATAACAATGTTTTGCACTCCTTTCTCGTTCACTAATTTTACATCAAAACAAATGCATTGCACTCCTATTACCGAAACTCCGTGTTTGGGACCTTCCGACTTGGACCTAGCCGCCTGATTGTTGTGCTTGACCGCAAACCCAGTCCAAGCTTCAAGACCTCTTGATCTAAAATCCACAACAACAAAAAATAGTAAATGTGGCTTTCCCCCTTCAAACTAATTTTTCTTACCTACAATCCATCGTCTTATTTTTCTATGAAGAAAACTCAATTTATTATAAGTAAAACCCGATGATTAGGATCCAACTCAAAAAGTTACCCAATTAAGCTTAAAATCTAATTTATTGTACTTTTCATATTCCAAAAGTACCCCTAATTAGAGTTTACCCTATTATGTGGCTATATTAAATGTTGGTTTCGTCAATTTATTGTGTTGATTTATTTTCCTCCTAAATTTGGAATTTATTGCAAATTTGACTATTCACACATTAATTGTTTTAAATTTCAAAAATTTTGGTACACACAATCCCATTACTGTTAAACGTTATTGTCTATACTTTAATGCACACACAAATATAATATTTTTTGGGAAAGTAATGCACACAAAAATATTCCTATGTGCCTTACACAACTTATTTATTTATCATCTAATTACAGTCTTTTTTTCTATAAAAATTGTACCTATTATGAAATAATAGGATAATGCACCTAATACAAATGTATAAATTCTTCTAATTTTCTATCTAATAAACGTAATAATGTACCTAATTTTCCTTAAGAATAATGTACCTATATTTTGCTTATAGATAATGTACATGTAAATTTGTTTTGTAGAAAAAAATAATAATGTACCTATATTTTCTACAAGATAATGTACCTAGATATGTAAAATTTGTTTTGCAAGAAAAAAATAATGTACCTATTTGTTTTGAAATAAGGGTTATTCTGAGAAAGACCCTTATAACTCTTATACCCTAAACCCTTGCTTATAGATAATGTACATGTAAATTTGTTTTGTAGGAAAAAAATAATGTACCTATATTTTTCTACAAGATAATGTACCTAGATATGTAAAATTTCTTATGCAGGAAAAAATAATATACCTATATTGTATATGAAATTGTACCTATTATGTAATAATAGGATAATGTACCTAATACAAATTTATAAATTATTCGAATTGTCTGTCTAATATGTAGGTAAATTATTGTATCTTTTTTTTTTTTTTACATAAGTATGTATCTATCTATTTACCTATCTTGTACTAGATATGTAGGTAAATTATTGTATCTTTTTTTTTTTTTACATAAGTATGTATCTATCTATTTACCTATCTTGTATTAGATATGTAGGTAAATTATTTTTGCATGTATCACCATAATTTTCCAATATATAATTACCTAATATTATTATTTTTTAGGTAGTATATTAGTGTACGGTTTGTATTATATTATTATTTATGTATTCTTGATTTATTTTTATCAAAACGTTACAATATTAAATAGGTGCCAAATTAAAAGAATTAAATATAAATGCTAAACATAAGGGATTTGACAAGTAAGGTTGATGGCATAGTGTGTAAATATTTTGTAATATTAGGACAACTATTAACTTATATTCAAATTTGGGTTTTTGATAATAGTTTAAAAATAGATGAGTTTATGTCTAAGATATAAGAGTTACATGGGCCTATCTTTTAACAACCCAAAAAAAAAAGCATCCTAACTCCAAAAATCATCGAGAAATATTACGAACTCTTTGTAACATGCACTTTCATTATATGATCTAAAATTTACAATTTGACGCTGAAAAAATTCCATTTCCAAGTTTCACATAAAACGAAAAATTGAAAACTAAAATCAAATACCAACAAACCAAACAACCATGGAAAGATTTTTTATATTTTAAGAAGGGGGAAAAGACTAACTGCGCATCATTCCCTACTAATTTGCGAGACCATGAAAAGAAATACATGGAAAGCTAAAAGATTCCCAAAAAAAAGGGAAGCTCAAAGCTTGCTATTAAAATAGGAAGCATTTTTACTCACTGCTTTAATCCAAGGTGTACCCTACCACCCATCTCAAAAGGTGACACATGTCCATGGATTTAAATATAGTTAACTCTTTATTTTTTTTATTTGTTTGATGACATTATTATGAGAGAAACAATGCTTTAATAAGATTTTTCCTAATTTACCCTTATTCTATTAATGAACCCAACAAACTTTCAATTAATACTATTTTTCCTGATTTACACCACTCCACCTTCATAACCCCAAAAAACAAATCAAATACGAAGAGGCTTTAATCCTGTGATTAATATAAGGCTTTAATCCGAATTGAACCTAACTAAATCAAATACTTTGATCACTTAACAAAAACAAACCAAAACTTATCAAAAAAAAAATGAAAAACTTCTGGTGAGGATGTATAAACTCATGAACTTTACTACACCCAATGAAATATTTTATTTTCCATAATTTGTTTATTTTATTTTTGTTTTTTCCTTTCACAACATCAGTCATAATAACAGTTTCTACACAAGTTATAAATTATCAAAATTAAATTAGTATAATATTATAATTTGGCTATAACAAATTTGAATAATTAGTGTTCAAGAGATTCCAAATCACCCACTTGGATACCATTGAACACTAATTATTCAAATTTGTTATAGCCAAATTATAATATTCCAAATCAAGGTCTTTATATATGAGGCTTGTCCTATATATAAAGACCATGATAGAGCCATAGAGCCCAAGTGGGCCCAGTTGTTGTTAAAAGCTGACCCAAAAGTCAGCTTCATCATTACACTTTTGGGCTTGTTTTGTTTTTTATTTTGTTTTTTAAGAAACCAAGCCTAGTGCATAGTAAAATCACTTTTTCTTTTTCTTTTTTTTTTTAAAATAAACCAACAGTCATATAGAGCCCTCTCATTGTGGGAAAGCTACATTTAAAGCCCATAATATTCCATCCAAGCTCTTAATGGGTCTTTATTCACCATTTTTAGAGGATCATTTAGGGACTTTGATTGAGCTTGACTTAAGAAAAGTGGTGTTAGAGTGGGCGGTGAATTTTATATATGTAAAAAAAGGAAGGTTTATTAGGAAAATATCGATATCTATAAAAATTGAACAAAAGCCATGAAAATTGTAAGAAAACTTGAAAATTTTGATTGAATCCCTAGAAGATGTTTATTTAATCAATTATCTATTATTTATCACAAAAAATTGGAAGAAAATACATTGCATGGTGAATTTGACTGATTTTAGTTGATTATATAGTGAATTGTAGTAATTAATTAAAGAAGATTAAACACATCACAACCATTTATTTATAATTATCATTTACTTCAATAATTTACACTTTATATGTTGCATGGTAAGATACATGAGTGACTTAATACCACATAGAGTTCCTATGAGGTTCAAATTTTTCATTGTCTTCATCATCTCTACGTGTAGAGTACGTGTACTATGAAGAATAGTCATCAAATGATAAATCCCCAAAATATTTTTGCATGTAATTTGTTAACATGTCACCCATATGGATCCAAGATTGATTGAAGTTGCTCATAACAAAATAAGTTGAAGATTGGGCCTCAGATTCTTTCCATGAGCCGCTCTATTCCATCCTAAAATGCATGGGATATGAAGGGTATGGAAAGGGTTAGTTTTGTGTATAACCATAGTTACTATGGAAAGGGTTCATTCTATGTACATATCCTGATATTATCGATAATATCCCGATATTTTTGTCTAAATGTTGCGGAAGAGAGAGCGAAATTCTCATATTCGAAATTTCCCCAATATTATCAATACTTATATGATAATTGTATGGATAGGTTCAAAAATATCGTCCTCCCATAAAAACGATAATATCCGCGATATTTCGCCAATATTATCGATATTTTAGACCTTGGTTGGGAGAGAGAGAGAGAGAGAGAGAGAGAGGACGACTGGTTGAGAAAGTGATCCAGGTGGATTGTCCGTACGTAATACAATATGATATTAAATCCATATCATATTATGTTACATAACTATCATTTTATTTAATAAATCCATTAAAAGTTTGCGGTTCAAACCTAATGGATTTGAAACCGCTCAAACTTAAAGGTTTATATTAATTAAGCTTTTTAAATCATACATGACGTAAGGTTTAAAATCAATTGTTATTTTTAGTTTTCCATTTTTAGAAAACTCATTCTGTATATAAATCGAATGTTAGAATGAATTAATAAATCAGTTTTCATTTGATTCTATTCCATTCTCCATAATCATTGTGTTCCTTATTATTCTTGATTAAGAGTTCAGCAAGAAACCTTTGATCAAGTGGTATCAGAGCAAACAGATTCTATTGTAGCCTGTGGTTTATGGTCTCAACTCGCAAACAAATCGAGGTTTCGGGTGAAGAACTTGTTGGACCATTAATTTTAGAAAAAGATCTTCGACAAAAGAAGAAGAAAGCAATGGCAGAATGAGAAGGAGCCGATGCTAAGATTGCGTCGTTGGAGCAACAAATGGAGAAAATGACGATGATGATGGAAAAGTTGGTGGAGGATCTTGCACACAAACCGCAAGATGAGATTCCCGAAGATTCCAAGAGGAAGACCTCAAGAACTAAAACATCCAAAGTTAAGAAAAGGGTGCAATTTAGTGAAGAGGAAGATTCCAATGAGGAAGAGGAGTCTATAGAGGAGTTTGGTGCAAACCAAAGCCAAGAGAAGGAATCGGATGCTGATAAAGATGATAAGTCCAAAACTTTTATGAATGGTCTTAAAATTGATGTTAAGATTGATATTCTGGCGTATGATGGTGAGATCAATACCGAGAAGTTGGATAATTGGATTGACCAGTTAGAAACTTATTATACTATTTATGAGTATAATAACCGTCCTAGGATCAACTTTGCAATGTTAAAGTTGACCAAGCATGCTTTGACATGGTGGAAGGCTTATAACAAAATTTATAGTATAACGACTATGATGTGGAAAAAGTTTAAGCGAGCCATAAGAAAGCAGTTTTACCTTGTTGGCTTCGAAGAGGATAGATGGTTTAAGTGGTAGCATTTGAGGCAGAGTTTTGGACAGTCGGTACAAGATTATGGAGGCAAGTTTCAAAATCAGGCTATGGTGTTGGACCTAGACTTGGAAGACCATGAACTCCTTATGAAGTTTATTGGGGGCTTGCAAGTGTATATTCGCAAAGAGTTGTGATTGTTCAAGGTTGAAGACTTTGAAGAGGCAATTGCAATGGCAACTATCATCGAATCAAAGAAAAAGAAAGTGGACAAAAATGAGGATAAGAAGGATTCAAGGAAATTTGAAGTTGGGAGTAGCAGTAGTAAAAATAGGGAGCAAAGTTATGGAAAGAAGCAGACAAACTGTGAGCATTGCAACAAGCCAGGTCATAGTAAAGAAACATGTTACATTCTTCATCTCGAGGTTAGGGAGAAAGAAAAAGAGAAAAGAAGTAACCGAAAATATCTTAAAAGAGCATTGAATGCTCACAAGACTGTGGAGATTCCAGAAATGGTGCAACCCGACACGAAGTTGACTCTCATGACCCAGAAGCTTGTTCATCTAGAAGGTCATGAAGACTTGTTTAATGTTCGTATACAGGTAAAGCACGATTTGATAGACACTATAATTGATCCAAGAAGCCAAAAGAATCTCATTTCAGAGGCATTAGTCCGAAAGTTGGGGTTAACAACCACTCCTCATCCTAACCCATACTCGTTGGGATGGATACAAAAAGATGTTGAGTCACAAATTACTCAACAATGTACTTTCAAGTTTGCAATTACTAGAGAATACATTGACGAAGTGACTTGTGAGGTAGTACCATTGGATGTATGCCAAGTAATTTTTGGTAGTCCATACTTGTGGGATCGTGATGCAGTGTTCTATCGACGACATCAAAAGTATAGATTTCTGAAGGATGGAGTAGAGTACTTCATTCATGCCAGCAAAGTTTCCTTGAGTAATAGTTTGATTAGTGCTAATCAAGCTAAAAGGATGGTGAATTGTTCGTCTTATTGGTGGTTCGACCACGAGAAAACACCTCATCTACATGTGTTATCTACTATGATGCTTACTCCTAGACATAAACTTGATATGGAGGAGTTACAATTGCAATTCTCAGGCTTGTTTGAGAATGTTGAAGGCTTACCACCGCAGCGCCCAGTAGAGCATGAGATACAACTCGTTGAAAAATCTCCATTGCCTAATTTGGGTATGTATCGTCATTCAGTGTAGGAAAGCGAAGAAATCAAGAGAAAAGTCAAAGAGCTCCTAGAGCAAGGAGTATTGAAGCCAAGCTGCTCACCTTGTGGATCCCCAGTATTGTTGGTCCCAAAGAAATATGGCAGTTGGCATATGTGTATTGATTTTCGGGCGCTCAACAAAATCACTATTAAAAATTGGTATCCATTACCGAGGATAGATGATTTAATGGATCAACTACAGTCAGTTCGATGGTTCACGAAATTAAATTTGAAGTCTGGTTATCATCAAGTTAGAATCAAAGAAGAAGATATATGGAAAACCGCATTCAAAACCAAACAGGGCCTCTTCGAGTGGCTAGTGATGCCGTTTGGTTTATGCAATGCTCCGGCAACATTTATGCGTCTCATGAATGAGGTACTTTGTTCATACATTGATGATTTTGTCATTATTTACTTGGACGATATCTTGGTGTTTAGTCATACTTGGGAAGAACATTTGATTCATGTTGAGAAAGTGTTGGAGACATTGAGACAATATCAGTTACGACTGAATCTGAAGAAATGCTAGTTTGGGAAGAGTTCTCTAGTGTATCTTGGTTTTATAGTTGCTGACGGAGAATTGAAAGTTGATCCGTCCAAGGTGCAGACTATTACAGATTGGCCTAGACCTTGTACAGTAACTGAAGTATGCAACTTTATGGGAGCTTGTCAGTATCTACGTAAGTTTATCCACCATTTTTCTCAAATTTCTGGGCCATTATTTGAATTGACTAAGGTAGGAAGAAAGTTTGAATGGTTAGATAAACATGAAGATACCTTCAGATTGTTTAAAAAGAAGATCTCAGAAGCTCCAGTTTTAGCTTTGCCCAATTTGCAAAGATCATTTGAGGTAGAAACGAATGCGAGTAATTACGCCTTGGGTGGCATTTTGAAGCAAGATGGGAAGCCAGTTGAGTATTATTCTGAGATGTTCAATGCTGCAGTGCAAAATTATCCTACCTACGATAAGGAGTTGTTTGACTTACATCAATGTGTGAAACATTGGAGATGCTACCTATTAGGTAAGGAAGTGATAATGCACTCAGACCACAAACCTTTGCAATACTTACAAACACAATCCAAGTTGCAGCAAGCTCGACACATGAAGTGGATGTCCTACTTGCAACAATTCAATATCATTATCAAGTACAAGAAAAGGGTTACAAACAAGTTGGCAGATATGTTGTCTAGACCTCCATGACATTCCGCTTTATTGGTGGCTATGCAACTCCAACTTGTGGTACTTTCCAAGTACGTAACAAGTTATGATAGTGATCCATAATTCAAAATGTTCTTTGATAAGCTACAACGTGAGAAGCCATGCCAATTTGAGATGAAGGATGGCTTAATGTTCAAGGGAAAACAACTATGCATCCCCAACAATGGAGACCGATTGCAATGGATCAGGGAGGCTCATACTTCTAGATGTGCAGGTGATGTAGAACAGCCCGTAGGTTTTAGAGTAAACACTTAAGCAATAGAATAGAGAAGAAATAAGAGATCGAAGAGAAGAAATTAGAGATCGAAGAGACGAAGGGAAAGGGAAGGAATCAGAGAGTTTAAGGTAAGGAAATTTATCATTAATCAAGTATGCCTTAAAAGATTACAAACAACTCTATTTATAGAGGCAAAACCCTTTGTAGTCTAGGAAAAGGAAAAGTAAACTTTAAGAAATAGGAAATCAAATTAACTAATAAGAGATCCTTCAACAACAAGGAATCTTGAACTAAATTAGGAAAACTAATAAATTGCATTCTGCATCATTCTCCCCCACCGAAAAAGATATCGAAGAGAAGAAATTAGAGATCGAAGAGACGAAGGGAAAGGGAAGGAATCAGAGAGTTTAAGGTAAGGAAATTTATCATTAATCAAGTATGCCTTAAAAGATTACAAACAACTCTATTTATAGAGGCAAAACCCTCCTCAATCTACAAAGTTATGTTTATTGGCCTCGGATGCATGTGGATGTTTCTCGTTTTATTCGAGATTGCGTGTTATGCAACACCTCAAAACCATCAAGGAAGTTGGGGCTATATACACCACTTACGGTACCAAATAGGCCATGGGAAAGTATCTCAATGGATTTCTTGGGTGGTTTGCCTACAACTACCATTGGGTTTGATTACTTGTTTGTTGTAGTGGACAGATTCAGCAAAATGGTGATCCTAATTCCTTGTAAGAAGACAATCTCAGGAGAAGGTGCCGCAAAGTTGTTTTTCCACCAAGTTTGGAAACATTTCGGGTTACCTACTTCTATCATTTCGGATCGAGATAGCAGATTTCTTGGTTACTTTTGAAAGTCTTTAAGGGGATTGATGGACACAAAGCTGAGACATAGTACTTCTTTTCATCCTCAAACGGATGGACAAACAGAAGTGGTAAATCGGACCATAGTACATCCATTGAGAGGATATAACTCTAAGCATCCTCGTATTTGGGATGCGAGTTTACCTTATCTACAATTTGCCTTTAATAGGGCAATTCATAGTTCTACTTTGAAGTCACCTTTCAAAGTCTGTTTGGGCTACCTACCTTCGAGTCTATTTGATATGGTCTTCTCAGTTGGTGACAAGCAAAATGGAGAAGAAAATGATGATAGGCTAAAAGCACAACGACTCTTGGAGCGCATTTCAAAGATCCATAAAGAAGTTGATGAGCAATTACAGAAGTCACAACAGCGATACAAAGCGCGACATGACAGACATAGGCTCCAGCATGACTTCAAAGCAGGTGATCTGGTTTGGTTAAAACTCAGCAAGGAAAGATTACATGGTGTAGGAAGGAAATTAAAGCCAATTCGATATGGGCCATTCAAGATCTTGGAAAAGATTGGAGAGAATGCATTTCGAGTTAAGCTACCACCTTACATGCAGATGTATTCAGTAATAAATGCCAAGCATTTAAAACCCTATGAGCCATCATTATTGGATGATGATGAAGACGTTAAGGATTCTCGACTTCCCCCGCTAGACGATCTATGGTTTGAGAGGGAAGACCCATTGACGGCAAACTGCATTCTTGAGAAGAAAGCCACTACGACTCGGCGTGGTCAGATAGAATCCTATCGCATTGTTAGAAAGAGGCAGTTGCCAAGCAAGTCAAAATGGTTTCGCAAGAAAAAAGGAATTCAAGAGTTCCCTCATTTTCAGTTTTAGCTTTCGCAGGAGCTTCAACTTCCCTAAAATGGGGAGCCATGATCCAGGTGGATCTTCCGTACGTAATACAATATGATATTAAATCCATATCATATTATGTTACTTAATTATCATTTTATTTAATAAACCCATTAAAAGTTTGCGGTTCAAACCTAATGGATTTGAAACCACTCAAACTTAAAGGTTTATATTAATTAAACTTTTTAAATCATACATGACGTAAGGTTTAAAATCAACTGTTATTTTTAGTTTTCCATTTTTAAAAAACTCATTATGTATATAAATCGAATGTTAGAATGAATTAATAAATCAGTTTTCATTCGATTCTATTCCATTCTCCATAATCATTGTGTTCCTTATTATTCTTGATTAAGAGTTCCGCAAGAAACCTTTGATTAGAAAGTGCTTTGGTTTTTTTGTTTGTTTTAATTATGTTTTAAAAATATTATTTTTTTAAAAGAATATTAATATTTTATTATTTTAAAGATATTTATTATTGACACATTAGTACAAAGGTGGATCCCTCACTTTTCACGTCATCAATTTAATAAAAGACTAGACGGTCAAATTAACAGAATGTATAAATTGATCGAATCTTAAAACGTTGGGGTTTAAACATATTGAGAATGACCCCAAGTATATAAGGGGCGTTTTGTCGTTTATTTGCTAGGAAATTAAAATAAGAAAGTTTTGTCCAGATCGTAGTACTCGTTATTCTCTAAATTTCGTTAAACAATGCTATGTTCAGATAGTAGGCCTGTTCTGTTCCAGTGAAAGAGAGCCCAAAGTCCATCACAAACAGAAAATGCATGTTCTCCTCAAACAGAAAAAGGATTTTCCAGCTCGATTAAAATGATGTTACAACGTGCCACACTTAGTTCAAGCACTTGTGTATTATTTTGCAAGTGGCCTTTTTTTCAATAGTAGTTTGATGTTTGTAATATGAATATTGTTGAAAAATGTACGGTTCCAAATCGAAAATTTAACAAAATATAATACAATATATAATGAGTGATTTCATTATTAATATCATCGATCTTTTTTCATATAAAACTCCACACCTACTATGTTACAAGTATAGAACGAATTGCAACTAGCATTTCATATAAAACTTCACACCTACTAGGATGGCTAGTTGATTAAAAAAATTCTTTTTAAAGTGCAAAATTGCAACAAAACTGGTGAGATTGGGCAAAGGCAGAGAATAAAGAAAGGGAAGTGGTAGAGTATTCATTGGATTTGTAGATTATTGCGTGTTGGAAAAGGAATGGTAGCCGCGTGCGTGTGATAGGGTTAGCTCAGTCAGATACATTGTACTTTACCAAAAGTGAAGTGGAAGTGCACCAACTTGCACATATTCTTTCAATTCATTTCATGCACATTGCACAGCAACATATCCATCACCATCAGTATCATCATCATATCCAATCCTCTTTCTTCTGACGCGCCTGCATTTTGGATTCAAAGCCATGAATATTCATAATTTTATATCAACTAGCAAGGCTAAGAGAGCATCACGTACATGCATTGTATATCTGTTTATGGGCACTTTTCTGAGATGGACATTCGTGATATCAATAATGCCACACACTCCTCTTCTTTCTTCATTCCATCAAATTATGCGTCAATACGTATTTTACTTATTAGAAATAATGAAACTCATAGTAGGCTTACTTTTGACCATCATTCCCAAGATGTTCATTCAAGTGGTGTAAAATGAAATTAAAATCATCAGTGACATTATTTATTTGTATATTAAAATGGTATGCATGCAAAAAGATTAGTGATTTTTTAACATGAACTTGACGGTCAACATTGTGTACACCAGTCACGTGGTGTACCCGGTATATTTAAAAATTTCTCGTGTTTTGGTTATTTATGCAACCAATCAAATCATTTTTGGGAAGAAAAAAGCGGTATTGACGTTTGGTTGATGTTGAATCAACCAAACTGTGTGCCAAAATGGGCAAATGCGATTTTCAGAGTCCCACACGGCCATTGCTTGCCTCTATAATGATTTGCATTGCAACAACAGCATTCTTGGATTTCGGGAAGCATCTTTGAGTCTTTTTTTTCTTTATAGTCAATCTCTTCAAGGTTATAATATCTTTAAAGATATTACACAGAATTGATGAGCAATAGAGCCCAACACAAAGCAGGGAGGGTTCTTGCCTTCTGTAAACCTGCAGACAAAGCCAATGAAATACATCCATTGCAAAACCTTGAGAACAACACGTACACATCCTGGCCAACTCATCTCACTTGGAGTTGAAGAAGAAGAGGACTTAAAGAACTTGTATACCCAGTGCCGGAAGCAGACCATGCCGATGGCAAACTCTGCAATACCTTAAGGAAAAAACAGAAACAAATGTTACACTATTCGTTCCTTTCTTTGCCTAAACGATTTAAGTTAATCTCTTTTTTTCTTGATGTGGCGCTCTATTGGCCAATTTTTGTTACATGGATGCCAAATTGACGTCATGTGGTTGCCAACTTGACGTCATGTGGTGTACCAAATGTCATATGGACAACAAATAAGATTTTTATTTTAGAAAGAAAACTTCAGCCTTCTAAATATAAAGAAAGATGAAAAAGGACTCATATGACATCAATATGATTGTTATGTAAGTAAATAATAGGCACACTAAGTGCAAGGTAAAAGAAATAGCGGTTATTTTAACAGTTCGACGCACTAAAGAGGCTAATGCTGTAACAACTTAATTTGTAACTTTGAAATTATTTATTTTAGCTTTTAAAAGATCATGTCCAATCTTGACTCAATCAATCCGAAGACGAAAACCCTAGCCTCTTCTCTCCTAAAAAACACTCTTCAGTCGTTTTCACTTTGAGGGGAAGGAGGTCACCTTTCTTCCTCCCATCTCCCCTCCTCTCTTCCTCCCCTCTCCCCTTCTCCCTTCCTCCCTTCTCATATCATATGTTTTCCCCAATTTTCAGAGGCAGGAGATTTCCCATATTTGTATTCGTTTTGTAATGATTTTCCTCCACCCATCACAGGCGGATGCATCTCGACGTCAAATCTTCACCTGCATTTCGATGTCAAATCTCTACCACCATCTTCCTTACAATTTCTGCATGTTTAAAATAAGTCGCAAAGACTCTTTAGGTTTTCTGTGTAGTTTTCACGTCTCCTTTTGTGAGAGCTTTCCACCTCTCATTTGTGAGAGGTTTATTTGTTTTGTTATGGCTTCGTTTTGTCAAGTTTTATCTATTCTTGGTTGTTCTGAGTTTGCACTCTTAGTTGAAATGTCTATGCTAGAATTTCTTCGATCATGCGTGATTGTTAGTGGAGGAATCCTATATTTTCTTAATTTTGATGTTAGATTGCTCCGTCATTATAATGACCCTTTGTGGCTAGTTTGTATTGGATATTTATGGCTAGTGATTTTTTTAACTGAATTATGAATGAAATTCTAGAATTTAAAAAAAAAAATCATGTCCAACTTTTAATAGACCTCAAATCACTTGAATGAAAAGTGTAATTCACGATAAATTATTGTACGATATTCTATGTGATATAATTTGTCCAATTGTTATAATACGATTAGATCTGATTGGGAATGGTCAAAACCAATAGATAAATTATAGTTACCATCCAAATACATGGTAAAACATGAATGAAGTTTAAAAAGAGTCTAAACTTTTGACATGTGCATAAAGGTGCACCCTAACTGACTGACATTACTTTTATTTAGTCAAATGTGACCTAATATAAGCCCATAATTTAGACCAACTATTGTGTGCAGTCGGCTTGAAATTCATTTTTCAAAAATGTCATGAGGGGGACACTTTGCAGCCATATTTATGTCACCTTAAAGCAGTTCCAGCGACAAGCCCATGCCAGGGCAGGAGGGGGCTCAAGCCCCATTTTGTGGTTCCAAATGAGAAATGTAGCCTGGGCAAGCAGTGGGTCCCAGAAAACTGGACAAATTCAAAGGCAAATCCAGCCTTGTGTTGCTGCCTGGGCTGTCATGAAATGCTGACGTCATAATGACATAAGCAGTCAATTAAAAATAATAAAACATTTGTAAATAAAAAGGAAAAAAATATCAAAAAATTCAAAAAAAATTTTATATAAATACCTAGCCATATTCTTTACTTCCCACACCAAAATCCTAAACCCTATCAAAATTAATTGTTTATGTATAATAGTAACAGCCTTTGCCTTTGCAACGGATGACACTATTCACGTGAATAGTAGCAACTCTTGCCTTACCCTTGCCCTTTGCCATGGCAATGGGTGGAAGTGCTCTTAAAATGTACTTGCAGTCTTGCACAATTGGTTACAATTTACTTACTTAAAACCAAGGAATAAAATATCCATAATATCCCCGATATTTCCACGAAATTTCCGTATTTTTGGACTACCGATATTTCCGATACCATCGATATTTTAGATATCCATGAACCAAAATATTGATAATATTGACATGGACCGAAATATCGATAATATCCCGATATTTCCATCGAAATTTCCGTATTTTTGACTACCGATATTTCCGATATCATCGATATTTTATTCCTTGCTTAAAACTGCCATGAATTGGGGGAAATTAGGAATATAAGAGAGAATGGATAATTATGAGATTAATTACTCTCCTTATTTAAATTAATTTTTAATTTTTCAGGTATTATAATTTTAATGCAGATGCTACATAAATTTTGATTCTTTTTGTATATAACGCAAAAAAAAAAAAATGCGTGCAATGAAATAATTCAAATACATGCACATTAGTAAATATAAGAAAATTGAAGAATCAGAATAATTCAAATGATCATTCTAGGTAAATAATCGTTGAATTATATTATAACATGGAAAATACTTCCTCCATACTAGGTAAATACGAGCTTCTATATTCATACCAATAGCTATGTGACATGTGTGCATAAGTTTTTCTTTTTGTGTTTTTGATGAATTATTTTTGAATGTGTCAAACTGTGATTTACAAGAAAGATGAGTATTTCCTTACAAGGAAAGAGGAAAATAGTGTATATAATTTTATTTTATTTTTTGTAAATAACATATGTATAATTGTGGATGTATATGTTGGATTTATGGTAATATTAATAAGGAATTCTCTACGAGTTATAATTTTAATATATTCATAATACCAAGAGAACATGTAGGATTAAAAAATAAATAAAGCCAAAACCTAACCCAAGAATTAAAAATGAACTAAATCGAATTCACAGTAGAAGTTGCTGAACGTATCAGCCGAATATCTCGGGATCTGGCGGTCCGATTCTGGCCGATTCGGACCATCACCCCAAACTGGATTTCCTCCCGATAAAAACCAAACAAAAATCCACTACCTGGTCCCCCCACACCATTTTATAATCTCCAGATCAACGGCCCTGATTACAGCAGTCACATCACATCTCCACACACCCTCACCCACCAGATCACAACTCCAACACATCCGCCATCCTATATATATATATATACAAACCAATACAAGCCATTAAACCATTGTCAAAGCCTTCTCATAAATTCATTGCCATTCTCGTTGTTGCTTGCTGTTGTCGTTTGCTGACGTGGCCTTGTCGTTGGTGAGGGAGAGAAATGTTCGTCGGAGGTCGTAGGTGGTCATGGTGCAGTGTATGAGCTTGGGGTCTGTTCTGGTGCTGGCGGGTCTAGCGTTGTTCATGGTGGTTCTGCCGTTGCTGCTGCCTCCGCTGCCTCCTCCGCCGTTGATGCTCTTGTTCTTTCCGGTTGGCATAATGGCTGCCCTCATGTTTCTCGCCTTCTCACCCGCCGAGACCGCCGGAAACGTCGTCGTTCATTGTTCTGTCTAAAGATTATAGATTAATTAGACCCATCTCGCTAGCTATGAGCCTTGCTTCTTGCCGATTGGACTCGTGTAATGGAGTGGATGCATTTGTAATGAATCGGTTTAATTATGGTGGTTAATTAATTTCGTCTTGCAGGAGGGCCATGCTAATTATATATTAATTATGAAGCAAATTAAGAAGAGAGAAAGAAAGAATTTTGTAAGTGCTGTGGTTTGAGTATTTTAGTAGTTTCTTGAATGCAATGAGAGTTGATATTTAATCTTTCTAGTCATTGAAGACACAATGGTAAGTACTGCTTTCAGAATGGTTTTCTGACAATCAAAAACTTTTTTTTTATTAGTTTATAAAAGTTGCATTTAAAAGTTTTTCGAGGGTAGTACTTGGATTTGTAATAAAATTCCAACATGGTTCTAATAAAAGTGCTTCCAAAAAAAACTCTTATGCGCAGAAGTGCTAAGTTGTGGAAAAAAACCTAACATTTTCCTTTTCAATCTCAAATAAGATGAACTTTACATGAGTCTCAAACACGATTCAATTTATTATTATGATTTTTCACTAAATCGCCGATTTAAAAAACTATACATAAGTTTTTGACACATGCAATATTGAGGGAGTGGAGAATCATACATAGCACTTTAAGTATAAGGATAATTGTTTTTAACCACTTGAGTTAAAAACTCACTATTCATTATGTTTTAGTCAAATGAAATAGGTGCAGAGGGGTGCCAATGGGTTTCCACCATAGTGGTGGTTAGGGGTGGGCATCAATCCGGTCGAACTAAATCATAATTACCAATTTGGTTTGGTTTTGATCAATAAAAAGTTAAACAGTTTAAAAACTGAACTAGAACGTATATGGTTTGGTTTGGTTTGGTTTTGAGCTTTTGTAAACTGGCCTAAACCAAACCGGACCGTTTATGTGTATATTTATTTATTTATATTTTATTTTATATGTGTAATACTCTAATTAGGTAATAACTATATAGGAATATTTGAATAGAGATATATTAGTTAGTGAAATATGAAGTTTATGGCATTTTGAGTTTTAGGATGGTTTCATACTCCAGAAAATGATTTATGTATGAAGCAAGTTGTTAATTTGTTAGTTATAATTGAGCTAACAATGTTGAAAAAATGCAAAAAAGAAAGAAAATTGGGCTTAGGTCCAAACCGGTCGAACCAAACCGTTTTAAATTAGTTTGGTTCGGTTTCTTTTATAACTTTTATCCAAAACGAATCGAATCAAACCATTATATTGTAATTGGTTCGGCGATAGTTTTAAAGTGAAACCGATCTAATCCGAACCGTACCCACCCCTAGTGGTTGGTGGCGGCGGCTTCCCCCTCCCCCATGGCACCCTCAATGTAACCCCAAAAAAAAAAAATGTAGTGTGCGAACATGGCAAGTCATTTAAATTTTGTCCCTAGTGAGAAAGAAAATAAGTTTCATGAAAATAACATTTAACACATGTGGTTGGCGTAGAAGTCTGATTATTTCCGTGAATGGGAAAAAGGTGAACTGAAAGGAAAGAAAGATAATGAAAGG
Organism: Prunus padus; assembly: GCA_024362665.1. Lineage (NCBI taxonomy): Eukaryota > Viridiplantae > Streptophyta > Magnoliopsida > Rosales > Rosaceae > Prunus > Prunus padus. Next base: position 27,941,564 of record JANFAM010000017.1, read on the forward strand.
GGTGTGTGAATACGAAGAAGAATTGTGGCTTATTCTACTTTTGCTATATAGGTGATCATGTTCAATTAGTGTTGTGTCGTGACATCTCACCCAAGTGCAAAGAATACCCGAGAAGAAAAAGAAAGGTTGAACTGAAAATATAGGAGAAAAATAAGGGAGAAAGGGAATAGAGGTGAGAAAGAAATGGAAAAGGATGCATAAAAGCTTCGAGAACCAAGAAAATTTTGGTGGCATAAAGTAGGAATGGAAGACTTGGAGGTGATCTTTAGGGGTTAAAAAATGTGAATTTGGATATGTACTTTTACATCCCAATTTATATTTTCGGAAGATGTATTTTTTTTGGCTATAATATGAGAATGTAACATTTGGATTTGATATTTTTGTGTGGGTTTAATATATATTTGGCTTATTTTCACAAACTTTTTGGGGTTCATGAACGAACAGTGGCGAAGCCACCTAAGGATCAAGGTGGGCCCAAACACTCTCTCATATTTTTACTTTAATATGTTGATATATGTTTGCTCTATGTAGCACGGACACTCCATCAAGCTGAATTGTCGGAGTGTCTGACACGCAGACATACGGACATGCCTCGGACGCTCCTCGGACATGGCTTGGACACGGGTCAACGGTCAAGACACGATCAAGACACGTTTTGGACACGGTCAAAAAAAACTGTTGGAAACGGTCAACTGAGGCCAAGACACTGCAGGGACCCATCTGGACATATTTGAATTATTTTTAAAAAGTGGGCTAAACCTAGACACATCTATAGCCAGCAGACGCATCATCTAATCTCTTTTTCGTGCTAGCCTATTTCTCTATCTCTTATTTTCTTCGTGCTTTTCTCTTTCTCTACGAATTGATGGTGAAGGTGAGGTGAGACTATGATTTTTTTTTCTCAATTTTATTAAATTTTTGGCTTCAATTTTTTTGTTTAATTTTGTTTTCTTTCTTCCTTCGTAGCAGAGCTCATCGTTTTGGTTGGACTATATTGAGTGTTAATATATATGATTTCACCCTTTTCCCTTTTTCAACTATTTCAATTGAAAAAAGTACTCAATTGTTTTGTTGCAAGAGATACACATCCTCTTGGGTTGTGGACTCGGGTTGGGTCGTGACATCTCACCCAAGTGCAAAGAATACCCGAGAAGAAAAAGAAAGGTTGAAGGGAAAATATAGGAGAAAAATAAGGGAGAAAGGGCATAGAGGTGAGAAAGAAATGGAAAAGGATGCATAAAAGCTTCGAGAACCAAGAAAATTTTGGTGGTATAAAGTAGGAATGGAAGACTTGGAGGTGATCTTTAGGGGTTAAAAAATGTGAATTTGGAGATGTACTTTTACATCCCAATTTATATTTTCGGAAGATGTTTTTTTTTTTGGCTATAATATGAGAATGTAAAATTTGGATTTGATATTTTTGTGTGGGTTTAATATATATTTGGCTTATTTTCACAAACTTCTTGGGGTTCACGAATGAACAGTGGCGAAGCCACCTAAGGATCAAGGTGGGCCCAGACACTCTCTCATATTTTTACTTAAATATGTTGATATATGTTTGCTCTATGTAGCACGGACACTCCATCAGGCTGAAGTGTCGGAGTGTTTGACACGCAGACATGCGAACATGGCTCGGACACTCCTCGGACATGGCTTGAACACGGGTCAACGGTCAAGACACGATCAAGACACGTTTTGGACATGGTCAAAAAAACTGTTGGAAACGATCAACTCAGACCAAGACACTGCAGGGACCCATCTGGACATATTTGAATTATTTTTAAAAAGTGGGCTAAACCTAGACACATCTATAGCCAACAGACGCATCATCTAATCTCTTTTTCGTGCTGGCCTCTTTCTCTATCTCTTATTTTCTTCGTGCTTTTTTCTTTCTCTACAAATTGATGGTGAAAGTGAGGTGAGACTCTGATTTATTTTTATTTTTTTCTCAATTTTATTAAATTTTTGGCTTCAATTTTTTTGTTTAATTTTGTTTTCTTTGTTCCTTCGTAGCAGAGCTCATCATTTTGGTTGGACTATATTGACTGTTAATATATATGATTTCACCCTTTTCCCTTTTTCAACTATTTCAATTGAAAAAAAGTACTCAATTATTTTGTTGCAAGAGATACACATCCTCTTGGGTTGTGGACTCGGGTTGGGTCGGGGTGGCAAGGCTGTGAAGAGGGTAAGAGAGACAGAGAGGGTGGGTGGGGGCTGCGAGGTGGGGAGGCGACTAGGTAGGGTTTTAAAAATTATTTATTTATTTATTCTTTTTATTAGGTTCTTTTTTCTGTTTTTTTAAAGTATTATTGTGTTGAAAATAAAGCCCCTGAATGAAATTAGCAAGTGCCTTTAAACTGATAGATTTAAGACATTAGACTTAATTTGTTAACGATTGTGACTACAGTGACGAAATTGGGAAAATTAAAATCAAGGTGACCAAATTGATTTCGGGCCAAACCCTAGTGACCAAAAATGTAATTAACCCTAATTATTATGTATAAATGATAAATATGAGTACTTTGTTTTGTTTTATTGTATTATGACATTGAAGTATCGAGAATGAATTATTTTTTTAATATAATTATATTAAAATTTTATTAAGATTTATTATTATTTTAATTACCGTGTCCTAGTTTTTTGAGATTTTCCTTGTAGCCGTGTCCCGTTTTCGTATCCCCGTGTTTGTGTTTGTGCAACATAGTGTTTGCCTTTTGGAGCAAAAACTCTATAAAAAAAGTTTTATCTTTCTCTTCCTCTTTTGATTAGCTTTAGGAATGGAAGACTTGGTATTTATGAACATTATTTGTATTTCTTATCTCTATTGAAGTATAAATTATTACATTTTGAGTCTTTAATAGTGTAGATTATGAGATTAATATTTAACTATTTTAAAATATGAAATTTAGGACAATTATAATTGTAATAAATGGATAAATTATTAATAAATATGACATGATATTATTAATTTATTAACCCATTAGAACTTGAGCACTCCAATTCGAATTATTTCTAAAAAATTTGTGAAGGACCCTCTCTAATGTGAAATCCTGATTCTGCCATTATTCACGAAATTATCACATTGATCCTTTAGGTTTTTTTGTGAACCTCATGAACTATTTGTGAAAATAAGCCTATATATTTAACATTGTCCAGGGAGTTGGCTCTTGTACATACCAAATGTCTTTCCCATTTTTGGGATGTACAAATAAATAATATGCCGAATCACATTTTTGGTCCATGTCCATGTGGTTCGGTTCATTTTTCACTTTGGTACTTGTCATTTTAATATTAGACATAGGCACAAAAGTATAGAACTAGTCACTGTGTGATCTCTAAGTGCGCCCCCAACCGATTTGTCAAATTGATCTAAACCACTACAATACACTAGTGGGTCCTTTGCCTAAGAATGAGATAAATAAAATGTGAGAAACTATGACTAATAAAATAAAATGTGAGAAACTATGATCAATAAAATAAAATGTCAGAAATCCAGCACGGCACTCATAAAACCAAATTCAATTGAAAGTGGTTGGTTGATCTGTTAAATCCAAGTGACTTCCAGATCACATAAGCTTTTAAGAAGTTGTGTCAGACGTAATTGAAGTCTTTACTATAGCCATGCTTTTAGTAAGTTATATATGGACTTTTGCCTTTCTAAAAGAACTATAATATCAAGCATCTACAGGATTCTGTTTCCACTGACATCACGTTTTACTCTATCTTATTCTTTTCACTTTAAAACGGAAAAAGAAAAAGTTTGGGTTTCTAGTGGACTATTATTATAGCAAAATGAACCATAAGCCTTCACCGGACCTGTCAGACAGTGGAAACTGCAAGAATTTCTTCATTGCAAAATGAGTAATTTTGTGGACGTTTCTGGATGCATCTGTTTTCTCCTATTTCTCTTAAAACCAAAATAAAAATATTTCCTAGTGCAGATATAAATGAAGTAGAACATCCAGATCAGCAGCCTCCTTGTATTCATTCACTTCCAAATGCAACCCTAATTGTGCAAGTTGTAGGGAAGCATGACACCAAATGTCAGTCCCAGAAGCTCCACAATCAGACGCGGTTAATATATTTCCATGCCCTATACTTAAACAGTAATGGTAAGGCTTGTTGCATCAACAAACATCCTTATAATTTAAACAGTAATAGGAATCGTAATCATGCAAGGATGTATGACAGACGCACATCATATATCTAAAGAGACCTACAAACCGCATCTATTAGCTATCATATGGCTACAAAATTGTTGACTCCAAGGAAATATGCCGGTTAGTAAATTAGGACATAACAAACCTCAACCAGCAATGATAATGCTTGTACCATCACCAAACAGAACCATGGCCCCCCAAATGTATGGAGCAATAAGCGAATCATTCCCGGACTCCTTCACATTTCATTATCAATGATATCCCGCATCATCTGTAATGGGATGAGCCCTTCAGTCCGGATGGCATCTTTACTTAGATCGGGACTGACAAAGAGCAACGTCGGCAATCCTCGAACCTGATTCAAAGAGTTGAGGAGGTATTATTTTCTTAGTTAATTTCCACCAAATTCAAACTCCAAGACAATAGCAATAAGAGTTTATATTGCTCCATCCGTTTGCATAAAACTTTTCAAATAGTGACATTGTATACCAAGAACTCTAGATCTCTTCAAGCAGAGATATTACTCAAAGCAGTATATCCACCCAGTTTATCCAGGATATTTATCACCGAGACTAATATCAAATCTGGTAGGATGTAGAACTGATTTTCTATGAAAAAGATCTAGCTAAAAATACATAAATTTGTCAGAGGCTCATTAAAGTAGTACTAAATGCCATAAATTCCATAAAGAAATTTTAGTGCAACAAGTAGGGCTTGAGAGCATGGAAGAAGCTAAGAGAATAGAGACAAAATAAAATTAAGTAAATGGTAAAAAATAAATGAAATTACCTGCATGTCACGTGCAAACTCGTACTCATCATCTGTATCAACCTTAATAATTTTAACGTTGCTCTCATACTCCACAGCAAGCTGTTATGAAAATTCAAATTTCACCGTTACTCCTATACTTGCAAACCAATTTTTTTAATCAAATCCTGAATCAGGTACATTCAATTTGATCCACATTAGAATCCTAAAACTGAATTTAGTTTATATGTTAACTAACACTTGGATTATAAAGAATTTTACCATTACATTCAGTTTCAAAAGAAATCTGCATATATTGCTCTGTGTTTCTTGGGGTTTTACCCCTCAGTTCATCAAAAAAAAAAAAAATCTGCATATATGGGTATTTTATCTTGGATTGGTTCAGATACTAGGATAAACAATCATATTTGATTTTCCTATCTGATTGATTGCACATCGTTTATAGCACATAAGATCAGAAGTTTGCTCTGAAAAGTTCTAAAATAACCCCTTGTGGTTAGCTTAATTTTCAATTAAGAAAACTACTGTAAGACTACATCATGGATACAGCTTTCAGTTACCTAGGTTTCCAAATTTTATAACAAGTGGAACATTGGATTTACGATCAAACTGTTCACAATTGGGTGAATTGACTTAGTTATTCATATATCTTTTGGCTTACATAAAGATATGAACCTAGGACAATAAGAACACAAGTTTATCAAAGCTTTTGGTGAAACAAGTGAAAGTGTCACGCTCAAATTCCCCTTTGAGGATTCATATAACATGAGATTAATAAATTTAAGGCCTCCAGTTTATTTCCTTGAAATGACAGACAATAATTAAAAAAAGAGAACCATGTTATTTCTTTCACTTTTATTGATGTCTGTTACCAAGTAAATATGATTTCATAATGCAAACACAACATTATCTGACATATTCCAATACCTTTTCTACTTTACAAGATGTAATTTCCCCAAATGCCAAACTAAGCAACAGTTCTAGAGTATGGGAATGGTACAAGAAAATATAAAGCTAAGGTTGCAAACACATCTCGCACTTCATTCATCTCATATTCTAGCATTTTGATAGCATAAAAAGCTAGCATCACTACCACCATAAGATCATAGATCACCTCCAGTAACTAACAACAATGGTACACTCCTTTTGAAGATTTTCTCATAGAGTAAAACATGTAGGATCACAGATCACAATATTCATATGAACAACTGGACAGGCAAGAAATGTTTTACAAAAAGGTGGGCCAATTTTTATTATATTTCATGCTTTTAAAAACACTCAAAATAAACCAATCAAGATCAAAGAGCCATCATATACAAAATGGACATCCACATTTGGCAGCATGGAAAGAGTCTTAATCTAATCAATTAACACCATTGTCTACACTTAGTAAGCATCTTAAAAAGTAAATGTTAATCAAATGTCAAAGACAAATACAAGCTAATGTTCAGAAACAGCTTGTGCAAATAATGTACCTCACACATTGAAAGACACTACATTTCTCACATATTATATTTTACTTTCAGCTTTTCAGAAACTGCTATCCAGGAAATACACTTGCAATTCACACTTCATTCAGTCATATAATAGCAGTTCAGCTGAGATTAAGACATGAACACTATCGTAAGACCACAGATCCGATAAACAACTAAGGTACACTTGTCTTGAAGCTGTTGTGATCGATTAAAACATGTTGGATCAGGATTTTCTCCATTTACCACTCACTTGAAGAGGAACATTTCTAAAATCTTATTCATATCATCAACATCAGCCAGCCATGAATCTTTTAAAAAAGGTGGGGCATCTTTAATTATATTTCATGCTTTTCAGAAACACTCAAAATCGTCCAATCATGATCAAACAGCCACCATACAAGAAATGGACCTCTACAATTGGGCAGCATATGAAGAGAGTCCTATTCTACGACGAGAAGTGATATTGGGTCATTGTTAGTCAAGACTAAAACATACAAGTGAGAGTGGTTCTCTTTCTACAGACAAGATTAAGACATACAAGTGAGAGTGGTTCTCTTTCTACAGTAAAGACTAAAACATAGAAGTGAGAATGGTTTGAAACATAGTGGGCATGCAAACTGTGTGCAAAATGTTCAATTTTTCAAATTTCCTCCTTAAAATATCTCTCCACGCACACACTGCTTGGCCAAAAGCCTTAATTCAAGGCCACCACAAACTACACAAAAGATTAGGAAGGTCTAGAAAGGCTCATATTTGAGTAAAACAGAATTTCTCTAACAACCAGTTTGAAATCCATATCAAAGTGCTAAATACTAGTATTTTATCAAATTGAGCAGATGAACCATTAAAACTTCGAAAGAAAAAAAAAGCCAGATATGAATACAAAGCAGCGTCGCTAAAAGTGGTATGCATATGTGCAAAGCATACCATTTCAAGTTCTTGAGCCATCAATATACAAGGTCCACACCATGTTGCAAAGAAATCAACGATAAGGGGTACATTTCTTTCTCCTTTTACCAGTTCCTGGACCTCCTGTGCCGACACCTTCTTCTGCCCTCCCCAAAAAAGAAATAAATCAGCTCAAATTTATAATTTAAAAATAAAGAAAGATTAGAGAATTCCTAAAACCAATCATTGTTTTGTTTCAATCTCACTAACTAATAACTATGCTTACTTGCTTCTATCAGATGCCTCAATAACTGATAACAGGAAAATAAAGTAAAACTCTATATCCCAAGTTGGCTTTCAAACTAAGCCAAATCAAAAGAAAAGTACAATGCTTTACCATTTCCCATACAGAGGAAAAGCCCTGAATATCAATTCAATTAACTATAATCCTTTCATTTTTCCTACATTTTCTCACCAACCAGATAAATAATTTGAATATACAAACCGACCCATAAATCACCATATTAAGGAGGAAAAACATGTGAAATAAAGAAAAAAAGAAACCAACAAATAATGGGTAATTGAAAAAAATAAAATAATAGGTAATTGTAATGCTTAAATAAGCATTTCTAGGAAGAACTTACCACAAGATAGTCTTCTCTGACATGTTTCCCTTGAGGAGGTCTGCAAAGCAACTTCCTTGTGACTGTTGAGAGTGAAAGCGGTGTGTTCTGGATAGAAAATAGTGAATTTTGCTGATGGGTTTTCATGGAGGAGTGAGTAACGAGGTGAGAAGGTGGAGGGGAATGAAATGATAAGACCATGGGAGAGTGACTATGGGATTTCGAGCTAAAACCATAGCTGTGGATAGGAGGAGCTGTTTGCGTTTGGAAGAGAGCCATCTTTCTACGGAGCCAAAGAGCTATCAAAGTAATCTTCTCGTAAATCCCAGATAAACAAAAAATTCAATCTGGTTGAAGATATAGTTACTGGGCCAGTTTTGAAGCTTGAAAATCCATCGCCAAAGCGCATGCATATTCTTTTGGGTTTGATTGGTGCGAAGACTATAAGTTGAGAACTAAGCCCACATAAAAGTCTATTTGTACATTCTTTTATTGATTTTTTTTTTAAAATCACGAGTAGTCTTTTCGGGAGCAGTACAAACCACTAGGGCTGGCATTTTGAATCGAAATATCACAAAACCGCATTTACAGACTGTATTCAAACAGACTTCGCAGGAAAACCGACCACAAATTGCAATTTTTTGAACCGACTGCAATATGTCGGTTGGTCGTAGTTCCGAATAACCAAATACTGTGGTTATTTTATTTTATTTTTAATAGCATGATAATTAATTATCTTATCTCTCCCTGATGATCAAATTGAATTCTACAAGGAAATAGAACATGTTACAACTTATAAGTAATTGGTTTGTTATTTTCATGTTCTTTATGCTTCTTATAATGCTTTTTTTTATATACTCATTTCATTTTAAATTTCTTAATTCATATTTACTAAACTTGTGTTGTTTTATTTGTAGATGACCATACATCACAATGGAGTCCTTCAAATCCACTATCCACCAACCCTTGAGTTCTCTATGTCTTATATTGCATTTTTCTTTTGGGTTGTAATTAAATTTAAACTTTATTTGCTTCGGATTAAATCTTTATTTGAGTTGTAAGTTTATTTGCTTAAATTTATAAAGTTCAAAATGTTTGCACTTAAAAGGCTTCAAAACTAGGCCGAGAAAAGTATGCAAAAATATTTTTATTTTTTTACCAATATGCCTAGAAGAAAAGTTTGTAAAAGATTATATTTTATTAGTGGGGTAGCCGATTAAATTTGTAAAGTTCCCTATACCGATAATAGCGGTATACCAATATAGCGACCGCAATGTACCGATTGTGGTATACTGACATACGGTATACCGCAATATGACGGTCGGTTCGCAGTTTTAATAAAAAGTTGCTGTAACAACCACTACACTAATAGGTCCTTTGCAATTCTCTCTCTGTATCATTTTAAATATATTATTTTCGCCCCTATTCTTTCTTTCAAGTCGATTATGTCATCCACATCTTCTTATACCATACATCAATGTTATTCTTAACGTCAATTGATCATGTGCGAGCAAGGACAGAGCCAAGTACATGCTAGAAGTGGCACCGACTACCTCGGATTTTTCTTTTTCACGAATATAGTGCAAAATTACCATTCTTAAGCTTATGGCCCCCTAGCCAGCAATAAATACTTTACAAAATCACATTTTGACATGAATATATAGTTTAAAATTACAAGGTGACATGAATATATAATAGTGCACTAATAAAACTAAAAACCATTCTTTTTCCACTTGGTACTTCTGTTGGTAATAGTTCTTTATTAGGGCAAAACGAGTATGCAATCAATCATCTTTATGATTTGGCCCCTGATAATATAAAATTCTAGCTTTGCTTCTGAGTGTGAGGCACATGAGTCCAACATCAATACTCGTAGGTGGATGTGTTAAGACAAGTTTGCCCTTAAAGAGTTGGTAACCTGCTTTTGATGACAAAAAATTCAACGAATTTGATATCGAGTATGACATTCACTGGCGGAAACCACACTACGGGATATAGTGGATTGTAGCCCAGTGTGGTTTTTGAGGGAAAAAAATTCAAACTTATATATTTAACTTGTTTCAAATATTAGTCAAGTATATATTAACTTATTAAAGCCCAAAAAAGTCCAATTCTTCATGAATTTAGTTGCATGCAAGTAATAAAAATACACATTAAAATAGGTACACTTTCAATCTGTTGAACATAATTTCATTTCGATAATATGTGTTTTTTAGTTACATTTAATATGTATTTGTTTTATGATCATGTTTATTGAAAATTAGTTAATAGACCTATGAACTAACAAGGTTGATAGGATTTAATGTTTACTTTTATTTCTAGAAAGACTATAGAAATCGTAAGTTCAAAAAAATAAGATCATTTGATTTTAAGCTAATAACTTTAGCTAACCCATCCGTTGAAAAAATTCGTGATTCCGCCTTTGATGACATTGATGTATGGCATAAGAAGATGAACATAAATGGAATTGAAGAAATAGGAAGAAAAATGACGTGTTTGGAGTTGTTCCAATACCATCACCAACTTTCATATTTATAGTCCTTAGCTCAGTTCAAAAATTAAACAAATATATAAAACAAAGAATCGTTTGCCTACTTCATGACTTAGATACGTCGTATCATTTCACTGATGTATCATTCAAAAAAGAAAACATATTTCTTGTGACTTATCATTTCATATAATGTTAGTGATTATGGCACATTTAGCATAGTCCGCTTATGAAATTGACCTCATGCTGTGTTGCCCTCACATCAACTTGTTATATGAATAATATGAGAACGTGCTTCTTTGAGAAAATATTCGTTCCACTAACAGAGATGGTCTGCATTACCCCTACAAGATCAAGAAAGAATGACCCTCAAAGATTAGGAGACATTTTGATGCAGCTATGCTTCGGAAAGCTTGAACCAAAGATGGTGCTGGGCTTTTCAGAATCTGTGGCGTACTACTCTTTTTTTTTCTTTTCTTATTCTTCTGTTTCAAGTAAAAAGCACCTTTTTCTTCCATAAGAGCATCTCCACCCCAAAGGGCAAGGGGAGGCTGCCACTATTCACGTGAATAGTGGCGTCTTTTTTTTGGTTCCACCCCAAAGGGCAAGGGCAATTACTATTCATTTTATTTATTTTTTCCTATTTTTTATACTTAAAAAATTAATTTGGATAAGATTTTCGGTTGTCACCAATCATTATTTATTATAAAATTCTCATATTAAATTTCGGATAAAATTTTATATATGAGATTTTCACATGGGATTAATTTTATTTATATGTATGAGATTAATAATAATAAAATTGCTAGGTATGTATAAAAAAAATGTTTAATTCTTTGGATTTTTTCAGATTTTTTTTTCCATTTTTTTCGATTTAAAATTTTTTTTTTTTGTTGTTGACGTCAGCAAACCCAGGCAAGAGCCCAGGCAAATCTTCCCCTTGGGCCTGCCCAAGCTGGTGGGTCCAGCCCTAGCCCGAGCTTGACTTTGTGCAATGGAAAATTTTTTGGAGCAAAAGGCAGCCTTTTGCCTGCCTTAGCCCTTAGCGCTGGAGGCGCTCTAAGTAAAATAGAGTTAGACCGGAGTTAGGGAGCTCCACTTTTAGGCTAAAAATTGAACGACGTTGACTTGAAGAAGAAGAATAATAATTTTAGGAGTTGGGGTTTCTGTAGGTTAAACTTGGGTACCTAGTCTTTGAAGCATTAGGACAGCTCGAGTGAAATTTACATGTTGATTCAAGTTCAAGTGAAGCTAAAGAGTCAACTGTGGTAGCAAATATTTATGCGCCAATAACACGACGCCACATGGACAGCAAGATGTCCATACGAACTAAATTTCCCCTTCTCCTTTACTAGGAGCAGGAGAAACTGGAATGCATCTTATCATGCATCAATTAGGAGCAGTGATCATTTCATTACTCAAATCTCCTATTCTCTACCAGGGTAATAAGAAGCATGGGCACCGCTTCAGCCCACATGATACAAGTAGGCCTAGACTTACTTTTCTTTTTTGGTTGAGATACAGCGATAGTAATTATTGATGAAACATAACAAAATACAAAGCAGTCATAATGCCAAATATGGGTACAATATCTCCAATAATTAAACATAACAACATGAACAACGTGTTGATTTGATTTGGAGAGATACGCCTAAACCAAAAATGACTTAAATCCCCGATTTAGCAGCCATAAGCTCATGTACTCAGACTTAAAATACATATCCACTACGCAACAACAAAAACGGTAAATCCGTATCTAAAGCTGAAAATTAAAAAATAATACAACAAACTTCTAAAGAATTCATGAGAATTATTAAACTAAAACAAACAAAGAAATAAGATCACCGCTCCAAATCATCTCTAGCAACCAAAGAGACTCATAACGCCATACTGGCTAAACTCATAGTGTTGCACTAGCTAAACCCCAACCCACACAATCCGACAACTTCCATTTTTGTAACTCCAAAATCTGAACTGGAGTCAAATCCTTGTGTATGTGGGCCAAAGCTGCAACTATATCATGACGACAATGGTGTTTCGTGGTGGCTGCTTCAACATCACAAAACAAACCAGCATAGCAACAGATGCTAAACCCACTGACGTGGATGTTGCTGCCTCTGCCGAGATAGAGAGCACCACTGACAGCCAACCAAGACCCTTTTATGTCTCCAAATCACAAGTTGAAACAAACCACAAAGATTTGAAGTAGATCTAAAGAATGAACTCCAAATCTGCAAAAAAGAAAACAAACAAAAACAACCAAGCACATCCAACAAACTAGCCAAAAGGGAAAACCGTCAACAAGAAGCCAAAGGGAAGGAAAGCAATGGGAAGAGTAGAGAGAGGAGGGAGGGGAGAAAGCCACTCACCCCCTCACACCCCAAGGAGGGTGGTGGCTGGGGAGGTTTTTCTACGGCCTAGCCTGACTTAAACCTTCTATTCTCTGCCAGGGTAATAAGAAGTGTAGGCTCCGCTTGAGCCCACATGATACAAGAAGGCCCAAAAATGCCTCTAACCAAGCAAGGCTTACGAAGAAGTCATCCCAGCACGGGCACAAAGGATAGAAATTTGAACCAAAATACACAAAAATAGCATTTACCGACCGCATTTTAACTACATCCAAACCGACTTCGCGGGAAAGCTGACCGCAAATTGCGGTTTTTTGAACCGACTACAATATGTCGATCAGTTCGCGGTTCCGAATAACCAAATACCGGGGTATACCGCAACTATATATAAATAATTATTTTATTTAATATTTAATAGTGTGATAATTAATTATCTTATCTCTCTCTGATGATGAGATTGAATTCTACAAGTAAATGGAATATGTTACAACTTGTAAATAATTGGTTTAATGTTTTCATGTTCTTTATATTTCTTATAATGTTTTTTTTAATATGCTCATTTCATTTTAATTTTCTTAGTTCATAGTTACTAAAATTATGTTGTTTTATTTGTAGATGGACATACATCACAACGAAATCCTTCAAATCCACTCTCCACCAACCCTTGAGTTCTCTATGTCTTGCATTGTATTTTTCTTAACTAAATTTAAACTTTATTTGCTTAAATTTGTAAAGTTCAAAATGCTTGGACTTAAAGGGCTTCAAAACTAGGCCGAGAAAAGTATGCAAAATATTAGATTTTTTTTCACTCATATGCCTAGAAGAAAAGTTTGTAAAAGATTAGATTTTATTAGTGGGTTAGCAGATTAAATTTGTAAAGTTCTCTGTACCGATAATAGCGGTTTACCGATATACCGACCATAATATACTGATAATTGCGATATACCGACATGCGGTATACCGCAATATATTGTTCGGTTCATAATTTGTTTTTACAATACCGCAATATGTCTGTCGGTTCGCGGTTTCATTGAAAAGTTGCGATAACCGAACCGCAACCACCCCTAGGCACAAGTGCCTTGCAGGCCTTAGATAAGGCTTGCAAGGACAGCATGCCTCTGGCAAATCAGCGCAAATCCTAAAGATCTCCTTATCAATTACGGCAACAATAATTAAGGGGATTACACTCACCCACTTTGAGTAAATATCTCACATGTCCCAAGTCAAACCGCTAACGTGCCAATCAACGAGTCTTAACACCACCTAATCAACGTTCAACACGCATTCTCTCACAACGATAAACCACCCAACAAAGAGTCATATTTAAACCACCACCATCTCCAGGAGAAGGTAAATGTTCGTTGAACACCCTACTTTGCTCAAAGTTCATGACTTACTTTGTCATCGGAGGCTTTTTGGCTCACATTGCATCGATGTATCTAAGGGCTAACATTGCCTTTTTATCTCAATTTCAGGGTATACCAAGGTCTTTACATACTATTGGAGAGATTCATTCCCCACATTAACGATTTCAAGATTGAAATTTGAATTTGAAGATACTTCATTTAGATAATTAACTAAGTCAAATTTTTCCCTGAGGTAAAACAAGCGAAGATTAATAGACCAATTCATGCATATTTAGGCGATTAGGTACATTATTCATTTTGGAAACCTAACTCTTTGGACGCTAGAGCATCTCATGGGAAGCTTGAGCGTGCAAATTGATGATATAGATTAACTAGGAACCATCATCAAATAATAGAAAAAAATAAATAATTAAAAATTAAAAAATTTACTTGGCATACATACACTCCCATCGACATATTGGAAAACTTACAGTACGAAATCATCATTGAGCAAGGATCTAGATTCCTCAACACTTAGAAGTTAGGTGGATTCAAATACTGTCCTCTTCCTCTTGTAAAACCCCATGTAACATGTTTCATACACTTTTCTCTATATCTCTCATCACGTGAAAGTCTTCCTCTAGTAAAACTTCCATGTAACATGTTTCATACACTTTTCTCTAGATCTCTCATCACGTGAAACATGGGATAGGCAAGTTTTTCTAGTCCTTCGAGACGTCCAATAAATTCAATTCCAATGTAATTCTTAATTCCTAATACCCCTTAAGAAAAACACAAAAAATACTCTTCCTTCATCCTACACCTACTTTGACGAGTCACCAGCACACAAAACTTAGTTTCAATTATATTGTGGTATTTTACATCATAAATAATAGAACAGGGTTTCAATAATTTTCTAGGTCTAAACACTGATATTGCTTGCTGAAAGAGAGAACATGTACATTACAATGAGGTAGATATGTTATTATACCTACAATAACTACTTAATTCGCATTATAAATTACATGTTAATTAGTTGACTCTTCCTCAACTTTGCTTCCAAAAGGTTCTCCTTTCTTTTCTCTCAGTGTTACGTACTAAAATTCTATACATCATATATCATACTCACATACCTCACCATTATTGTCCCTCAACTTCTTCCAATTCTTAAAGAAGAATCAACCCCTTTGCCAACACCAGCTGCAAAGAGCCTTGCAATCTCCAACTGTGTATTGGCAATAATTTCTGTGCGCTTGAGATCCATTTCTCCTCTCTTAGCCTCTGCCTCAACTCTCATCCTCTCTATCTCTCTCATTGTGTCCATTCTTGCTTGTTCTGATCTCACCACAACCTCTGCTAACCATCTTATGCTCTCTGCTATCTCTACTTCCTCCCGTCTTCGCCGCTTCTTTTTCTCTATCTTCCTCTTCATTCTCTTGGACCTTAATTTTTCCTTGTCACTGTAAAGAGCTGGGGTGCTACTGTCTACCTCCAAAGGGTTCTTGTCTGATGCATGGTCTGACAATTTCATCCCCATTCCATCTTCCTGCATGTTAACATGACTGCAGGTTAAATTAACTTAGTAAGATTTACAAACAATCACATACACATTAATTTTTTTTTCTCTAGACTGGAGTTGTCTAAGAAAATCTTGGGGAGTACAATTGGTTTACTTGGGCCTTCTAGAGTGCATTGTAACTTCACATGCTTACCTCAAATGTTTGGAACTTTAACCTCAAGTGTTTGTACTACATTTTTTTCTGTACAATTACTGCAAAGCTTTTATATTCATTGAAATTCAGATGCCAAACATGATGCATCCTTATGTTAGGTGAAGTGAAATTAATGTCTAAATTAATGCCGACTGACCCTTCTTAACTTGTATTCCAAAACAGAGATAGTACTTTCCTCTCTCTGTTCAATATTGATTTTATGAAGGGCTTCTGCACATGATTCATTAATTTCTCAGCATTTGGACACAGCATCTGAAATCATCATAATGAACCATGATGAATTCTTCAGTGTCGCAACATGATCAGAAATAACAATGTTAAGCTTGAAAGATGTTTATCTGTGAGACCACCAAGGCATTCATGTAGGTCATATTGGGTTCCAAGAACATAATATGACGAGGGTAGGGAAACAATTTAATACCCAATTATCTCCAGAAAAAATTGTGGCGGCTAAAAGACAACAATCTCCAGGTAACAAGAACTGTTTATCTAGTTAATTTCAATTGAAAATTCAAAAACCAAAAGGAAATAGGTGTGAAAAAACAAAACAGAGGTGGGGGGTCATGTAGACTGACCTTGACCACCCTAGGATCAACACCATTGGATCCATATGAATTCTGGGCAGTTCCTAGAGGTTGAGGAGGAGCAGGAGGTGGTGGTGGCTGTGGCGGCAGCGGCGCAGATGGCTCTAGTAGCATCAAAGGATGATTGTTCTGAGGCGGCGGAGGAGGCAGTTGTAGTGGCAGTGGTGGTGGTGGTGATGGTATAGCTGCAGCTGCTACAGTTACTGGTGCTGCTGTTGGGGATGGCCCACTGCCACGTAGCAGAAGATCAAGCCGTGGATACAGAGGCCATGATGAACCATCAGCAGTGGCAGACTCAGAACGGTACCTTTTCTTCATGGACTCAATCTTGTTCTTGCACTGAGTTTGAGTCTTGGGAGACTTGGTACAATTGGCACGAGACGAAACATGTCTTGCAACATCTTCCCAATCATGGCCTTTGAGTTTTGCTCTGTTTCTGAGAACCCATTTGGTCTCATAGGCCTCAAGGAGGCTAGAAACTGCTCCTTCACTCCACTCATCTCTTTTTAGCCTGTCACTGCTGCCGCTGCCGCCAACACCAAGAGGTTGTTGGGGTTTTGATCTTGGAGACTCTAATTCCTTGGTTGTGGAGGTGTAATTGTTTGGGAGGAGAGATGGGTTTTCTTGGTTAGTTTCATTGTCCATCTCTCTCTCTCCCTCTCCTCTCTCTCTCTCCCTCCCCTAATGCTTCAATAGGTTTTACCCTTTTGTGGGCTTAAGCTGCTAACATCTTGAAGCCACCAAACAAGTTTAAGCACAAGAAATTGTGAAGAGGGAGGAGAACCACTAGCATTTTAGAGAGAAAAAGAATAATGGGTAGTAAGTAGAAATGACCAACCAAAAATAAAAGATCAAAGAGAGAGAGTACACACTAGCTGCTGACTATAGCATGAGCAGGGGGAGGAGAAAGGAGAAAGGAAAGGCTTAATGTTAGTGGGCAAGGCAACCAAGGAAAATGGGATCACTTTTGTCAAATGAGTTAATGATGTGAACCTGTTAACTTTTCTTTTTCACTTTTTGGGGTGGTGGTGTTATGTGATTGTGGGCATATTGGTTTTATTGTTGTGGTTGGGTTATTTTGGCTGTTAGCGTTGATATGAAGCCAACCAAGACATCCACCACTGGCCCTCCTCCTAGTCCTCCTATTCCCTTCCTTTCCTTCCTATTAGAGGAGAGAGAGAGAGAGAAAGAGGTCTTCTTCCTATTAGTGGTGGTGGGTCAGTCACGTGGGTCTGTCACCCACTCTCCATCCCAATCACCAATTCACCACCATCACCATCTCTCTTCATCTCTCCATCTCCTCCACCACCACCATCCAATATGCTGTATCGCCATTCAAACTTAGCTCTTCCCTTTTGGGTCCTCCTTTCTTTTGTTAGCTTTACTTTATGCCCTTCTGAGAACTTTTGGTGGATTCATCACCACTTGAGATGAGAGAGTAAGTTGTAAGGCCTTTTTAGTGAGCAACGGCTAGTAATATAACCAACCCCCTTCATCCAATTGGCACCACATACTGATTCTGCCTGCTCATTGTTGGTGTTGGTGGTGCCACTGGCACATCTAGGCATGAAACTTTATTTGTTGGTTGATTTTATAATTAAAGACAGATTTCTCTAAAGCAGTTTTTTATTCTGCTACAAAAAATTTAATTTGAAACCCCTTCAAACTAAATCGAGTGGAAATGTTTTTGTTTGTGATCGTAATATTATCATATGGTGTTACTAATTCACATATTATAATGTGATCGGCGAGTTTATACTTGTACTATATTAATTATAATATGACTGGATAAGTAACATCATCGATAACACCACTCATAGAAGATTTTTGGGAATCATCCACTGTAGTATAATGTTGACACGCGACACACTCTCTAGCTAAGTCTCACATTACAATCTTCTATTGTTCTTCAAGATCATCATTGTTGTTTTCAACTAAGGAGCGATTGTAAGCATCTCAAGAGCGACCGGATCCTTTGAAGAGCGGCGTGAATCATTTTGAGTGGTCAAAAAGCACTTGTAGCAGCTAAATCACTTTCAGGCATCTCAAGAGCCACCTAAGAGACCCAAGAGCCATAGGAACAACAAAGTATTCCCTAGAACTTACTTCTTCGGAACACTTTGGGCCTACCTTTGCATACTCAGGAAAGGGGTCGAGACTTTTGATCATCATACTCAAAAGTACAATACCAAGCACATAGCAAATGTGCCTAAAGTAGTACTATGTATAAAGGAAATATTGAAGAGGTAAATCAAGTTCAAAGAATAAAGTTTCATGGTGGGTGACCACCATGGTTGGATTAATTATCATCTAAAAAAACAACCTTTTAATTATTATCGTGAATATTTACTTAATAATAGTCAAATCGTAAATCTATTTCATTACTATCGTGAATATTTTCATTGTTTATAAATAATATTGTGAGTCGTCTATTTATTTGATTGATGTTAGATGACTAAATATTGTCTGATTTAGGGTTTTTTTTTTCATGAGTGAATTTTGAATAATTACCTAAAAAATAATTGTTCAAATCATAAGATGACATTGTGGAGTGGATCCAAACAACTGGTTAGTGCTTGAATGCTCCTATTCAAAATTGAGCTAAAATTTAGTTAGTCCCATCAAAGATGTTTTAATTGAGTTAGTTCCATTATTAGGGCAGTAACTGGTGACTAAAAATGATGAACTTTTTTACAATAATACTATTTGTATCATATTTTATTGGCCACATTGTTAATAGAGGTGGACTCCATTAATGTATGTGAGATCTATATGTATTAAAGATATGGTCAGTAAATGTGCTATAAGCTACAAATAACAATACTCTTTTTATTTATTAGGTTATTTATCACAAGTGATCCTAAAAGTCCTCAAACTCTCAAATCAGTCAACGTGGTCTTTCATCTTTTGATCTATACATCAATTTGGTCTCTACTGTCGCATTATGAGTTTTCTTAAAATTGGTCATGTGTCATTATGATGTCAACTTTAAATGTGTATTTTTTATAAAAAAAATATTCATTGCAGTCTTAAAACTCACATTTTGCTCAACAAGGCATTTGCTCTCCATTTAGGTTTAACATTTGGGTTACACCAAGGAGAGCAGATAGTCTTGTTAAGCAAAAGATGTGAGCTTTAACTTGTGTCATCAACAAATAGGTTGTATTTTGACGAAAATACTATTTAAAATTGGCCACATGACTGATTTTAATGAATGTTTAAACGGAATGTGATGAGAGAGACCAATCTAATGCGCAGACCAAAAAATTAAGGACCACATTGTTTGATTTCAAAGCATGAGGACCCAAATTAGAACTTTTCAAAAGTCGAAGGATCATTCATAATAAAAACCCACTTTTACTTTTTGAATGTTGTTTATATAAAGAGGCAATGTAGAAAATAGTGAACCATTCAAAATACTACAAAATATCCTTTGATTAAATATTAAGAAAATGAAATTGTTGAGTAAATGTGTATGATATAGTAAATTAACAGTTTTTCATATTTAGAAAATTTAAAATAAAAAACAGAATGAGAATGTGGCTCCTATTTTCATGGAAAAAAACTAAATTCATTTTATCTTTTTTAATTAAAGGGAATACTAGCAGCATTCTCTCTTTTTCTAATGACATGTGTCACTTTTATTACACTTAAAACAATATAATTAATGTATGAGGCAACTTATTTTTTATTTTTCAAGTTTATCCTTAGCCTTAAATATATTGACACTTGACATTGTTAAGTCCAAATTAAAAATAAAAACAAAAAACAAAAAACAAAATGAAAAGCAAACAACCCACCCACCCACCCACCCCAACCCGATGGCAACCTTATTTTCCTCACCGCCAGCCAAATGTCAACTCTCTCTCTCTCTCTCTCAACAGGTAATCATCAACTCCCCTTGCGACTTGACAGCATTGTGAACTATGAGATGAGAGAAGGTGGCCCTTCAATCCATGAGCAGCAAATCCATATCTAATCTGACACCTTCAATTCATTCCAAATCAAAACCCCAAATATCCCAATAAAAATTATCATCCTTTAATTTTCCATTTATCATCTTGATGAGGTCTTCAATATGCAAGTTTTCTTATTTTAAAAAATTATGTTGAGTTGGTGGAACTAGATTAGTTTGGACCATGGGGGGAGAAATGTATACTCCAAAAGAGAGCCAAAATTTGTATAAACGCTTTAATTTTTATCAAGGGCAGATATGAAAATATAATTAAATATTTTTCAATGTAATTAATAACATTGTTTTAAGTGACAAAGAAATGACACATGTTATCAAGAGATTAAAGAAGATCTAAAGAGAAGGTTAGAGAAAAGTTCTTTAGCGTTAAGATTCGAAAATGGAAAAACTAAAATTTAATTGGAGAAGCAAATGTTCTTAATAATTTATTTTCTTGTGGAGTATTTATATTATGGCATTGGCAGATGTCTTCTTCATGCGATTTGAAGCTGGAACGAAATTCATACAAAAATTTATAATTAGAAACGTCTTCTATAAATCAGAGTGTGTATTAAAAGAATAAAAAAGATGACACTTGTCACGCTAGAAGGAGGGCTTGAACCTCCGACCTTGTGGTTAACAGCCACACGCTCTAACCAACTGAGCTATTCCAGCTTTTGACCCGTACTTTCCCACAAATAATATTTGTATGTTATTATTATTAGCAATGGATAACCATTTTGAGTAGGCCTTTTCTTCTAATTGCTAAACCAATGGATTTTTTTTATTGAACTAAATCAATAGATTTTAGCTCATTAGAGGATTTGCACCTAAAAAATTGAACAACACACTCTTTTAGTTTTGTACCTAATAAAAAAAACATTTTATTATTTAAATCGCTAAATTATATCCGAAATAGCGTTAACATAATACACATTTTTAGTAGAAATTCGAAAATAATTTTATGTTAAATTTATGATTGCAGATCATAATCGACACAGCTAAGATCTACCAATTACCAAGTAGACGTCTCCATTTCAATGAAGAAATGGAGGTCCCAAACGTGAACAAAAGAAAATAGCTTTGGAGTACCATTGGGAACTGATCAATCTGATACCACTTTTCTCCCCCTTTCTTAAGTTTCTTTTAGAAGAAAAGTGAAACAAATAGAACCAAAATAACCGAAAGTGAGAAGCCTATATCATTATGGAGAAAAATATATATATCTTTAATAATAAAAATATAATAAAAAAGATAGTGCCTTGCAAGTATTTGAAAAGTGGTAGAGAAAAAGAGAAAGTGGTGAACTTTCAAGTCATTGATGAGTGGACCGATAGTCTTGATTGAATTCGAGTAGACTTGGGACAAAGTAATTAGATTTAAGTAGACTTATTAGGACAATGTTGCTGACAAAGATTAGACTAATTAATGATAATATGATATCAAAGTTGGGTCAGCATGGAACAAAATTGACGAAGCAATGATTAAGAGCCTTTCAGCTTAATCTTTACAAAGCTTGAAGTTTACAAAAGGATTCGGAATTTCAGTGATCTTCTCAAATTCATACTAACATTCACTTTTGCCAATCAAAATTGCAGCATACTGGCATTATTACATGTAACCTAAACACAATGTCAAAAAAACTTAGGGAATATACGACTTATGTGCATATTTCACTCATTACGTTCAAATATGTATGTCTTACATGCGTATCTCCCTAATCATGATATGAGCAAGATAAACATTCATTTATTTCATTTCAAAATTTGGAGTAATTGTGGGCTCTAACTTTTCAAAGTAGAGTTGCAGAGGAGATCAAAGCCGAGCTTAAAAGTTGTTCAAGCATTACTTCTCTTTTTCCTTAGATGACCAAATATATATATAGTCTTTCTCTAATCCGGACATCTGCATTTTTCTTAATATACGGATGTGTTGCTTTAGGCTTTTTTTCTTGCATCTAACAATTATAATTAGATAACTCAAAGCTTGCATTCAGATGAAACAAAAAACGTGTAGGAGATAAACATTAAAAAGGTGTTGAGAATCAGATACAGACTTTTAGCTAGCTGTCATCTTAATACCAAAACAAAGTAGCTGCCAATTGATTGGTTGAGCATATGCTTTATAGAAACAATGGAACATGTGTGATACTTTCTATGTAGTGATATACAGTGCTATGAAAGGTGAGGAAGTTATTTGAGTTGATTTATTAGCATAAGAATGTAAGCAAATCACAAAGTCTGGACTTTAAGAAAAATGCGGACGTCGGCATTAGAGATTAATTATTTATATATATAATAGGGTGGGCGTGGTGAGTATGGAATGGTAGAGAGCTCTTCCGTTAACCGTGTCAAACTTTTCGGTTGACCAATTTCTCTTTCGTTAACCAACCATTAAATCCTTTAAACGTTCAATTGGTTAACCGTAAATTCGGATCGGGTTGGTTCAATAGGTCAGTAGTGCTGTTTAACAAAAACCTCTTGAGAATAAAATATTTATTACTAATACTAGTTGAAAAACTCCAACTCAAGCCTAAGAAAAAAATTACTCATTCAAGCTTGTAAAACAATATGGTAGGGGTGGGCATCGGAACCGCCAAACCGCAAAACCGAACCAAACCAAACCGTCAAAACCGTGTTGACCGGAAAAGTCAACAACCGAACAAAAACCGAACCGGACCGGTTTGGATCGGTTCCGGTTCCGGTTTTTCACCCCAAGGAACCGATCCAATACAAATTTTTTTATATTTTTAATATTATACATATTTATATTCTTTATTTTATATATATTTAACATGTGGTTATTTTTATTGGTTCTTTATGTTATATATATATATATATATATATATATATATATATATATATATATATATTTAACATGTGTATAATTTTTATTTTTTTAGAAAATTATTTAAATCCAATGCTACATTTTTAATGTTATAACTAATATTTTTCCAAGTCCAACTTCAAAACATCTCTCTTTTAAGAAATTGGATCATTTATTAATTTTCAATTCCAAAAATACAATTTTAGTTGGGATTTGTATTTTTAAAAAATAAAAAAATGGAAAAAATTAAGAACCCGGTTCAAAACCGGAAACCGGACCGAAACCGGTGAGAACCAAACCGGCCGGATTCTTTAAAAAAAATCACTAAAACCGGACCGAACCGAACTGGTTAAATAATCCGGTTTCGGTTCCGATTTGAGGTGAAAACCGGTCCAAACCGGACCGTGCCCACCCCTACAATATGGTAGGATGAAGCTTTTATAAAGGATGAAAAAGTGAAGGTTTCCTTAAGAAACCGATGTGGGAGTTTTCTATCTACACAAATAGCAAGCCCCACATTTTTTTAATACAAAAAGTAGCTTTATTATCTTGTTTTCCTCTTGGTGGCTAAGGAAGAATAAGTTGACATATTAATTAGTAGGGTATCTTTGTGTTTCCATTATCCTACATTGCTATTTCCTATTTTTGGTGTGGTACTCCATCTTTATAATTATATGTAGATGTTTTATGGTGTCATGTTACAAGGTATTTATATTTAAATAATAATTTATTTTTATTGTTCGGTTTGGTATGGATTTCCGCGGTATGAGATATCGTTAACCGTTAATCAAACCAAACTTTTCGGATCGGATAGGTACGGAATAATTAAAAAATAAAAATAAAATTTAACCAAACCAAACCAAACCGTTGGTACGGTACAGTCGGTACACAGATTTTTCGGTTGAGATGCCCACCATATATATACAGAAATTCTCTTATGTGGACGTTCAGACGTTATTATTGTGCGGATGCCATATATTCTCTACTACCTCTCCCTGCATTCCTCACTGTTTACAACAACATCCATATGATAATAACATGCGGACATCCGGATGAGAGAATAACTAGATATATATCTTAAGAAATCGATTAGGAAGCTCTTTTTTGGATGGATTTGAAATTGAAATAACAGAAAATGTGTTAGAAGTTGAGTGGAGAATAACCTGCCCGGATCTAATGGGATTTTCTTTAGGTTACCTTTGTCATATATTTGTCGTATATAATCTTTCTGTTTTGCAATCCACATAATTCCAATATATTTAGCATCATTTTTATTTTTTCTGTCCCTGTCAAATGGTTGCATACCACTATAAGTCTCAATAAATCTTCTTCTCCCATTAATTGAATTGGAACTACCCATTTTTAAAATGATGAAGTAGGTACCAAGAAGAACTGACTTGATGCCTCCATAACCGTTGGTTAATCCTCTAAGAACGCTTCCAAACAGGCACACACATTGCTGGTTTGTTTTTTATTCAGTCATATGGAATAAGTTGTCTCTATAATAACACTATCCCGACTCTTATTACAATTTTCTTACATGATGTGAGACTTATGAAATTATAAAATCAAGTCGATCTATGTATGGCGTATTCTATGTGAAAAAATTAAAGGAGCTGGTGTGTGTAGCATTACTCATTCTCTATAGAACAACTAGCAAACTAGAGAGCTCCTCTCCACTTGTTAGAAATGCCCGTGCAACATTGGCTTATTATCTTCCGATTATATAAAAATTATAGAACTTTACCCCTCAATAATTTTTTTATAATCGAGGTAGCTGGATTTCATTCATTAACCGAACAACATAACACAAGTGAAAAGGAGAAAAAAAATAAAAGCAGAAAAAGAAATAGAATATTTACCTTTGTGAACATTTGTTGAAAACCAGTAATTTAATCTAATAATCTGAACCATCCATGAGATATGTGAATGGAATCTTCCCATTAGCCCAATCCTCTCTCCTCATATTCTGGATCCACCACTTCTTTACGAAAAATTCACTTAATACAAAACCCAAAAGCCATGTGCTTTGAAAATGCAGACACAAAAGCCAACAACTTGACCAAGCACCTTTAAAAGGAGAAGCATTCTAGCAAAAAATACTGTGGCTCCAGCTAAAAAGAACCTAACCAGTCAACTAACAATATGGCTTCTGGTCCAATTTTAATAGACAGCTTTAACATTGAAACCGATTCACATTCAGTTTCTAAAGCAGATTGGCTTTCGGCGGTTGGATTTGATTGGTAAAAGGCATTAAGCATCACCAATATGGACTTTGTTTAGTAGACACTGTGACAATGATAGTTGTAAAAACGAAAACAATTTCTGCCTGAGAATGGTAGATTTGAACTCGAAACCTCAGTATAGCGGTAAATGTTCTTAATTACTAGACTTACGAGTCACGAATTGTTTTTAGGTCTATGACTTTGGTCTTTGAAAAAATAAGATAAAGCTGCAGGTCTTAAGCTCAAGGGTGGGCATGAGTCTTTTGTTCAAGCTTTACCAAGTTTACAAGTCTTCCACCAGGTATCAGAGCTGCGCGTCTATTCAGGCTGCAGTTTTTTTTTTTGGGGGGTCTAAGTTTGGAAAGGGGAGGGGTGGTGTCATTGGGGTTCAAATTTGAGACCACTAATCTGTAGACAAATGCTCTTACCACTAAGCTATGGTCGCGTTGGCTAAATCAAGCTGCAGTAAGCTGATTCCACAACACCTCTTATGCCAGTTACAAAGCTCTATCCGAAGGGTTGTCATCAGTGAGCTTCCAAACTTTTATTTATAAGCATTTCGTCTCTGCCTTGATCATATATATGTGATGCCTCGCTACCTACCAACAACTACCTCTTGACTATAACATGGACTTTGTCTAAGATTGTACCTTCTGCTATATCCATAACCATAAGCACATTTCTAGTTTGGTTTTGGCAGCCACCTAACAGCCTCAAGGAAAGAGTGCTACAAAATATTAAGGCATTGGCGCGCATCTTCAATACCAAAGAATTCGTACTTAATGGGAACGCGTTCTATCGGATTGTGATTAATTTAGGGAGTTGATTTTCCTACTCTCATTTTCTCCACTTACACTCTCTTTTACTTTTTAATCAATTTTGTTCTTTTTTATTTTTTCTCTTTCCTATTCTACCCATATGCTACATTAATTTCTTTTTACTTCACTTTTATATTATTTCTTTTTCTTTATACTTAATTTTCCAATTTGCACTTCATTTTCATTATTATTTTTTCCTTTAATTGAGTAATAAATCATTAACACTATATATTTGTCTAGGCAAAATTATATGGCCCACTTGTTGAAAAAACTCATGTCCCATAAATAAAACTCAGCCCATGTAGGGTAAGAGTAAGGGTAGAATAGGAAAGATAAAGAACAAATTTGATTAAAAAAGTATTTAAAAGCAAAAGGGAGTGTAAGTAGAGAAAATGGGAGTAGGAAAATCAATTTCCTTAATCTATAACTAATAGAAAAATTGTCAACTTATCGATTTAATGACTAGAGTTGCTTTTGTTTCAAATACGAGTTCCCCACTAATTCAGTGTCAAGTTGACTACAATTCCACTGTGCTTGGGCACTGAGCGAATAATAGCTCATTGTAATTAGGCTTAATTCCTACAGTGCTCCCTGGAACATTGATCAAATCTCACTTTACCCCTTGAAGTCAAAGTGACTCACTTTGCCTCCTTGACCAAGGTTTGATGTTTTACGTACATTGCCTCCTATTGTCAACTTCATCCAAAAGTCCGTTAAGTTTGATGACGTGGCATGAGTGTTAGTATTTTTGTGCACCTAGGTTATTTACTTACCAATTTGAGTAGGTGATGTGGCAAAGTGGAGCCCACCTCCAGCATGGATTAAAAAAATAATAAAATATTATTTACTTTATAAAATTAAAAAACAAACATAAAATTTAAAACTTTAAAAAATAGATTTTTTTCCCTCTCTCTCTCTCTCTCTCTCTCTCTCTTTTTGCAAGGTTAGTTGTGGATGGGGGAATGAGGAAGATGAAATTGGGGGAGGGAGGCTAGAGGGATGGGTCTAGGTGGGTTGTGATGGGAAAAGGGGGCTAGAGGGGCACGGGTTGGGAAGGAGGGAATTGGGTATGGGGGCTGGGGTTCTGTGGGAGTGGGGTAGAAAAAACCATAGGGAGGGGGTCTTGGTGGCTAGTGGTGGGGAAAAGGGGAGCATAGAAGAAATCGGGGAGGGGCGCTGGGTTTCTGGGTTCTACGCAAGGAGGGGGTTCGAGGGGGAATGTTGGAGAAGAAATAGGGGATGGGTTTGGGTCAATGGGTCCCAGGTTTTTGTTTGTTCTCTTTTTCTTCAATTGTTTCGAAAAAAATTATTATTTTGTAATGATTTAATATAAATTATTTTTTTATTAATTTTTTATCCATGCTGGAGGTGGGCTCCAATTTGCCACATCACCCACTCAAATTGGTGAGTAAATGACCTAGATACACAAAATTACTAAAACACCCATGCCACATCATCAAACTTAACGCACTTTTAGATTGAGTTGACGGTAGGAGGCAATGTAAAACATCAAACCTTGGTCAAGGAGGCAAAATGAGTCACTTTGACTTCAAGGGGGTAAAGTGATATTTGACCAAAGTTTCAGAGGGCACTGTAGCAATTAAGCCAGGGACGGACCTTTCTTATGGCTAACCTAGGCTATAGCCCAGGCGATTATTTTTTTCCTAGTCTAAAATAGCAAACCCAGCCTACCTAAGTTCACTCCCCCAAGTTCCAATCAACCCATGTAAATGGACCCAGCTGACAGCTTTAGTGTGTTGACTTGGTGGAGTTGCGTGTGAGGCACCTCCCCCTTTTAGTCCATCTCATGCTCCACCACACTTTCCCCAACTTTATTAGCATTTAACTCTTCAAATAAATAAATAATCTTCAAATACATAAACCATTAGCATTAAAAAAATTTAATTAAAAACCACACTTCTCCGTCAAATTTTTGTTTAAATTAAATTAAAACTACACCTCATTCCTCAGCTTTAATATTGTAAAATTAACATCAAACAGAATTTTGTAATAAATGTTATCTTTTATCTCATTTTCTTTCTTGTTGTTCTCTCATTATACCATTTAAGAATCAAAATTTTGATTCCGAAATCAGAACTTTTTTTAAAGTTAAAATGTTCAAAAAAATAAATTACGATGGTGTAAATCAACATTAACTTATGAAAAAATTAAACATAATTCTTTTAGAGTTAAACCATTCTTAAACAATTTAAAAAGTTGTAGACTCAAATTTTGAGTCCTGCAGGACCGGAGGGATAAATTGTTTGAGTCTGGGATATATATGAATTGTTATATTTTAGAGGGGGAAATTTTGGATTTGAGTTATCTATCATTAAAGATGGCCTTAGTATGTTTGTACGCAAAGTAAATTTAGCCTATTCAAATTTGAAATCCTGAATCCGTCCCTACATTAAGCCTTCTAATTATAAGTCAACATGCCACTCACTGTCACTGCAATGCCATAGAAACATATGCGGCCATAGAAACATATGCACTCTTTAGACACGACTTTTATAGAGGTGAAAAACAACACAATCTATGCCCATGCTTGCTGGATCAAATACACCTTGCCGACAGTCTGTAGCTAGTAGCCCGACCCATTTTTTATTTTTTAATAAATGGGTTACTTGATATATAAAGTATATTGAAAGAGGGAAAATCGAACCTATGACTTCAAGTACATATTATTAATCACTTAAACTATAAACCCCTTATATTTGAAAAAAAACGGATTTTATACACAAGCAAAGCAACATTTTTAAAGTTTGACCATTAGCAAAAAAATATATTTTAAAGAAACAATTAAAAGTTATGACCATCTTGTTGGTCCTCCTATAACTAGAAAGCAACCTGAGAAGACTTTATTCCTATAAATTGCCCACCGCCCGCCCACCCCTCTTACTTTTTTCTTGTAAAAAATAACAATTAAAAGGTCGATCATCATGGTCAACAAAGTGACACTGTTGATTACGACGATGGTTTGAACTAATCTTTAATTTGGGCATAAACTTTTCTTTGCCCTCATTTCACGCGTGAACTTGCTTTTTTTGTCAAAGAGCATAAACTTTTCTTTGCCTTCATTTCACACGTGATGCTTCTCACCAAAGAGCATATACAAAAGTGATTTTAAAATGCTTTTTCTGTCACGAACATGATGCAGTTGCAATATTTAAACGCTTACACAACTTAGTCTATGGAAATACGAATTAATAAGACCAGAATTGAAGCTGAAATACATTAATTCAATCTATAAGTTTCACCAACCTTGACAGCTGATGAATTGAGTGCATATATTTATCTTAATGAAAACCTCTGTCTTGAAGTCAATGCATATAAATCATGAACAACTTCATGCATAACATCATCAAAATTTGAAGTGTAGCCTACTTTCCCTTGAAGCATTTCTTGAAACGTTTTTAGGTCTTCAATGATAGGCCCCCCTTATTACAATATTACAATTTACTCAAAAACACCAAACCCATCCAAAGGTAATATTTATATGGAGATTCTCCAATATAAGTATTTTTTTATTTGCAGATATTTCCTATTGAGATGAGCGATAATATACTAAACTCACACATACTACACAGATACTAGGATTAGAACCTAGGACCTTGCATGAGGGAGCAATTACTTCAAACCACTACACTAGTGAGTCCTTTGCCCAATATAAGTATTTTACGTTAATGATTGATTACATATTTCTAATATCGACTATTGGATTGTAGGTATGTTGCATATTAAATCTACCAACACATTTAATGAATACAATCAAATGGCCGAGATTAAAAATATGTAACAAATCCTTAACTTATTGATCTCAATATCTATATATTGATCTCAAATCCGCCAAGAACTCATAATATGTTGAGTAGTTTTGGATTGAACATTCACATTTTAATATGTAGAAGAAGAAAATTGCATTTTAGTCGTAAGTAAGGAGGAGAAATCTAATCTAGGGCTTCAAACGTAAGGGTAAATGCTCATAACTACTTAAGCTGCAAGCCCCTTGTTCATATTTGTTTTAAGTGCATGAGAATCCTCAATTAGCCCCTTGTTCATAACAATTAGAACCATTTATTAGAATCATCAAAAGAATTCTTTATTGATGATCTTGCTTGTTTGGTTCCTTCCAAAATTTCGATAGAATTTGGTTGAAAATTCAAGTTTCCAATTGCTTATTCACTTCCAACATATAAAACTCGAGGCCCATTCTTCTATCTATCCCTTATCACAATCTTGAAATTTGTTGTAAAAGAAAAATGGATTGGCAAAGCATTTGAGGGTGGTGAATAAGAATTCTCAGACCAAAATGAATGCAAGAGCATTGCGTGAAACTGTTAATTCAATCATTTCCTAAGTAACATTAAGCTCGTAAAACAACAATATCTACATAATTTTCATCTAATCTAAACAAAACCCAATTCACGAAGACTGATTTAGTAAAGAATCAAACCGTTTATCTCTGAAAATGCTAGCAATGCTTCCACTCCCGCCATCGATCACCTTCAGCAGCGCCACCGCCTTGCTCTTCCCTTTGGACCCACCATTCTCCGCCACGTCAGCAACCCCATCGACCACCCCCATCCCCTCCTCTCTCACCTCCCTCACAGCCCTCTCGCTGCAACACATCGCCAGATTCAGCAGCGCCGCCACCGCGTTCTCCCTGCTCCTCAGGCTGGTCCCCGTCGACGGATCCAGCAGGTCCGCTAGAACCCTAACCCCCGAAACCCTCCGGAACTCCTCCTCGCTCTCCTCGCACCCCGCCACCTGTGCGATCACCGCCGTCGAGTCCTCCACGATCCCCACGCGCCCGTCCTTCACCACCAGCGTGAAAAGCGCGGGAACAGCCCCGAGCTCCACCATCGCGCCGCGGTTGAGCGCGTAGAGGGAGATCCCGAAGAGCGCCTTCAGCGCGTCCTTCACCGACCGCGGAGGCGAGTTGATGGTCTTGACGATGTCGATGAGAGAGTAGACGATGTCGCGCTTGGCGCCGATGATGGGCCGGTAGTCGTCGGCGACGAGGAGGCTGTGGAGCGTGGCGGCGGCGGACTGGACGGCAAAGGCGGTGGAGGAGGGGGAGGCGTGGTGGCGGAGCACGTGGGAGAGAGCGTCAAGGAGGCCGCGCGTGGCGATGAGGGAGTGGCGGCAGGAGATGGAGAGGTTTAGGAGGGTCGCAGCGGCGTCGTCTTGCAGGGAAGGGGAAGAGTCGAAGAGGGTTTCGGAAAGGTAGGGGATGGCTCCGGCTTCGGCTACGAGGTCGCGGCTGTCGGGGTCGAGCTTGGTGATGAGTCGAAGCTCTTTCAAGGCGTCGGCGCGGGTTTGTGAGGAGACTGAGCTGAGCTTGGAGACCAAGGAGCGAGCCGTTCGGATCTTCACTTCCATTTGGTGTGTGTCTGGATTTGTTGTTAATTTTGGGAATTTGGGAATTTTAGGGTTGGAAGTTGGAAGAGGGAAGGGATAAGAAGAAGATTTGAGTTTATTGATATTAATAGCTATAAAGTTAAAGAAAAGGGATGGGAATGGTGGCGGTGGGTTTGTTATGTTTGAAAAGGAAGTGGCAGCTGAAAAGTTAGAATATCGCATGTCCAACTTGTATTTATACACTTCTCTTCTCCCCACAAATACAATCAAATATTGCAAACAAATTTTTTTCTTTTTTTGAACAAATAAGGAAATTACAAAGTCTGTACAATCAGAATGAAATGAACATGTCAACAATGGCCTCGTTAAAACCTTCTCTGTTGACCTCGTTCAAACCTTCTCAGAAAAAGAGTACCACACATGTTACAGACTAATAGAAGAGTCAAAATCAATACACAAACCAGGACAATCATCTCTAAGACAATCCATATGCCAAGGAGGGCCATCATCCAACCAAAATGAAAGGGCCCCTTGCCGAAGACTAAATCATGCAATGCGATCCACAACCCCATTAGCTGTACAGTGAACATAATGAACACGAGGAGTGAGAAACTAGAGACCTCAGACCTCTTCCACAATGACCATTTCCGCTGCAAAGCAATATATAGATTTATGTCTAAGTGGAATACACGTGATAAAAAATAAATGAGGAAGGCAAGTGGGAAGGTAGTTAGCACTCCTCAAAGAAATTAGAAAAGTACATACAAGGTTGTTGACAATTATGTTCTCGATTAGTTGAAGTATTTGTATCTTGTTTGTTTTTCTGAAAATATGGCGTTATCGTTTTTGGTTCTTTGAAAATATGATGTATAGAAGTTTGAGAGAATTAATTCAATAAATGCCAGATGTCATCAATAATTTGATTTAACACGAAAATTTAATTTAATTTAAATGAAAAACAATTGAATACCTAAAATTTAATTTGTTTCATTTTAGTCCCTCTTTCCTTGTAGTTTTTAATATTGCTTGTATAAAAAAAATAGTCCCTAAATTATTAATTTTGTCTAACTTTGACTATTATATATTAATTACATCGGCTTATAAACAATTAACACTTATTTATAAGAATAAAATTAATATATAATTTCATATAAATAAGTATTCATATTGACAAAATTAAAAAATAGGAACTATTTATTTTTAATGTGTAAAAAAAAGTATTCATATTGACAACTTAACAGTATAAATGAAAAAAAACAGTATAATATATATTATTATAAAAAATTTATTGTAATGGGGATAACACTGCTTTGCTATTCTCGGCCAATAATGTAATGACACGTGTATACACTTCTCTTCTCTTCTCTCCCACAAATACAATAAAATATTTCAAACAAATTGTTTTTTTTTTTTGAACAAGTAAGGAAATTACAAAGTCCGTACAATCAGCATGAAATGAACATGTCAACAATGGCCTCGTTAAAACCTTCTATGTTGACCTCATTAAAACCTTCTCAGAAAAAGAGTATCACACATGTTACAAACTAATAGAAGAGTCAAAATCAATACACAAATTAGGACAATCATCTCTAAGAAAATCCAAAAGCCAAGGAGGGCCATCATCCAACCAAAATGAAAGAGCCCCTTGCTGAAGACTAAATCGTGCTATGCGATCCACAACCCCATTAACTGTACAGGGAACATAAAGAACATGAGGAGTGAGAAACAAGAGACATCAGACATCAGACCTCCTCCACAATGACCATTTCCGCTGCAAAGCAATATATAGATTTATGTCTAAATGGAATACACGTGGTAAAAAATAAATGAGGAAGGTAAGCGGGAAGGTAGTTATTGTTAGCGTGAGTCTCCTAATCAATCAAGGAGATTTATTTCCTTGATTGATTAAGGGATTTACTTTCCTTATTTTAGATAGTTGACAAATCACTGTATAATTAGGATAGTATACTATCCTAATTGATTACTATATCTATTTCCTTGTAAAGCCCTGATGTAAATCCCTATATATACCTAATTATGGAGAAGAATACAACTTAACCTAAAGTATTCAAACCATATTCATATTTTAGCATGGTATCAGAGCAATCGATCATCGGTTGTCTTTAAATTCTCATATCAAATTTCTCATATTCAAATCCCCAAACTCTAAATCAAATTTCTCATATTTAAATTCCTCAAATCCAAATCCCTCAAATCTGAATTCCTCAAAACCTCTTATCAAAATCCCCAAACACATACCCTCAAATCTTATACACATACCTCTCAAATCAAATTCCTCCATCAAATTCATACATAAAAGTCCTCAAATCAAATTCTTCAAATTCCTCAAATTCCTCACATCAAATTCCTTAAATTCTCAAATCACATCTTACTTCCGCTGCGATGTCAGGACCCCCTACGATTCTCTCCCGCCTTGCAGACTCACAGAAGCATGCGGTCAATCCTGCTGACCCAGCCACCCGGACTCGTGCTTCCATCGTCACCACCAAAGGTTCTGTTTTTCATACGTCCTCAAAAAAGCACACGTGGATCATTGACACCGGAGCCACTGATCATATGACCTTTGATCCTGGACAAATTTCCACTCATACATCGTCTCATCAATCAATGGTGTCTAATGCTAATGGTACCCCCTTCCTCGTGATTGGGGAGGGCTCACTCTCTCTCTCTGACTCCCTCAAATTGGATTCTGTGTTGATTGTTCCGTCTGTACACCATAATCTCTTGTCTGTTGCCCAAATTACTACGGCTTTGAATTGTACTGTAACTTTTTAGCTTAATCATTGTGTTTTTCAGGACATCCTCATGGGAAAAACGATTGGTTGTGGTACTCGGCAGGGCAAACTCTACTACTTGGACTTGGCACCGGATAGTGAGCCCAAGAATGGTCAAGCTTTCACAACAAGTGGAACTCGTTCTGAGGGGGAGAAAGACAAAATTTGGTTATGGCATAAACGCCATGGGCATGCCTCGTTCGGTTATCTTAAGAAGTTGTTTCCATCATTATTTTTCAGTCTTGATGTTTCCAGCTTCCAGTGTGATACGTGTGAATTGGCTAAGAGCCATCGTGTCCCATTTCCATTAAGTTCAAAGAAGAGTTTGGTTCCGTTTTCTCTTGTTCATTCTGATGTTTGGGGACCTGCTCAAGTTGCCACTCCGGCAGGAGCTCGATGGTTTGTCACTTTTATAGATGATTGCACATGCATGACTTGGGTTTCCCTTCTCAAAACAAAATGGGAAGTCAGTTCAAGGTTTCAACAATTCCATAATATGGTGGAAATACAATTTCAGGCCCGAATCCAAGTTCTCCGTTCTGACAATGGATGTGAATTTCTCAACCATGATCTTAACAAGTTCTTACAAGATCATGGCATCATACATCAACGCTCAGGTCCCTACACTCCCCAACAAAATGGAGTTGCTAAAAGGAAGAACAGACATTTATTGAAAGTAGTTCATGCCTCTTTCTTTGGTGCCAATATGCCTCGACCTTTTCGGGGAGAAGCCGTCGTCTCTACGGCATACATCATCAATCGAATTCCCTCCAGTATCCTAAATTTCCAAACACCACTTCAAATACTTCACCACCATATCCAAACACCTCAAACCCCAAACCTGGAACCCCGAATTTTCGGTCGTGTTGTATTTGTCCACTTACAAGATCACCAACGAAGTAAATTGGACCCTCAAGCCGAAAAGTGTGTTTTCATTGGCTATGCACCTCATCAGAAAGGATACCGATGTTATCATCCTCCTAGTCATAAGGTATATACCTCAATGGATGTTGTGTTCCGGGAACACGACGTATATTTTTCAACAGCACAGGAGGAGAATAAAAAATCAAACACTTCCCAAATTCTTGATTTTTTCCCGAGGAGGCAACTCTGCTTCAAAACGACCGGTCGCCAATTGATTGCCACCGGTCGCTCCCCTTAGTTCTTTGAACCCAGAGAACCTGCTTCAAAACGACAGGTCGCCAGAATCCTACGACCAGTCGCCAGAAGAAGATGTTCCGTTGTCTCCACGCTGTCAAAATCAGGAGGAGAAAATTGAACCATTTCATGAGATTTTGCCCGCTTCAGCTCCAGTATCACACCAATCACCTGCTGAGGAAGTCATTCAGGTAACATCTTTCCCTGAAACTGATAACACTAATGAAATATCCCATGATGATTTGATTTCAGAAGGCACAGAGCCTACATATCAACTTCCAGAAAGGAAGAACCGTGGCAAACGTCAAGTACAATATGAAGCAGATCTTAAAGCCAAAGGGAAATACCCCATCAACAATTACATATCTCTCAGCAGATTATCAGAGACACGTGTGCACTTTGTAAAGCAATTGGCTGACATACCTGTCCCCAACAGTGTTACTGAAGCACTAGAAGACCCAAAATGGAAAGAAGCCATGAATAAAGAGATGCGAGCCCTCCAAAAGAATGTCACATGGGAACTCGTGCCCTTACCTCATGGAAAGAAGACAGTAGGATGCAGATGGATTTATACTGTGAAGCTCAAAGCAGATGGATCCATTGAAAGATATAGAGCTAGATAGTTGGCGAAGGGGTACACACAGAAATATGGGATAGACTACCATGAGACCTTTGCCCCAGTAGCCAAGATTAACACTATTAGAGTCCTATTGTCTTTAGCAACAAATCTCGATTGGCCATTACATCAGTTTGATGTCAAAAATGCATTCTTACATGGAGACTTGGAAGAAGAAGTATATATGGACTTACCCCCAAGATGTAATTCAGCTCCTGACAAGAAGAATCACGTTTGCAAGCTCAGAAAGTCCTTATATGGATTAAAGCAATCTCCCAGAGCGTGGTTTGGCAGATTTACTAAATCTATGAAGAATTTTGGATATACACAGAGTAATTCAGATCACACCATGTTCGTGAAGCGTGATGGAAGAAGACTTACTACATTGATTGTTTATGTAGATGATATAGTCGTAACTGGAAACGACACCGAAGAGTAACTGAAGCTACAAAAGTATTTGTCTCAGGAATTTGAGATGAAGGATTTAGGTGATCTAAAGTACTTTCTGGGAATTGAAGTAGCAAGGTCAAAAACTGGTATTTTTCTGTCCCAAAGGAAGTATGTAATGGATCTACTCATTGAAACAGGAATGCTTGGGTGTAAGCCAGCTGACACACCCATTAAAATGAATCACAAGTTATGTGAAGACATGGATCAAGAACCAACCAATAAGGAACAGTATCAAAGCCTTGTTGGAAGGCTGATATACCTGACACACACAAGACCTGATATTGCATATGCTGTGAGTGTGGTTAGTCAGTTTATGCATTCACCTAGTGTTTCTCATAGGAATGCAGTTAATTGGATCTTAAGATACTTAAAGTCCGCCATTGGGAAGGGATTACTGTTCTCAAAAAATGGAGATCTTAAAGTTGTTGGATATACAGATGCTGATTAGGCTGGGTCCATTATAGATAGACGCTCTACTTCTGGTTACTTTACATTCGTGGGAGGTAACCTAGTCACTTGGCGGAGTAAAAAACAAAATGTGGTTTCTTGGTCGAGTGCAGAAGCAGAGTATAGAGGAATGGCTCACGGAGTTTGTGAATTATTGTGGATCAGAAGACTCTTGACAGAATTGGGTTTCAAACCTGAAAAACCAATGGAGTTGCATTGTGACAACAAGTCAGCTATTGATATTGCTCATAATCCAGTTCAACATGGTCGAACCAAACATGTTGAGGTGGATAGACATTTCATCAAAGAGAAAATTGAGAAAAAGATCATCCACCTACCGTTCGTAAAATCAGAAGATCAACTGGCAGATGTCTTAACAAAAGCTGTTTGTGGAAGAGTATTTTATGACTCACTTACCAAGTTGGGCATTGGTGATGTATATGCACCAACTTGAGGAGGAGTGTTAGCATGAGTCTCCTAATCAATCAAGGAGATTTATTTCCTTGATTGATTAAGGGATTTACTTTCCTTATTTTAGATAGTTGACAAATCACTGTATAATTAGGAGATACTATCCTAATTGATTACTGTATCTATTTCCTTGTAAAGCCCTGATGTAAATCCCTATATATACCTCCTTATGGAGAAGAATACAATTTAACCTAAAGTATTCAAATCATATTCATATTTTAGCAGTTATCACTCCTCAAGGAAATTACAAAAGTACATACAAGGTTGTTGACAATTATGTTCTCGATTAGTTGAAGTATCCGTATCTTGTTTGTTTTTTTGAAAATATGGTGTTATCGTTTCTGGTTCTTTGAAAATATGATGTATAGAAATTTGAGAGACTTAATGCAATAAATGCCAGATGTCATCAATAATTTGGTTTAACACGAAACTTGAATTTAATTTAAATGAAAAACAATTGAATACCTAAAATTTAATTTGTTTCAATTTAATCCCTCTTTCCTTGTAGTTTATACTATTGCTTGTATTAAAAAAAAAGTCCATAAATTATTAATTTTGTCTAACTTTGGATATTATATATTAATGATATCGGCTTATAAACAATTAACACTTATTTATAAGAATAAAATTAATATATAATTTCATATAAATAAGTATTCATATTTTACAAAAATTAAATAATAGGGACTATTTGTTTTTAATGTGTAAAACAAGTATTCATATTGACAAATTAACAGTATAAATGAAAAAAAAAAACAGTATAATCTATATTAGCGTAAAAACTTTTTATAATGGGGATAACACTACTTTGCTATTCTTGACCAATAATATAATGACACGTAAAAATATTGTCTCGCATATCATTACGATATTGACCGAGAATAACAAAAAGTGTTTATCTCTACCAACAAACGATCTAACCACTAGAAAAAAAGTGTTGAACTCTGGGATATAAAGAATATTTTGTGTTTACATAGTGGGAAATGTATTTTATTATATAAATTTTCAAAAGATGATGACCTAAATATATAAATTTAATGATAGTGCGAAATCGGGAATGGGAAATTGGAATGGCTGGTTTCAATCCGCAGTCAGCAACGGCCCCACGATATCCGTAAATGATCAGGGACAGCCGGCCAATTGACTAGATTGCTGTTGGTTTGGTAGATATGAGCCATATGATTGGAATCCAAAGGCTATAAATCAATCCTGAAAATATACGTAGCCTTAGGAGAAATAATTTATTTCATTTAATGGTGATGATGACGAGGCAACCACTATATAAATGTGGGTGTCGAAGTGCAGGTTGGCGGCGCTTCATTTAAGGTGTGACGAAGAGTTAATATTGTGTTGTGTTGTCTCAAGGATAAGATGAGGAGTTTATGTTTACTGTTAGGAGGGGATTTTGTCAAAGGGTGTGATATGAGTGTTACGTCAGTATTTGCTCATTATAAATACTGTGTGAAATATTCCTGATCACGGTTGGGAACCACTCAAGATCACAGCGTAATGTACCGGAGAAATGCTCTCACGCCAGAGTACTTCTGCACACCACTCTTTAATATTTTGATGTCATATGATCGTAATCATCATTAATTAAAAACTTTTTTGCATGGCAGTCTATGAGATCCAATTTGATTCACGGAACGCATTTGATTGAAAATCATTTCCTATGTCATTTCTCAGTGGATGAGAAATAATGAGACATTAAAGTTTATAGTGCATTGAGATAGAAAGCACTAATTTGGGCTTTTAATAAGTTCCATGAATTTGGAATAGTTTGGCTTTTAATAAATTTCATGTATTTGGAATACTTAGAGTTCTCAATGTATATAGATTATAAGGGTTCATTAATTTGGGTACTAGTTCAATGTATGGGGTGAGAGATTAAGACTTTAAATACTTGTATGCATAGATTTCTCAAAGGAGTTGTTGTTGATAATTGAAATTTAAAAAACAAAAAGTGTTCTCTCATCTTTGGTCGTAATCTGGATATTCTTAGAATTAACGGGTTTGAGTATTTTATCATATCTTTTATGCCAAGTTTCGAGTATTCTTAGACTAAACGGGGCTTGGTGGTTCGTGTTTCGTGTTCCCAAAACCCTTGCTCAAGTGTCGTGGCATCACAATGTAATTAAGCAGGTAGTGTCGGCTCAACCCATTTATTAAAATATTTAGTCCAGCTTGTTTCCGTTTCGTGCCGATTCGTGCTCGATCGGGGCCCGTGCTTGGCCCATTTAACTTGAATTTTTTTTAGCAAATTAAATTAATACAAAATAATGAGAAACTGCAATAAAGACATGTCCATTAATAAAAATAAACAACTCATATCCATCGCTTGCCCTAGAACAAAGATAAAATAATGAGAAACATGAACACAGACAAAATAATTCTTCTGCAACTCAAAAATTTGTTAGTTGAACTGGATCTAATATGCCAAGTTTATAACACATAGTTGCAGAAAACAAAATTAAATAAATACAAAGTTTAGCTCTATAATAGAAATTTAAAAATATTCATAAAAACCAGAGTTTTACCTTTAACAAGCTTTGTGTATGAACGCCATGGTTAATCTTACAAAATAAATTTTGGGCTTGTCTTCTTTTGAGCAAAGTACGTACGGCCACAACATAGAAAAAGCTTCTTAGCTTTGTGTATGCTGATTCTTTGAATACTTGAGCAAACTTGCAGAAATTATACAAGGAAGGAAGGAAAGAAGATTGAGAGTTCTTAGATTATAATTTCGCAGAGAATGGAAGGAAATTGTAGGTGCCAGGAACACAGAGACTTGGGGTTTTTATAATACTAAAAATTGGGGATTTATTGATATATCTAATAAAAATGGAATTTATGATTTGTTGGAAAAAGAAGCTAAATCCGATGCAGAGAGGGGTAGTAGAAGAAGCTATGTGACTCCACCAATATTTGGTTTGGTTGTCGATAGAAACAAGGACTTGACACCAAGATGAATTTGAAGGCAATACATGCTTTGTACCCAAAGATATATAAATCAATTGACTATGTTTGCAGGTAGATAGAAACAAGGAGTCTGAACAATTATAATAGCTTCTTTTTTCTTCTTTCTTTCCTGTTTTCGCAAGGCGCTCTTTCTTTCCTCAATTGGGCTTAAATTTTTGGCCATTTTTCAATTAGAATTAGAAAGTGGACCTTACAAAAACAAAACAAAAATTAATTGATTAAGTGGGTTCGTGTTGGACTCGTGCCTGACTCGGGCTCATGTCGGGCTCGGGCTCGTGCAGGGATTATAGCGGATTGGGCTTAATTTTTTATTTCGGCACGGCCCAAGCTTTTGTGTTGTGCATAGCCCGGCCCACTAATAATCATGCTTGCTGTGATGCCCCTGACCTAAAATTTAAAAGGAAATAAATTAAATAATTGAGTTGGTTAATTTGTGTAATTAAAAATGAATTAAAAGGATTTAAATAAATAAAATTGGAATTTAATAATTAAAGGGTTTTAAGGTCATTTTAATTTTCGGACGAGAGTTTGGCTAAACGGGTTGCGCCATTGCGTTTGTCTCGTCGAAA
This sequence comes from Prunus padus, assembly GCA_024362665.1. Taxonomy (NCBI): domain Eukaryota; kingdom Viridiplantae; phylum Streptophyta; class Magnoliopsida; order Rosales; family Rosaceae; genus Prunus; species Prunus padus. The sequence goes on from JANFAM010000017.1 coordinate 27,982,650, forward strand.
CGAGTCCGTTGACGGGCGGCGCGTTTCGATACGAGGTCGAGAGCTTGAAGGGCATAATTGTAATTTATGAAATTTAATAAAATATTATAAAAATCGCTTGGACCAATCAGAAAGCGCGTATCCACTTTCTCTCTCATCCGCGTGTCTTTCTCTCTCCTCGAAAACGAGTCGCCACCTTCTCTCTCTCCGATCTCTCACGTCCGGCCACGGCGAGGCTTGAGACCGGAAAGCTCCATTTTCGCCGGCGGTTTCGTCTGCAAATCTCGCCGGATTCTGCATCTTCTCTTCGACGTCTCCGGCAAGTTCCGGCGTCACGCAAGGTATGAAATCTCATCCTCTCTTCAAGCCCTAGCTATCTGTGGGGTTAGTTGGGATCGATTTGGCCTCTGGGTTATCCGATCTCAAACCCAGATTTGGCCGGATCTTCGGATCAATTTTTCGGCCAGATCACGGCGGTTCTTGGCCGGCTCTCGACGGTTACGAGTCCCTCTCGTCGAGATGAGTCGAATGGTGTATGGGTTGCTGCCGGATCCGACGGTTTCGTGTTGGCCCGAATCACTCTACACACCCACCACCCACGATGGCGCGCGTGTGGCGGCGGGTGGTGGTGGTGTGGTGGTAGTTCTTGGTTCCATTGCGACCCTCGTGTCGTCATGAGCGCGTACGTATGTTCAGATTCCGAGTCGGACGTCGTTTGACTATCAAACCAATGTACGCCTATTATGCGTTGTATGGGTTCGATGTGTTCGGACCGTCGGATTGAATCCGAATTCACGTATGTTGTCCCTCGTATTTCTAGGATCGTATAGGATTTGACGGATCGTGATTTGGAGTCCCGGATACTCCGAATCAATGACTTTAAGCTTGAATTAAACCTTAATCATCCGATTGTGAGCGATCCGACCGTCCGATCAAGACCAAACTTTCAGGACACGTTGTTTAGGTCGTGTTGAACCTGTAGGAACTTACGGATGTAAGTTTGGAGGTCATGGGACCTACGGGCCCGGTTTGACCTAGTTGGGATAGTTTGACCAAGTTTGACCAGGGTTGACCGAAACTCTCTCGAGGTCGCTTTGCCACATAGTTGACTTTGTTGGACTTCTAGGAATGTCCGGATCGATTTGGAGGTCATGGGCTCTGCGGGCCCGGATTGACCGAAAAGGGGTGTTTGACCGCCAGTTGACTGTAAGTCTTCCGAGGTGGTCCCACTGGTTAAAAGAGGTAGTTTGACCCTAGAAACTCTCCGTACGACGTACGTGTTCACTTTGAGACCGGGAAAGAGTTAGGATTTGTTTTAAGGTTCTCGTTCGGTTCACGGTACTAATCCAATCCTCGTATCTATCGCTTTAGGTACTCTGGCACCGCATACATAGCGGGCGGAACTCTATTAGGGTTATGCAGCATGGGACCAATGGTGAATGGACATTGTTTTCAACATGCATGATTTTAAAGAATTGAATGCAATGCATGAATGAGATTTGATAATTGTTTTAAATCTTGGTTTTGACTTTGATGAATTCATTATGATTGATTTGGTATTTAAGGTTTATGCATGGTTTGGGTTGCCGGTTTTTATGTGGTGCCCTGATGGTTATATTTTATGATTATGTATACTTTTGAGTATTGAATGAGACGTAGTGACGTCTGGTGGTTTTTGGTATGGATTTCGGATTATTAATTGAGTTATTTTGACCTTGGGCTCTTTATACTATATATATATATATATTGGGTATGAGATACTGACGTTTGGGGTCGTCTGATATTTATGTTTGATGGGTTATTATATATATATATGTATATATATATATTTATACTTCGATAAATGTCGGGCATGAATTATACTTTGACTTTATATTTTGAATATGGGGTCTTGGGGACGTTTAAACTTCCGGACGTATATGTATACGGAATTGGACTTTCGGTTGTATTTTTAAGGGATTGTTATGTATATTATATATATATATATGTGTATATATATATATATTTTGAATAAACATTTCGGGGTTTGGATATTATACTTTTTAGAATAGTTATCTATATTATTATTTTGGGACTCATGTCGAATTTGGGTTTTGATGTGACGTTTCATTTTATTATGGTTTGTTATGCGATCATTTGATGCGTGTGACTATTTTAAATATGGAAATATAAGTTTGGACGGTGATGTCCTAATTTTGAGTGTATATATATTGGGTAGTTGACTGATGGACTTGTTTATGTCCTAGTGTCTGAATATATATATATTGATTATCGCGTGATTTGAGTGCGGTTGGCACCTTGTGTATGTACCTCCCCTTGTTCTTATATTGATTATCGCGTGGCGATTGAGTTGATACGGTTCAATCCGGTGCATACCTTAACGGGGTGTAGCTGTAGACCCTTAACGGGGTAGTCTGCGCCTGTATGACATGTTTCGGAGGTATGGTTTGGAAGTTTCTACCATATAGACCTGTGACTTTAGTCCCATTTGGACTGCTCAACCCTGGGCACGGGGTCTCCAAGAGACTGTACCTGTGTCCGGTCAAATGATCCCCTGTTGGATTGTTTTCCCCTGGTACTTGTGTTTGGTGTTGTGGTTATACTATACCTATACGCGTGTGTTAGTACCTTCGTATTCATATTTCTTTTAGTGAGGATCGTTCCTCGCTTGTTATGCTTGTGAGCACGTGGTTGTGAGAGTGGGGAAGATTGGGAAGCAGTGTGCTTGATTTGACTACAGTATTTGATGTGTTGAGTTTATTGGATTTTGAATCTTGAAACTGATTTCTTATATATATATGTTTATATATATAAATGATTTGAACTGCAAGTGCTTTCTATATTGTTGTCGAGTTTGGTTTTCTCAGCGTGAGCGAGATCTTTGGTATTTCAAATGTTGTTTTGGTTTATGGAGTTTTATGATACGTTCGTACTCACATTTATCTACTTCTTCTATTTATGTTTTTATACATACCTACGTTGGGTTCAATTTGGGAGGTTATGCCTCGGGAAAAGTAAAAGGTTGGTTTGTTCGGAAAAAGGTTTTAAGCTGAGTTGCTTTCACATACTTTGAGATAGTATGGTTTTCAAATCAATCAAGTATATAAACGGTTTCATATGCATGGTTCGCATTGTTTTAAACGGTGGGGTTAGTACTTTGATTTAAGTATGTAAAACCTTGTTTTTGTCCACTCACACTCTTTTTGTTTTGCGCCCCCCAGGCCGTAGTTGTTGCGTCGTTTCTGTTCGGCCGTGCGCTTCTCTTCTCGAGCTTCGACTAAATTGTAGGACATCTTTTTCCCTTGTTGTAAATTTTGATTTTCCGCTGACTCTTAGAATGCTCTGTATCGCCCATTAGGGTTGATTTGTTTGGCCGAAGGCCTGTTATGTATTCGTGTATGTATGCTGGCGCTTGGGATATTGTTATTCTGTTGTTGGAGCATGTTGTAAGTTTTTGGGATAGTCCTTGTTTCAGGGAAGACTTTGCTCGATTTTCGGCAGAAGTCTTGGCCCCTTTATCTTTTGTTTTGGGAAGAGGGAACTTGTTTAGTTTGTGGGCCCGACATGGGTTGATGTCGGCAAACCAGCAGGGTCTGGCTCCGGTTCTGGGGTGAAATTCGGATCGGATCCTGTCACTTGGGCCGTGCTGTGCCCCATTTAAACAGGTTGGGCTCGTGCCATGCTGGGCCGGCCCGACCCGTTTGACACCTCTAGGCAGTGGTTTGCTTGGTGGGTTGGGTCTAGAGACACTGGGAAGGTTGTAGGGGAAAGAGAGAGAAGACCTAGTTTTTTTTTTTTGGGTGATATTTTAATTCATATTATATGGTACTTTTATTTTTTTAAAAAAATTATTTCATAATGTAATTTAGTTTTTAGTTTTTATTTTTTATTTTTAGTTCACCTCACCAAAAAAATTGGGGCTTACATTTGCTATATAATCATTTAACTGTTTGACTAACAGTCTAACTAACGGCGGAGTTATTTGTATGTTTTCCTTGAGTTAAGGTAATGTGTAAAGTTTTGAAGGTTAGATACTAATTTGATATGACCCTTAAAGATTAGGTACTTTTATGTAGTTAACCCTTTTTTAAATTATAAGAATTCTTTTTGTATTTCTACTAAGCCAATTTTATATATGTTTTATTTTTATTTTTGCAAATAAATCTATATGTATCAATGAGAAATAGCTCATTACATTTTCCATATTTATAGGGAGCTTTGGTTTTTAGCCAAAGAAATTGAAAATATTTAGAAAAAGGCCAAATGACTAGTTTTATTTTGGATTTGGAACAAAACTAGTCCATTGACCTTGTCCTAAATATTTTCCCTTTCTTTGGCTAAATCCTAGTTTTTCATTATTTATATGCATGGAGGTTCTTAGGGCTCGTTTGGGAGTGATTCTTGATGGGCCGGAATCACTTTTGGGGAGAAGCACCTCCAATATGCTTCTTCATAGAATCACTTTTAGTGATTTTAAGTGATTATAGAGAAAAACACCTCACATGTGCTTCTCCATAAAATTACTTAGAACCACTTAAAGTGATTATATGGAGAAGTGATTATTGGCCTATCTAGAATCACTCCCAAACGAGCCCTTACTCTATGTTTGGAAGTGTTTTTGAGGAGCTGACATCACCAAACGCAAGACAACCACTTATATAAGAAATGGGCCGACGGGGGCCCAAGTCTCTTGGGTAATGAAATGGGCCGACGTTGTTAGAAGTTGCGTTGAGGTTTCAGCCTTCCAGGAGTGAAGTAACAAAACAATGCCTCTGGGCCGGAGCTATAGAGAAAAATGCTTTGTTGGTAGCATAGAATTTTAAATGTGACTTAGGCACTAATCTATGTACTTTGTGGCATAAAATTTCAGAAAACAAATTATTACATGTATATTGTTCTTTTACAAATTGTCTTCTTTTTTAACACAAGATCCACATCCTTTAAATCATTCTTTACAACCGTTTATAAAAAAATTTAAAAAAATCTTTACAGACTTAATATAATGGTCGAACGACGTTAAATCTTTTGTGTTATATCATCTCCTACGCACTTTATTAGTTTATAGCTTTAACATCCCTAGGTGGAAACCCTATTGGAAACTCGAATGGGCTAAAGCTTTGTGTAATCTCTAACACATACCTAGCTAAGGAGATTACTCATTGTTAGGCCCGTAAAATGGGTCAGGTCGGGTCAATTCGTCCCAGAGAGTGGTTAGTCAAAGTCCTACTTAATTATGGAGTTTTTCCGGCCTAAGGATTGAACGGATTGGACCAGGCCTGCCATATCTTAAATATGCATGTAGCAATTGAAACAGGTAAAATGTAGTAAGTTTGTACGTGAATATGCATTGTCAAGTGATGCAAAAACTATTAAGTCCTTTGAAGTCGGCTTAAGTGAGAGTATGTAGTGAAATGAGTCTTGAATCGGATTAGATATGTTAATGATTGGACTCCTTTTCCATGTAAGATTTTTATAATTAAAAAAATTAAGCTAAATAGTTTTCTTATAAGCAAATCTGAACTATTTTATCAAAAGCTCAAACAACAGAAAAATTATTACCAAAATTTATTGAATCAAAACCCTTGGATACAGGGTTCTTGCAAGCCTTTTGCAAAATAACCCGTGTCCGTGACATGCAAGACCACCTATCTAGCAAATCCCAATCAACATGAGAAAGGACAGAAAGCTATAGATCCCTTTCTCGTGATATATGTCGGTACAAGGCTACAAACTTTTGCTACAGACCACGACCTTTGACAGTTAGCAATTAATTTAAAACTAGGCCAGAATACCCCAACAAAGCCACAACTCAATCCAAAGTAAAAACAACAAAATAGTACAAGTACTAAGCTAATCCTAGTTGCCAAACAAGGTCATGGGACTTGGGGAACCAAGCAAAATATTTAAGTGCAGGCCTCACGGGCTACCCCAAGCCTTGAATTGGGCACATCAATGAGCACCCTGTGGTTCTGCTGCTGCATGTTGGCAATCACATTGAGCACAGAGTTCACGTTGTCTGGTGCCGCTGCCATGGCTAGACATGTGATGCTCCCAGCTGTGCTGCGGATTACAATGTTGTCTTCTGGCAGTGTCACGTTCATGCCTGAGAACATGAACGTTATGGTGGGTACCACAAAGGGCACCGAGTAGCAGGTGTCGAATCCGCCTAGGGTTGTCACCGGTACTTTAGGACCGACTCTCCTTCGGAACTCGTTTCGTACCGCTTCATAAGCCGGTACCACTAGTCGGGTGAACACGGTGCCTGATTAGAGAGAAAAAGGAAATTTTTGTTAAAAGGTTCATATATAATTAAAAAAAAGAAAAGAAAAAAGAAGAGATCACGTTCACATAGGGATCTCGAAATTTGGGTCGGTACTATTATAATTAATCAGTGGCAAATGCATGATTAAGTCACAAGCTTTTTGACTTAAAAGTGATTTTAATCATGCATGGCCACTTTAAAAAGTTAAACATATCTTATCTTAGAGAATTAAATACGCTAACTGGCCAATCAAATTTTCACAAAAATGAAACGAACAAAGAGACACGGCATAACAATAGGACAATTATCATTTGAGCAAGGGAATTTTTGTCTTTAGGGTTAAAACCAAATGCAAGTCCAAGAGGGGTCCTCTAGACATGTGGGCTAGTCACATGATCACAGAAATTGTTCATTTCAAAATCAATTCTGTGGCTAGACCACAAGCAATGGTCCAAAATAGCATTCATGACCAAAATTCTTATAAGAACAAATAATAATTAAATTAGCGAACTAATTTTTTATAATGTTACCTGAATCAATGATGGTCCCTGCACCGGTGGTAGGATTGAAGGCCAAGGCAGCAGGAGGGATATCCACAATTCTCCTGCCAACCCTAATTGCATTTAAGTTCACATAATAGAGTGATGATCTTCTAGGGTTCTTGAGCAGTGGGGTGTACTTGATCCTCTTGGGCTGCCCAACAGGGCCAAGCCTTAATGACCCAGAAAAGTTTAGGGACTTGAAGCTAGGTAGGCAGTATGAGAATGTAGATTGGTAGAGGTTTTGGGTCTGAGATAGAAGGGACAATGGGCCCCGGCCCAGGCCTAGAAGACCCTGTGGCGGCACGGAGCTGCCGGTGGTCTTCTGGAGGCAACCAAAGGTGTATCCGGGGACGATGTCGGTGGCTAGGGTGAAGGTTTCTTGTGAGAGGTTTGCGGCTATGGTGGAGCCACCGTAGCTAGTGTTGAAGCTGCAGGTGCTGCCCAAGCAGATGGGGTTAGGTACCTGAAGGGTTCACATGCATGTTAGTGTATCATTTTGATAAAGTACAAATTATTAACCCATTAAAATAAAGTTTATTTAAGAGGATCTACTTTAAGAGATCTGATTCATTATTAAACCATGTGAGAGGAGATCTAGTTTTTGTGTAGCATAATGAAAATAGATATTAGATATGCTTAGCTGAACCATACCTAAAAAGGAAAATTTGACACATATTTGAGATGTTACGTTGTCTAACTATTATTATAAATAACATATTTAAGTAAATTGTCACTTGATGAACGGTCCGGATTTACATTTTAATTGTCGAACATAACATCAGTTTAAAGAGAAAGGTTCTTTAATTTATAGAAATTAGAAAAGAACAAAATTTGATTTACCTGCTTGCACTGAGGAGTTTGGCAACCGAGGGTCTTGTAGGTTGTGGATATGGCAGAATTAAAGACATTGGATCCGCAGCCAACGCAGCCGTTACATGGTACCCAAGCAGCATCATTGCTAGTATCGACAGCCAAGAGCAAGGTCTGAGGTGGGGTGCCAATCTTGGTCCTCACAATGTACGTAGGGCTCTGAATGATCTGCCTGCCGGAGGCAATAGGAACAACTGATTTCCGGGCCACGAGGCTGGACAGGAACTGGACTCTGGCCTGGTCCTTGGCCTGCATTTGGAGCACACTCTCCTCCCATGACATTGGTTTGGTGGGTCTGAAAGGAGAGCATGGGCTGTAGACATGGAAGACTTGGAGGTTAGAGCCCTGATCTTTTGTCTCACTACATTGGGGGTTGTTGCTTAGCCCTTGGGCTAAGGAGAAGCAGAGGAGGCATAGTGAGAAGGCAACGAAGGATAGGGTTGCCATGGCTGTGAGAGTAGAAGTGTGTGATGATTTAGTGTGTATGACAGAGTATATATATATAGTTTGGCACAGTTCTTTGGTGGGTTTTTCTTTTCCTTTTTTGTTTTTAAATTTTATTTTATGCGTAGGATATTTTTTCCTTGAAAAATGAGAGAGAGAGAGAGAGAGAGTGTGTGAGTTGCTAGGGTGGGGGAAAGGGGAGATAAGTTATGGTATATGTCTAGTGGATGGCATACATATTGTAATGTAGACTTGGTTAGTGGAGTAGTTTGGTAAAACAGAGACAGACTGTACTCCATTTTCTTTTGTAGCCTGGCCCTCTCCTCTTATGCCTTTGTTGTGATATTCAATCTTTTACTCTGCTCTCTCCTCTCTCCTCTCTCTGCTCCAATTTTATGCCATTTGATTAGAGAGACTGATAGAACTGTATCCTCTTTTTTTTATAGCTAATCCCAAGAAAGTTGTTGAATTTTGAGAAATTTGTGCGATGTTCTTCAAGGAAGTGCATAGAAACTAATCCCCCCAACCCACTCAGAAAATCCTACAGTTTTGTAGAAGTAGAACGAAAACAGGCAATTGTTCCCAAATAAGTACAAGGACCCTATTGCATGATTGCACTACTCAAAAAAGGCCAAAAGTCACGGATGTCCTGTCAAGGCCACGGCACCATAACAGTGACATTTTCTACTCTAATAGCCACAAATACTTTACATTTATGCTTACAAAAGATTGCCCACGGGCCACCCCGTGGCTAATAGCTTGATATAAAAATTAAGTAAGCGAGCTGAAGAACCCTTGAGAATGTACTACCAAAGAGTCTCCGATGTCTAAGTTAGCATTTCATAACGATCGAGCAAATACAAGTGTAAATTGCTGAGACCCAAAGAGCCTGCCTACCAGGGTTGTCCTACCTCTGCTTACATATGAAGCCTTCCTCATGCTATTTGACACTCACGGTTAATAATTGTATATTGATGCTTTATTTTCCAATGCCATGGACCATATACATTGCATAATGTATTTCACTTTTGCGGCATGGCCACAACCACATTAGATTTTGGTGCACGCCACAAAGAGTCACTTTCATTGGGTCTAGTGTGATGACCTGAATTCTGATCCCCATGTGCTGTGGAGCCTGAAATATATACCCTTTTATAGTAACTAATAGAAACACTATACATTTATAGGTGATATTTGGGTGCGGTGTGCATTATGGGAGAAAAAAAAATTAATATATCATTGTTCTGTTATTATCAATCAATAATGCTATGTTACATGAAAGTGTTATCAAACGTATTATAGCGTTATTGCTCAGAAATAGTAAAGTAGTAATATTTTCGTTTCATGAAAGTATTTCTCGTGCACTAAGGAGTGGGAGTGGGGTTAATTATTATAATTTGAATTACCACAATTGATAGGGAAGGATGGTAAGTTTTAGGTCTAGTGGAAGGTTGACTTGTACACTCTCACGAGTGTCGTGCCTATGTTAAACACAACTTAGAGATATGAATAAGTAGTTGTACTCGCATGTGCTCCGTATTATAGTTCAACAATTCGAACTGTCGACATTACATTGTCTGGAAGAAATCAAATGTTCAAATCCGAAGATGATCATCGAGTTGATGCTTACAAAATAAATGGGTGTTTGATCATCGAGCTACAAATGGATGGAGTGGGTCACAAAAACAAAAACACACCGACATAATAGTAAATCATTTACTTTGTGATTTGATGAAACATGTTTTCTTAATATATTATATATGCCGTCAAAATTAGTAATATAATAGCATAACATGTTGTCTCTTAAAATAACACCACACGTGATCTGATGAAGGTTTGAAGAATGAGCATGCAAAATCTGGTTGTCCTCTGGCACACACACACACAAGATGTGCTTCTTCAACAGGACAGAATAATTTTGGGTTCCTATGTACCATAAGGCTTTGTTGAATTGAAACACAAATATCTCATTAGGAAAATACTTCCATCCTTTTCTTGCAAGTAGAAATTTCTACGTTCATATTAATGGCAGTATGTTATGCGTGTAGAAATTTTTGTGTATGTTTTTGATGAATTATTTTTGTACATGTATCAAATCGTGAGGTTTGAGGTTTGCACTTTATGTGGATCACACAAGTTCACAGCCAGCTAGGTATTTTCCGACAGAAAAACAAAAGCAAAACAATTAGGTATTGGACGATCAAGATCACAACCACGTGTATATATAATATTGGTACAGATCAAAGGGTCCTTTCCAATAATACTAGCATTATTATACTAGCTAGTGTGGCAAAGCTTCCACCCACTAGGAACATGCTGTGGAATCTAAAGGAATCTACCCCATCCCAGTAAGTGTGATTAAATACTAGTTTAGTGTAATGGCCAAGTTGCTAAGCCAGATTAAGATCTGTCAGCTTTATGCTAAATGTAAAATTCCATGATGATGACAAAGGGTAAAATAATGTGTAGGGCCAGATTATTTTAATTCAAATCTAGATTTATTAATAAGTAACCATCTTTATATTGGCAAATGTATATGCATGTTAGCATGGGATGCCAATTTTTCTATTGGACTGTAATTGATCCGGAAAGCATCAGTGTCTGCTTCTCTCTCTTGCTGTCTCGCATCAAAGTATAATTCAAGCAATAGAAGAAAAAAAAAGGATATTCAATTTAATCAAGCTGTATCACATTCAGTATAAGATCTTATGGCAAAGACTTAGAATTGCCTGGGGTTGTTTACGGACGTTAGTCTGGTTCCTGTGTATTTGGTTGTATTGCTGCTTGGTTTGGGCTGTGCCTTTTTTTTCCCTTTCGTTTAATGAAAGTGTGTTTCGACCAAAAAAAATAAAAATAAAATGCATTGTGTGTAGTAATCAGCCGCGGTCCTGAGCCAGGGCAGTCAGTGCGATGGCCCCGACTATGGTAATTGACTAGTTTTTTTTGTGTAGTAATATTTTTTATTTATTAATATTGGCACGTATATTAAGTTCGAATCCCCCTTTGTATTCATAAAAGAAAACATATATAATAAACTCGGATATTTTCATAAAACAGATCCTCAAAAATGAGTAACGATTCACGAACACGTGACTTTATATCACGATATCTTTGATCGAATTGCTAGGAATATGAGAGTAAATAGTAGATTAGTCAGTTTTATATAATTTACAAGAAAAGTAGCCGTTTATCCTATTTCCCCATTATTGTAAGATATGTCTAATTCTCCAATCTAAAAATAGAGAAAAGAAAGGTGAAAAGCAAAATAACCTTTTATGGTATGTTTGGGTGACGGGAGTTTTTGTCACATTGCTGATTTCCTCTTCTCCCGTTCACATTAAATTCTTAGACTTGGCAGGGATATTAAAAAATAAAATAAAAACAGTTCACATTAAAATGTAGTCAAGCTCAGCTATGATAAGAGTCAATCAAGAAATGTTTGATTTTTGTCTAACATTCATGTGATGTAAGGCACTTGCATGTGATTTTTGTGTATTTCCAAATTCTGACTTGGGGTTTGGTGCATCCTGTTTTTATCTCTATGTTTCCAAATTCTAAATTACTAACATGCGGCGGAGGTTTCTTATTGACTACACTTGTCCTCATGCTCAAGCGCCAAAATAACTCCTGGAATAACGCATTTTGGTAATGCATTCAGACGAAAAATTTAGGATTTCGAGTGCAAGAGCAAACACTCTTACGAGCATAAGAGCATTTTGATAATAAAAATTATATAACAAATTCGGAACCCCATTTCTCTTAAATTTTAAAAAAATATATATAAAAGAAGAGTTTAAATTTTATGTGACACATTTAACGGGTAAAAAAAATAGCCGAAATTTTATGGAGACGTCATTTGATTTTTTTTTTAAAATTTTTTTATACGGCGTGTGATTATTTGATTATTTCTTTGCAGATCATGTTTTTGCCTTTTCTTTTTGTTTAATACTTTTCTCTATTTTTTTTCTTAATCATGTCACTTCACTTCATTTGGTTTCATTGATTGTTTTTCTCTTTTCTTCTTCTTTCTTCATGTCACTTTCCTTCATTATGTTGATTTTTTTTAATGTTCTTTTCAGCTTTTTTTTTCCTTCTATTGCACCGTTACACATTCAATTTTTGTTTATAAATATATCCCTCTAATTTTAGTTTCTTAAAAAATAAAATTTGTGCTCAAACAAAATTCCTTAAAAAAATTTATCATCATAAGTCTAACCAATGTGGAAACGGATTGTTTTTTTTTTGTGTTTAATTATATTTATGTGTGTACATTTTATAATTAATTTATAAGTATTTTTTAAAAAAGTTGGTATTTGACATCTTCCTTGAAGATGCTCTAAAAAGATACCATCTATGTTTAAAAAAGTTGATGTGATATGGGTTACTTTCAAACATATTGGATTCCCTTTCAGAGATACAAAGTCCTTGTATTTCTTATCAAAATCCTTTTCTCGGATTACCTAGAAATCATTATGCATGGTTTTAGTTATTGTGAATTGAGAAACACACGTGTGAAAAGGGGATAATATTATTTTGCTATTTTCGGTCAATTACAGTATGTCACACATAATAACTTTTTCATGTGGTAATTTATGATTGGGTAGATATAACAAAACAGTGCTATTCCGTTTTATACAAGCTTTTCTGCTTGTGAACCCATTTATGATTCCATCACTTGGGGAAAGAAAAATTATGAACTCATTTAAAAATAATTGATTATTAATTAAATGGTAAAGAGATAGTTTGATCCAACCAAGACTGACCATCAAACTATGGTTACTTCTTTCCTCAGTCAATGCACTATCAATAAGTGACTTAACAACATGTGATATTTTGAAAGAAAGTATCGAGGCAAAACTTATTATAATTACATGTTCTTTCCTCTATTTTCTGTTTTTTTTTTCAAGTATATGAAACAACCATTTTCTCAATGAAGGAGAAGAATTTACACCCCGTAAGACAAACAATAACCAAACAAAAAAAAGAGGACAAAAACTCACCTTTTTCCTTATTTTCTTTTACACCTATATTTTGTTTTAATTTTTTTAAAAACATGTTCTTTATTTCCATAAAGAAGGACAAAGACTACCCAGAGCAACAATTTCCAGGAGAATTGAGAAAAGTGTGTGCAGAAATTAATGCAAATGCAAAAACAAAGCAACACAGAATTCCCTAACCCTGAAACTGAAGGTAAATGCCGAAGTGGGCGGGTCCAGTGTAAGGTAAACTGCACAGTGGTATCTTAAGTACCATTTGATTTATGGTGAGATTCGTCGGCAAGCAAAAACAATGGTGTGGAGGACAGTTTTATTTATGTGGTGGTGATTAATGCAAATGCAATGCCATACAAGGTAAAAGCCAAAATCATAAGAAAATAAATACCCACAACTTCTGCAGGACTTGCAGTTGCAGAGGCCTTTCTTTTTCTTCTTTCCTTTTGAGTATGTCTTATTGTCACGGGGAGCTTACAGTTACAGCATGGGCCTTCCTTCTGTTGCTGCCGACACTAGGGCTGCAACTGGGTCGCCGGTCTGGTCAACCCAACTTTTAACCCGATCGAGCGGATTAAAATTAGGTTAAAACTCGCTCGAACTCAACCCGATCATTTTTTGTGTTGGGTTGTTGAGGCATTTTCAGCTCCGAACCTAATCCGATCTCTAGTATATTATATTTATATGAATATATCCTCATTCTGCACATATTCAATCCATTTTATAGAAGAAATAAAACTTTGAGAATGCGTTTTGAGTTTTTGTTGCTATCGGTTTATGTTTTATTGGTTTAAACTCCAGAGCTAATTTGATTTGTTTTAAGTGGTTGCCCATTTGTGTTTTCAATGTTTTTGAATTGGACTTTATGTTTTGTATTTATACTATGATTTCATTTGTCATTCTAGTAGATTATTTTCAAATTTTATAACAAAAAACATTTGTAAAACAAGTTATGGTAAATATTGCAAAATATGTCAGCGTGGGGTTAGAGCTCAACCCCATAAAATTGGGCAGCCTAGATCTAATTTGAGTACTCCCTAATATTTAAATGAAATTTTTGTAGAAATGTCACATGAACTTAGACATTAGTTTTAATTTGTCATCATAAAGAAAAATTTAAGAGAAATGTCACTTTAATTTTTCAAAATCCATGATTTATCATTTGACTTTAACATCATCCAAATTTGCATCAATTTTAAGGGTATTTTAGTCTTTCTGTTTGAATTTTCTATTCAAATAATTAAAAACTATTTAAATATTAATTTAAAAACATAACTATTTGAATACAATTTTAAATAGATACATAAGAGTTAACTTAATAAATATATAAAATTTAACAAAAAAAACCTAAAACTAAAAAATCAAAAAATGAAAGACACCACCTCCAATCCCATATGCCAGCCACCATTGTTCTCTCTCTCTCTCTCTCTCTCTCTCTCTCAAGAACAACCCTTACTCCCCACCATCCCTAGCCATTTACCCCATCCCAGCCAGCTGCTCACCCAGATTTTCCAACCCATCTCCACCTTAATCTCTGCCCATCCTGGTCGTCGCCACACTCCCCTCTCTCCATCTCTCCCCATTTGGCCATGCCCCTCCTTCCCACCTCTCCGTTGCTAGGTCCTTCCTTCCTCGACAACCCCATCCCTTTTTTCAAGTTTTTTTTTCCTTTCTCTAATGTTGTAAGTTACTTTAATGAATTTTTAATATTTTTAGATTAATTAAGGTTTTTTTATTAATTTCAAGAAGGTTTATAGGTTTTCGAAAGAAAAAAAAGTTTATCATGTGTATATAAAAACAAATTTAAGGAGGGGTCGCTCTCTCGCTTCCTGCGAGGAGAGTAAAAACGTCTAGGGTTTGCTTCTTGTTCTTGCGGCAATCGCTAAGGTTTGCACATTAGGATATTTGAATATGTAGATGATATCTAGCTTCCTTCTTGTTACTTTCAGTTGTCTCGTAGGGTCTCTCCTATAAGGTGTGGAGGATACATGTTGGTGCATTTTCCACTCCACGTGCCATTATCGGCGGCTATCTAGGGTTTTTCATATCTTTCTTGGCCTCTTGCGTAGATCTAGTCCTTCATCTTTGTGAGAAGGGTTCTGTCTTGTAAGGGCCAAGGAGGTCGACAACATCAAAGAGTATTTTGGAAGGCCACTGGTCTCCACATAAATAGACAGGATGGGAGTGGTTATCGGCAACTCGGTGGTGTCATATTGGAGTGGGAAAAGGTAGGGTGCATGAATTGACGATTTGGTATAAATGGCTTTGCTAACACGATTGATGAAACCAGCCTCGAGGGGTCTTTAAGGCCCCCTTGATAATTCTCTTTTGGAACGTTTGTGGGCTTGGCAACCAATGAACATTCCTACTATGAAGATCTTTCTTTGGAAATTTCTTCAATCTAAGAGGCCAATCTTGGTCTCCCCTGCTTGTCAGCTGGGTCCTGGATCAATAAAATTAAAGGTGGCGGTTAGTGTTTGGTTGGATCTGTTATTATGCCCACAAGTATGTTTTTTTTAAATTTTATATGAAGAACTATGATGTTTTCTTTAGCTCATAGTCGATTTTCTTTGATAGTACCACAGTGATGACATGTGTTTCAATGGGTTTTGATGTTTGGTTTTTGGGTGGATTTGTTATGTTGTCCACAATACGTTTTTGCCTATGTACGAAGAATTATGATGCTTTATCTATATCATAGTAGGACTTATTTGACAAGTACCTGTGTAATGATGAGATGTGTTTGAAGGATTTTGTGGTTGGGTTTTGGGTTTTGGGTTTGTCTATGTGGTATAAGTTCTTTGACTCTTTTGTTTAGTCAATAGCATGTGTGGTACTCTTTCCTCCCCTAGAGTTTTGGCCTACGTGTTCTTCTCCAGGAAGGTTTTAATGAGGCCGTTGTTAACATGCTAATTCTTACTATATACTGTTCCTATGAGTTTAATGAAATACCATCTTTTCTATATAAAAAAACAACAAATTTAAGGAAATGAGCAATATTGGCCAACGGTCCTAAACGCAATGACTGAATTGGCCAAATTGAAAACACATGATTTAAATTGACCAATATGTTAAAACACAAGGACTATTTTTACATTTAATCTTTTTATAATTATTTTTCCATTTTTAAAATACCCTTGAAAAAGGAAAGACTAAAATACCCTTAAAATGGATGGAAAATTGGACGATATTAAAGTCAGATGACAAATTGTGGATTTTGAAAAATTAAAGTGACATTTGTCTTAAATTTTTCTTTAAGGTGACAAATTGAAACTAAGGTCTAAGTTCAGGTGACATTTCTACAAAAATCCCTATTTAAATCAAAATGTAAAATTAAATAAGTAAACCTTATTTAAATACCAAAAATACCCTTGTTACACCCTAATACACTCTATCACACAACACCAAACCCATTCAAGAGCTGGATGTCGAACACTCCATCAGATGGGGGTAGTAGTTGTTTTCAAAAAGAGGGACCGCACTAACGAACTCCACAATGCCTGGAAAGTTGAATCCCTCAATCATTTATCCAAGGATGCTAGGTAGAAGGACTTATATCGCCCATTGCATTCGTATCAATAATGTATGATTAAGAGTCCTTATACTGGAAATCATAGAATGCCTGGAAAGTCGAATCCCTCAATCCTTTATCCAAGGATGCTAGGTAGAAGGACTTATATCGCCCATTGCATTCGTATCAATAATGTATGATTAAGAGTCCTTAGACTGAAAATCATAGTGAAGCCGTGCAATAAGATTGCTTCATCTTTCAATATTGGGTAATTGAATCCCCAAATCCCTGTTCACCCATTGCAGTTCCTCTCAATAATATTTGGTTAATTGAAAATCATAGCATGTATTTGGTGATCAACAATTTTGATCTCCAACGTTTGTATACCATAATTATATTATACAATATAATACAAATAAATATTTAGTTGAAGCGTATTTTTATCGTTTGCCTGCTTGTTCGATCTTGATTGGTTTCATTGCTTTCTATCTTTGAGAAGGAAAAATGGGACACCGGACGAGATACAGACACAAAGCTATTACTTGACGTCGTAGTTATCAATTATGGACCATATTTCCTTTTGATGCCTCCAACTCCTCTTCGCATTATACTAACCATCCATTGCTATTGCTAATTTTCTATCTTCGTAGGATTTTAGCTTAAGTTTGATTAAGGTTGAATATGGTGTACTTACTAAAATTACATTTGTTTTACAATTCAATATATCCTATAATTTGATAGTAGGGTCTACTCAGTTAATTTTAAATTTCGTTTAACAACACCATATAATTTTTTTTCAACAATATATTGTTATGATGTCTCTAGAGGGAAAAGAACATAAGAATAAGAATTGTTGAAATAGGAAAAGAACATATTGCTGCATACTGTTGAAGTTCCACAGCGTTGAACAAACCTAAGTAACCCAATAATTTAATCAAAGTCCCAAAATCATGAGAAAGCTCATGCAAGTCCAAGAAATAAAACCACCATTCCATGTCATACAAATGTCATCCCTTGTCCATAATCGCTTGGGATGCTCATATTTTATGCTTGAATAAAATATTATCCAAGTTCATGCAAGTGGACTTAAGCCACTATTTGGCTCACTAGTGCGCTCTTATTTGCAAGACACAAGGACATAGTCGTTCTATGGTGATAGTGTATATGGACCATAGATGAAATCGTCGTCCTGTGGTGTTGTTTTTTTTTTTGGGTGTGGCCATGGGAGAGGTCAAGCCCACTTGGAAAATCCAAGGCTCAAACAAAGGAGAAGAACTTACATGTAATGAGGATGTCACTGAAGTAATATCCCTGATATACGTAAGTTTTGTCTCCAAGCGAAGAAGGCTGATGAAAGAACACTAAACCCTAAACCCAGATGCTGCAATTCCAAAATCTCCATGAAAGTCCTTCCAAACTTTTTTGCACTTTGTCCAAACCCAAATTAGTGATGCTTAAGAAAGGGGCTTGTAATTCAAATGGTTAAAAGCTTTCACCCCTGCACGGTGCACCCTAGGCCTTAGGTTTGATTTCCCGCCCTCCCAATATCGCTTGTATAAAAATAAAATAAAATACTGATGCTCAAACTTTAACATTCTATAAATAGCCCAATATATTATATATTGTAGTGCAAAGTGTGAAATTCCCAACAAGGGATTTTATTGATATACACACAACAATGTATATCATTTAAAAAAATGTATACAACACTGTGATGTAGTCTTCATCAACCTTTCCATCCAATAGATGATGCTGTCCATATGTCAACATTAACACACCTAAATTCGAAAATTGCAACGTACCATTAACATTTTATAAACATTTAACAACAAAGGTATCAGAGTCTATAAGTAGACTACACTTTATTATCTATCGGACCATGCTGCTTCTTAATTTCCATGGCGTTAATCAAAGCATGGGTTCTTGGAAAAAAAAAAAAAATCAAAGCATGGGTTGGTTTCAACCTATTTTAACAAAAACTGTACACCAAAATAATCAATGTATAATTTTTCTTAACCCAAAACCAACAGAAGAAAAAGAAAAGAAAAAAGCCAACCCAACATCATATTTAGCTCAACCCTACCACGTGTCCTCCCACTAATTAAGGATCACAAATGAAGACCATGCTAATATCTAAAAGTATAATTATAATAATAATATCACTAATTATTAATATAAGAAGATATCTAACTATAAGGGGCAGCCAAAAAGTTAATGTAAGCAGTAAGCCCAGAGAAAAGCTAAGTCCAAAAGAATGATGAATTGATGCTTTGACATTAACAAACAAAAAAAACAAAAAAATCCACCCCACCCTGCACCACCACCGCACACCACCCCCACAAAAGAAAAGAAACTTACTGGACTTCTTTCTTGTTTCTCTTTGATGCAGTTTAAAGATTATATATGGAAAATAGCACATTGAAGAAAAAGTACCTTCATAATCACCAACTTGACATTAGCATCCCCATTGGAAAGGGACAATTCAAACAGCAGAAAATCTACAAGAAAAGAAACAGGCGGTAGAAAGCAATTAAATTCTTGTTTCACCTAGGCTTATATGAACTGGACTCCATTCTAGTCAAGTAGATAGCATTGCTGCATAAACAATGATGTAAATGTTTCCACATACCATAAAGCATATAAATTTGACCATCTAACAAGCAATTGCCAATTAAATTATCTACTGTTAAAATCTTCCCTAAAGCAGCCTCCCATTCAAAAACATACTTTACAAGGCCAAATCATCATCCAGTTGGTATTAAACATATAGATTTCAAGCAGCAACCCACTCAATTCTATTCACTACATTTCTGCTAAGTATAACAGGATAAATCAAATCCATGAAAGCTACAACCAACTCCAATTGAATACGGACAAAATGATTGAAGAATGTTAATACAACCTCAAACCTCCAAATGAACAGCAGACTCAAGCTTCACACGGTTTAGTCGAACAGTCCCAAGAATATACTCAGGCAACTCTGCTTCCTCCTTTGCCTCTATCAAAATTGCAAGGTCAACCACTATGCTTGTGACATATCCAAGGACAAGTCCGATGATACGCCTCGCCACGGATGACGATCCAATATCCACATCAATTTCTAGAAAATTATCTTGTCTGAGATATTTGCAGGATACAGCTTTCCCCAGTAGGCAAGCTTTTGTTCCAACAGCACGCTTGACCATCCAATATCCTTCAGCAATACTTGGAATTAATTTTAATCTTGCATCGCGAAACATGTCATTCCCATCCACAAACTTAGCAAACAAAGAATTTGGATTGGGAGGTCTGTCAGCAGCATAGTAAAGTACCAAACTATAGTTTGGTTTTGCTGGAACCTGGAGATTAAAGACTAGTACAAAAGGAAGCTTCTTTCCAGCTTCTGACTGAATAAGGCACCTGGGATGCAGTGCAAACCTATCTATGGTTTTATCAACTTTGAACCAATCTACTGCTATGAGCTTGAGAAGTGGATCTCCTCCCTTTACCTTCGAATTGTCCTCTAGGTAGGTCCTTCCTCTGATCATAAAGCCCAAACCACTTGGAGATGTCCAACAGTTTGTGTCGGCCTCATCCTTCCCTTTGCAGAAGGAACCATGGAACTGGTTTGTGTCAATTGTGATAGGAGCTGCTTTGGGATCCAGTTCTTTATTAGCATTTGAAACTGAAGCTCGCTTCAAAGCTAAGCTTGAGATGGCCCATGCAACATTCTTCAGTTTCACTCTTGCATCCTTCTTGTCACGCTCATCAGTGTCACTTTCTTCATCAGAAGATGAAGAGCCCGCTGAAATTGCATCATAAAACTCATCCTGCACTGCCTCAGCCTCATATTCAGCATTGGAAACAGGACCGTCAGACACTTTTGTTTTGATAACGGAAGCAGCGGATTTGAATTTGAGTGCAGGATTTGCTCCAATATAATCCTTCAGACCTGCCACTTGGCACAACAATGCATAAGGTACACTCTTTTCAAAGTTTGAGAAGTGATTTTTCTTCCATCTCCACCAGCCCTTAGAAGGTATCTCCACCATTTGTGTGACAAGACATCGTGGAGTATTTGAACCCATGGATGTGTTCAAATTTCTAATCTCCCAACTAGACGGATTGATTTTTGTACGATGATATCCAGACCTCTTAGGCTTCTTCTTATGAATAGCTGGGAATTGCAAGATTGTATATGTTCCATCTTGTCCGCGTAACCATTGCCTAGAAAACAGAAAATCTTTCTTGGAATGCCACCGAGAAAGATACATAGGATCAAATGTCCCATAGACAACATCAAAGTATCCATCATAAGAATCTATCAGCTCTAAGTCCCCTGTCAACGTATCCCACTCATATCTCTGATGTCGAGCAGTGTTTAAAATCACTTCAAAAGCAGTATCTGCAGTTGCTTCAATAACACCAACAGCCTTGACGATAACACCTTTACCACTCTCCGTGTTAGCAACATCTTGAAATATTCTAACACCATTAACTGTTCTCACGCATTTCCACTCATATGCCTCAACTGCATCTCCAAAGTCCGTTTGAAAGTACCCCTCTGTGCTATTTGGGCCCAAGCTTGAGGATTGGAGCAAGAGCGTCTCCGGGCCTTGCCCAATTTTTATAAGCCTTTTCAATCCATGTGCATAATGCCTTACTCTAGGCCGATGCCCTTCAAGATCGATCTCCTCTTCCATGTTCAGTTTGTTTCTGGGACTAGCTCCTCTTGCAAGCTCATACTCAGCCTGTTGCTTGGCATGATCAAATGCCTCCATCCATTTTTGGGCTTCTCCAGCCGTAGCACAAGCAATTTCTCCCTTTTTTGATTCATCCAATCGATTGTAAAACCGTAGAACATATATATCCCCACCCTTGCCTCCATTGTCGACCTTTCGGCGCCCGAGCTCCTCTACCATCAGTGTAGGCCCAACAGCACCCCGCCGGATGGGTCTAATGCCGGGGTTCTCATGAGGATCACGCTTGTACATCTCGACATACTTGCCCCGGATGAAGAGAAACCGGAGGTGACAATACTCAAGCCCTAACTTATTCACACCCAGATGATACACCCACCCAAAATACTCAAACATCCCTCCAACTCCACTTCTGGAGGAGCTGTGCTCCGACCCATCCCCGTCGGACCGTTGTTCACTCCCCACGTTATTAAAAAACGCCGCATCCATCTGCAAAAAGCTAGGATGTTCTAATTCGGAGCTAAATAATCACAAAGCCTCAAAATAAGTGGCAAATTCAACAAAATGAGCTGCGATATGCTTATTCTGAGCTATAATGCAAAGAGATCTAATCCAAATCCAACTCTACAATAACAATCTACCCAAATTCAAGAACATAATCGGCATTCAGAATTTAATCAATGCACACAAAGAAAACAACTTTCGAGAGAAACATAACGGTACATGAAATGAAGATCAAAGTTCCATTCCTATTTTCTTTAAAGTAAAAAAAACAAACTTCAATTTTCCGAGAAAACAAACAAAGTCGTCTCGTCGGCTTGGAGTTGAATGACAGACTGTATTTACTGGAAGTGCACTGGCTGGTTGACTGGGAGAACTGGAGCCACACACGTACCGGCAGTAGATTTTATAATTACATTTAGTATATCAAGTAATTACTTCCAAACATTAGGGGTACCTTCGTCAATTCCTCTTTGAAAAAAAAGACCTTTTCTTCTTTCTTTTTTGTTGGTCTGAAAGCAAAACAAGGGTTTATGAGGGGCTTTGAGACACAAAAATGGCGCTTTCGTCAGATTGAAGTTCCGATTTTTAACGGCGGTCTCTCTATCCATTTGCTGCCGTAAGGAAATGCTGAAGCTTCTCTCATCTTCCTCGTCGTCATGCCTTCATGGCCGGCTCCACAGCCTCCGCCCCGGGCCCACCGAGCTGGCCTCGCCGGTTCTCCGAGTTCTCGGCTCGCTCACCGGGTTGACTCGGCCGAGCCCTAACTCGGCTCGCCGAGCGTTTTTTTGCTCGGACGGCAGCGACGGGTCTGATCAGGTGGTGGAAATTGAGTTCAAGGGGGCGGGGACCGAGGCCGAGGCCGAGGCAGAGTCCAAGTCTTCGTCAGCCATTGTGTCCACCAATCCTAGACCCGAAGATTATCTTACGGTTGGTTGGCTTTGGAATCTGGTTTTGCTAAGTGGTCTGTTTGGATTCCGAGAAAACATAAGAAAATGTGTTCGCTTTTTGTTACTTTTCCTTGTATAAATTGCGTGATGGTTTCTTCCATAGCCATCGTGCTAACATGTTTATTTTTTGGCTATTGTTATATGGGGCAGGTTCTAGCTTTGCCATTGCCGCATAGACCACTCTTTCCTGGGTTCTACATGCCAATTTATGTAAAGGTACATGAGATTCTTGAGTAAAGTGAAAATCAGATTCTTCTTTTGGTTATCTCATTGGGTCAATTTTTTAGCTACTGTTACTTCAAGGTTTATGCAATTTTAAATTACTAAAGCATATCAATAACCACCTTTGACCATGCACTTGTAGAAATAACTCTGAGGTAATATGAAGGGGTTTGAAACTAAATAATGTAAAATAGTAAATTGCTTTTCATGTAGGATCCTAAATTGTTAGCAGCTTTACAAGAAAGTCGAAAGCGACAAGCTCCTTATGCAGGTGCATTTCTTCTCAAGGATGAACCGGGGACTGATCCTAGTTTGGTGTCAGGTTCTGAAACAGATAAAAACATACATGACTTGAAAGGAAAAGAGTTGTTCAATCGTCTGCATGAAGTTGGCACGCTTGCCCAGGTATCTAACTTTGCTTTCATATTTCATGCATCTTTAATTTTGTGGTTTAACTTGATATACATCTGTTAGAATTTCCTTTCAATTTTTTATGTTGTAGTTACTTGTATCTTGGTGTATCAGATTTCAAGCATCCAAGGAGATCAAGTAGTCCTTATTGGTCATAGAAGACTTCGAATTACAGAGATGGTGAGTGGAAATAATCAGTAAGCTTGAAAATCCATCTGAAGGCACCGTTTTCCATGACCTTACTCATATTCATTTATAGATTTGTTCATGAACTGATTAAAACAGTTGGCTCTTGCAGACATTTTAGAATTGAAATATACGCCTCAAGATTTATGACACTCAATCACATGTATAGTACAAATTAGTATAAATTTTTTGAGATAAAGATTGTTAAACTGAGAAAAGTTATGGTTCCTCAACAGGTTGACGGGGATCCCCTGACTGTAAAAGTTGACCATCTGAAGGCAAGTTTATTTTATCTTATCCCATATAAAATATTAATTTTCGAAGGTTCCACATATATTTTTCTTTCTTATTTTTGGGCTATACTTATATTGCAGGATAAACCATATAACAAAGATGATGATGTCATAAAAGCAACATCATTTGAGGTTATATCAACCTTAAGAGATGTCCTCAAGACTAGTTCCCTTTGGAGAGATCATGTTCAAACGTACACTCAGGTTTGTTCTGTTTTTCGATATCTTGAGGTTTTGTTCTTGTGTGCTTATTTGCTTCATCACCAATCTCTTTCCTTGCAACTTCTGTGAAACTTTCTGTCCAATCTAATTGGTTTTCCCCTTATTTTT
The DNA here is from genome assembly GCA_024362665.1 of Prunus padus. NCBI lineage: Eukaryota > Viridiplantae > Streptophyta > Magnoliopsida > Rosales > Rosaceae > Prunus > Prunus padus. The sequence goes on from JANFAM010000017.1 coordinate 28,006,821, forward strand.
AAATGAGTTGATGAAGTTAATAGTATGTGATGCATAGCTTTATGATAGCAATTGACCTAGTGAGAAAAAAAAAAGTGTTTTAAATCTCTTTGTATATTGAAATCACTTGGTTATACAATTTTTTTCATGTAAAATTTCTATTTTAATTCCATTTTTGCAGCATATAGGTGATTTTAATTTTCCAAGGTTAGCAGATTTTGGAGCTGCAATATCTGGTGCAAACAAATTGCAATGCCAGAAAGTGCTTGAAGAGTTAGATGTGAGTATCACTCAATCTTGATTATGGTAGAGTGGCTTATAATTAGAGAGCTCAATTATTATGTTGCTTATTTTTTAAAACAAAACTTTTGCAAGCATTGTATGTTTTGAAAAATGTGTCTTCACATCTAGCCTTTATATTCAAGTGTCTTATATTGAAAAATGCTTTTAACTCTTCAATTATTGCTCAGGTGTATAAACGTTTAAAGCTCACTCTAGAATTAGTAAAGAAAGAGATAGAAATCAGCAAGATTCAGGTATGAAATGCCAATATGCCGTTTTTGTACTTTACATCTATTCTCCATTACAATTTAATTGTCTTTTGAACTTTCCTTTATGGATCATACTTAGGAGTCTATTGCAAAAGCAATTGAAGAGAAGATAAGTGGTGAACAGCGTCGATACTTGTTGAATGAACAACTTAAAGCCATAAAGAAGGTATTCGCCTCCACCGTCAAGAGATATTATTGTATATCATGAATTACTGCTTCTTCACTGACAGTAATTTATTAAATAATTTTCCCTTTGTGGTGGCTTTTGTATCAGTTTCTTTATTTCAACCCTGGGCCTTTATGGAATTTATTTCGGTTGACATAATGCAGGAACTGGGATTAGAGACAGATGACAAAACAGCACTTTCCGGTAAGCTTTTATTTATTTTGTGTGTGTGTGTGTATGTATACTTGTATGTATGTAAAGCATCAAAATTTTGGAAGTATGCTCTCGGTGTCCATCATGGTTGCAATCTGCGTCCATTATGGTTGTATGCTCTCAGTGTTTTCTGTTCGTTAGTTCTTAGTATTGCTTAATCATTTATGTGGAAAACATCAATTTTTCTAAATATTGATTGTTCATATACATAAAGGTAATTATTGCATCACTTTTCTGATCTTGTGCAGAAAAGTTTAGGGAGAGGCTTGAACCGAACAGGGAAAACTGCCCACCGCATGTTTTGCAAGTTATAGAAGAAGAACTTACAAAACTGCAGCTGTTGGAGGCCAGTTCAAGTGAATTTAATGTGACACGCAATTACCTAGATTGGTTGACTTCAATACCCTGGGGAAACTACAGGTCTTTGCAATACTTCAAATCTTATTGGGGGAAATCTTTGAGATTCAAATATATTGAACTCCTATCTGTGACTGAGTTGCCGAAAGATTTTAGTAATTTGTTGAGGCTATACTATAAGCATGGTTTGGTTAGAATAGATGACCATTTATTAACACTGTTGCAACATTTGCCCTTATTTTATATATTTAGGGTAGGATAATATGGGTAGGAAGAAACTGATTTGGTGCAAATGATTTTGGAGAACCATGGTACTAGCATGACTATGAATTCCAAGGTCAGAGGAATGTGAGGCTTTGAGGGTTTTGAACATGTATTATTTTAACAAAAATATATATAAATAATAGAAAATAATTAAACATAACTACTAATTGTCATGTAAGCGTAATATCAATCCCAGCACATAAAATATTCATCCACACAGCATTCATTCAACAATCAATCCTAGGGCTTATAATATTTGGTTTTGGGACTTGGGAGGAGAAGCTACGGTTTTGCTGGAAGAAATATAGGGCTAGGACTTGATTTTGGGGCTGTAGTACTGGGTAGGTTTGGAGTTGAGATGCAAGAGGGAACAAAAAACAGCGTTTGGAAGGTTTCTACTATTTATTTATTTATTTTTTAACATTCAAGTGAAACTTGCCATTTCACTTTAAAATATCTTAGGCTCCTAGGACGTAATGACGGGTTTTGAGTCAAAACATTAAGAAAAATGGGGCATGAAGTCATCTTTCTCGTGTCCCTTTTACACCTCGGCCGACATTGCAGGGCCTCATAGCGCCTCAACAGTTTCGTGTACGTGCTAAACAAAGTGTGCATCGAAGCGATTTCATAATGCCTTGCCTCAAGGCGTGCGTGCCTACGCAACGCCTTTTAAAACCTTGGTAATAAGTAGTTATCTAGTGTATAATCTAAAATGGGATGTACTATTTTGTTGAGTTAGTGCATTCTATTGAAGAAATGTGCCCCATTATTGAAATTTTACCTTTCTATACAATTTTCAGTATAATAATACTTCTTATCTCAATCGTAATGCAGTGATGAGAACTTCGATGTTCTTCGGGCGCAAAAAATTCTTGATGAAGATCATTATGGATTAACTGATGTAAAGGAAAGGATATTGGAATTTATTGCCGTTGGAAAACTCAGAGGAATCTCACAAGGTCAGTATAGTTTTATACTTGTGTAATTGTGTGTCTTGATTCATGGGCATTGCTCACTGCATGCCATGGGTTGGCCCTGTTTTTCAGACACCGATCTTGGCTCTTATCTTGCATTTTTTCTCTTTGTTTTTATTTATTTATGAAATTTCTCGTTGGTTTTAACCAATGCTGCAGACTGCTAGTTCTCATTTCACCCGGATTATTGATGTTTTGATTATATATCACAGGGAAAATCATCTGTCTCTCTGGCCCACCTGGAGTGGGCAAAACCAGCATTGGTCGTTCAATTGCACGTGCCTTGAACCGTAACTTCTTTCGGTTTTCTGTCGGAGGGTTGTCTGATGTTGCTGAAATTAAGGTATTTGGTTACTTTGCAATATTGATAAACATCTGTGCATCATGCAGCTATATCTTATAAAATTAACTTTGAAATTACATACAGGGGCATCGCCGAACCTATATTGGTGCTATGCCAGGGAAGATGGTACAATGCCTTAAAAATGTGGGAACAGCCAACCCTTTAGTTCTGATTGATGAGATTGACAAGGTAATAAATGTCTGGTTGGCTTCTTCATATTGTATTTGAAACACATCCTATTTGTTTTTTTTTTGGTCGTCCAGAGTGAGTAGTTTTATAAAATACTTATTTACAGAGATTATTGATAGTTTAATCTGAAACTTTTGTTGTTTTGTTTCAGTTGGGAAGGGGACATGCTGGTGATCCAGCAAGTGCTTTGTTGGAGCTTCTTGATCCGGAGCAGAATGCTAATTTTCTAGACCATTATCTTGATGTTCCAATAGACCTGTCAAAGGTTAGCAAAATGCTAATTCTACTTTTTGCAGAGCAAAATGTTATTTTCCAGTAATATAGTTGCCATTTCCAAGCCATCTGGTGTATGTGTGTATGATTGTTAAATTGGTATAATCTTAACTTTACAATATGGAAAGGAAACGGTATGTTTTGGGTTTCCAATTCTTTTACTCTCTCTACCTAGTGCAGATAAATGTATGCATCATATCTCTAGTACTTTAAACATTGTAACATGGAATTGATTGTAAAGAAGTTGAAGGAATTGGTTGCATCTGGAACATTATTTGTTTGTGATAGATTTCTGGCTGTAGTCAACACCATAGGGCTGATGTTCTTTCCTCACACATTCAGTATTTTACATGATGCATCTGAGAAGTGTCCATGTAATTTGTAGCATGGATGAAATGTAATAAGAATCAAGGATCGTTTATTTTGAATCCTTATTACTAACTTGAAATATCATACTTCAAAATTTTTTGTGTAGGTTCTCTTTGTTTGTACTGCAAATGTTGTGGAGATGATACCTAATCCCCTCTTGGATAGAATGGAGGTGATTTCGATCGCTGGATATATCACTGATGAGAAAATGCACATTGCTAGGGACTATTTGGAGAAGACCACACGTGAAGCTTGTGGAATTAAACCTGAACAGGTAATGGTGTCTGTCTCTGTGTGTAGGTGTGCGGACATGCACGTGTGTTTGTATGCTATATTTCAATTAGCTTTAGTGTGTTAAAATTACTATCTTTTCAGGTTGAAGTGACCGATGCAGCTCTTCTTGCTCTTATTGAAAATTATTGCCGAGAAGCAGGTGTTAGGAACCTCCAAAAGCACATAGAGAAGATCTACCGCAAGGTTTGTAAAAATATCTAGATCTAGATCATCATGACAAACTTGAAAACATTTTATCCATGTGATTTAAAAGTTTCCCCCATGGTTTTCTTAGGTCCAGTACTTCTGAAATGCAGAACAAACTTATGACCTTGTTGAGCAATGATATGGTTCCTTGAACAATAATATGCTTTAACCTATGTTTTATGCTGTGGCAGATAGCTCTGCAACTTGTTAGACAAGGAGCATCAGATGAAGCAGCAGTTGCTGATCAAATACAATCTCTCCTAGATAGGTCTTCAGCTGTTGAAGTTCAGCTTGCAGATACTGATGGAACTCAAGTAGAAGATGTCGATAAGTTACATCAAAACGTGGTTTCTAGCAAGAACCGGACTGCAGCTGAATCAGTGGAGGGCAATGATCGTGAGCATAGTTCTGAAACCTCTGCGGAAGAAGTCACTATTCAGATGGATCTCCCTGATGAACCTGCAGTTGAAGTTCAGGTTGCAGATACTGATGAACCCGTGGATTCAAAGGTATGTAACAAGCTAAGCTATAAAGTCTGGGTACTTTTTTACTCTGCATCAGAAATTTCTTGAATGCAGTTGAAATAATTCCTTTTTGTTTCTCTTTTGTAAACTTATTATGCAGCTAGGTATTTATGTGTAGGTAATTAACATTCATTATGGACCTCCAAGCTGAGAGAATTTAGAAAGATTCTTTTAGTTCATGTAAAATGAAGGAAAATAATTCTATGATTTTTGGCAACACATTTTTTTGGAAAAGAATATGTTTCCCTTTTTTTTTGGCATTTTGCATATAAAGGAAACCATACAGACACCATGGATGATATGCAAGTTCCACATAATATTAAAGCTGTTATATTACCTTTTTGGTGCTTATCTTTTTCCTTGTGAGATACTTTACCTCAGTGTTTTCATGTCATCTGTATTGATGTCTGGAGTTATGTGTTCACCCACCAAAACTTTGTTGTAGCTATGTTTACAGGATGCAAAAGAAACTGAGAAAATTCAGGAGGGTGAAGCAACAAAAACAGTTGAGAGGGTTTTGGTGGACTCATCAAACTTGGCTGATTTCGTTGGCAAACCTGTCTTCCATGCTGAACGCATCTATGATCTGACTCCAATTGGAGTTGTTATGGGTCTTGCTTGGACTGCCATGGGTGGTTCCACCTTGTATATAGAAACCACTCAGATTGAGGAAGCAGAGGGGAAAGGAGCCCTTCATGTCACTGGTCAACTTGGAGATGTTATGAAAGAAAGTGCCCAAATTGCTCACACTGTTGCCAGAGCGATATTGCTTGATAAAGACCCATATAACCACACTTTCTTTACCAATTCCAAGCTTCATCTCCACGTTCCTGCAGGGGCCACGCCGAAGGATGGGCCTAGTGCTGGTTGCACCATGATCACATCCATGTTGTCCGTTGCCATGAAGAAGCCTATCAAGAGGGATTTAGCAATGACAGGGGAAGTAACACTAACTGGGAGGATCCTGCCAATTGGTGGGGTATGTTAAAGGACTCTCTCTCTCTCTCTCTCTCTCTCTATATATATATAGACCAGGTAAATGCTCTGTAAACCTAAGCATCTTATGTACCCTGTGTCTGGCAAAAGAATATTTCCATGTATTACTAATAGAAGTGTTATATATTTCATATGAATTAAGTTATGCAATTTTGTTTTATTTTCTACATTTAGGAATACTCTTGGTTTCCTTATGATGAGTTGTCGAGCTCCATGTTTGCTTATTTTCGGTGTTTTGTGATATTTGCTTCATGAAAGCCCTGTAAAAATGATTTCTAATTGTCACGCATAGTCCGCTAGGTTTTGATGGATGCCTGGTTTTTATTTCTGTATCTCGTTATCTCTGTGTTTGAGTACATCGTGTTGCATCTCAAACTTATGGGAATTTCATTTTTGTCAACAATATAGGTTAAGGAGAAAACGATAGCAGCAAGGAGGAGCGATGTAAAGACCATCATATTCCCTGCAGCCAACAGAAGGGATTTCGATGAGCTTGCCCCTAATGTAAAAGAAGGTCTTGACGTGCACTTTGTAGATGACTACAATCAGATATTCGATTTGGCTTTCAGTGATGACCATAATGAGAAAAAATGAGCCATTCTTCCTCACTAATTCTCAATAGAACTTCAATTTCCTGCAAAAGCGGATGAGAGTTTGCTGTGACCCTTTAGTCATAACCATGTCCATTTTCGACAGGACGGCCCTAGGCAAAATTAGGACTGTGCTAATTCAGTTGTGTGGGGTACGATGTACATTTCTTTATTTATTCACTCATATTTTTCCATTATTCTTGTAAAATAGAAGCACCCATTGGCACCATTTTGTAACAAGCAGACCGTTATTCTTTGACAGATTGTTGGTCTGAGTCTTGATAGAAATGAGACAATACAAGTTTCAGAATTAGTCTGTTTATTTGATAGATCTGGAATGAAGCTTTTCATTCTCCTCATGGGGCTGGATACGAATGATTCACTCGCCGTACTTCCTTCTTATTCCTTTGAAACATGCCCTTTCACTTACTGAATAATAACTCTGTTAACTCTTATTGAAAAAATATAAAAGCCTAACATCTTACATTTCCAAGTGTTGATTAGAGTTATGGAAGCTTGGTTAAATTTGGCCTAGGGGTTATGTATACTTTTTATTTTTGGTAATCAAATCTATATGGACTTGTCTAAGCAGGAGACAATATACTCTGATATTATTTATTATTTATTATTATTTAAAGAATCATCCCATCTCAATTGAAAATCAACAATTAGTCATGCAATGCATTTATTATTGATTGAACCATGCGCAGGTAAAATGTGAATTTATTTGTCATTCTTCTATCATGACTGTTATAATTGGCATGAAAATATTCTTTTTCAGTGGAAAATATGGTTGGTGATGATTAAGAATGAGGTTTCATGGTTATTTGAAAAGTGTAAACATGCGATGTTGGAGAAAACCAAATTGAATAGGGAGTAAAAAATGTCTTCGTTTGTTGGTTGAGAGCAAATGTAATGCGACCAACAGAGATTACATACTAGCTATGAATAGTCTTATTGTCGAACGGAACGCAAATAGATGATTTGAAAAATTTGATATTGTTCAGTTAACCGAGAAAGGGATGCATGCGGGTTGTTTGGCGAAGTTGGTTGTCACTAGCGGTTTGTGTTATCAGTTGGAAGAGTGTCATACTGTCATTGGGGGATCCATTAAGGGTCGAGTAATGGTACTTGCCTTCATTCATTTGTGTACGCTTTTTACATGTAAAGGTGCCAAATTGAAATAGTTATAAAATTTCATATTGAATGGGGGTTAGTTGTTTGATAAACTTCCTCAAAGATTAAGGCAGGGCAAAGGGTGGGCTGCTCTACTCATGTACTTAGATTATTCTTCTTCTTGACCCCAGAAAACAAAATCCTGGATCAGTTGGATCCACAGCAGCATACTGATCTGTTTTGTTTGCAGCCAAAGTCTCAATAGAAGTAAAGTTATTGATTATGTCAGTGTCACTCAAATATCATTCCTTGTATAATCATCCAACAAACAATGAAAATAAAGACACTCACAATACTGATTTCAATTTTTCTTGCTAAGCTTCACACTCTTGTAAGTTGTATCACAAACTTCAAATAATTCAACTAAAATATCGTTTACTACAATTATGCTTTGAATCATTATTGAACTTAAAATTCTTTTAGTTCTTTTGCCAATTAGCATGTGCCAAACATATCTTCATCCTAAATAACACGTTACACATATCAAAACACAGCCAAGATAGAAATAGAATAAAGTCTAAATAGATTGGTTCACGTTCATCCAATCAGGGCCGGTCCTGACTTTTGGGTGGTCCTAGGCAATAAATTAAATGAGGCCCCTTCCTTAGGATACAATTGCGCACAACAAATAAAATGATTTTACTTCGCTCGCTACGTGTGAATAAAAAATGTAGTATGCATTATAGTGTAGGACATATCTCAAAAACAAAAATCATATTAGATATTTAATATTATGAAGGAAATTACAAATTTACAAACCTTTGTTCCATCAACCAATAACTAGGCCTGTCAATGGGTCGGATCTTGATCCGAATCCGATACAATTAATAGGAGATGGATCTAGTAGTAGGATCCGATGATCCAATTATGTACCGAATCCGTTAACCTGATAAGTTAACGGGATGGATCTAGATGGTCTAATCCGATCCGATTTTATATCATATATATATATATATTTTATTTTTATTATTTTTACTTACCATATATGTATATTTAATGTATTATTTTATTTGCTTTCTCATTGGAAATTTAAAAATAGTTTGCTGGTTAGGAACAAATATAAAGAAAAATTCATAAATCGATTACCTTTCTAATTCTCATGCTCCTCTTCTCCTGGTCACCATCAATCTCAAGACAAAGATCAAAAAGAAAAATTGTAAGCTTTTCTATGAGAGATCGATTCTTAGGGTTACAATATGAGAAAAGAGGGATAAGAGATACTAGAAATAATGGATAGATTGAAGAGAAATTAGGAAAACAGAGAATAATATGGTTGTGGATTAAGAGATCGCTTGATTAAATAGGGAGTATGTTCTTCCATGGAGAAACTATGAGTAGACGATGCGTGAGAAAAGAGAAAGCGTGTTGGGGTTTCTTTTGAGAAGAGGTATCATGTTTCTTCATTTAATTTCATCGCGTATATGTGTTTTTTTTTTAAGTGCATATATATATACCCTTAAAAAAATAAATTTTGGGGCCCCCTTAATTGGAGGCCCATGGCCATTGCCCTTTTAGCCTACCCCCAAGGCCGGCCTTGCATCCAATGCACGCAATACTTGGTAGTTCAACTATTCCTTTAATTCCAATTTAGGACCCATTTGAGAGTGCTTCTGGAACAGTTAAAAGGTCTTTCTGACAATCAAAAGCGCTTCTGACAACGTTTGGCAGAAAAGTTTAGAAGCGCTTATAGGTCATAAAAGCGCTTTCTGTAGAAGCACCTACCATGTGCTTTTTCAAGAAGCACTCCCAAGTGCTTTTCCAGGAAGCACTTCGATTTCTTATGAAAATTTCAACGTCTTTATAATAAAAGTGCTTATAAACAGAAGTGCTTCCTAGAGAAGCAATCCCAAACGAGCCATTAATCTCTTAGACCAGTTACTGTACCAAATTAGGTACAGTAATATAGTTTTGGCTGTGTCACACCCATTTTGTCAAAGTGAATAATAAAAGGAACTGAAACATTGTCTCTATATCATCCACAACTCTGAAGTAACAATGTTCAAATGCTTTGAAACGAGATAAAAAGAAAACAAAACTCCTTTCCTTCCAAGGATATTAAACAGAATCTCAACGAGGGGATGTGTTAATCCAAAATTAAAGCAAGTTCCCCCTCTGAGGCTGGATCCTGTTGGCTCACGGATTACAATGAATGATTGCATTTAATCAACTCGAAATAATCCACATTGCAACAATCAAAAAATCCTAAAACATGCTGCTCAGCACCTTAACCTTTACTCTTCAAACACCCTGAGTTTAACCCCAAATCCAAGTGTAACCCAGATATACATTTGAGACATCAGAACATTCTTATTTTCAATTTACGATCTGGGATTTGTGTATATTCCTATTTCTAAGAGGCTACACTTGAATCAGAATTTTCCTTCTCTAAACATCGGTGTATCATAAGCTATCTTGAATGGAATGCAGCTGATATCTACTGTGTGTCCCAATTAGGTATGTTAGCTGTAGCTTCATTCACCATCTTTACAAGGGTGACCTGCAGACAAAGTGAGCATGAGAGAGAGAGAGAGAGAGAGAGAGAGAGAGAGAGAGAGAGAGAGAGAGAGAGAGAGAGAGAGAGAGAGAGATTTAAAAAATAAAAACAAAAATTATTCATAAAACATGTCATATACCATGAAAACTTCAATCCAAAAATCAGTTAAAAAATGGTTGCCAACGGTTTACAATTCACTAGTACAGTACACCTCCACATTTCTAAACATTTCTCCAACAAAAGGAATCCAAATTTGTAAGTGAGGAAATTACAAGTATTTTGTTAGAGGGCGCCACGCCCCAACCCTTATAGATAAGCAAATAGTCGGTCGGTCAGTCTGTCCAAAAAGTTAACTGGTTGCAGAAAAAATCTTAAAGCTGTTCCCAGCACCAACACAAGCCATGACGTGAACATATCACCTCAGCATGAGTCTGTCACAAACCCCAGCCCTCCCCCTTCCTCGTCTCCAGTTCACCTTACTGTGACTTTCCCTCTACCCATCAACGTTGGCCTTCCACTCCCTAAATGGGCTGAGTAAATTACAGCTTCTCATGGTTGAGAAAGTACGCAATCTTATAAGGTTTATGATCACTAGGCGTACAAGGGGTTTCTCTGCTTGTTTACTAATTTTATTTTCATCGGAGCAAGGGCTTTCTTAGGCAGATTACTCTTCATTTAAGAATGTATGGTTCGGGTTTCTGCCTTTCAGACTACATCCATCCATACCCAGATGGCAAATATTTAAAACAAAGAAGTAAAGACAAGGCAGCCCTTTGTCATGAGCGGAAAGAACTTATCTGTGTGCAGCATTCAAAGAAACATAATGCTACCAACTTTCTTGTATAAATGAAGAGAACTAGGGCACACAAATAAATAAAATACAAGGTACAACAAATCCTCGAAAACAGAAGATGCAAATTGTAATTTGTAACAATAACATTCCTTAGACATACCACACTCTCAGGAACCCCGGGAGGGGGTAAGGGAAGGTTTCTCGGTGGAGGTCCATGTAGATATGATCTCTTGTCGAATCTCCACTCCCCGATTTTGCCGTATGTTAGCTCACCCTAAAAAGTTGGAAACTTCAGATAACTATGGAACTAACAATGGGTTATATATTATCTATATTCCATCTGTTTAGTGCAAAACAAGAAACAAAGCACGTCCAAACTTTAACATTGTACTTACAAGCACAAATTCATAACAGGAATAGACAAATAGGGGAAGGCCCACGCATACCTTTAAGTTGTAGTCACATCCGTAAGTATAATGAATAATAAACTTTTTACCGATTTCCAAATCCCATGGGGGCTGAAAATTTAAAGACAAAAGGACATTATTAACTACAATGTATACGTAAAATAAAAATACAAAATGCAAATAAACTTTGATATGAAGAGCTTCTCTAAGTAAGATTCCAAACCTGCAGCATGAAGTCCTTCCGAAGAACATGCTGTATACCATGCAAAGCAGATGCTACAGCATAAGCATACCTTAGTTCATCAAAGAAAATCAGAAGCAGAGAGACACGTCAAAGCTGGTACCTCTAATTGCTAGAACTCAGTTTAGTTGAAAACTAAAGTCAGTCAAACTTACATTTCTAGCACCCATCCGAAAGCTTTATCCGTTTCTGCATCTTCTTTCATTCTCAAAGAAACATTCATCCATGTAGGAGCAATCTTTTCCAGTAAATCCTGAATAATTATATTGATTCATTCATCACATTGCTCAAATTTTCCCAACAATACAAGATCGATCGATATAAATCAGAAATATTATTTTATCAAATCCTGAATGGTTACATTTTATTCATTCATCACATGGCTCAATTTTTCCCTACAAAACTAGATCAATAAAATCAGCAAAAGTGGTTCCAGCAAACCTGAATGATTACATTTATTCAGTCATCACATGGTTCAATTTACCCAACAAAAGAAGATAGTTCGATATAGATCAGCAATTGTAGTTCCAGGAGTCATATATGATGACAATGAGTCTCAGAAACTCAAAATAAATTGGCACATCAACATTTTAAATATCTCAAACATAATAAGGGCCATCACAAATACTAGATAAGGCCAAACAAAGTACAGTTTACCAAAAGATACTACCTTTTTGATAATTACAGGCGAATTGCCAATTGGATCAACATTTGTGACTGGGCCATTCTCCGCAGGATAAAACTTTCTTATGATCTTCTCATTCTGAGAAGGTTTAATGTAGAAAAATGGGAAGCCAGCTGGATATCCTCCATGTGCCAAATTAGGAAGAGGATTTATAAAAATATGATCAGGCTCTGCCATCAAAATATATCTGCAACAACAAAATTAGAAGGATTTAATACTCAAGTATATAAGGTTAAACATAAGAAAACTTAAGATCATCAACTATGCAGAAGCTCACTCTTCCTCAATTGTAGCCTTTTCCAGCCACTGCACAAAAGCCCATGGTCTGTTTAAGACAATATATCCCTGTATAAAAAATTTGCAATTAGTTAGGAAATATATATATCGATAAAAAGTACATAGTATAAATTATCAGAATGATAATAACTACTTAAACTTCTTTTATAATTGTAAAAAAGTTATTAAACTTATTTGATAATCATATAAAAATTAGTGAAAAATCACCTAAGGGGGGTTAGTGAAAAATCATCTAAGGGCGGTGCTACCCTTAAACATATTTGATTGATAGATAAGGAAACAGAATCAATCAACAACATCATATGGACAGATTGTGATAGGAGATAGGTAGAGATATGTACTTTGACTCTGAAAAAAGCTTTAATCAAAACGGTTTATACAGGATTAACAATAATCTTCAACTATAGAGTTGCAAGGTCTAAGATTTACACATCAATCAAGTTACAGCTAAACCCATTTATTCATAAGAAATGCCATATATGTCATCATTAAGAAAATATCCAAAAAGTTAATAGCTGCATTTCTGCAAATATTTCATAACAGTAACCTAAATATTAGTAACTTTGTGTAAAGGATATAATAATTAGATGCAGAACTTAAATTAATAAGTTTCACATGTCATCCAATGAGTAGCAAATCGTTGAAAATATCAATAACCTGGATCAGCTTGAACTGTGAAAATCAAAATACATGCTATTCTTCTAAAGATTCATTGCTTTTCCTGTACTCAACATCATTCTTAGCTTCAGCTCCAAAAAAGAATAAAAAAGGCATAATCTTAGCTTTTTCTTTATTTACTTTTCTTTATGGCTCTTTTCCTTTACTCTCCTTTATTTTCAGCAAATTCTAAAACATATCTAATAATATCGCCAAACCCCCTTATTTTGACTTTAGATTAGAGATAGAATGGTGCAAGCAGACATAATCTCATCCAAATGATACAATGAAGTTACTCCCTGAGGGAAGGAGTAAGAATTCACAACTAAAAGGTTGAAAATAAAGAACAAATGAATGAACATACAAAGACAGGGAATATAGTCACCAATAGGTGATAGTGTAAGAAGTCTAACCCGATCAAGACCTGCAGGAAGAGGATCAACCACCATAGTTGGGATCTCATCCATCAAGTTGTCAGAACTTCCTGAATGCAAAATTCGGGTAAAACCTCCCATATCTGATCCAGGCATGTCCTTATTCTTCTTATACCAATAGTACATAATGCGACACTGCCATTTGCTGTAAGGAGCATCAGTGGCTGTTAAGGCAACATGGAATGGTGACTTGGAATTCTTCAATTTCTTCACATTCTCAGGCATCCCAATAATGGGGTCGGACAGTAACCCACCATTCGAATTATCACCTACCCACTTCCCAACAGATCTATAGTGGATTATCATAGTTAACAAATTATATGTGGCAAAGGAAAACCCAAGAGCCAAAAGAACCAGAAGTAATGGTGAAGCTCGTCCCATGTTCTTCCTCCCAATCATTGTTTATTACAAATGAAAAAAAGCTCAGCTTTCCCAAATGAATAAAAAGCTCAGCTTTCCCAAATGAATAACACAGAAATTTTCCTATTCCATCACAGCATAGAATGAGAATTTTCAAATTCAGCTGTTTAGAACATAATTTAGCAGCAGCATTAAACCTTTCTTTTATCTTGTACAACTTTCGAAAAAGTTTCTGGAGATACCTACATTAAGCAACTCCACATAAATTAGCCCCAAAGGATTGATATGATGTTCAACATAAAATTATGCAAGAACTTTTCAATGAATTTGACCCAAACACATTTATGAATTGAAATAACTCATACTCTACCAAACCCATTTCAATTAATAATTCATAGCTTGTCCACGTGATACAGTAGCAATCAGCGTTTAACAGTTGTTATTAAGAATTTCAAGAGAACTTTCAGGATATACCCACAAATTGTGAGCACTAACGAGCAGTTTATATCAAATTGAGGACAACATATCAATCTTAAGATTACTAAAGAATGGAGATGGGGATCACTTTGGATCAAATTTTAAACAAGTATGATGACAAATGTCACAATTGACTATTAAGAACACTCAAAAGTGAATCAGTAAGCTCATATAATCCATTTCAATTCCTGCTTTCCACTAATTCTGACTCCAGAGTATCTTTCACCGACAACATCCTTAAGAAAAGGAGGGTGGGAAAAGCAGCATCCACAATTCGAGACATACTAACAAAAATTCAAGGGGAACTCGGTTGACACCCTTTCAAATGCTCTCTACACCCTGCTCAGCATTTGGGGGCTATCAATAGAATTCCCAATATTCAATCCTTGCATTCCAATGTGAATTGGATACCATCATAATAAGCATATAGATCAGACACACTCAAAGCCTCAAACTTTTCCAAATTTATATAATAAGAACAGTTAATCATACTCTAATAAGTAAACCAGAACATACGAATTTAGATATTCAATGCACACAGAACTGAGAAACCAACTACAAGTTCATACCTTAAGAAGCCAACCCAGAACCCAGAAAAAAAAAAAAAACCAAAAGCAAAATGAAGGATAAAGGAAGTAAAGAAATGTAGAAGTCGTCACAGTTATTAAAGTATAAAAGCTCAAACAATATGGATTTTGGAGATCAGATACATAGAGACATACAGAGAGAGGGAGGAGAGAGAGAGAGGACCTTGACCTGCGCGCAAGGGGAGAACGAGGGAGAACGAGAGAGATTGGAAAACGGGTGTACCGTGTTCGGATCAGAGAAATAATAAAGTAAGGATTTTGTCGATTTGACAAAGTGCGTGTTATTGAGGTTCCGACTCCTGTTTGTCTTTTTCGCTTGGTGTGTGAGCAACCTTTTTATAACATCATGTGAAACTATTATTGGATCAATTTTTATGTCTTAGGGTTTAAAAAAATAATTATTATATAGATTATACACCGACGTGTGCAATGCTTAATTTCCTTTTCTTTTCTTTTTGGTCGGATGTCATAAAAAAATGCTAATTGGTGTAAGAAAATCATTAGAACACATTTTCTGTCAGAAGATAAAAAAAGAAAAGAAAACAATAATCTGTCCTACTCACCTTTTTACTTCTTTTCTTTTTTTTTCTGTCTTATTGGCAGGTTCTTGTTTCCTTGCTTTTGTTTTACGGTTTATTCCCATGACATCAATCTATTTGACATTCAAAAGGAAATCAACAGCAAATCCCAAAATCGAGGAATTACATACCCAATAGCTGTAGAGATTTGTCTTCTGGTTGTTTGTGTTTAATTTGTTAGTTTGTGTAAATATTTGTTATTATTATTGCACTTGTGTGTTTCGTCACTTTACAAACAAATTCAAAGGAAAACTGTAATATTGAACAGTTTCTGGAAAACAGAGGCATTAATCATTGTTAAAGTTCCTGCATATTAGCTCTTAGAGGTGTCAAACGGACGGTCGGCTAAGACGGCAGACGAGTACCCGTTTAAATGAAGTGACAAAGCGCGGCATGAATATTAATAGGCGTGTTCAAGATGCACATGAAAACTTGGGCCATGCCGGGATCAAAAAATGAGGTCCAATGGACCAGGATGGCCCATGGCCCAAGACCGCTTCAAGCCCAGCCCAAGCCCGGCCCAATTAACATTTTTGTCTTTCACAATAATCAAAATGCAATAATTTGACATCTAATGTCATTGTTTATATGGTTTTTTTTTTATATAAAAAAGATCATAAACATATATTTGATGTCTTTCATTTTAGGGAAATTACTTGGGTCCTTAATTAATTAAAAATATCAACTACAAATTAATTAAACAACATTAGACTTGATATCTAATCAGTACATATGACATATACGCTTCTCTTATAATCAAAGCAAGACATTTCTTCACATATAAAATAATAAATTGTTTAAAGATGAAAAATTGAAGTGAACTTTGTGGAGTTGGACACTTTTTGCCCTCCTCCCTTTCATATTGTTTGGATGTTTGATTGATTAATGTTTTCAAATAGTTCATCATTTCTTGTCTCGAATTATATTTTTAATATTTATAATTTGAATTATTTAGTGGGAAAAAAAATCAAGTGAAAAAAATTCAAATTAAATGGGTTGGTTCTTGGGCCCGAGTATGGCACGAGCACGAGCACGGGCATAGCACGAGCCTGGCCCGGCTTGTTTCAATGTGGACATGGGCTTTGGGCCGGGCCGGGATCAATGATTTTACTAAATGAGCCGGCACGGCATGGCCCGATAAATTAAATGGGCCGGCCCGGCCTAACACGAAAACGTTAAAAGCACGAATTTAAATGGGACAGAGGCCGACCCGGCCCGTTTGACACCTCTATAAGCTCTCTTGGTAAACATAGTATATAGCCATTTAGTTTTTTATTAAAATCAAATTCGCACATTCAAATTTTAACTTTGTGGATCGTATCTCAGAATTGAATTACAACTCTCAAATATTTATTCTAAGTTTAGAATAAATTACTTGTAAACTAGTGTGTGTGACATTATGTTTTTAATTTTTCCAAGGTCTTAGCAATCTGATTTCTCTCACTTATTATTAGATATTAGTTACTAAATGGCAAACATAGAAAAAGCCCATAGTGTTAAACCTTAAAAATTTAGGAGTCATAATTTTCGTAGTGGCAAAAGCAAGTGAAATACTGGATTATGGCATCATACATCAACGCTCGTGTTCATATACTCCCTAATAAAATGGGGTGGTTGAGCGAAAGAACCGACGTTTACTGGAAGTTGTTCATGCCTCTTTATTGGGTGTCAACATTTTTGGGGTGAGGCCATCCTCTATGAAGCTTACCTTATCAATAAGATTCCCTCAAGTATCTTGAATTTCCAAACTCTTCTTCAAACATTTCACCATCATATCCAAATACCTCCCACCCCAAATCTTGAACCAAGAATTTTCGATTGTATTGTATTCGTAAACATACATGATCACCAACTAAACAAATTGGATCCATGAGCAGAAAAATGTATTTTCATTGGCTATGCTCCTCCTCAGAAAGGCTACCGATGTTATCACCCTCCAAGTCACTAATGAAATATATCACGACATATATTTTTCAGAAGCACATAAGGAGAATCTAGAGCCAAACACCCCAAATTTTCTGGATTTTTTCATAACAGAAGAGGCTCAGCATCAAAGCTATTGGTCACCCCTAAAAAACGACCGGTCACCTCCATTTATCTGTGCATATGAGGTGTCTTTGCCTCCAAACGATCGGTCACCTACCTCGAGTTTTTTTACATCCCTCGGATCTTCTACAAAACGACCGGTTGCCAGAGCCACACCACCAGTCGCTCGAGCCATAAGACCGGTCGCTAAAGCCTCACGACCGGTCACCTCCCTGCTGCCATAATCAGGATGAGACAGTTGATCCATTTTATGAGATTTTGCCAACTCCGGATCCGTCTTCAGCTCTAGTACCACACTAATCGCTTGCTGAGGATGTCATTCAGGCAACATCTTCCACTAAAACTGATAACACTAATGAAATATATCATGATGATTTGATTTCAGAAAGCATAAAGGATACATATACCCCTATATACTAACTTCCAGAAAGGAAGAACCGTGATAAACCTTAAGTACAGTACAAAGCATATCTTAAAACCAAAGGAAAATACTACATCAATAATTATATATATCTAATCAGATTATTAGAGTCACATGTACTTTTTGTGAAGTAGTTGGCTAATATATATATCCCAAGTAGTGTGAATGAAGCACTAGAAGACTTAAAATGGAAAGAATCCATAAATGAAGAAATGCAAGCTCTCTAGAAGAATGTCACATGGGAGCTCGTGCCTTTACTTCAGACGGTGGGTTGCATGTGGATCTATACTGTGAACTTAAAACAGATTGGTCCATTGAAAGAAATAAAGTCAGATTGGTGGTGAAGGGGTATACACAAAATTATGAGGTGGACTACCAGAAGACCTTTGCCCCAGTAGCCAAGATCAACATTATCATAGTCCTACTGTCTCTAGCAGCAAATCTAGATTGGCCACTACATCAGTTCGATGTTAAAATGCTTTCTTATATGGAGATTTGGAAGAAAATGTATACATGGATTTACCACTAAGATGAAATTTAGCTCATGACAAGAGAAATCAAGTTTGCAAGCTCAAAAAGTCATTATATGGGTTAAAACATTCTCCCAGTGCGTGGTTTGGAAGATTTACTAAGTCTATGAAGAATTTTGGATACACTCAAAGTAATTCAGATCACCCCTGTTCTTAAAGCATAATGAAGGAAAAATCATAAGATTAATTGTCTATGTATATGACATGGTTGTAATTGGAAACAATGAAGGAGAGAAACAGATGATGCAAAAGTATTTGTCTCAGGAATTTGAGATGAAAGATCTAGATCCTCTGAAATACTTCCTCAGAATTGAAGTAGCAAGTTCAAATACTGGTATTTTTGTCTCAAAGGAAGTATGTGATGTATATACTCACTGAAACAAGAATGCTATGATGTAAGCCTGCTGACACACCCATTAAGATGAATCACAAGTTGTGTGAAGACATGGACCATTTTTCAACCAATAAGTAACAATATCAACGCCTTGTTGGAATGTTGATATATTTAGCACACACAAGACCAGATATTGCATATGCTGTGAGTGTGGTTAGTCAATTTATGCATTCACCCAATGTTTCTTATAGGAATGCAGTTGATCAGATCTTAAGATACTTAAAGTCAGCCCCAGTGAAAGGGATTAATGTTCTCAAAGAATGATAATCTTGAAGTTGTTGGATATACAGATATTGATTGGGTTGGTTCCATTACAGATAGACGCTCTACTTCAGGTTACTTTATATTTGTTGGAGGTAACCTAGTCACTTAGCGAAGTAAAAAATAAAATGTCGTTGCCCAGTCTAGTGCGGAAATAGATTATTGAGGCATGGCTCAAGGAGTTTGTGAATTATTGTGGATCAAAGGCCTTTTGACAAAATTGGGTTTTAAACCGGAGAAGCCCATGCAATTACATTGTGACAACAAGTGAGCGATCGATATTGCTCACAATCCAGTTCAACATGATCGAATAAAACATGTTGAGGTGGATAGACATTTCATCAAAGAAAAAATTGAGAACAAGATCATTTGCCTACCCTTTTGTAAAATCAGAAGATTAGTTAGCAAATATCTTGACAAAGGCTGTGTCTGGGCGAGTGTTTCATGACTCAGTTACCAAGTTGGGCATTGGTGACGTGTATGCACCAACTTGAGGAGGAGTGTTGACGTCCTAACAAATCAAGGAGATTTATTTCTCATTTTACTTGTGTGATTTATTTCCTTTTTTCATATAGTTGACAATCCTTGTATAATTAGAAGATATTCTCATATTTAATTTTTGTATCTATTTCCTTGTAAAGCACCACTTGTAAACTTCTATATATACCTCCTTACGGAGAAGAATACAATTAATCAAGTATTCAAATCATATTCATATTTTAGTAAGAGTAGAGAAAGTCCTTACTGTTTACTCCCCATGTGCAGTGGTGGATCCACATAGGGGCAATGGGTCAATTGACCCCTACAAGCTCGAAATCCACCATAGGAGGCTAAGAACTTGACCCCTGCAAATTTCCCAGTAGGTATTTGATCAAATGCCCCAAAGAGGGAGGAGTGGGTCGGAGGGGGGATGGGGGAATGGGTTGGTTGGTGTGGATTGAGGATAGAGAGAAAGAGAGGGATAGGAAGAGTGGATCTTGTGGGGTTTCTATTGAAGTGGATTGGGGAGAGAGACAGAGGAAAAGAGGGAGAGAGTGGGTCGAGGAAGGGGGATTGAGGAGGAGTGATTGAGAGTGGTTTTCTTTTCTTTTGCTGTATTGTGTTTGGTTACTGAGAAAGCTCAAGAATAAGAAGATAAATTGGGGGTGGGGTTGCAGAGAGAGAGAGGGAGAGAGAGAAGGGGAGAAGGAAGAGAGGGAGAGGTGGACCCTAGTGAGATAAATTTTTTTATTTTTTATTTCTATTGAAATTATTTTTTTACTTTTTATTATTTTATCTATTGATTTAATGTATTTGACTTTTATTTTACTTGAAATTACAAATTTACCCTTATTATTAACAGAAAATTGGATACAATTCGAAAAACTTAACGGAAATGACTAAATTGGTTGTTTTAATGACTTCCAGTGCTAAATTGGGTGACTTTTTAATTCAAAGGGTTAAGTTCGATTAGCATGATAGTTGATGGTGGAAAACGGCACGCTACCCTTAATTTAAAAACAAATAATAAAAACCAATTAGTTTTATTATGCTTCCATTCCAAGGCGATGGTGGTACAAGAGGTGGACTTTGAGCAACTGGGCATTTCTGTCGTAAGGCACTTTAATTAGTTTAGTTTTTGTGTTAGCTATGTTTGTTTGTTATTATATTTAGCTAGTCTGATTTTTGTGTTAATTTTCTTCACTTTTTTCGTTAAGTAATTATTGGGGGTTTTCACATATTTTTGTACTGCATCATTCAATCTTTGTAAGATTGGTTAATAATAATATGGTCTTAAATATTTGTAAATTGGTTAATAATAATATGGTGCATTTTAGTTTTGTCTAAAAAAAATTGTGAGCTTTTATACATTGACCCCGAAGAGGAAATTTCTGGATCCACCACTGTCTATGTGGATATGGTTTTTTGCCCTTGGTGTTTCATCAGACAGAGAGGTGATGAATCTGATTCACTACTACAAAAAACACTTTGCGCGACGAAGTATTATTGGTCGCGCAAAGTACAATTTCGTCGCGCAAAACTTTGCGCGACAAAATTTTGGTCGCGCAAAATCCGTCGTGCAAAGCTCGTGGAGAAAGGGTTTGCGTGACGAAAAATAATTTTTGTCGCGCAAAACTACTTTGCGCGACAAAGTTATGTTGGTCGCGCAAACCTTTGTGCGACGAAGTAATATTGGTCGCACAAACCTTTGCGCGACGAAGTGTTATTTGTCGCGCAAAACTTTGCATGACGAAGTGTTATTGGTCGCGCAAAACTTTGAGCGACGAAGTGTTGTTGGTCGCGCAAAGTTTTGCGCGACGAAATATTTTAAATATTTTAAATTTTGTCGCGCAAAGTCTTAAAAAAAATTTTCCCATGCAAAAAATTTGGCGGGCGCCAAATTTTTAGAGTTTTGCGCGACAAACAAACAATTCGTCGCGCAAAGTCTTAAAAAAAATTTAAATTTTGTGTTTTAAATTTTTTTAATTAAAATAAATTAATTTAGTAGTTTGCGCGACGAAATATTTTGTATGATTTTTCTAATTATATTAATTTTTTCTTTTTAAATATAATTTAATTGTATGATTTTATTTTTTTACATTACTTTAATTTAAATTGACATATTCAAAATAAATTGATCAAATTGTCCAATATATATATAATATTCACAATGTACACATAAATTAACAAAGTGCAATAATGCAACCCTAAAATTGTTATACCCCAAATCCAACATCAATATATTAAGAAAACTCCAATCCTCACCCAATATATTCAACATCAAACCCTAACAAACTCAAAACTAACTCCAAAAACACATATTAATGAAAAAAAATTTAAAATTTGGAGAGAATATATATTTTGGCAAGATTGAGAGTGAGTGAGAATGAGAGGGAGAAGTGAGTGTGAGAGAATTAGAGAAGATAGTGAGAGAGTGAGTGAGAGTGAGATATAGTGAAAAGAGAAATGAGAGAGTGAAACATAGTGAAGAGAGAGAAAGAAAAGAGATTAAGTGAAAGGAATGAGTGTAAGAGAAAGGGTAGGATTTGGGGAGAGGAGAGGTAAGAGTAGAGAAAGAAATTGAGAAAATGGAGGAGTTATTTCGGTTTTTAAAACCGTATCACTTTGCGCGACGAAACAAAATATTGGTCGCGCAAACCTTTGCGCGACGAATTGTTGGTCTCATAAAACTTTGCGCGACGAATATTTGGTTTGTCTCGCAAAGTCTTAAAAAAATTTCCCACGCAAAATTTTTGGGCCTGCCAAATTTTTAGAGTTTTGCGTGACGAATTGTTGGTCTCATAAAACTTTGCGCGACGAATATTTGGATTGTCTCGCAAAGTCTTAAAAAAATTTCCCACGCAAAATTTTTGGGCCCGCCAAATTTTTAGAGTTTTGCGCGACAAACCAACAATTCGTCGCACAAAGTCTTGCGCGACGAAATGTTGGTTTGTCGCGCAAAGTCAAAAATTTAAAAAAAATTAATTTTTATTTTTGTAAAGACTTTGTGGGACGAATTTAGATCTTCGTCGCGCAAAGTCAAAAATTAAAAAATTAATTAATTTTTATTTTTGTAAAGACCTTGCGGGACGAATTTAGATCTTCGTCGCGCAAAAGTTTGTCGAGCAAAGTGAATTTGTGCGACGATGTGTTTTTCGTCATGCAAAATTTAGTCGTGCAATATTTTGTGGGACGAATTTTTGAGTTTAAATCGTCACAAGAAAGTGACTTTGTGCGACGAATTGGTTTTCGCGCAAAATTTGGTCGCGCAAGGGTATTTTTTTACTAGTGATTGATTATGAAAGTGAAGATGCCAGCATCTCAAACATACTCAATTGCCTCTATTCGCGATGCAGATAAATTAAATGATGAAGTAAATGGGGGTTTCCGTAGGGGGAAGAATGCCCTCAAATATGTGGATGAGATAATAAGGAAAACCACATTTCCTCCTGGGGAAAGCATGGAAGAGTGCATTAGCCTGTATCTGTTCCCCAATCTGAGAGGACTAAAGCAAAATGCACGCTGGCTGCAGGAAATATGACAATAGGGATGAGTTTAGGAACAAGAGGTTGGACATGGCTGGTGTGCTTCTAGAGTGAGAGCTCAAGGCACATATTGGACATGCACGGAGGAGCATGGCAAAGGCCTTGCAGAGAGACCTTTATGGTGATAGTGCTGTGCGGCCGATTGCGCACTGTCTAGATGCTTCTATGGTGACTAACGGTATTTCCAGAGTATTCTCAACCGGAACTTGGTGTCATCCCTTCAAGAGGATATAGAGGATGTCTGGTGTAGTTCAAACAGTTGGGCGAGCAAATCCGCTGCAGACAATGGTGGATATGATGAAGACAAGGCAGCAGGTTCAGTATACAGGGAAGGTTGGAGATGCCAGATACCCGTGAGTAACTTTCAACTTATTTCAACTGGTGTTACTATTTTTATTTTTGTTTTGGAGATATTTGGAAAAATTGTAATTGTGGCTAATAGAACCTTGTGGATGCAGGCAGGCATCTTTCTCACTGGGGTAAGGTTTGCTTTCTCTCAGCCCCGGATGGTGAGAATTGTGGCCTTGTAACAAATTTGGCTTCCACTGGACTAGTCAGTACAAATGTACTGGAATCTCTGATACCCCAACTCTTAATCTATGGCAGTTGAAATTGGAGGATGATACTTCACTGCGTGGGAAGGATAAAGTTTTCTGATTGGGGACTGGGTTGGAGTTTGTGAAGATTCCCTATCATTTTTTTTTGGAACTGGGGAGGATGCGGCGCAGGAAAAAGTTGCCACATCAGGTTTTCTCTTGTTCAATCCCATTGATGAGTTTCAAATTTCAAATTGCTTTGTTTTTGCTATGACGACCATCATTTTTGTGTGCTTCAGTTTTGGCAGGCAAATTGAATTACGATGTATAAAGATGACTTTCGGAGCATTGTTTATGAAACGATTTCGTATTTTAGTATAACCTATTTCTATTTAACTTCATCTCTTCAATTACAAGGGTATACAACATGAATTATATGATTTGATTCCAAAGAAGCTCACCAATGCTAGCGAATCCAGGAATTTCCTCTTCAGGGTCAATATATAAAAATCTCACAATTTTTTTTAGACAAATCTAAAATGCATCATATTATTATTAACTAATATACAAATATTTAAGACCATATTATTATTATTATTATTAATGAATCTTACAAAAACCAGACTACTTAAACATAATAACAAACAAACAAAATTAACACAAAAACTAAACTAATTAAAGTGCCTTACGACAGAAATGCCCAATTGCTCAAAGTCCACCCCCTGTACAACCATCACCATGGAATGGAGAAATAATAAAACTAATTGTTTTTTATTATTTGTTTTTAAATTAAGGTTTTAGTACAATAAAACCTTTAAGTCCAAGGAAAGTAAAACTTCTAATTCTATTTACGAGTCCAATTTTCTTGTTACTAGAGTCCAATTTTCCTGTTACTAAACTCCCTATGCCCCCATTAATTTTTGGGTGTTAACACCACGTGGTGGTGCACCATCCACTAGGTGTAGGGACATGTGGAATGTTTCCAATGATCGCCCATGTGTCATAAAAAATAATGCGATAAATTAGAAAGTAATTCCAAATGTCCCAGGTCATTGGATGGTCTAGCACGGCGTGCTCTGACATTTAAAAATTTCTCCATGGTTCCTCCTTAATTTCGTGACATGTGGCACACAATTTAACAGGAGTAACTCTGTTAACTTTCTTTTAGTCTTTTTTTTCTTTAATTAAGATTTTAACACATTTGACAAAAACACACCTCTTCATCTTCTACTACGTACAATCAGACTTCCCAAAAAATTGAGAATCCAATGAGTTTCATCAATGGCGGAGGTTTTGAGCAAAACCAGTCTCTTCTCGTCTTGCCATCATCACAATTTTAGATTGTAATACACCTTAACACGTTTGCTGATTCCACACAACACAATAAACCGCTCTTTTCTCTCAAAATAAATAAATAAACTGCTCCTTAACTTTTTAAGTAATCAAAACTAAGGAAAGAAAAGTCAAACCAAAAACCAAAACTTTACAGGAAGAGGACAAAACGCAGAAATTTCAAGATCAAAATTTTGACTATCTATTTAATTTTGGGGAAAAATCAGCAACCATGAAAAAAAGCACCAACAAAAATTGAAACCCAACGGAAAAATCAGAAGAAAGATAGAAAACAAAAACAAAAACAAAAACAACCTGGGAATTCATGACAGAAGAAGCCTGGGATGGGAAATTCCCTCTGCTGGGCATGGCTCTATGCTCTTGAAGAGCAACCCTTTTGCCATGAAAATCACTTTTTGTCGATAATGAAAGTGATGATATCTCTAGGTTTCATTTCAGAGAGCAATAATGAAACTCCTTGGATTCTCAATATTTTGGGAAGTCTGATTGTACATAGTAGAAGATGAAGTGGTGTGTTTTTGTGAAATGTGTATTATAATCTAATATATTTTAATTCTTTTAATTAAAGAAAAAAAGACTAAAACAAAGTTAATAGAGTTACGGTAGGAAATAAAAAATACACAGGGAATTTGGTAACAGGAAAATTGGCCTCTCTATTTACGGTAGGAAATCAGAAAAAAAAAGTATTAAAAAAAACCAATTATAATTAATATGTGAATCCTTGATTTATAAGTAGACGACAATATTGTACACCTACACGTTAACACGACCTAATTCGCACGAAATTATCGGATTTGGGTTGGCCTTATCGGGTCGGGTTGATAACGAGTGAACCCGTTAAGCACCCGTTATCTTAACAGTAGTTTCGTATTTTTGCAAATGACCAAGCTTAAGAGCAGGGTATTTTTGTAAATTTACGTTATAAAATCCCTATCTAACCCCACCAATTGCATGCTCCTATCATTTCAAATTATTATTTTATTTATGTTCTTACTATTTTATATTGTTGATTAATTACTGAAATCCCTAAGATTATTTTATTCTTGATTTCAAATACAATCTAACCCACCAATGGCATACATCTCTCATTCCATATTATTATTTTGTTTATTTTCTTATTATTCTACATTGTTGATTAATTACTTAAATTCCTAGGATTATTTCGATATTGATTACAAATACAATCTAACCCCACCAATAGCATCCTCCTTTCACTCCATATTATTATTTTAATTATTCTCAAATACTTAATATATTATTCTTTTATCACAAAGAATTGTCTAATTTGTGTTTTCATTTAACAATTTGTTAACAAATATAGTCTATTTTTTAAAATGGGTGAAGCGTGTGAAATGAGCACAAAAAA
The DNA here is from genome assembly GCA_024362665.1 of Prunus padus. NCBI lineage: Eukaryota > Viridiplantae > Streptophyta > Magnoliopsida > Rosales > Rosaceae > Prunus > Prunus padus. The sequence goes on from JANFAM010000017.1 coordinate 28,033,207, forward strand.
AAAAACTCATTAGTCTTAACGGTCGGATCGGGTTTTCGCGAATTTGAATGGGTCGAGTTCGGGTTTAATATTTCCCACCTTAATTAACGGATCGTCAAGTCAATTCATTTTTTAACGGGTTGTGCCGACACGAACACGACATTTAAACCCGCAAACACGACACGTTTGCCAAGTCTATTTATAAGCACGCCAACATGAATCCCTCGTTTAAAAAAGAACCCAGAGTCTATACGTTGAATGAACACAGACGGGTTCCAAGGTATGGGGAGCACAAATTCAAAAATTGTTTTTTCCAATGCTACCTCATTGCAGACGTACCACATCCATCACACCACCTCACTGCTGACGTAAAAAATAAAACATCTCCACATTTTCCGCACATCGGACGGCCACCACAGGCCCACATCACCAACTAAGACCGTGACCCTCCAAGATCAATTTACCACCGTCGGATCTCGACCCCACAATTTCTCGTAGCTTCGTTTCATCATAGTACTCAAACTACGCCCATTTCCAAAGCTATATATACCCACTTGGCCTGTTCTCGTTGTGGAGAGACAAAGTTTCTGAACAGTAACAGAACATGGCGGCGGCAGTTGGAGCGGAAGCAAAACCGCTGATTAAAGTAGCGGCTATTTGTGGGTCCCTGCGTGAAGGTTCATATAACCGCGGTCTCATTCGTTCTGGTTAGTTCCATCTGCTCTGGCATCTGTTTTTGCTTTTTAATTTTAAAATGTGAGTTTGGGTTGTGATTGGGTGGTGCCGATTGTAGCGATTGAGATAAGCAAGGCGTCAATCCCCGGCCTGGAAATAGAGCACGTGGAGATCGCAGAGCTGCCACTGCTGAACACAGATCTGGAGGGCGAGGGGACGTTTCCACCGGTCGTTGAAGCATTTCGTCAGAAGATTCGAGAAGCTGATAGCATTCTCTTTGCCTCCCCTGAATACAATTACTCTGTCTCAGGTATTTTTCTGAATTTCCTTTTTTATTTTACAAAAATATTTTCAACTTGAGCCTGAAGTTTGATTGTTTTAGATTTCCTAGAGTTTCTTCGCAAGCTTGTTTCCATTTTCCACGGACTAGAAAACTTGGTGACTTGTAGTTTCCGGTATTTGCTGACCGATTTGACCCCCTCTAATGCAGCACCTCTAAAGAATGCACTTGACTGGGCATCAAGACCCCCAAATGTTTGGGGTGATAAGGCTGCTGCAATTATAAGTGCTTCAGGAGGCTCTGGTGGTTCACGATCCCAATACCATCTTCGCCAAATTGGAGTGTTTCTTGACCTCCATTTCATCAACAAGCCTGAGTTTTTCTTAAATGCATTTCAGCCTCCTGCAAAGTTTGACAAAAATAGCAACTTGATTGATGCACAGACCAGGGAGAGTCTGAAGCGAGTTCTTCTGTCCTTGCAGGCTTTTACTTTGAGACTCCAAGGAAGATAGTTGCTCAAGTTATGCGTGATTCATTTTTCATACTATTTCAATTCTTATCAGAGAATGCAAGGCTATTAAAGTGACAAAATAAAGAGAGATGTCCTCATCTTTCAAAGATAAATTAAAGTGACTTGTTCAATTTTTCCTTTTTTCCTTTTTCTTTTTGATATCCTATCTTTAATTTTTTACATTTCAATTATTTATTTAACGCAATTTACTTTACGACATTTACTTTATGTACTTTAATTCCCGTTATTTACTTTACGTACTTTAATTTATTTCATTGCCTTATTTTAATTTACTTTTTGCACTTTTTATTAAGTTTAATCGCATTCCCTTTCAATTCCTTTTACTTTCTCGTTTAATCTTTATCTCCACACACCACACACCATTTGGCTGCTCACATAAAACCTTGTAAAATAACCTAGGCTGTGAGGATGTTCCTTGCTTAACCAAACAATCATTTGATTAAAGTCAGATCTTGGACGCATGATCCACTCGCATTCCATTCTAACAGACAATTAAAGAAGAACTACAAACTCATTCAATTGCCCTACTCAACCGAAAAGAGAGAAATACTTGTACACTAACAATGTCTTGTCATATGGATGTGGTACCCTCATACTTCATTTATAGTGGCCGACCCAAAATTTTACTTTTGTGAGGGGCAAATTTAAAGAACAATATTGATGTGAATTTTTTTATAAAAATCATGTAACCTAGCTAAACACAATTAATAATGAGGTAAACTCACCAAAAAATTTGAATAAACTAGTTTACAGATACAAAATGAAAGAAGAAGTTTCTACTATTACATTATTATGGTTGAAACCTTGATGTGGTACTAATTGGTTCCCTTTGTGGAGGATTTTTGTTTTAAAATCAATAAAAATAACCATAATTTACAATATTAATTATATAAATAATCGCCTATATTCTTTTCTAGTCAGGGAAACATCCCATAGTTGTCCTTCGCTAGGTCCGGCACCGCCATTGTTCATTTGAACCATTTATGTTATTAAGCCTCAAGCATGCATGCCGTTCTCAAGGTATAACAACATGCTCATATAGAGAACTACGGGAAATAGGGAGGGAGGGGACATAAAATTTTATATGATTTTTTAAAAAGCTTTTGTTTGTTTATTTAATTCGTTTGTTTTTATTTATTTTTAAATTGCATATTATGTTGGTATTTTTTTAAATTGTAAACATGCATAGAGCTTCATTCAATAAAACCAAAATTACAAAGGAGCTTTAGATTATAGACACAAAATAGTTTATTAATCGGGAAAATAGGAATTCAATTCACTAATTAAGAAAAGGCCAAAGGATAAAAAATAGGATGTAATTTTACAATCATGGACTACAAAAAGCTAAAAATTACAAAATATGCCATTATGCAAATTTTAACTAATTCATTTTAAACCAAAATACAAATTGTCACAAATTTAAAATGAAACCAAAACGCAAGCACCTTCTACTCGAAACGACAAACCAAAGCTTGACCCATGAAAACACGCGCTCCCTCTTCTTCCCACTCGAACTTTCTTTCTCCCTCACTCTTTCTCTCTTTCGTTCGTATCGTTCTAACCCTCACTCTTTCTCTCTCAAATTTCTCTCCCAAATCGAAACCACCGACACTCAGAAGCCAAAATCAAAGAAGAGAAGACAACGCCTCTCTCTCACGAAGAGCAAAGCATTCAAAAATCATGTAAGAAACTCTATCACACTCCTCACTAAATCATACATTGCGATGCGATCGATGCGTCTAATGGGTCTAATCGAGAAAATATGATGCGGTTTTTACTCAAATCTTCGTCGTCTTTTTCGCAAAATACATATGTTTTGTTTTGATTGCAATGTAGTGTATGTTCTGTGTTTTGGATTTAGGGTTTTGATTGCCATGTACTTTTTGTTTTGAGTTTTGGTTTTGGGTTTCGGGTTTTGTGTTTTGGTTTTGGGTTTCGGGTTTTGATTGCAATGAAGTGTATGCTCTGTGCTTTGGTTTTATGTTTTGTATTTTGATTGCAATGCAGTGTATGCTCTGTGCTTTGGTTTTATGCTTTGTATTTTGATTGCAATGCGAGTGTATGTTCTGTGTTTTCGGTTTAGGGTTTTGATTGCAATGTACTTTATGCTTTGTGTTTTGGTTTTGGGTTTCGGGTTTTGATTGCAATGAAGTGTATGCTCTGTGCTTTGGTTTTATGCTTTGTATTTTGATTGCAATGCGGTGTATGTTCTGTGTTTTCGGTTTAGGGTTTTGATTGCAATGTACTTTATGCTTTGTGTTTTGGTTTTGGGTTTCGGGTTTTGATTGCAATGCGATGTATGCTCTGTGCTTTGGTTTTATGCTTTGTATTTTGATTGCAATGCGATGTATGTTCTGTGTTTTTCGGTTTAGGGTTTTGATTGCAATGTACTTTATGCTTTGTGTTTTGGTTTTGGGTTTCGGGTTTTGATTGCAATGCAGTGTATGCTCTGTGCTTTGGTTTTATGCTTTGGTTTTACGTTTTAGTTTTTGTTTGGTGTTCTCTAAAATTCACAATCTGCTTGTTTGTACACATAAAGCTGCTTCAACAGTTTATTTGTTTCTGCAATGTTGTTTATGTGTTTACGCCATGCGATTTATGCGTTACTTGTCCTAATAGTGTTTTCATTCTTGTTTCAGATCACAAATGGCAACAAAACATTCAACACAAAAGAAGCAAGATCAACAACAAAAAGTCCAAGAAAAAAACAATGGCTCAAAAGATACAACAAAAGCCAACTTATGATAGAAAGGCAAAGAACCCAGGACTATGTACAGTTTCGGTGCAATGTCAATGCCTTCAACAACATGATAACCAACATCAAAGACAAAATAAATGAAAGGCGGAAGGAAATGCTTGAGAAAACACCGTTCTCGAATTTGATTGAGCCATTCTACAATCAAAGAATAGACATGCCTTTGCATGACTAAGTCGGATATCGACTTAGTGAAAGCTGCTCAAGCAGTTTGATCCCACCACAAAATCTTTCACATTCGGCGACAAGGCTTTCAAGATCACATCAAAAGCGGTGGCCCAAATCCTTGCATTGCCAAATGAAGGAAAACGTGTCAAAGCTGGACAAGGACAAATATGAGTCAACCTTCAGGACAAGGAACTTTGGAAGCATCCGACCATATAAAGCACGGCTGGAAGAACAAATACACAAGGCAATTGACTTGTCAAATAAATTGCAGTAAACAAGACCCCATGACAAAAGCAGACAAGAAATCCAAGAAAAGGAAATCAAAAAACCCAACTGGAGAAGAAGAAAAAAGCAAGAGGAAGAGGAGGTTGTTGACTACGACAGGGGATGTGGTCGGCCTAATCCTGATTCACCTCTGCCTAACATTGCTCTTCACAACCGCTTCAACCAATTTGCACTTTGGAAAATTGTGGAGCATTGTGAGAAGCTAGACACCACTGTCAAGCTACTCATGGGCAAGGGCTGTTTCAACGTACATAAATGACTCCTTAGTCGCAAAGGCAAAGCGAAGAAGGAAGGAAAAGAACGTCAGGGGCTGTTACGGGTTGCACTCTCCTAATTTTGGTAAGTCAAACAAAATTTTATGTTATTTATGTCTTATCAATAAATTCACAATCTGCATTGCGATTTATAACATAGTATATATATCTTCGTTTTGAAGCTGTTCGGTTTACGCTTTGTGAGAGGACTAATATAATTCAACCAATCGTTGGGATGGAGAACGCAACTCCTGGAATTTTAAAATGGAATCTTGTGGAACTCCACACAAGATTACATTATTTCAGTGACCTAAATCAGCTAGAGGGACTTTTCAAAACCTCTAAAAACAAGAAAGTACCGAGAGAAGAGGAAGAGGAAGAGGAAAAGGAAGACGAAGAGGTATGCAATATTTCTTTTACGCAATGCGGTTTATGTGTTTACGCAATGCGGTTTATGTGTTTCTGCAATGCAATTTCTAACAAGTGTTGTTCAATTTGCGAAACAAGATGGAGCGAAGGAGAAAAGGAAGCAGGAAATGAAGAAGAAAATGAAGGAGAAGGAAAAAGAAAAGATTTGAGATTGGGGAAGCAAAAGAACCTGTTGGGATTCTTGGCTGCATGGTCAACTCTCTGGAAGTCCAAATCAATTACCGCCAACGACTTGATCCTAGCTGGGTTTGCCCAAAACGCTTACAAGCGTGGAAGGATGAAAATAATCAAGGCAGTGAGAAGAAAATCCAAGATTTATGGAACATTTTCTTCCAAGCGAGAAATCAAAACAAACCACCGGAAGAGGAATTGGCAAAACTAAAAGAGGAATTGGCAAAAGTAAAAGAAAAATTAAGCGATGAAGAATGTGTGATTGCTACAATGACAGTGGAATCTACCCTTATGCGTCATGAAATGAACAATCTGAAGGAGAGGATTGCACAAATGGAATGCAAGGGACCTGAAATTGAGCAAGTGCCACTAAATGAGAATGTGCAAATACCTCAGCAACAACTCAAGGACACGGATCCAAGTGCCGCATTCGAGAAAAGTACGAGAGAAGAACTTGAAAGCATGTTCTCGGACCCAACAAATTTTGAAATCGAGCGCGATGTCCCTACACCACAACCACCACAACCACTTGATGATCAAAAGGTGGAGCAAGTGCAAATACCTCAGCAACAACTCAAGGACACGGAACGTCACCGCCAAGATTCGAGAAAAGTACAGAGAAGAACTTGAAAACATCTTCTCGGACCCAACAATTTTTGAAATCGAGCATGATGTCCCTACACCACAACCACTTGATGATCAAAAGGTGGAGCAAGAAGAAGAGAAGAAAGGAGAAGAGAAGAAAGAAGAAGAGATGCAAGAAGAAGAAACAGAAGAAGAGATGCAAGAAGAAGAGACAGAAAAGAGAAACAGAAGGAAGAAGACAAAGATCGGATAAAGAACAAAAAAGGAAGAAAGATGTCGACACTCACGATATTCCAACAAGAATAAAAATTATAAAGAGCAGGCAAAGAAAGAAGCGTCAAGCATCATGCTACAAATATGAACAAGATAAGAAGCCCAAGCAAAAGAAGGCAAAAAGGCCGACGTTGACGAACAATTGCCCCAATTCAAGATTATCTCTTCCGAGGAGCAGTCAACACAAGAAGAACCTATGATTGTTGCTACAAATCAGTGCACAGGAACGCAACTTATCTTTTGTTTTCAGCATTGCGGTTTCTGCAATGCGGTTTATTTGTTTACGCATTGCGGTTTATTTGTTTCTCGCATTGCTGTTTTTATTTTTCTGCAATGCAGTTTATTTGTTTCTGCAATGCGGTTTATTTGTTTACGCAATGCAGTTCTAATTAATTTTGTTCAATTTGCGGTCGCAACAAGACAAACCTCGTCATAATCGATAGTATTAGATCAACTGAAAGCAGATGATGAGGATGACCCAAAAAAGCAACAAAACAAGAAGATTAAGAAGACATTAGGATGGGGAAACAAGAGGGTGTGGCAAAAAGTACCCAAAGAAGACAGGGAAAGAATTCAAAGATACATCTTAAATCTTGACTTAAAGTAATGTCCCTAACCCAAAAAGAACAATTATTTCATGTTAATTAAAATTAAAGTGACACTAATCTTGTGAATTTCATGTATTCAAAATCCACAGAGCTACCTTCTCGGAAAGGTGATCGTGACGTCATTTCCAACATAGATATCAAAGATATTGTATGCGACTTGGAACTAGCACAAAATGTAAGTCCAAACTACTAATTCTAAAACACACATTGCACTGCCGTTCTTGTTTGTGCCTACTAAATTACCTATTAACAATGCCCCAAACAGGTTATTGAAAGTTTTATTGAGTTGGAGGAGGAGAAAATAGATCCGGTGGAGAGACAGGAGTTCCACAATACATGTCTACATGGACTTGGGTAATAATAATTTCCAAAATTCAAAATTGATTAAACAAAAATGCACTGCAGCTTTCGACAAAATAAATATACTATTCAATTGCCATTCTATGCTTGCAGCAATCGATGGCTAGCTTCGAAGAGCCAAGTTGGCATTATGCTATGTATGAACCTCTATTGGAAAAGCTGGGGAAATGCAATGTGCTCTTTTTCCCAATTATTTCAAAATCCGAGTACCACTTCACCCTGCTGGCTTTTCACAAATCCGAACAAAAGTGGAGACACTACAATCCACTTAGGTCACTCGGGGCAAGGAAAGAAGAAAAATGCATTGACATTGCTAAAGATATTGTAAGTGGAATGAACCTTTTTTTAATTTCTCAGCACAAACACAATCTGCAATGCAAACCTTGATTACCCTTTCTTTTCTTTTCTTTTTCTTATTAAAAAAATAGGTCACAGTTGTTGAAGGGTGGATGCAATACGTGAGACCCAGCGCACAAGAATTCATAGAAACTCAAACAGTACTAAAACTAATAAAGCAAAGGGGACTGGCCCCAACACCTATTCAGCATGACTTATCTGCAAATGAGGAACTGACTCTCAATTTTATTCTCCAAAGTCCATGTCAGTTTCCATTTGAGGACGACACAGAATGTGCCCAACAACATTCATCTTCGTAAGAATTGTTTCTACTCAACTATTCAATACAATTTGATATCATTCAAAACAAAAAACCAATCACATATTATTTTGCAGGTTGGACTGTGGGATGTTTGTCATGTTTTACATGGATCAAATAGCAAAAGGACAGCCCATTCCGTCAACATTGGACAAAAAATTCATGATTGAATATAGAGCAAATTACATCTCGAGACTCCTCCACCACAACAATTGCCTTGTCTCCCAGTTTGAAGAAACATTGACATGAAATTATCTTGTTATTGGATCCTAGAAAATATTTGTTATATATCTCTACTGTAATATATTCTTAGAACAACTCTACTATAATATTTGTAATGGAGTTTATGTTTGTCTGCCATGGAATTTATCTTTGTTACGAAATGGAGTTTATGTTTTTGGCAATGCACTTTATGTTTTTCTGCATTGGAGTTAAAGGAATTACTGCATTACAAGCGGAAACTAAGATTCTCATCAATCTCCTACAGCAATAACAAAAAAACTTCACGAAAGAAAGAAAACAAGCCTCGCAACAAAAGGCAAAAAGGAATATCCCCCGAACACCACTTTCGATGCTGCAAACGCAACCACCATAAAAGCGAAGCGAAATTTTATTAAAGCTCTCTTTATGTGTTTACGCAATGCAATGTATGTGTTCTGCAATGCGGTGTATGTGTTTACGCAATGCAGGTGTATGTGTTCTGCAATGCAGTGTATGTGTTTCCTCATTACAAATGGAAACGGCAAACAAACAAACAAACTTCACAAAAACAAGCAAACAAGCATCTGAAAAAAGTCAAAAAGGCATATCCACTATGAAAAAATGCTTAATTTCCATTAACTCCAAAAAAAAATCACAATATCCAATTAAAAGTAGTAACAATTTATAATCAACTATAAACTGCATTGCAGATTATTCATATACCTAACACAAGCAATTATAAACTGAGAAGGAATGTTCATATCACGACCTTGCAAGTCTTCCGGTTGTGCCAGAGAAACACCACACCGATCGCATTTCAATGGCCTTCTAGCTTCACCCAAAGCTTTGATCCTCTTCGTCGGTGGTCTTCCGGCTGGCCTCTTTGTAATTGGCGGAAGAACAACTCCAGTAGCTGAACCGTTGCTGCCCAAGCCTTTCCCAATAAGCTGGAATAGGAAGAATAGGAATATCATAGGATTTTCGAAAGAATTCGGACGTGTAGTAACACGGACGTAATCATAAACTGAATCTTTCTTTGCAAGAATTGCAGCCACCGCATGCGTACAAGGAAAACCATCAATTTGCCATAGACGGCAAGAACATGTCCGTTGCTCCAAATCAACCATAACAGAAAAATCACCAAACACTTCAAAAACGAAACACTAGAACGACGAACAGCCCAAGTCCTTCCAAACTTCCGCTTTTTCAACAAGCCTAGTTTCCATCTCCGGCACAAAATAGTTGTCCACTTCTCGACTTCAAGTCGTCGTTGTGAATTCAACACCATCAATTTCTGTCGAATCCCGTCTATCAAAGGCAACAACCGGTAGATCTCGAAACACACCAACCCAATGGTTAAATGACTCGGCTAAACTGTTTGCCATCTCTCCATAACGCATTCCATTGAAAAACGCATTGGCATAGTGATCTCTAGACAAATCGATTATGAATGTCTTCACTTTGGAACTACCAACAGTCATCAACTCATCCATAGCTACTTTAAACTCATCCTCTGTAAGATATGCACATTTAGCAAATAGATTAACAACACGGTCTTGGAGCGACTTCCCAAAACCTGACTTGGTACTTAGATATCAAATTTTGCTTCAGTGTGATAATAACAGTAGGAATGAGGGCATCCAGAAAAAAGCAGCCATTGCATTGACAAACCTTGATTACGGTCGAGAGAAAAAAGTCACCACTCTACCCATCGGTAACAATATAGCAGCCAAATGTTGAAGAAACCAAGTCCAATTCTCCTCTGTCTCGGAATCAACAACTCCAAAAGCAAGAGGATAAAACCCTGCAAAACAAAACCAACAGCACAGCTGAGAAACACATAAACTGCATTGCAGAAACACATAAACTGCATTGCAGAAACAAATAAACTGCATTGCAGAAAAATAAAAACAGCAATGCGAATCCAAAACAATTGGGTAATCATACCTTGATTACCATTCTTTCCAGAAGCACAAAGAAGCTGCCCTTTGTACTTGCTCTTCAAAAATGTAGCATCCATGAACAAATAAAGGGATACAATATTCAAATCCGGCAATTGAACCTTAAGCGATACAAAAAATCGTCTAAAGCGATTAATTCCAAGATCGCATTCAAGCTCGCAAATAGAACCGGCATTGGTTGCTTTTACGGCGTCCACGTACCACACTAATTCATTGAAGGACTTCAACTGATCACCGTGAACATCCACTTTGGCTAACTCTTTGCAAACCATGCGTGGTAGTATGAAATATCAAGACCATAATATTCTTTGAATTCATTGATAATCTCTCACGGCTTCAGCTCTGGTTTTGCCCCGATTCTATCAACAAGCAAATGAGGAAACAACACGAGACTTCATCTTTGTTTCACGTATCCGACCCGCACATGTATGAACATTATTTAAGGTCCGAATTACAAAACAACCCGAAGCTACACAACAAGATGCATAAACACTCCAACTACAACCTTCCAAGTTCTTATTTGAGCACACCGCAATCACCCGCCTCTTGTCATTGCCCACATATAAAAACTGAAATCCTACTTCAAGAGCATACTTGCTCAATTTCAACCGAACTCCTCTGCACCACCATTAAACGTCGCCCTACATGATGTATATATGTGTGCCACTCCATCGACAACAATGGCTTAGCAATTAATCTCTTAGACCTACCCAAGAATTCGTTTCTATCTTCAAGAGTACTACGACATGATGATTCACCCTTTTCACACACTAGCAAATCCTTATTTCCACAAAACGGACCACTAGACTCACTGCGCAAACATAAATCCTTAACTAAAAGCTCCACACTCTTTGCATTCGCAATCCCTAAACATGCCATCATCATGTCTAAATCACCATCTGTTTCTAATACGCAGCTAGAATACCCAGGCGGTGAATATCTCAACATAAAAGTGCCTAATTTCAAACAACTAAACCGTAGACAAAGCGGTATTTGAAATATCAACAATAGACGATTCATTTGTAATTGGGAACATCACTGTTTCCAACTTATATGTGCACTTGGCTATAACAAAAGCTCCATTCCCCCTTAAAATGCAAACAAAACAAGAAGAAAAATAATTAAACAAAAGCGCAAACAAAAGCGCATGGTATGATCTTGAAAAAAACATAAACTACATTGCGGTTTATATGTTTCACCTGCAGCTTTATGTGTTTCTGCCAAAATTCTGAGGAAAAAACTGAACAACTCATACCTCAATAGCAAATTCCAAAAAAATCCACAACCAAACAACATGACCACAAGGTCCGAATCAAACAGATATTATCGAACTCGAATCGCACACACCACAAGCAACGCCAAAACTGAAATTAAATCTGCATGAAAAAGCAAAATTAGGAAGAAACCATACAAATCAATATAAATGCCACAAAAAATAATCCGAAAAAAAAAGAAAAAAAGGAACAAAATAGAACGAACTGTAATATCGAGCTCCATCGGACCTCAAGAACCACGACTCAGTGAGCGAGAGAACAAAATCTGCAAAAGCCACAAAACAACGAAGAAAACATAAAAAACACAAAACGTAATCAAAATCAAAGACAAAAAGCGAAGAAATTTGAAAGAAATCATGCCGGAAGATCGAGCTCGATCGGAGCTCGAACCGTAAATTGACGACGTGCGGAAGCGAAACGAAGAGAATGGCCAAATTTCAAATCGCGGCTACTTAAAAACTAAGAGGGTAAAAACGTAATTCAAAAATAAATTTTAAAGTTGGGCCAGGCTTTTCAACGTAAAGGCTACAAATGTCTTTTCCGTTGTTAATCTAAGTGGGCCAAAAATCGGGACTTGCTCTTTGGCTAAATCCAAAAGAAAATTTGGATACCTATGTGCAAAGCCCAAACAGAAATACTATAGGTATTAAAGCCCTAAACCAAATAGTCATGGTAGAGGGATGCAACTATGTTGGTATTTAATGTGATGTGAAGTGAAATGTATGATTTATCCATAATATCAACAGAAAATGTTGTGTTTGTGGTAAGATTATCGGTAACCTGGCTATGATATCATGATAAAGTTGATAACTTGTGTATTGATGTTCATTACAGAATGAGGTACAAATTCTTAATACAAATACAATAGCCAATTAAGATCCCGAAAAATAGCCTAAACAAGCTATTCCTTAATATACACGCCTATACAAAGGGAAGGAAATAAACTAAATATTGTACAAGTCAATGATCAATATTCAGAATCAATCACATTGATTTGGTTGGGATTTTACGCTTTCAACAAAAAAGTTAACATAATTAACAGTAAGGACGAAATGACACCCAAATGAAAGTATATTATTGAGAACAAAACTTAAAAACTGAACTTGATAATCAAAATAAACCTCGAGTGCGAGTTGAAAGACTATTATAATAACTAATCCATTAAATTTATGACGACTTGCGGGTTATCGGAATCTTGCACTTATATCTCCCTAATCGTAGATTTTGCAAGCGAAACGAGAAGATTATGAGGGCGACACAATTACCCTTTGCCAGGTTGCATATGTCTTGGTGCATCATGGCGGAAGCAGACAATTGGGGTGAGTGCTTCGACAGAGGCACCTTCTCTTTGTTGGGAATAGATTTTAAACGCACTTGAGGGAGATATGAGTCATTGACAACCAAGTTTAATAGCAGAAAATGTCATGACCTAACTTGCCCAACAAGGTCAAACAGCCAACTTCTAAACTAGGGCCACTATCATAATTATTTTGATAATCTCTTTTTACAAGAGGTTGCCAAGTGATGATATAGATATGATATACCCAAACTGTTTCCCCAAGAAATCCCATTTCCTCAAACCCTCAAATATGATCTAAATCCCCACCCTGTTGCACTACAAGAATGGATGTACTACTACTACCCGAAAAGGTCGAAGATACCATTGCATCTCCAAGAACTCCCATCTCATTAGAGTCGCTAAAATCTAGTAATATTGTGGAGGTGTCGTTTGAGTGGCTTCCATGGCTTCTTCCAAATATGAACATATCATAGTCACCTTCCATTTCACTTATTAGTGTGAGAGTTTGTTCCCAACTTGTTACTGACTTCTCTAATAATTCTAGGGAGGCATCGGTCATTGACCTCAGCCTAAACTCATCTATGAACAAGTCATCAAGTTTTTTTTGCCTCCCAGTACTTGCCATTGCCTCCAAAATTTCATCATCACCATCACCATCACCATCACCATCACTATCACTATCACTATCACCGTCGTCGTCACCATCACCATCATCCGCATCATCATTATCATTAGAGTAAACTTTCCGCGCCTGTTTATTTGGGTTAAAGTTAAATCGTATAACTGTTAGCATAACCTTAGGATGCCCGGCCATCCTCCCTCCATACGCTAAAGCCTCACGATCATCTTCCCCTCCGATGAAGAGAATGGCAAAGTGGTGGCCGGAGTTTGACGTACCGAGACCATGATCCACAAAAACACCCACAGAGCAGCGCGCATTTGCAATCAAGTTGTTGTTGAGGCTCTTTAAATGAGAGTAGTTTGAATCTTGTATCGCTCCTCCTCCATCCGATATGGCAGATTGCTTGTGGAAGGGGATGATTATGAGGGCAACAAAATTCTCCTCAGCCAGGTTGCAAATGTCCTCATGCATCGTGGCATAAGCCGACACGGCAGTGATTGTTTGCAACGTGACGATTCCTTCCCTTTGTTGGGCATAGAGTTGAAAGCCATTTGAGGAGTCGTAGTCCGTTGAGTGTGTATCATTGGTTGTTGTGTTTGTGCTACTCGGTTTGCAAGTGTTGTGCACAACCAACATGGCCGAAGCATGTCCAGTTAGCTCCACGAGGTGTGCAACAATGACATGAATAGGGGATTTTTCGGTTGGGTTAGAACTATCAATGAGGTCGATAATGCCAGACATATTTCGTGAAGTGTGGGTGCATGCAAGGATTCGAAGCTCGGTATTAGATCCTACGCTTCGTACGTTCCTCTGTTTGTATTGCACCAAAGGCCTAGCACTTGACTTATAAAAAAGGGCTAGAAACGGCCCCACGAAAAATGTCATTACCCAAATCGCCACCATCATTATTGCGAATGATTGTTTGTTCAAGATCTACACAATTGTCATTCGTTCATGAATTCATTAGTTATAAAAACATTCATTATAAACCATACACCTTGCAAAATATTATATGAATATGCATGTCCCGTACGTACCTTTAAGTCTCGAGCCGAGTTAAGTATAACAAGTGCCAATAAGCCTTTGGTGTTCATGAGTACTCCAACAGTCAGACAATCTCGAGGTGACATTTTGTTCAATAAGCAGGCAACGAAAGTGCTCACGATTTTTGCTGCGTAGGCAGCCATGTTTACTACCACTACGCGATATATGTTCGTCCCTGTTTTTGCCTCCTCTGGATCTTTCGTATTCAGAATATCATGTAAATTCAGTCTTCTGGCATTGATCAAGTAGAAGAAAGGCATCAGAATCCCACGCACGAAATGTCCCACCTTCTCTATAAGCATGCTTGAGAACTCTCCCTTAGGTATAATGATTCCGAATACAAAGGACCCTACGATGGAGTGGGACCCACATGCATCCGTAATTAACCCGCAAAGCACCGCCCCGCCTAGAATATAACATGCAAGCTCATTATCGTTGTCATTCTCCTGTGCCCTCCTGCGATTAATGATCCGCACAAGAGCTGGTCGTACTAGAAAAACACAGAGTCCTACAAAAGCCAAGGTGGACCCCAACGTAAGAAATGGTCTACTTTTCACTATTGCCATTCCAAGCAAAAGAAGAATCCAGGAACACAAATCGGAGATAACGGAGGCAGATAAGGCGAGTCCTCCAACATCAGAATAGAGAAGTTTGAGATCTGCGAGGATTTTGGCAAGGTCCAGGAAGTTGGTGGAGGCAAGAGTAATTCCCCAAAAGAATGAGCCGTTCTTAGTCGCCATGTTTTTGGTTTGTTTAGCAAAGTCTTTGAGCAGTACATAACGATACAAGACCCAACCAGTAAGGATGGAAAAGACCATGCCAGTAAGGGCAATGCTGACAGCCTTCCGGCGAGCACGTAGTATTGGTTTAAAGTCAAGCTCTAAACCCACCAGGAACATGTGGTATACGAGTGCCAAGTTTGCTAAGGTCTCAGCAACCACCGTGTTACTTATGGGAAATAGTTGTGGGTACAAATCACCCCTAATATTCAGACTCATTATAAAGCCACCCTGACAACAAATAATTTTTTTTAATTAAAAGAAAAGCTACTGATAAATTAAAACTCCAGTCAATGCAAAACCAAGAATTCACAAAACTAAAATATAATAAAGGAAATGGATGCAGGCAATACTCACAAGAATGTCGGCAACAATACGTGGTTGGTGGAAGGGTTTGAGCAGGAGCATAGCAAGACGAGTGCTGACCATGGCCATGATGAGTTTTATAACAGTGACTGGGAGAGCTTGCATCAACGGATTCTCCACACGCCATAGCCCAATTGGGGATATTGTTTTGTTATAACATGCCCTTATTTCATCTTTCGAGTCGGCGAATACTATATAAGATTCCCCTCCGGATGACCTTGTACCAGTTATACTACTCATTATATTTATATGTATAGCAGCGCGATCGATCTCCTCTTCCCCTTCCTTACTTCCGAATTACATTCGCATTCGGAAGCCTTATACAAAGAGACTAAGAACGAGAGCGAGGGCGCGAGAGAGAGACAACGAAATTTTTATGCATGTTTGGAGGGAGAAGCTATATATATATACTCGAGGCATACATAATTTGTTGCAACAGAGGAACGGAGGCATCCCATTTCTGTACGTATCTATATTAGGTTATTTTTTGCATGTAAGAAAGAACGACACGGTAGCAGTCTTGTCATCATTGAACATTACACTGTACATTTTTCAGTTAGTTATATGACCAATGTGGGTGTTCGTTAGTGTTAGTTAGTGCACCCAGCATTGCAAACCATATATGGTTTTTACATTTAAATAAAATTTAAAACAAACAAAAAAAGTGTTTACAAGGTACGTGCTAACCAATATGGTTACACACCCTCAGCTATGACTACGGGTCCCTAGGTGGCTGTTGGAGGAATGGCAACTATGATTACGAACCACAAATATTTTAAGAAAACAGTGTAATTACAAGATACGCCTAACTGGATTTCTTTTTTTCCTTTTATCTTTTTTTTTGCCAAACGATAGGAAGATTTTATTAGAGGTGAATAGAAAGTTTTACATTTTTTGCCAGAGTATTAAAGAGCCACTTTGACTATAAATAGTCCCACAAATGGGTACCCCCTATTCGACTCACAAAGGCTGCAACCAGGTGAGCAGCATGATTACACAGTCGAGGTATTAAGGAAAACATCACTGACTGAAACTGTTGAATCAGATTTTTTTTATAAAAATAATTCATTCAATCCTGACATCAACAGGGTCTACTCCTTGAAGCATCTGAATAAGCAACTGCGAATCTGACTCCACAATTACTTGATTTAAATTTGCTTTTAGGACATTTGTTAACGCATCACGAATAGCTTCTGCTTCCATCATAAGGGCTGAATGACTAGGAAAGTTTCTAGTTCCACCCGCCAATAACATCCAACCCTCACTATCCCGAAATACCCATTCCACCTCCACCTAACTGGATTTCGAGCCCCTATATTTAAAAGGTGTGCAATTTTGTGTATTTTTGAAAATATGGAGCACTCAAATAATCAAAGACAGCTTTGGATACGTTTTATCTTCCCCTCCAAATTGATGGTCGAAAAACTTACCCCTCTCTCTCTCTCTCATGTAAACGACAACGGTTGAATAAGTTATCGGCTTGAATTTCATTGTGCTGATTATGGATATTTGATTTGAATTCGAATTCTTTTGACTCAATCAGAAACTGTTTACTATATATGTGGCTAGTTGACAAAAAAAATGTGGCTCGATGTATTTAAATTAGGCTAAATTATTGAAATGCCCCCTGTAACTCATTTTCAGTCTCACTTTCCCCCCTGAAACTCTAAGTGTCTCACTTTCCCCCAAAAACTCTATTTAGTGTCTCACTTTCCCCACTGGAACTCTAAGTATCTCACTTTCCCCCACGAAACTCTAAGTATCTCACTTTCCCCACACGAAACTCTAAGTATCTCACTTTCCCCTATGGAACTCTAAGTATCTCACTTTCCCCTGGAACTCTAAGTATCTCACTTTCCCCACTGAAACTCTATTTAGTGTCTCACTTTCCCCACGAAACTCTATTTAGTTTCTCACTTTCCCCACGAAACTCTATGTAGTGTCTCACTTTGCCTGGATTCCATCCAGCCTTAACCGAAGTCATCAAATTTAACTCTCATGTGCCGTTTTTCTGAGTTCTTGTGTCCATGGAGGGTCGAGAACGAAAGCATTGCCATTGTAGGGAGCTCTGCCAAGTTCAGACGTCTCTAGGGAAGGAACAAAGGTTGTCGCTTCTTTGAGTGGTTTGATCCAGAGATGTATTCTCGTTCAAAAGATATAATACCTGGGTTGCTGAAGAGTAAGGGAAGACTATAACAAGATCTAGCCAAGCTTCGAGGTAGAGAGAAATTGTTGTGAGGTTTTCTGTTTCTTTCTTGGATAATGTTGATTTCCATGATGGTTGGTGGTTTAAGGGATAATCATCATTAGGTTTAGAGTTGGCTATGTAATGTAGGTTTAGCAATTTTAACTGTAACCAACGGGAGGAGAGAGGTTTGTAATCTGCAAGTGTTTTGGGAATGGTTGAGCACAATGGCATTTGTGTGTTATGTAATCTGCAGTTTTTTGGGAATGGTTGACTACAATGGCATTTGTGTGTTATGTAATTTGCAGTTTTTTGGGAATGGTTAATCCAATGGTATTTTAATATTGACGTACTTTTTGTTGTAATAAGCTTAAACATTTTTCTTCTGTTTCTATTTTTTTTTTCTTTCTAAAATTTATTTGCCTATCTAAATATGCATATAGAAGAATGAACATATAACAAAATATGCATATCAGATTAGATGAAAAACAGCACATGGGCGTCAAGTTTGATGACTTCGGTTAAGGCTGGATGAAATCCAGGCAAAGTGAGACACTACATAGAGTTTCGGGGGGGAAAGTGAGACACTAAATAGAGTTTCGGGGAAAAGTGAGACTGAAAATGAGTTACATGAGGAATTTCAATAATTTAGCCTTAATATTATATAAGGCCCTACAAATATACATGAGACTTCATTGTGAATTTTGGCCCATCATGACAGGACCTGACCCAAATTCCACTTTGGAATCCGTGTCAAACCCTGTGCGTGTCTGACACCTGGCAGGTGTAGGGCACAATGACTAAATTGCCCTTCTAATCAAAATTTCAAACAATTTCAAGGTTCGACTTTTGCCGAAAATTCGGCAAAGTCTCCCCTGTAATTTGATCATTCCCCAAAATTATTTCTACCTCTAAAACATAATTTAATGTCCTCAATCGTTCAGCATGCACAAATTATATTCACACACATCTAAAAACATTTGAACTAAATGGCCTTCGGCCTTAAAACATTTCGATCATCAACATTTGTTGCCATATTATAATATCCAAGTGAAACCTAAATAATCATCCAGCTACAATCATTTCAGTGATTATTATATTAACAAGCACAACAACATTATATGAAGAATTCTATTAAGTAGGATCATTATCGAACAAGCCTCATAACTCAAATACCACTCGGCCTTGGGCCCACACATAAGTTTAGATTTAATTCAATTAAGATGTTAATATAATCCAAATCCAAGCTCATAACCAAATTCCTTAATATCCTTTTTTGTGGCTGCATCTAGATTATTTTAAATTTGTCTAAGTACCCTCCGTGAAGGATCAAGCCACACGTAGCTCTTCCAATTTGCAAGTTATATTTATACCAAAAACCGACATTTCCTGAAACCATACCTGCATATCCTGCTGTCATCCACCAAGGGGTATATATATATCATAAACACCGAAGGCAACTGGGGGATGAGGAACTGGCTAACCACATGTTTAGATAAATCTGACAGGTGATTAGGGATCCTGGCCAACCCTGTGCAGAAAAATAGAAGCAGGGTGGCGAACAAAGTCTTTTATATCCTCGCAGAACTCGGAGACACAAAGTCAACTCGAGAACGCAGCCCATCAATTCCATATAATTTCCATTAAACCGTCAATATAATAAGGTCGCAAGACTCGACGACACAAAGTCGACCCGAGCCGCGTCCTCGCAAGACTTAGGAGACATATAGTCAACCCAAGCCGCGTCCTCGTAAGACTCAGGGGACATATAGTAAAACCTGAGCCGCGTCCTCGCTCCTCACGGTTCGGGCGTCCTCGAGACAAGTGGGGCGTAATGTCATATGCGCGCAGACACAACCGAAAGCAACAACTATCCGTAGACATTATGATTTGTTGGCAACATTTGTCCGAAGACATTTTAATATCCGAAAGCCACTGGGATGTCCGTAGACATCATTATATTCGAAGGCAACAGTATAATCCGAAGGCAACAATATAATCCGAAGGCAACCAATGCAATTTTCAAATCATGTAATAATACATATAGTCATATAAGTTCATTTATAAAACGTTTCATAAAACCCATAATTGAATCATAATAACCTTCGCCCAATAAAATTATATTAATAATAATAATAGGAATAACAACAATAATAATAATAATAATAAATAAATAACCCTCGGAATCCCATATCTTTATTACTCAACTAATTTAGTTTCCAATCAAACACGTCTATTCAATATCACCATTTAAACAACATCATAACTAACCATTTCCCAAGTCCTTGGACCAGTCTAGTACTTTCCAAAGGATTAAGTGACCTCATAAAACTCCCGGTAACCCTAGTGGTCAAATTCCCCATTAACAGTATGGCTCACTTCCTCAAATTCTTTCCCGAACTTAAAATGACATGTTTGCCCTTTTTAATATTAATTATTATTTAAAATTCCAAAATCTCCTTAATTTATTATATTAATTTCAATTTATTTTATTTTAATTATTTAATTTATTACACTCTCAGGGGTAAAGATGTCTTTCACTTGAATAATTTAAGAATTAAATACTAATTTAGGGACGGGATGTTACACAACATATTTGATTGTGTTTTGAAATCTTTTGTGGGAGTCATGATCTCTTGGACCTCGGGATCCAAGGAATTCATGGTCACCTACCGTTTGATTTAAATCCAACGGCCCAATAGAGTTTCTTAAAAGGAGTGTAAAAGTAAGTGGGTCGTTGGATTTAAATCCAACGATGCGTAACCATGAATTCCTTGGACCCCTAGAATCCAAGAGATCATGACTGTCTTTTATGGTATCAAAAGCCCTCTAGTCTCACGACACTTTGCAATTTTATTTATTATTTTTGTAATCCTTTTCAATGCCCAACACCAACAACAAATTCCCACAAAATTTTTACAACTTCATGTAAAATTTACTCTCATCTTTACAACTTCATGTAATCCAATCATATTTTAAATCAAGACGTGAAGAAGAACTTGCATGTAATGTGAATGTTATCGTAGTGGTTTTCCATCAAGACTCGGGAATTGAATTGTCCAGTGGTTTGATATATCTGTATTTATAATAGGGAATTTTATGTTTTAATAATGTAAAAACTTTGATTATTTAAAGTAAAATAATGCAACGTAATTGAGACGGGGTGCAAGTCAAGTGTAACATATATTATTTGTGGCCCCAATGTATTTGATATAGCGCACAACAATGTTCGCATTTACCAAAATTAAAAATTAAAAAATAGAAACTAATATATGTTCTGATTATCATTAACAAAATATTAAACAATTTGAAAATCATTAAGACATCTAATTATCATTAATAAAAAAGGATTTTTAGCCATTTTGCCCCCTGAACTATTAGGCAATTCGAACTTACCCCCTGCATTATTTCATCTGCCGATTTAGTCCCTCAACTTGTAATAAATAGTCAATTTCCCCCTTACCGTTAAATTTATCTAATTTCATCAACTTTTCTGTTAATAACAAGGGCAAATTTATAATTTTAACTTAAAATTCATAAAAATATTGTAAATAATTAACTTTCACAAGAAAAAATATATATTATCCCCACAGAGCCCCCACCCCCACCGATTCCTTCTCCCCCAAAGATTTTTTTCTTCTAAAAGTTAATTATTTACAATATTTTTATGAAATTTAAGTTAGAATTACAAATTTGCACTTGTTATTAACAGAAAAATGGATGAAATTAGATAAACTTAACTATAGTGAAATTGACTATTTATTACGAGTTGAGAGACTAAATCCCAGACGAAATAATTCAGGAGGGGTAACTTCGAATTGCCTTATAGTTCAAGGGGCAAAACCACATTTTACCCATAACAAAATATACAAATACGATGCCTCAAAAAACAGAGTTCGATCTTCTCGTCCATGTTTTTGTGTGTCCTCTCTCGTCTACGCTTTAATTTTGTGACACGCAGATTCCACTTAATCATACTTTAACAAAATTAATGCTTTTATCTTTTAATACAAATAAAATAATAAAATAATATCACGCCACACAAAATTAAGGCGTAGATGTATTATTATAGAGACACACAAAAGACATGGACGTAATATCTCAACCCCAAAAAACACTAAAATGACAATCCTTAATTTGGTGGTCAACTTCAGACCAAAAAAAAAAAATTGGTGGTCAACTGAATTTGAATTTATTTTACATAGGTAATCTTTAAATCAATAAAATACAATACGGAAGGGCCCCAGTGTCTTTAGCTTTGGCTCTCATCTCTCCTTTATTTATCTATTTGGGTTCCGTCCCACTCAGAGACTTGCAGAGACTGAAGAAGAAGAAGAAGAAGAACAGAGATAAACCAGCAAAGAAAATGGAGGCTGCTTCTGTTACCGCATCATCGCTCATAAAAGTTGCAGCTCTTTCTGGTTCTCTTCGTAAATCTTCCTACAACCGTGGTCTAATTCGTTCTGGTCAGTTACTTTTACTGCCATTTTTTTCTTTTTTTTTTTTTTTAATTCCAATTGAACGGCGTCGTTTTTGGGTTTGCAGCGATTGAGATAAGCAAGGCGTCGATCAACGGCCTGCAGATAGAGTACATAGACATCTCACCTTTGCCAATGCTGAACACGGATCTGGAAGGCGAGGGGAGTTATCCACCTGCCATCGAAGCGTTTCGTCAGAAGATTCTGGAAGCTGATAGCATCCTCTTTGCTTCTCCTGAGTACAATTACTCCCTGTCGGGTATAATTAATCAATTAATTATTATTATTCTCTTCTTTTTTATTATTATTTATGAACTAGAAATAGAAAATAGAAAATAGAAATATTTAGTTCTGTTTAGTCACAATCTGTTTTCTAACTCCCACATAAAATTCAATTTTGCAATTCTTAAGGTTTAAGAAGTAGACTTTTATGTTATTGAAATTAAAATTCACTCACTGTCTTAATTTGGTTTAAAATCATGGTTTATTGGCAAGTTTCTGCATCAACTTCCTAAACATTTTTTAAATACCAACTATATATATACCAGCACCTCTAAAGAATGCAATTGACTGGGCGTCGAGACCACCAAATGTTTGGGCTGATAAGGCTGCCGCAATTGTAAGTGCCGGAGGCGACTTTGGCGGTGGACGAGCGCAATATCATCTTCGCCAAGTCGGAGTTTATCTTGACCTTCATTTCATTAACAAGCCCGAGTTTTTCTTGAATGCATTCCAGCCTCCTGCAAAGTTTGACAGTGATGGAAACTTGATTGATGAACAGGCCAAGGAGAGGTTAAAAGAAGTTCTTCTCTCCTTGCAGGCATTGAGCTTGAGACTTCATCGAAAGCAATGAGAGGAGCTGTTTCATGTTTCGAACTGCCTGACTTCCAAGTCTCAATGGAGGTTGCAGGTTTGAAACAAGAAACAGTCTCTTCACAGGGCTGTGTATACATCTGCCTATCCTTAGACCTCGCAATGGGGTGCTGAAGTTGTATGTGATTCTCTCAGACTAATAGGTGCTGTGTGATTCAGGCTCTACCATGTTAGCATTGCAGGAGTTTGATGCTTTTTAGTTTATGCTATGATTTCTTTCTTTCTGCCTCTGGAATTGGAATTTAGACCTTTGATTTGTGTTTATGTTTCTCTGGGCATAACATGTGCTAATAAAATGTAGATATTTAGTTAAATACCCATTCTTAGCATTAATAATATAGATATACCATTTAATTTCTATAAACAATTTTTAAATAATTGAAACTATTTTTAAAATAATTTTAAATTCCACAAAATTATTTAAGATAATTAAATATAATTAATTAGTATTTATTAAGTAATTTATATGGAATTAATTAAAATATTTAAATACTAATTCTTCATTAAATAAATAAAAGTAATTAAAACATAATATATTCTAAGAGTATAGTACCTTTAAAATATTCTATTTACTATTCTATAACTTTAAATAATATAGCCGTGCGGCTATACTCCATAAATATAATATTTTAACCGTATAGCCGAACGGCTATACTCCAAAATAGAATATTTATAATATTTTATAAGTATAGCCGTGCGGCTATACTCTAAAATAGAATATCTTAACAATATAGCCGAACGGCTATACCCCAAAAAAGAATATTTTAAAGTATAGCCGGCCAGCTATACCCTGTAACTAAGAAAACACTCTCCCGACGAAGTTTCGTTGTGACATGTCTAAGCCGACAAATATTTGCCGAATTAGACCTCTCCCGACAAAATTTCTTCAGCAGGGTTTTTTTTTTTGTTTTAATTTTAAAAATATAAAATTTGTTTCTTTACTTTTGTTTTTTGGCCAACTTCTTTAATTTAATATATGTGACTAAGTAATATCTTAGCCTTTTTGAAATACTTTAATTAGTAATTATGTATTAATTATTATTTCTTTAGTGAATATTTAAATATGTTACTGATTTAATTCTGCTATGCAAAAACGAAAAAATAAATTACTTATTTTCGTTTGGGTGTCTTAATTAAATTTCCCCAGAGCCCAAGTCCCATCTTTTTTATAATTAAATATTATGTTTTATCTATATAATATTTAATGCCCAAATTGAATTAAAGTTCGTCGGGCTAGGTCTATCTCGATAAAATTCGCCTTGACATGTCTAGATTAGGCTCGGTTACATCATACTAACCCAAGATTGAGAGAGAAACCTAAATCGTAAAGCCCTAGGTCGAGTTACGTGATTTTTCAAGCCTAATTGTGCCCTCAGTGCCCTAGGTTTACAATTAGAGTTCAAGGCTTGCGAATGGTTATGGAACAAGTTCGGATAAGTTCGAAAGCTATGGTTTTTGGTTCGAGACTTGGATTTGGGGTTTGGAGTCTAAAATTCCATTTTTAGAAAACTAAAAAAAATTTCTATAATTTTTAAATAATTGAAACTATTTTTAAAATAATTTTAAATTCCACAAAATTATTTAACATAATTAAATATAATTAAATAGTATTTATTAAGTAATTTTTATGGAATTAATTAAAATATTTAAATACTAATTCTTCATTCAATAAATAAAAGTAATTAAAACATAATATATTCCAAGAGTATAGTACCTTTAAAATATTCTATTTACTATTCTATAAATAGTATAGCCGTGCGGCTATACTCCAAAATAGAATATTTAGAATATTTTATAAGTATAGCCGTGCGGCTATACTCTAAAATAGAATATCTTAACAGTATAGCCGAACGGCTATACCCCAAAAAAGAATATTTTAAAGTATAGCCGGACGGCTATACCTTGTAACTAAGAAAACACTCTCTCGACGAAGTTTCTTCCTTGAGGTCACCATGTAGGAATGCATTCTTGACATCCAACTGCAACATGGGCCAGTCATGATTAGCAACCAAGGACAAGAGTACGCACACAGTATTGAGCTTTGCTAATGGGGCAAAGGTCTCCGTGTAATCCACTACATAGGTCTGAGTATAGCCATTTGCTACCAATCTTGCCGTATAACGGTCAATGGAACCGTCAGCCTTATGCTTCAAAGTAAACACCCATCTGCACCCAACAACTTTTTTTCCTTACATTACGGTGCATAGGGTAAATTTAGTAAGTGGGCTTGACATTACTTGGATGTCAAACGGGTAACAGGGTTCGACATGGATTTCGAGTGGGAATTTGGGTCGGGTCCTGTCAATAGGCAATTAAAGGAGAGATATGATGGAAACTCTAACGGCGGAACCACATTGTAACAAATTTTAAAAACCGGAGTATGTGATTGTAAAAATTGAGAAAATAGTGACTAACATATCTTAAGGGTGTAACCATATGATACTAAGTTGTAATTAACCCTTGGGGTTAAGTGGTTGGACACGTGTCAAAAAATTATACAAGGGACACGAAGGGACATAGAAAATAGGGACAATGGATCCCATCCCGGTGTTGTGTGATAGAGTATATTAGGGTATACCAAGGGTATTTTTGGTAGTTAAATAGGGTATACGTAGTTAATTTTACATTTTGATTTAAATATTAGGGTGTAGTTAGATCATAGGGTGTACTCAGTTAATTTTATGGTTCGTTTAGCGCACTCATTTAACCAAAAACGCCAAATGAGAAAAGCATTAATTTATGTTCATCCATAGCTGTAATTTTTATTGGGAAAAGTAAACAGAAATACAAAAACATAAAGTAAGAAATACAAATGTGGAGTCCAATTTTCATGTGACCTCCATGTTTTCTCATTGATATATTGACACATGTCACTCCACTAAACTCTAACTTAATACTGTTAACTTTTTATAAAATTAGAAAAATAAAAACTAATTATTAAGAAAATAAAAATCAACAGCGACCACTTGTGTTGTTGTTCAGATTAAGGCATGCTGAATAAGAGCTTGCCTTACAAGAGAGATACTAAGGCATGCTAAAAAAGAGTTTGCCTAGTTCTAGATCGTAAGATCATCTGAGAGACTAAGAGAGAAAGAAGAAAATGTCAAGATTTCAAAAAGACGGGCCAGCGACCCACTACTAGCAACAATGATATTGTCTCCAACCACCCCAATAGGTGTGGGGCTTTATCACAAAAGGCCTCGGTGTTATTAGAAGTGGAATCACTTATTATAAGTTGTAATTTATTTGGTCAAGTTTCCTATGTGAGATTTTATATTCTTCAACAGAAAAGAGGCTTTTGTCGTAGACAAGGAAGAGATGGGAGGAGAGGGGGTTGCCGCTGGTGGGTGGGGAATGGGTAGGGGCAGTGGTGTTGGTTTTTCCCTTTTTGTTTTCTCACAACAATTAGCTTTTGTTTTTCTAACTTTATTAAAAGTTAACAGTGTTAGGTTAGATGTTAATGGAGTGACATGTGTCAAAAAATTAGATAGGAAACAGGGAGGCACGGGGAAATTGGAAACATGACTAAAAAATGAGGACTTGTCAGCAACCATTTGATATAAGTAATTGGATTAATCCAAGTGCACAGACTCTTTGTTAGTAGTTTAAACCCGCACTAATACTCTTTGTTTTACTCAAACACCTTTTCTCAACTATTCTAATCCACCCAAAAAAAAAAAAGGGGATCACGTTCAATTAGGGATACACGTTCATCCCTGTATGGACAGTGTTTAGCGAATTCGTTGTCTATTTTGTGTCATCTATTACAATTATTGTTGTAGTGTCTTCCTTCCTCCCATCTTTCTTTCTCCCCCTCCTGTTTTGCTATGGAACAAAATACTAAACTTTCCAATACATGTGATCTAGTCAAGGACCCATCACATTATAGGAGACTGGTGGGACGTCTAATTTATTTGACAATCAAAAGACCAAACATAACTTATTCAGTACACAGGTTGAGCAAGTTCATGCATGACACATCTTCAAAAGGATAATAACAGTCACTTTATCTTACAACTTCAGCTCACAGGTTATGCATAGGCATTGAATACAATTTAAACTAGCCCAAGTGAGACTCAAATGCATTTTTATTATGAAACGAGAAGCCTTGCAAGTGAAAAGCTTTCGAAGAGAAGGCATGTTGTCCTGAAAAAAGGCCACTAATTATTCAGCATTTTCGACTTAAAAATAGAATATAAGTTATGGTTAGCTGAACAACCCCAATGAGAAATAAAGTAAATAGAACGACACAGAGCAAAATAATAATGGAAATCTGATTGAGTTTTTGTGTTAAGCACAAATTGTTTTTCTTGAAAATTACCCTGATCAGAAAATTGAAATTGACAGTAAGAATGTAATTATAAGCTAGAAATGAAGAACATGAATCTGGGAAGCAGCATTAAATCAAAATCAATGGCAAATCCCTTTCCTAATAAGAAATACAATTTGGGCCAACTCAACAAATGTGGGGAATTGGATACTGTCAAGAAACCCTCTTCTGGCAGGAATTGGATACTGTCACACTCACTAATATATAGCTCTTGAAGAGAAGTGAGGTGTCCAAGTCCCTTCCATCAAAAGATTTCAAACTTGAAAGTCCCCAGATGAGAAGAGTGTGAAGAGTCGAAGGGAGCATCTGTTCCTTGAGCAACGTCTCCAATATATTGTCACTTCCCCTGCCACCAATTGTAAAGTGTTCAAGGGAGACAAGGCCTTGCAAACCCCAGTACTCTCCCACTGAAGCGCTCAGTCTGTCACAATTATGAATGCAGAAATATATACAAGCCCTCAGCCCTGTGTTGACACAAAATAGATACAACTTCAAGCTATTTTAAATTAATCTAAATTACGATATTAAAAGTTTAATATCATCCCACTGCTTCGAATATTAATATTAATATTAATAAAACATTAAAACTTTACTTTAAAAAATACTTAAATTGATTAATAACTCCGATTTGTTTTTAAAAAAAAAAAAAAAAAAATTGGTATTGGCTTTTAGGTATGGTTTTAAACTTGTGAATGTTTGATTATAACTCTCTATCCTGTACGTATTATTCTAATAAGTATCAGATTATTCTAAAACACAATAGTTTATTGGCAACTCAACACTGGAAGACTCAAACCAGTTAAGTATCAGATTTTCCTTCTGAAATACCAGGACAGAAACTATGACAAGCTACTGAAGGTCGCACAAAAATGAGGGTCAAAAAACGCAGGAAAATATTTATTAAACATCAGCTAAGAAATTTCTCAATGGCATATATTGATGGCAGATAAAATAAATTTTGCAAAGTGTGATTCAAAGACCATATAGAATAAAAACAAACATTGAATACAATCCCAAGACTGTTGCAAGTCAAACAAAACTGCTATTGTCTCCTAATACAGAATGTCATCCGTTCTTAAATGCAAACTTAGGAAACCAAACGGTGTCTAAGTAAACCATTTTCTCCTCCTTAGGAGAGATCAGAGCTCGCTGGGCCAGCACCAAAACCACCAGCTCCACCAGATCCACCGGCACCACGACCAAAGCCAGGCCTACCACCCTGATATTTCAGGAGAAAGAAGCATAATGAGTTAAGAAATGCATCATTTTTCCAAAGTCAGGAAATCTTCTAATCATAAAACACATTTAAGTGGGCAGTATATAAGTTTGTCAAGTCCTCAGTAACAAGGTACATGGGATCAGATAGAATACAATTCCCATATGCAAAGAAGAATAGAATATCATTGAAAGGCAATTGATCTCCTCCAACCCAATACATGGTAAAAAGACATAGTACCTAAATGAGAAATATAAAACAAACTACTTGACAACAGAAATATTACCCCAAAAGAAGGTCTGTAGTCAGCAGGTGCTCCACCCTTGTCACCAAAATCACCCCCTGGTGCACGGGGACCTGAACGGTACCCATCCCTGTCACCAAATCTGCGTTCTCCTCCATCAAAGCGAGGTGGGCCACTGTTCACATCATCAAAACATCCACATTACATTCCAACCAATCAAAGGGTTCAACAAACGAACTAGAAAAGGAAGCACATATCTGTCACAGTTTACTTACACAAATCAGTTAAATAACTTCTTCGTAAATGATCGATATCACATACTTTAGAACTTCAAATTAAACCCAAATAAAATCCATGCTTTCTAACAAACTTTTCAATCATTCCATCAACCAAACCACATTTCAATCAATTACAGTATTCAATACAATCTAATTTCAAACTGTCTTGCAGTTTCTTTCAGAACTCCAAAAACAAAATGATTGTAGAAGCAGTTTACCAAATTAATGACTTCCTGTACAAATTACATGTGCAAACCAACTTATCAGCTAAACCAAATAACACAAACCACCTATTGGAATAGCCATTTACAATTAGAACAAAGAACCACAGAACTCCTTCAAATAAGGCCACAGTTACAAGTCGCTACCATTAGTTATTCAAATGATCAAACCCAGTTCGCAAAACACTCAAAGAAACAATCCCAGTTACAAAAATCAATAGATCCAATAACCAATAAAGACGATTAAACAAATCAATTACCGTGGGCGGTCACCAGATGGGCCCAAGGGGCGACCAGGAGGCTTGGCCTGCTTCTTCAAAGTTGCAGGGACAATCTCAGATGGAAGGTTAAGGTAGTTCCTCAAAAACTCAATACCATCATTGGTCAGGTACCAGTAGTAGTGCATCCAAGCGAAAGTTTCTCTCACATATTCCTTGGATTTGAAGCTCTGCATCAGCTTAATCACCTGCAGATTTGGCACATCGATTTCTGGGTGCTTTGCCAAGTTATAGTCCTTCTTTGCAAAGCACACTCCCTCTGTTCAAATTAAATTCAATAAATTTTAACAAAAAAATGGAAACGAAGAACCAAATTTCATTGAGAATAAATACAAATCTAAGCTTTTTGTGTGTACCTTGGAATAGGTATTTGGAGATTTCTCTCCTGTTCTTCTCTGGGATGATCTAGGATAGAAAAAACCAAATGTAACAGATCAGAACCATGAACAAACAAAACTTTTCTTTTTCATTTTCATTTCAGTTTCACAGGAAACAAACAGAGAATTGGATAGAGAAATACCATGGTTGCGAAGTTGAGCTGACGACTAGAGGAAGAGACGGCGGCAAACGAAGAAGGTCGAGGTTTCTCTCGCACTAGAGGAAGAAAATAAAAGAGAGAAATCCATGAGAATATAAACAACAATGAAGGCAAATATTATACAAAAAACAGTAAAGGTAATTCTTTTACCTGTGTTAGAGAGCCCTGATATTGCGATGAGAGAGCAAAGCAAGCCGGAGAATCAAGCTATTTGACGACGGCGATGGAAGATTGACAGGCTGCGAAGTTAGCGATGAGAGAGAGTCGAAATAAGAAGAGAAGACGAGTGAACAATGAAGAGGAGGCGGGTGGAAAGAAGAAGAGTTCAATTAGGTTTCACGAAGTTCAATTAGCCCAAGCCCATTAAATTTGGGCCGGGCTTGATGAGGCCTAGGTGTCACGAATGCTTTCTAAAGGTGACAAACCCATAATTCATACGTGACTAATGTAATGTGAAAGGACCTTTCGGTGACGACTCCATATTACAAGCAAATAATTAAAAGCGTAAGTTACTTGATGACTTACCTTTTTGCAGAGCATTTGATGACACCACATATTGCAACTTAGCCACTTATAAGAGGCACTTCCAGCATCCAACAGAAACAATGTTTACTCTTTGTGTAGATCACTTCTGGAATTTTCCATTGCACTTTAGATTCTAGAAAATCCATTGGCTCAGAACACAATTCAAGGCCACACGCAATGTATGAACCTGCTTGGTTTGATCCTACCAATCCAATTTGGAATAAGAAAATTGATGGTAATAGGAAAGCAACAAAAAATTGAACCATATTAAATCTTGCTGACAAACTAATCTGATATACCCTTACAGAAGCGAGCACAGAAAGGCCAGTGAAGCAGCTAAGGTGAAATCTATGATTACAGCACCAGCTTCGACTCTGAAATCATGCATGGTTGCCTACACAAGTTGCTTTGACCTCCAAACATGGGAAAGTTTCTCAAGTCTGCAAGTACACATACAACATTTGAAGCTGAAGGAATGATTTGTGCAACGGTAAAAAAAAGACAAAATCATTTGTACATAAGATATTATAAATGCAATAAATATGCCAATTAGCATAAGAATACGTCAATCATGTTGGAAGTTACTCCCCGATATCAAGAATTAGGCTAGAAAAATATGTTAACTGATTCTTAACTGATATTTTCCCTCTAGTTATGTAATATGCCTCCAGTTGATACTACTATTAATCTAAAGAGTCATATAAAATCAACCAATATGCTCTGGATCACATTTTCTATTCTGCACTCAGTTCCTTTTCAGACGAACAAAACTTTTTGGTATGTATGTACATGGCAATCTGTACAATAATAGGATAACTGCTGCTAAGAAATTTGTTTTGTTACTACTGAGTTTTATATTTAGAAAGTACCAAGAAATGGAAGAACTATCTTACAAACGTCCAAAGCATGTCTTAGAGATTGTGCACTAGATAGATGACAAAAATAATGCATGTATTCTTCAAATATCCAATTGTTGGAAAAATAAAATAAAATTTGGCCTATCTTGATGTACATACCATATGATGACTTCAAGGAATGTGTGAGAGAGAAAGAGAGCTCATGTCATATGATCACTTCGTGGCCTATCTTGATGCAAGGAATGTGAGATATGGTGGCCCAATCTTTTCCCGGCTTCTTCTTATAACTTTTCTCCAGGGCAGAACACTTGGACATACTCAGAAAAGAAAGAGAAGTGATGTTTTTAAGTCCCCTTCCGTCCAAAGATTTCAGACTAGATAGTCTATTGATGTGGAGAGTGGGAAGAGTGGGAGGGAGCAGCTGTTGCTTGAGCAACGTCTCCAAGAGAAGGTGCTGTCCTGCAAAAAGAGTATTAATGATTCAGCATTTGAGACTTACTGAGCAAATAATAATAGAAATCAGATTGAGTTTTTGTGTGTTTTTCTGGAAAATGATTTTGATCATAAAATAGCATGAGACCAGTAAGCAGTTGACAATGTAATTCACAAAAAGCTGTGAGTATAAAATTTTGATCAGATGGCTGAAATTATTTAACCAATATGGGAATGCGAGCTTCAATCTCCTGAATGCATCCGATTAGAAATGAGATGAAATATAAATGGAGAACAAAAAAACAAATTTGTGGACATAAAAATAGTTACATTAAAAATGTGTATTTCGGTTTATTTGGACAGTGAATTTCAGTTTTTGTACTGAATTAGAAGAAAAGCAGTTAAAGCGGTTATTTGAAGTACATACCTGACCCGAGTTTGATTTGAGAGTTGAGAGTGAAATATCAAAAAGCAATACTTTGTTTGTCTCTATGTGTGTGTGAGAGAGAGGTCATATCATATGATGACTTGGCCATTTATCCTGATGCAAGGAATGTGAGATATGCTGGCCCAATGATCTTGTCGCGTCTTATTCTGATACCTTTTCTCCAGGCCAGAACATTTGTAGATGGTCAGACTAGAAAGAGACGGCGGCAGACCCTCTTCTGGCAGGAATTGGATACTGTCACACAACATAATTTCTAGAGTTTGAAGACAAGCGAGGTGTTGAAGTGCCTCTCCTGGCAGGAATTCCAGACTTTTACACGCATAAATAATTAGAGTTCGAAGAAAAGTAAGGTGTGCAAGTCCCTTTGCATCCAAAGATTTCAGAGTTGAAATTCCGTAGATGCGGAGAGTGTGAAGAGTGGTAGGGAGCAGCTGTTGCTTGAGCAACGTCTCCAAGATTTCGTCACTTCCCCTGCCACCAATTGTAAAATCTTCAAGGGAGAGTGCTTGCAAACCTCTCACCGACGAAGATGAAGCCCTCAGTCTCTGACA
Organism: Prunus padus; assembly: GCA_024362665.1. Taxonomy (NCBI): domain Eukaryota; kingdom Viridiplantae; phylum Streptophyta; class Magnoliopsida; order Rosales; family Rosaceae; genus Prunus; species Prunus padus. The sequence goes on from JANFAM010000017.1 coordinate 28,066,217, forward strand.
ATTAACAATGCTAAAGGATCGGAGGTTGGGAGGCAAACCCCCATCTTCTGCAATTGACTCCAGATTTGGAACATCATACATCCCCAATTCCCGAAGGGCTGTGAGGGTGTGAATGTGTTCAGGTAATGACTTAAACTTCTTGCATGCGACGATTTTCAGCAGAGTCAGGTTGGGAGTGGGCAATCCACCCTGGGGAAAACACACCAGATTTGGACAGCGTACGATCTGCAGATGACTGAGATTCTCATCAACTCCTTCTTCAATCAAGGAAAGGGATTCCAGATTCTCACAATCAGAAATATCAAGCCGAGTCAATTTGGGAAAAATGCCCAAGGGGAAGGACCTCATTGAATCACAACTATTCTCTATCCTCAAACAGCCGAGCGATGTTAATTTGGCCAACATCTCATGAGATAGGAATTCTAATCTCCTACAATTCTGTATCGAAAGTGATGTCAACGTAGTGGGTAGGCCATATTCAGGGAACGACGACAGGGTTGGACAATCATATAGCCTCAAACTTTGAAGACGATTGATGTTGGGCAAGCACTGTATGTTATTAAAATTCCGAATGTAAAGTTGGGACAGGAGCTTTGTCTCTAGTAATGATAACAGACCTGTTTGGCATTCACTTATGTTCAATTTTTCAAGAGATTTGTAATCCATGTTAACACTAGTAGCAGTAGTGGCCCTTTCATCATGCAAAACGCCACACCCATACACGCTAAGCTTCTTCAAGCAAGGCAGATCACAAGGCAAAGGCAAAGTTCCTCTCAGTTTCGGACATTTGTTTAGATCCAGCTCCTGCAGACGAGGAAAGTCTGGACCTCCACTTCCACTTGATACCCATTCCTCCCACTCTGGCATCCCATAAAACTCCAGCTTCTCCAGTGATTTAAATGGCTGAATTAGAGACGCACCATTTCTTCCATAGAACTCAACACCAATCGTCTTAACAAATTGCATCCCGTGTACACGGAGCTCTTTAAGAGCAGGTAGCCCCCCAACTGGTGGCAGCGACCAACAATATTTACAATTGCTGAGACGCATGATTTGTATGTTAGAGAAGGATGAGTCACCTAACCAATTCGGAAAGTTGGTTCCACCATAAAATTTGATGGTCAGTTTCTCCAAACTAATTGAAGGCTGGAGCTTGTCAAGTACATCTCTCACTTTTTCGGAATCATCCGACTCTTCATCGCCCCATGCCAACTCTAACTTCTTGAGATCCTTCTTATTCTTCAAATTGGCTTGCACGGCATCCTTAGCATCAACTACATTTTGCAGTTCTAGAATTGAAAGTTTTCCTCGAAGATGTGGTAGCTCCCCCAATTCCCCAATGGTCGACCCAGTAGATTTCCCCACAACAAAAGCAGTCAACGTTCTCAAATTTTTTAGTCTACTCATTTGCACTGGCATCTCTGCAATTTTAGTTCCACTTACATCAAGATGATGCAAACTAATTAATTCGCACATATCTACAGGCAATTTAGCAAGAGACTTACAACCTTGCAACATTAATTTCTGTAAATTTTTTAATTTTCTCAAGTCTGTAGGTAATTCAACGAGAGAGGAACAATTTGACAATAGTAACGTCTGCAAATTGTACAAACTGCAAAATACACCAGGTAACCTTTCAATTGCAGTACCAGAGAGATCCAAATAGCGCAAGTGAATGAGATTTTTAATAGAATCAGGTAACTCAGTGACATTCCTATAACGTGACAATGATAACACCCGCAAACATCTGTGTGACGGTACCAAATCTTGTACAACTTTATTACTTAGATAATAGTCTTCAAAAGAGTAATATGGATTTAAAGAGGTAGGTAGGAAGGTCCGCAAACATTTAGCCCCCTTTAATGGCTCAAATTTATGAGCAACATCAAATTTTCCTCTGGCATATGACAAATGGCGAACTCTTTCTACTTCATGTGATTCCCTCCCTTCCCACCTAGAACAAAATCCTTTAGACATGAACACAGCCAAGTCATTTATGAGATCATGCATAGTGAAACTTAATTTCCCCGACGTTTGAAACAATGATCGGGATAACAGTTCATCAAAATATTCCTTGGCCACTTCTTCCATGTTGTCCCCATTCTCAGCTTGGGGAATTAAACCTTCCGCCATCCAAAGAAAAACGACATCTTCTACCTTGAATTCATAGTCCTTTGGCAAAATGGAACAATAAATAAAGCATCGCTTTAACTTAGCCGGAAGATAATGATAACTCAATCCTAGAGCGGGAAGAATGTCACTTTTCTCGTAAGGTAACTCCCAAATACTGCTGTTCAGTATTCTGTTCCATACTTCAGAGTCTAGCCTGGAACGTAACAGACCGCCAATTGTTTGTGCAGCTAAAGGCAACCCATTGCACTTAAGTGCAATTTTCTTGCCGATTTCTTCCAAGCTTGGATGTGAACTACAGTTTTCATTTCCAAACGCATGTTTTGCAAGTAATAACCAGCAATCTTCATCCGACAATGGTTCCAAGGTTTGAATAGGAACATTTTGCATGAAAGATGCTACATATTTGTTCCGTGTTGTTACGATGACTTTACTCCCCCTTGCCCCTGAAGTAAAAGGAGTTTGGAGGCAGTTCCAATCAGTATATTTCTCATTCCAAAGGTCATCCAACACAAATAAAAATTTCTTCCCCCTGAGTTCTTCTCTTAGTTCAACTTGAAGCAAATTCAAATCTGTCGTATTACAAGGTTTTGAAGTGACTGACTCAAGAAGAGTTCTAGTTACCCTGATAGCATCATAATCTTCTGAAACACATGCCCAAGCTTTAAGGGTAAAATGCTCTTTCACCTCATCGTCATTGTAAAGCATGCGGGCAAGGGTTGTCTTGCCAACCCCGCCCATTCCAACAATGGTGATGATGGACACATCATCCTTGCTTGCATCATCAGCGAACAACACTTTTGATAAATTTGCTTTGACTGCATCTCTACCATATACATAAGGTTCATGAACCAAGGAAGTTGTTGGAGTTCTTTGTGAAACCTTTCTCCCAACATCTTCTCTCAGACCAAGAGCACCTTTCAGTTGTACAAAATCTTCTAATCTTTGTAACAACTCTTGTATCTTAGCATTCATACTTTGATCAAATTTATTACGAGAAGTAGGGAGGAAGTTCCACACCTGACTTGTGAAGGTTTGAGCATCACCTTCCAGCTTGCATCGCAAAGCTTCATAGTTGATCTCACCCAGCAAGTCCTCCGCATCAAAGACAGCGTGTTTGAGGTTGTCAAGCCACTTTCTCACAGCTGGTTTCTCAATTTGCTTCTCCTCTGCATCATCGAGCACTGCGTTCAAGGTCAACAGCGTCCTCTCCAGTTTCATGAGGAGAGGTTGATCCAGTTTCTTGTGCCGAAATAAGTCGCTGAACTCGGGTGAAGCAATTCTGTCACAAATCACCTGGATGGAAGCAGAGATAAAGGCCTCTCCGATCAAAGCTGCAGCCATTTTTCTCTTGTTTTCGTTGCAAGGGAATTGGATGAAAGGAATATTCCAAGGTTTGCAAATAGCTAAGCTAGCATAACTTGGAAATACAGGTAAGGCAGTCTGAAAGCTTTTTATGTATTTATCCAAGTTCCGTTGGCTGCCTGTGAGTAAGTGTTTGAGTTTGTTAGCCTAAGTGATCATAATTAACTTCTAATTAGCCTGTAATATTACAAATCTCTTTCACTTTTTTTTTTTTTTGGGTCAAGTCTTTGACTTTATTCCCTAGGGGACAAAATTTTCAAACTTTTCTGTGGCTTCACATGGGGATGGGGTCGTCCTCGTCACCACCAATCTGTACATGCAAAGTTGGCTATCGACGTGGATAATGAATGATATGCTTTCACATGTGAAAAGCAATCACGTCTCTTTTCTTCTTCAAAAAATATAAAAAAATATAAAAATTCGAATAAAAAATTCACAATTTTATAAAGAAATTGATTCATAATTGAAGTTAGAGAAACAAGATAAAAATAAAAATTAGAATTCATATCCAACAAGTGGAAGGAAAGCACTTGTCTGTTGGCTTGGTTCCCTTCCTTCAACTTCAATAATGTGTACACAATAGCTGCTTCTCGCTCAGAAACTTCAAATTGTGTCGGTGGGTGGGACCCACACGGCCTGGTTCGGACTGTTGGAGGATGACAAGCCAACCAACAACAACAATTCTACTGTTCGCAAGTGGAACGAAGCACCATATACTCACTCCAATGCCATTGATCTCTTTGTAAATCTACGGCTCTTAACAGATTTCAAAACGTACAGTAAGGGGTTAAGAGAAGAAAAGTAAGAAAGAGAGCAAAATCAAGTAAGCTTTTCAAAAACCCGGACAAGGCATATTTCAAAAACCATATGAAGACAATTAAGAAAAATCATAGAATGTGAAAAATGGTTATAAAAGTTGTTTGTGGTCATCTCTATATTTGATTTTTCATCGGTGTTGATATGTATTAAGTGCATATACCAATTGCACACAGTGATTTATTTTTAAATGATCCAACGATTGTGAGTTTATGATGTAATGACATACTATGTGAGTGACAACACTTTCACATAACATAACATTATTGGCTGAGATATTAAAATAATGTTATCCTTATTGCAATTAAGTTTTTCTCATTTAAGAGAGACTAAATAACTCATAAAACTAAATCCCTTATCTCTAGGGCTGGCATTTTTTTACCATAAAATCGCAAAACCAATTGCAACCAACCACAATATGCGGATTTTGGAACCAAACGCAATATATGGTTGGTTGCGGATGCGGTTCCACATCCTATATTGCGGTATACCGCAATTAATTAAATATTTTGTTCCTGCTTCTTCTTCTCTCTCTGTCTCTGTCTCTTTCTATGTCTCATCTCACTTTTTCTTTTTTTCTTTCTCCTTCTTCTTATATCTCTCTTTCTTTCTTTCTTTTTCTTCCTTCTTCCTCTTTCTTTCCTCTCCTTTTTCTTCCTTTTTTTTCCTCCTTCCCCTCCCTCCTTTTTTTTTCCTTTTTCCTTCTTCCTCACAACTTTTTCCACCAAAGATTCTTTTTCTTCTCCCAATCTCTCTGTCTTCTTGTCTCCCTTTCTCTATTTTTTCCCATCTCTCTTTCCTTTCCTTTTCCTCCTTCTCTCCCTCTCTCTTCCTTTTTTTTTCCAGCTTCTTCCTCTCTCCATTGCTTTCCATCTCTCATCTCTCACTTTTTGTATTCTTTTTCTATTCTTTTTCCTTCTTCTTTTTTCAATAAATAAAAATGGTGGTAAAGCGTGCAACCATTCGAGCCGGACCTATTTATGGATAAAGCTCTCTCCATGGGGTGTTTTTCACAAGCTGAGTTTCGAAGGTTTGTGAATCGGAGTTATAACGAGGGAGAAATTCAAGTTGAAATGTCAAGGACTTAATTGCAAAATGAATAGTGGCGGATTTTGTTTTTAAATTATGGAGGCCTACTGTGCAATTCAGAAATTTTCATTTTCATCCTTGGAAGTTTGAGAGCTCGCATGAGAGGTAATTTTTGAAGGCTGCGGCGGCGGCTACAAGCGGAGGTGTCAACACCGCCAATCCAGATCAAAAGAGTAGCATCCCGTGACCAACTAGAATCAAGGTGACTGGATTAATACTGAAGGCGCGGCGACGCCATGAAGTTCGTTTGTGCACAATGAAAACCCATAACTTTGGACGGCTATTTGACCAATTTAGAGGTTGATTCATGCAAACTTCCAAGTTTTAAAGTTGTTTATCTCGTTGAGTTCTTTAAGAAAGTGTAGTTTTGGATCGGTGATTCTAAGGTTTTTTCATCGCCGGAATAGTACCCCGAACCACCACGATGTGGCGGCGTGTGGTGGAGGTTCTATGATTGAGTCCTTGAGACAGTTTGTGGTCCTTGAGGTGGTGAGCGTGGTGGTATACTCAGTTTTGCCAGATTTCATCTTTTGAGCAACGATTGGAGCCTTACAAATCTGGATCGTTAGATCGGAGATGATTGGACCATTGGATAAGAGATGATCGTACCGTTTGATTGTCTCCAATTTTATATATGTTGTAGCTGGTGTTGTTGTGAGTCTGTAGGTATAGACGCATTGGTGATCGAATGTCCCGATCTTAAGTTGTTGTATTTTGAAGTTAAGGCGAGCAATCATCGTTTGATCGTGCGTGATCATGAGATCAAGATTGATCTAATTGTTGGATCGGACCCAAATTGATGCAGGGTGATGTTGGGACTATTTAGAGTCCATTGGTGCGACCGGATTTTTTGAGTATCGGTTGGACGGTTGGGACCCGCATGACCCAATTATTGACTGTTTGGGTGTCATTTGTCATGTTTTTACGTTGATAGTGTGTATGTCACAGTTTTGGAGTATTCTAGACTATAATTGATTGCTTTGGACCCCAGGTTTGTCCGAATGCATTTTCGTCATTTGAGAGCGGAATCTTGGATTTTGGATTCTAAGTTAAGTTGCAAACTTTTCTTAGATTTTGCGAAGCTAGAGTGCTTGTTGGGATTGTGGATTCGTTGAATTAGCATAGTATTTGGCAACTTGGACGATAGGTGAGTACAACCATCTGGATTGTGAGTAAAATCACGAATCATTATATTTATTATAATGTGGTTTTGGATAATGTTAATGGAAATAATTAACATGATGTGGTGGGTTTTGAGAAACTGTTTTGTGTGAGTTTAAAATCAATCAAATGTGTTTTGATTTTAAATGAGTTGCAAGTTTTTGCAAAATGAATGGTATTCTTGGGAATGATCCTATTATGTTGTGATTGTATTGTGATGTTCATAAATGAATGACCATGTAAATATATATATATATATATATATATATATATTGTTGTGATGATTGTATTTGAGATAGAAAACAATATTTTAATGTGGAGAGTGCATTTTATTGTTTTCGACGTGTATTGATGTTGTGATTGGAAGGATATATGTGATAATGCACTGATTCCTTCAATTGGAAGAGGACATCGTGGAGGGTCTGACCATGGCAAGCAATAAGGGAATTGAACCCTGGGGTACGAGACCCCAAACCATTTAGAGATCTAAGTGTCGCCATTACGGGTGTTTATGAGGGTAACACAAAGTTACTTGACTTTGGGCCAGATTTGTGAACATGCACCATTGTGAGTGGACTTTAGTGTTAGTGAGTTGATAGAGTCAAGCGTATTCTCACTTATGTTGTCCAAGAGTGATATTGTAGATTGGTGTTTCTTAAGCTTTGAAACATATTTTTGAGATCACATGCGGTGATTTGACAGTTCTTGAAAATAAAAGAATTGTGATTGGGGTGAGTTGATTGATTATGAGTACCTTAATTATACAAGGATTGTGTGATGCTAATGAAAGTGCATGTGATTGTATATTATGTGTAAAATGACATATTTATACTGTTGATTGTGATTTACTCATACGAGCTTTAGAAAGCTTACCGGGTTTGTTGGTGATGAACCCGGTACACTATTCAACGATGTAAGGGCTTACCCTTCAGGTGACAGAGACAATCGTGATTTGGGTAATCAAGGTTAGGAGCAAAAGGCTCTCTGGTGTACTTGAAGTGTACAAAGTTTGTTTTGAGAGTGTTGGTGATTAGACTTCTGCTATGTATAATAAACTCTGAGGAATAATTATGTAATAGGTTGAAGTTTCAATTTATTATGTAACTGATTGAATGTAATATTTGACTCAAAAGAGTTGAGTCTGTCTTGACATTGTGGTTCGGAACAGGTTGTATTATATTATGTAAAACGAAAAAATTCCTTGTATGTTTGTTGAAGGTTCCGAGCTTTATGTACCGGATTGGTTTATTTGTAATAACTTAGCAGGTTATTTGTGGTTGAAAATTTGGGCGTGATAGTTTCTCTACCTCTATCTTTCTTTTTCTTTTTTTCCTCCTTTTTCCTATCTCCATCTATTTCCTTCTCCTCTCCCTCTTTTTTTTTTTTTTTTTCAGGCCTAGTTTGGGTGGTTGATTTTCATCACCGCCTCACACTCTCTCTCTCTCTCTCTCTCTCTCTCTCTCTCTCTCTCTCTCTCTCTCTCTCTCTCTCTCTCTCTCTCTCTCTCTCTCTCTCTCTCTCTCTCTCTCTCTCGTCTATTTGATTTCTATTTGATTTGAAGCTTCTCAGTGCTCAATTTTGGATTTTGAAATTCATGATTCAAATTTGGCAAGAGATTTTTTGCTAATTTTTGGCCCAATCAATGGATATAGCATAACCGCAACTCTTCGGCCGGTTTGCGGTCTCAAATAATGCAATACTGCGATTTCTCAGGCGATTTGCGATTTAAATGAAAATTTACGATTACCGTATCGCATCCACGCCTACTTATCTCTCTCATTTTCCTCTCCTCCTCTCATTTTAATTTCATTTTTTTATATAAAAAGAAGTACATACACATTGTCAAATGGGAGAAATTATAGAATGATACTGTATCACCACATCAGCTAGTGATACTCCCACTCAAAATCTGCCATATGTACTTTTTTTTTTATAAAAAAAAAATTAAAATATATTTTACAACTGGACTTTGGCTTACAACTTTACCCTTCAACTTTAATGACCCAAACCTTCCCCCCTCCGTCTTCCCTGTGCTATGCCCCTGCTATCAATGCCACACCGCCCTCTTCCCTTCTCCCTCACAGCCACCCACTCCGGCCTTTCCTCCACCCCCCCTCCTCCTCCAATATGCCCACCCCCTCTTTCTCTCCCTCTCATTTTCAATGAAAAGTTAAACCTATTAAGAAAAAGTCAAAAATCTTGAAAATATGAGCAAACCCATTAAACATGAAACCAGAAATCTTAAAAAAAACCAACTCCTATGCCAACAACCCACTAGTGAAAGAATGGAAGATTGACGTTATGGGCAACCAGGAATTAATTGTGTTACAAAGCAAGTCATTGGGGAGGGGCTTGATGAAGGAAATCCACCAAAAATCTGCCCCTTCTACATCAGATTCTTCTTCTTCTTCCTCACCATCTTCATTATCGGCTTTCATTCAAGAGGTCTTTTTAAAATAGTAAGAAGTGAAATTATCGGAGATTACCCATCTTCTTTAGCTTCAAGGATGTCTCCAGCGATAAAATGGTAGAGCTTGATCGGATTTTGTTTATGGGTTTTGAGTCCTTTGACAATTGAAGTTCTTTAGATTCATTAACTATGAAGGCGGTGAAGGCTGAGGTAGGTGGCAAGGGAGAAGGGAAGATGTGTGGTGTCGCAAATAGCAGGCATAGTCGTTGGTAAGAAGGCGATGGACGGGAAGATGGTGGGGAGGGGTTGGGGTGATTAAAGCTGAAGGGTAAAGTTGGTAGCCAAAGTCCAGCTATAAAATATATTTTAATTTCATTTTAAAAAGTACATGTGGCAGATTTTGAGTGGGAGTATCACCAACTGACGTGGTGATATATTATCATTCTATAATTTCTCATCAAATGAGCCCCAAGCATTTGTAACACGTCGACTAATGAAGTGCGGGATTAATGTTCAGGTTCACGCAATTATCTTTATGTACCTTCTCATTTAATGTCAACTCTCTCTATCATACTGATAATGTTTGTACTGCACTTCAGCCTTTTTTTGAAGAATATAAAATCTCACATTGGAAAAAGTAAAGTGTCAATCAACCTCCACATACTTTGTACAGTCATGTTGCACAGAATTATGAGTAATCTCAATCGCACCCTTATTATCACAATACAAAATCTCTCTCCCTAATTCGATTGGGAGCTTTTGTTTTTAGTCAATGAGAAAAAAGTTATTTAGGAAAAGGCCAAAATCCAATCCACATTTTGCCTTGGGCTTTGACCTTTTCCTAAATAATTTTACTTTCTTTGACTAAACCCTAATAATTCTAATTCGATTTGGCATTCCCTTTCAAACCCACCCTAAACTCTCTGCACTCGAGCCACACTGCCCCACTACCACCCACACAATCTACAGCCCAAACACCACATAGCCCAGCCACCCTTCCCTTGATTTTCAATTTGCAGGCAATCACTTCATTTTTTTTATCTCGAATGACACATTGGGACCGAAATGCCCCTCCATGTGAAGGGCACATCTAACATAAGTTAGAGGGATTTGACAAGAATTGAGAATTGTCCTTGAGTTGCTCAAATTGAAAACTACAGGGACAAAAGTGACGAAATTGAAACGAGACCAAAGTGGTGAAAGTGTCAAACTACAAGGACCAAAAGTGACTTTTTGAAAAAACACAAAACAAAACAAACAAACTTACTAACCGAGTCATCTTCCTTCTCTCACCACTTGTCTGATAAATGAAATCATACAAGAAATTTTGTTTTTCTTAATCTCAAGTTTGATCTTATATGCTTCGTAACTAGCTCAAGATATATATATATATATATATCGATCTCTGATGTCAAAGCATCTGCGGCACCGGCATGACTAGCATGAGAAGAAAGCAACAGTCGTCGTGTTCTCATTGTTTTTTCTCGTAGACATCCACAAAGGCATCATAACCCATCTCCCTGTGTAGCTCTGTTCCTTCCTCAACTCCCTCTGTAATATTCTCTTAACGTGAAGCCATGATATTAGATAAGATGCTTGGAAAATATCTTACTGCACCAATTAAGATAACTATAGTGAGAATCTCCCTTTACATGTTCAATGAAATCCAACAGAGGATATGATTTTGGGCTACAAATTGTCGGATTTTCATGTTTATCTAAAGTTCAACTGTTATATTTTTGTAATCTAAGCTCTAGCATATATCCCATACCAATCTCTAGATTAGATATCATGTTTGTCCTTCAACGCATTGTAACTCAAAACTGAAAGAGGCAAAGCGCATTAAATAGATACTTGACAAGCTTTTGTTTTGTGCAGATGGTGCCAAAGCAAAGACATTCTGGACAAATATGCGTCAAATTCAAATTCACAAAACGTATGATCAAAATTGCACAAATTAACTCACTCCATAGAAACTTTGGCACCAACTTCCTTCATCTTAGCGACAATCGAATCTGCCTCTTCTTCAACAGGGTAGGCGCCTTCTCCACCAAGTCCTTGGCCTCCTTCAGCCCCAAACTCGTACACGTCCTAACCTCCTTAATCACTTTGATCTTCGCTGCAGCATTAAAAGAATCGAGCTTTACATCAAAATCCGTCTTCTCCACCTTTTCCTCGCCTTTCGCAGCCGCCGGACCACCCTTGCCGGCCCCTTTCAAGCCGCTAAATCCCATCCCCGGCATCTCCTTTATGCCCAATTTCTCCCTCAGAACCTCCGTGATGTCCGAGACTTCAACCAAAGTCAGGCCCGAGATCTCATCCGCGATCGCCGATACCGTCTCGGACGGAGGTGGCCTTTGCTCCGGTGCATCAGTGGTGTAATTGCACACGAAATGCGAACAAATCTGGGGCTTTGATTGGAGAGAGGATAGAAGATTAGTGCTTTGGGTTTAGGGTTTTTTGAATACGAGAAAAATGTGGGCAAATGAACCGTAAATATCTCATTTTTTTGGGGTTAGGGGTGTGATTTCAGGCAATTGAGGATGTTAATCTGGGCATTGTGGTCGTGTTTCTCCTTCCTTGTTCTTGGTGCTGGTGCGGCTGGGTGGTTCTCCTTCCTTGTGGCTGTTTTTTTTTTGTTTGCTAGGCCCTGTTTGTTGTTATTGATGGCTTTCGTTTGCTCTCTTTGTAGTTTTTTTCTTTTTTGTTGGATCTTGTATACTATGTGTGGATGGGCTCCTTGCAAACGGATTGATAGACCCACCAACTAACAGCCCAAAATTCCCCAATTTTATTTGGAGAATTTATGGTTTAACTGCACAAATTTTTCTACGTGGTTTGGTTTGGTGGTGGGTTGCGTTGGGTTGGCTTAATTCAAAGACATGCAAAGAATAATCAACCGCTTTTGAATTTTGAGAAAATTACTTAACTCCCAACTGTTTTTTATTAAAGAAAAACTTCATTAGATAAACTTCAAGAGTATAGTCAAAGAGATTAACATGATATCTATAGTGTTGGTGAGTTCTTACTTAGGATTTTAATTACTTACCAGTTTATTTAGTCATATTGTAATCCATATTTATTTCATATTGTGGTTTGTATCAATTTCCTATTTTATTTAGGGCAACACATCTTTGTACCTTTATATAAATAACTCCATATTTGAGAAGGATGCATATTTGAAAATTTTCATGTACTTTGTTAAACATGGTATAAGAGCCTAAGTTTTCTTGTGACATGTGTTTACGTTCTTGTTGCAAGCCTTTCCTCCATTCTAATGAATTTTGCATTTCCTCTTTTTCACAACTTACATGCTTTGCTGATATATATACCTTCATTTTATTACCACATCTCCAACCTCAAATAATGTTGTTGTAGCTAGAAAGAAGGCTCAAAATTGAGGATCAAAAGAAGACCTTACTCGTTCGTTCTAGCAAATTTTAGAAATTTCAGTGCATTTTCGTATACAATAAAAGTTATTGAAGCAGCAGGAAAAATTTTCAGAAGATTTGGGGTGACTCCCTTGTAGAACCTCTAACGCCCTCAAACCTACAGCCTACAGCCCCAACAAAGAAGGAAAGGTTAGCATCATAAGACAAGAAAGAAAAAGAAAAATCAAAGGGGATATATCATGGAAGGAAAGGAACTTAATTTTTATAGTTATATTAATTCTAATTATTATTTCATGTTGAGTATTTGTTACTGTTGTTAATGCTTTGAATATTTGGCCAATATTTAATTGATTTGATGATCCAAGTGGAGACTGAGAGGAGATGTTTGGTGTTTGCTTCTTGTAACAAATATCATGACTTAAATGAGTGCCCGAGAGGGACTAACCTGCACTTTTCTTGCTGGTTCTCATAGAACTTAATGAGTTCTTGATTTTCTAAATCCGTTGCTCGAGAGAGAGAATGAGTTGTTAATTAATAATACTTTTGGTTGAGCCCGAGAGGGGATATCGAATAAATTAGAAGAAACCAATTGTCAACATGGGTAGTAATTAAGATTAATTGGCTATAAGAATTAAGTGGAAGGTTATGGTGCAATCGGATGCTCTAGTGTCTCATCAACTTGATTTTCTAAAATGTTACTTAAATTGTTATTTTTCATATTTGTTTTAATTTAGTTTAATAAATCAATCACTCTCTTTAATCAATTGTTCAAATAAACTTTTAAACTAATCATAATTGATAATTAGTAGGAAATTACAGTCTTCGTGGAAACGACACTCTATTTACTTCTATATTACTTGTACGGATTGTGCGCTTGCAATAATTTCACAACAATTGTCAAACTAATCTATCTTTTACCAAAAATGCATTTAGCCACGCCTTATACTAGTACCAGATGTGGCTCGCGCATTAAGAGCACCTCCAATGGGGGTTATATAATGAAGTGTATGTTAAATATACACCTATTATGATCGGAATCACCCCCAATGGAGAGTCAGTAAAGGGGATGTAAATTTGCATCACAACCGTGAAATGCAAATTTAGATGCACATGTACATCCTTTTTTACATCCCTTGCAGGTGGGGCCTATATGAAAAAAGATTAGAAAAACCACATTTACATTAGATTTACATCTTCCACATTGGAGCAAAAACCACATTTATAACCCCGGAGATTTAGATGCGATGTAAAGTGGCTTTACACCCCCACTGTGGATGCTCTAAGAGCTTCGACAGCCCTGGGCAGAGCACCTCCAATGAGGAGAAGCTAAACGCACTAGAGCACTCTTGTTCACACACTGGAAGGCATCAAAAAGCATTCTTGTTCACACAATGGAAGGCATCAAAAAGCACTCTTGTTCACACACTGGAAGGCATCAAAAAGCACTCTTGTTCACACAATGGAAGGCATCAAAAAGCATTCTTGTTCACACCTTCAATTAATTGGCTAGTTATTCTCACATGTTGATATGGTTTTCTTAAAGTTCAGCTTTTGTAGCATGTCATACTTTTCTATTGTTTTTCATAATGTACATCACATATTCTAGTTAAATTACAGCATTTTATTATGTGTTGCAATATATTTTTTTTATCTTTCTTTGCTAATTAAATTTATTTCTGAAATCTCCACAGCATGCACCTTTTCGATGGAATCAGAGAGTACTCACTCATGTAGATGATAGATTTTGGGCTAGTTTGGCAATGTTCTCTATGTGTGTTCAAAGCAATTTTTTTCCTGACATTTGGCAAAGATAGTTAAATAAAAGTGCTGATAAGGATGACAACGGAGTCTAGTCCATTGAAAAAATGTATTAATTTGTAAACAAGTGATTTAAGATTCGAATGTTCGTGACACCTTGTTAGTGTGTGTGCATGAAAAACTCCCCTCTCCAAACTTCCAAACAAGCCATATGTGAAGTGGTATTTAGCTATCAAAAACTACAACTACTATATTGATTCAAGTGGCCAAAATGTAGAATTAAATAGGTGACATGTACTTGGTTAGTATGCATCTATCGGATGCACACTTTTAAGTTGTCATTTTGTCTAAGGTAGAGACTCACTTCCAGCATTTAGCGTACAAAACAGGGTTCCAAAGGATTCCACAAGAAACAAGACAAATCTGATGGGTGTCATGTGAACTCAAATTTGACCACCATCCCCAATCAATGGGCTATACTATTACTACAGCACTAGCACAAAACAAAACCAAGTTGATAATTAGCAGATTGGGAGCTTTGTTTATGTTTAACTACAAAATCTGGCTCAGATTTCATTTGGGTTATTTTTCTTCAAGTCTTCAAGTAAGAAGATATTGTCAAAGGGTTCAATAATTATAAGTACCCCAAAAACCTAGAGCATTGAAAGGCCTAGGATAGAAACACTTGGGTGAATCAAGGATATTATTATTTTCTTTATTACCAATCCATGTCGAATGAAAAAAAATCTACGCATAACATATCGACAAAACATTATTATCTCTATAGTGTTTATCGGCCTATAAAGAGGTAGGCAAAACAATATAGATTCAAAATATTTATTATGACCAAAACCAGAAACCGCCAAATTATAGCTGAAAGCTGATATAATACTGCATGGCTGCTTTTGACCCCATTTCAGCTTTTGACAACAACATCCAGGCTTCATTACATTTTCAGCCATATCTTTGATTTCTACTCGAGCTTACAAAAGTGATTGGTTTTTGGGAAGCACAGTTCTGCAAACTGCTACGCCGCCTAATTAAGGTCTGACCAAAAAGAAAAGACTGGTATTGGTAATGGTGAAGAGAAAGGAGTTTTTTTTTTTAGAAGTAAAAGATGTTTCCATTTTTGGTGAAGCTTGTCAGCGTCACTTTTTTCTTTAGACTTTGCATTCTGATTGGGACTTAACCTTATAATCTCCAAATATTTTGTCAAACATTTCGTCTGGTCGCTTGCAAGCAAACCCTCTCCCTCTCTCTCTCTCTCTCTCTCTCTCTCTCTCTCTCTCTCTCTCTCTCTCTCTCTCTCTCTCTCATCCTAGATATTTGTTTTTTCTGTCATTTTTCTTCACTGGATTTCACCTTCAAATACCTTTTCTTATGGCATGGAAAACTTTAGAGAAACTACATGTATTATGTAAATTAAGATGTTTTATGCCCGTGAGGGTTTGTACTTATAGCAACTCCATGCAAAGGAACAAAAGTTTGAGGCAAGGTGTAATTTGTTATCCTACTATGTGACACTTTGCCCTGAATATTGTCCAAGTAATATTGATTTGGATGAATTAATATTTTAAAAACCGATAATGCAATATTCTAATCTACGAAGAGGGAAAATTCAAAGTCATGAACAAGGGAACTGACATACTGACATTTGAACAAAAATATCTTAATTTTTGTTTTGTTTAGAGAAAGCATCCGTGATTCTAGGTCCCAATGCTTGTATATGTTGTCTCCTATAAGCCTATTCCTATTTCATAATGCTTTTTTGTCATACAATGACTTAATGTTCAACGTGAAATAGCTTCAACTCTTATGGTCAAAGTTTAGTTGACTAATCTCCTCCCATTTTCAAGAAATGATTAATGAGGAGCTCTTCTTCTTGTGAGAATCCGACGGGATGTGCACACAGAGAGTATTTTTAGTTTAATGCTATAATATAATAGCACCACTCTTCAAATTGCAAGTATTCTAATTAGTACTACTTTTCTTGATGACAATACCATTTTCTATTTTCACTTAAATTTTTCGAGCAAATTCTACTCAGTTTATAATTTTTTTTAATACCAACGATATTGAAGGTAGGGGAATTCGGACATAAGACTTGGAGTGCAGCGGCAACTGATGGAAAGGTTTGGATTGTCTCTAGACACAATAAACGCAATATATTGAATAATGGAAAGTCACACATATTTCTCTTTCTCAATATGAAATTATGTCCTTGGATCAATTCCCATATATCGTGGCTACCAACTATCTTACTTATAAGCTACTTAATTTCAGAATTAATTATAAAAATGATGATCCCTTTGGCTTGGCTTGAAAATTAACATCCCATCTTTTCTTATAGCCGCCTTATCATTTGATAAATAATAGTTTTTTTATGTCCAAAACTATGGCATTTTTGGACCTTATAGCACAAGCACCATGGCTTAGCTTTAATAAGGATAAATACCTATGAGCACTGATGTGCTTAGCACGATGACAGGCGGTGCGGCCTCCTTTATCTTTACTCTTTATATACACATATCTTTAGGCTTTTAATGTGTCAACAGGTAGTATAAAAGAGTCTTAATTTGTATATAAGTGATGTCAAGTTCGAACATTCATGGTATATTGACATTGTTTTTGTGAGAAAATCGCCATCCTCCATCCTAACTTTAGTCACACAAAAAAAATAAAAATAAAATCACTAGGCTTAATGTTCTCTTATAAATATCAAACTCTAAACCCTTAAAAATATCCTTAGTATTTAAAATTGAAAAATCAAGAGTTCAACATAAGGAATCTAATGGAATGATTACGGCTGGTCTTGTTTTATCTTCCTCGTTCTCCCGGCTTCTTAATGGAATGATCTTTTCGACAAAAAAAAACATAAGGAATCTAAGATTAATGGAACCGTGATATTAGGACATGAAAAAAGAGGGCAAGAAAATTGAATACAATGATGATGATGATAGCATGATCTGAAAATATTTCAGAAAAAGGATATGAAATTGGAGTTGTGAAATCAAAAAGAAGGAGATATATATGTTCGACTAAAGCATAAAGATCATTACTTCTTCTTCCAAATATTATACAACCGTAGTATGAAGCTTGCCTAGTTGTGGGTAGACAGAAAAATTTAATGAAGCATGGTCCATGACGTAGCTTAAATTCTTGTTCTCTGTATATTGTCTCTTTGCTTAGATGTGTCCCAATCAACTATGCACGGAGTTGCAGACAGAGGCTAGTTTGTATGTGACGGCAACCAGCCCAGAGGGAGACCGCGCTATAAACATTGGTACACATCAGGCCAATAAGCAACTTAATTTTGGTGCTGTCATGAGCTGTGTGTGTGTGTGATCCCTGTCATCATCAATTCCTTATACTAATTGTGCATGTTGTAGCAATTATGTCCCCCAATCCCAAAGCTATTGAACACCCCACCCCAACTCCAGAAGTCCCAAACCCTTTCCAAGCTCCAAATGAGTGAATGAGTAGTATAGACCATTTGACCTACAATTAGGCCAGTTTAGAATTTATTGAGGGGTGGCCCTTAGATTGTAGGAGCTGATGAGGATGATAAAGTTGACACCTAAATTATATTACACAAAATAATTGATTTATTATTATTATTATTATTATTTGACGGAGGAGTAGGAGGGGAGGGATCAAGCTCAAGTATAATGGGGCAGCGCACTGCCTTGGCTTGGCCACATCTGTTATTGACTTATTATTTTTAGAATACATTGTGATTAGTGTTGTGAAGGGCCACATAATTGAAGTTGTCTCATCTTCCGTCAACCCTCTTCTAGCCTTCATGTTTTATACTTGCACAACAATCTCAATTTTCTACTTTAATCTAATCTAAACTATGGAGAGTGAGATTTGAACTCGAGTGCAATGTGAGAAATACATCTATTCTAGCTAACGTATTTTAAACTACTACCCTAATGAATATGGAGGGGGACCGCATTCGGTGCATTCAAGCGAACAAACTGCTTTGGTTAACTGGCCTTACCTGCATATGCCACTTTTATATTAGAAATTAAACCATTTCTATTCAAATGAAAACCAAATAAGATAACTTTGAGCTGATGATATGCAAGACTGAATTAGCTAGAATCGAGACAAACATAACATATGATGCATATCAATAGGAAAGGTCAACAAATTAGTTCATTATATCTATGTATAACTATAATTAATTAATATTTTATAGGGGAAAGGATTAACAAAGAGAAAATAAGAGTTAAAAAAAGAATGGAAATTGAAGATATGCATGCACATCGAATGTTCTTTAGAATAGAATAATAAAATAGAGATTTTGCTTTTGTGTGACCCATCATCATTATCATCATGTACTAATCAGTGGTGACTTGTCTAAAAAGGACAAGTGTCATCTTTAAATCCAGCAGGCATAAACTTTTTTTGTGGGTCCCATGGATTTAGGGTGTGAGGCTTTGACCTCTTCTTCTCAAGTCTGAATCAGAAAGCAGGCTGCACGATTGGGACCGTGAGACGCGTTGCACAGTTAATTCAATTTTCATTAAGAGCATCTCCACCCTAAGAGCATGTCCACCGCTGGACCCAAACCAGGCAAAAGGCCCCCTCTAGCCCAGGCAACTCACTCCAGCGCTGCAGCCTCCAGCCCAGTTTCGCGTGGGTCCCACCAGCCAGGCAGGCGCCAATCTTGCTGGCCGATTTCTTGACGTCGTAACCAAAAAATTTAAAATAAATCCAAAAAATCTGAAAAAATATAAAAAAATCAAAAACATTTTTATGCATACCTAACAATTTTATTACTATTAAATTTTATCCAAATTAATTTTTAAGTATAAAAAATAGGGGAAAAAATTAAAATGAATAGTATTTCGCTAACTTGCCCTTTGGGGTGGAAACAAAAAAAAGAGGCTGCCACTATTCACATGAATAGTGGCAGCTTCTGCTTCTTTGCCCTAGACTTAGCCCTTATGGGTGGAGATGCTCTAAAGGGCAAGGGTAATTACTATTTATTTTAATTATTTTTTCCTATTTTTATACTTAATTAATTAATTTGGATAAGATTTTTAATTGCCACTTGTCATTATTTATTATAAAATTCTCATATAAAATTTCGGATAAAATTTTAGGATAAAATTTTTGTATGAGATTAATTTTATTTATATGTATGAGATTAATAATAATAAAATTGCTAGGTATGTATAAAAAAATGTTTCAATTTTGGGAATTTTTCAGATTTTTTTCCATTTTTTAATATTTTTTAAATATTTTTGGATTGTTGACGTCACAAGAAACCAGCAAGCCCCAGCAGATCTTGCCCTTGGGCTGCCAGTGGTGGGTCCCACTTGCCGAGCTAGCCTTGTCACAGCAAATTTTTTTGGGGCAAAAGGCCCTCATTTGCCGCCGAGCCCTTAGCGGTGGAGCTACTCTAAGAAAGACACTTTAAGACTCATCTCCTACTTGTTAATTCATTTTCATTTCATAGCTATTAGTTTTATTTCTATCAATAAAAAATAGGTTAAATACTTTTTTGATCACTGCGTTGCACGTGAAAATTCAAAGAGTTAAATACTTTTTTTATCATTGCATTTTACATGAAAATTCAATTTGATCACTGAGTAAAAAATTTAGCCAAATTGGTCATCGTGTTTTCCACTATTTACAATTTATAGATATTTTATTATTTTCAGTTAAGTATTGTTTTTATTTTTATTTTTAGGAAGCACCTACAATCTTCAGCCTCTAACTCCACAATTTATGGTATATTGTGCTATTATGGTTTAACAAATTGGAGGAAATTTTGGGAAGAAGATAACAAAATGTCTATAAATTGTAAACTTTAGGAAACATGGTGACTAATTTGGCTACAAAAATTTATCAGTGAGCAAATTAGATTTTTGTGAAAAACCCAGTGATCGAAAAGGTATTTAACCCATAAATCCTTTTCATTTTTGCCCTTCTTTTATCGTATATTTTGCATTTGGTTCCCTTATTTTGTGTTTTGTTGTTTTTTTAAATTATTTGTCAAATGAATTTATCGCATTTCACTTCTGCATCATGAAATTGAATGCTAAAATTATCATATACCCATTAGAAAAACTTAAAAGGAATGAATGTAGACATGCCTTGTATGTGTCTATCTCTCCATTAATAAGGAATGACTTGTAGACAAAGGTCTTAGATTCGAAAACCTTGAAATTTTGATTGTGTGTGTACGTGAGAAGTGAGCCATGTAGATTAGACTATAGATTGTACTTAAAAAATGTGTGTATAATTTGTTTGTCTTATTGAATACTTTTTCCAGTTCTTGTGCAAATTAAAAACAGATAAACACTAAAGATGGTTGGATGAAATGAAAGGTCGACATGTTTTATTTTCGATTTTTTTAAACCTAGTTTACAAATCTTAATCACTTTTGTATATGCTGGAAAAAATTAGACAAAAGACTCTTTTTGTTCCTAACCAGACATTTAATAACTAAAATTTTAAGTAGAATGAACATCATCGTTTTGATATCGACTATAATCAAACCCTTTATTTGATTTGACTATAATTTAATAGTGGAATTTGAATCTCATCCCTTTAAATTAACTAATGGTCCTTATTACTCATTTGTATTGATTAATTAAAATTATTCATAATTGTTGATTTTTTTTTAGAGTAAAAAGGATTTCATTCATAATAGGTTCATATATAGGACAACATGGGAATAATGGCCTCGTTAAAACCTTTCTAGGAAGACCCAAGGATAGGAAAGAGTACCACAAATGCTAAGGACTATCATGAGAGTCTAATCTAGAACCACCAAACCATTACAAATAACCAAAACAAAACTACCATACTATTAGAAGACCCAACATAGGAGGCCCCGCAAGAGAGCACACCAACGCATCCCAAATTGTCAAAGAAAGCCTTATATGAGAACATTCATAGTCCTTTGTCCAGTGCAAGAGTTGTTCAACACACCAAGGGTCAGAGATATAAGAAACACACCAAGAGAGAAAAAAAAAGGCAACAAAGAGGGACCCCATAAGAACACACCAACTCCTCCCATAACCTGTCAAAGAAAACCTCCTATGATGAAAAATCATAATTCATCGCATGGCGTAGGATTAATTAGCTTGCAAAGAGTCAAAACAATGGAATAAGAAAAACACAACAAACAAACACCATAAAAAAGCAAAGAAAATTTTGAGACATCACACCAATGTTTCACAAAACTCTCATAGAAAACTGCATATGAGAACAACCATAGTCATTTGGACAACGCAAGAGTTGATGAGAGAAGCACTACACCCCAAACTTAGCCTCAAGAGGAGAAAATTCAGGTAATCGAGCATTCATTGGATGCCAAGCCCACGAACGTTCCAAGTGGGAATAATCAAGGAGCCCATGGAGACCCCTCAAGGCTGGTCTCCTCCGCTAGTTCAGTAACATCATCGAAGCAAAGCCGATGCTTCCCAGAAGCACCACTCACTTAATCGGCTGCAGCTACAAGGCTAAAAGAAAATCCAACAAAACAATTGGAAAAGTCAGAAACTCTAATCACCACACCCACCCTTTTCCGATCGGCGATGACTAGTTGCCGACTCAAAGATAGCTAGACATTGTTGACCTCCATTTGTTAAACAACAACCAAAAACGTTGTATCAAAACAACTAGACCACTGTGAGAATGTGAAGGTAAAAAGTCCCATATTGGAAAGTTGAGAAACCTAGCAATGGTTTATAAGGAGTTGGGCTATTCCCCTATTGCCAATTGGTTTTGGGGTTGGAACCTCAACTTCCTTCATGGTATCAGAGCGGGTTAGCCCACGTGTGAAAGCTCAATGGCCACACGTGCTCCACGTCATCCAATATATGTCATCCAATAACATTCATTTTCACATTTGTTTATCATTTTCAAATTTAGTTGGGGCTAACCTAAATTTCAAGCCAAGAACTTCGGAAGCTAAAGGTTTTTCTTTCATAAGTAAATAATATACACTCCATTTAACATCTATTCCTCTTCCCAATAGAGTGTTTGTTATGGTGTTTATGAAAATAGCAATAACAAAACAATACATTATTTATTACCTAAATTGAAATTGATAAGTATGATAATATGCCCAATTAGGAGAGATTAGTTATAAGGTGTTGTTATCCTATCATTTTGTGGGGATTAGATAGGATAATTTTCTTCATGAGTAATACATCTTCTACCTTCAATTTGATAAAAAAAAAAATTCATTTATTACTTAAATATGCTTTAAATATAGAGAGTGTCCAATTCAATCTAATACTAGTCAACAAACATGACATTAGTTTTTTTCTCTCAGTTGTCTTTGAGAAGCAAAATAATAGACTCTTAGTTAAAAACGGATAGGAGAGGTAAATATTTTTAACTACTTAAGCTACAAAATACTCGATCTTAATAAACTATTTTTGGTTTAAATCTTATTAAATTAATGATAGTAAATTGTAAGGTCAATTTGTGGTATAATAATTCACCTTTGGTGTGAATCGAACACAAGACCAAGGGTAAAAAGATAATACCTTTAACCACTTAACCACATGTTGTTTTTAGCCATCAAGATCTTAACCAACTATTTTGGGTCTGAATTTTAGTAAACTAATGATGGTAAATTGTAAGGTCAGGTTGTGGGTAGAAATAATAATTCACCTTTGGCCTAAAGGTATGATGTAATCATGTTGGCTAGAGCATAAGAGGTTAGTTTCTGAAATTGTGAATACTTAAGAATTATATGAAAAAGAAAGGACACCATTGCAAAAGCAGCTGTACTGAAAATGGCGTTGAGGCAAAACAAAAAACAAAATGGTAATTATTTAAAAATTAAAACCAAAACTAAAATTAGTAGTGGTATTTGGGGTTTAGTCTGATTGAGACACTAAAAATGGCAAACATTTCATCACCATCGTTCTTTTCTCCCCTCAAACTGTTTGGTCTGGTAGCGGTTCTCGGAGCAAAACCGGAATCAAAGACCAATGTGTTGAATCCATTGTTCAGACCCAACCAAGCAAGAAAAGAAAAAAAAAGGAGAAAAAAGGAAAAGAAAGAAAAACACCAGAAACAGAGAAAAAGCCAGTCATTGGTACCAATCAAACCTTTTTGCTTTCCACATCAATCAAATAGTTCGATTTTTTTCTTCTGGATTTAAAAAAAAATCGAAATCTGAAATACCCACTTCACAAAACCAGAAAAACCCACAAAAAACAAAACCCAGATTTGCAATTTTGTTTTTTGTTTTGTTTTGATTCCCTCCACGTTCTTCTCTCTTCTGGGTTTGTTCCATCCAGGAATGGTTACTTTGGTTTGCTTTTGAAGCACGTACATTGTCTGCAAAAGAGATAAAGAGAGCAAAAGAGAGGGAGAGAGAGGGTTTTTGATCTGGGATTAATGAGCCAAGAGGAATGTGAGGAAGGTGAAGAGATAGAGGTAGCTAACCAGAGGCTGGTTTTAGAGAGATAATGAGCAAAGAGTTCAGATTCATTTTGAAGGCCTGCAAAGCATCTGTGCGCAAAACACATACTGGTGGAAAGAAAAGGGCCAACCCTTTATTCACAACAATGTCTGTAGCCCCTGCAGATGATGAGCCTGGTGAAATCTGCCATGCTGAGAAGGTCCTCTCCAATGGTGACTTCTATACAGGCCATTGGGTTGATAACTATGCGCATGGCCAAGGCAAGTACTTGTGGACAGATGGGTGTATGTATGTTGGTGAATGGCAGAAGGGCAAGACAGCAGGGAAAGGAAAGTTTAGTTGGCCTTCTGGTGCCACTTATGAAGGTGAATTCAAGAATGGGTATATGGATGGTAAAGGGACTTATACAGGTGCTGCAGGAGATACCTACAGAGGTTCATGGGTTATGAATTTGAGATATGGTCAAGGGACTAAGAGCTTTGTCAATGGGGATTACTATGAGGGTGAATGGCGCCGCGGATTGCAGGACGGTCAAGGGCGGTATCAATGGAAAAATGGGAACCATTATATTGGTCAATTGAGGCATGGAATGATTCATGGGAATGGAACTATGATTTGGAGCAATGGGAATAGGTATGATGGGTCTTGGGAAGAAGGTTTACCTAAAGGAAATGGCACATTTCGCTGGGCTGATGGGAGTTTCTATGTGGGGGTTTGGAGTAAGGACTCAAAAGAGCAGAACGGGACTTATTACCCAGCAGGGTCCTCTGGTGGTAATGTGGATTGGGATCCACAGGAGGTGTTTGCAGTGGACTTGAATGATTGTAAGATATGTTCGGTTGAAACTATTTCAACTTTCCCTTCACAGAAGATGCTGAATTGGCCTGGAATGGAAGGGGAGTTCCTGAACAAGCAGCCTATTTATAAGAATGGAAACGAAGGGAATGCGAGGCCTAGGAGACCTACGGATGCCAGGGTGAGTAATTATAGTAGGGGATCCAATGGAGATAACATGTTTGATGGAGTTGATAGGAGTTCAAGAGATGGTAGTGGAGCATTTGGGAATCTTGAGTTCGAAGGTTCGGTTGCCAAGGGGAATAGACAACAGCACTTTAAAGTTCACCCAATGAAGAAACAGGGAATAACAATATCCAAAGGGCATAAGAACTATGAACTTATGCTTAATTTGCAGTTGGGGATCAGGTATTCATGATTTTTTGTTGGTTATTTTCTGCTCTACATCCTCTCCTTGTTCTGTTTTATCATATTTTTTTGTTGCCTTTTTTGGTACACTTTTTGTTCTTCCTGTGCTCTTGATTCTAATCTTTTGTCCTGCAAGTAAAATTTTGAGATAAAAAGAGTTGAATGAGAAGCCTGTGCCGGAAATGTACCATGAAAGAATGGGAGAGAATATTTTCCTATATGTTCAAAAATAGTTGCGTCAAATGTGTTTTCGAATCTTTTGGTCTTTGTCAATCGTTATCCTGCAACAAGTTGTTTGATACCCCTTCACTCATCCTTAATTCTTGTTCATCTCTTTTAACGTCATCCCAGCTTAGCTTATGATGATCTCCCCATTCAGGTTCATGTTTTAGATTTTCATGCTATGTACATTTTTCTAATGTTCTAAAACCTTCTTGGAGCTCGCTTAGTCAAAGAGAACTCTTCGAAAGCTTGTGAAATTTCTCTGAACATGGGAAATTACAAGCTACATAGTTTCTTTCAACCAACTGCTTAAATCATTAGGTCAATTTACAAATGAGACCAAAATCGCCAAAAAGAAAGGCAAGACCAACATTAGATTGTTTTATACTTTCTCCTTTTTCCAATTAAGGAAAAATGGAAAACAACTATATGGTCTTGGAACCGATCACTACGGGGTAACCCTGCAGGGTAATCATCCTTGCTTCTGCTTGGGAGGCATTGGTTCTATCTGCGGAACCTGCTACTCTACCAAGCAAAAATGGCCCTGGAAGTTTTTTTTTATAAATTTGTTACAACGCAACATCTACAGTTTTTTTTAAGAACGATTTTGTATTTTTAATTCTATAGTTTCTGGTATGGCAAAATTGACAATTTCAACTCCTTTCCTCTTGTGAAGTGGAAAGGTTTCCATTAAGAATATGAAATTTAAAAGTTATATTCATGAGAGAACTCTTCTTTGCATGTAATTGGTTTCTTGTGCCATAGCACAGGCATTCTGTTGGAAGGCCTGCTCCAACTACATCTCTTGACCTGAAGACTTCAGCATTTGATCCCAAGGAAAAAGTATGGACAAAATTTCCCCCAGAAGGATCCAAGTATACTCCACCCCACCAGTCATGCGACTTCAAATGGAAGGATTACTGTCCTGTGGTTTTCAGGTAAAAGACCTTCAAAAGTTTCTTTTGTAATGGATCATCCTTCTCTAACTAAGTAATTTAGTAGTTTGGTAAAGTAGTTGAATTTGTATGATACAATTCTGAAACTACCATCTTTGTGGCACAAAAGTTTCATAATTAACTCATAGTCTGTTATAAATTTATGACCTTTGCTAAATAATGCTATGTTCCATCATAAAAGCATGCTACTAGCATATCATTACTTTACATTCAAAACTCTCAGTTGGTTCTGATTGAAGCATACATGGGTAACTGATCCGTCCTATTTATCCCTCAGGACTCTCAGGAAATTGTTTAAGGTAGATCCAGCAGATTACATGATATCAATATGTGGAAATGACGCCCTTCGAGAGCTCTCATCCCCTGGAAAGAGCGGAAGCTTTTTACTTGACCAATGATGACCGGTACATGATAAAGACCATGAAGAAGGCGGAAGTAAAAGTAAGTTTTATCTCTTCCTTTTCCCCCCCTGCTTTCTGCTTTGTTTGGAGATAGATATGTAGCTTCACATCTCTCTTCAGATTCCGTTGAGTCCTATTTGTGACCTTTACCCCCCTGATTTATTTGTTCCTCAACTTGCAGTTATAACCATATTTTCATATTTTTTTAAAAAAGTTATAACCATATTCCTTCCTTTCAATTAAAATCTTAAATTATTAAATTTAGCTGATGATTCTTGAATTAATCCATAACAAATAAGTTTATGTACCTTGTACTGTTCTCTCTTTCTGAAATTCATGTCTGTGCCATTCTGCAATTCAAAAGCTGAATTAAGCTGCTGCCGCTACTATTTAAATTAATCATGACATCCCTCCCAATTAATACCTGAGTGAATTCTGATTTTATCCATATAATGTGCTGATCTCAATTGGGCAACACCGTTACAGGTGCTTCTGAGAATGCTTCCATCCTACTATAATCATGTTCGAGCCTTTGAGAATACTCTGGTCACCAAATTTTACGGTCTTCATTGTGTAAAATTAACGGGGAGTGCCCAAAAGAAGGTAATGTTCTTGGGTATTTAACCTTAATTGAGTTTCTTTTCCAAAAATACCTTAATTGAGTTCTAAACTTCTGATTATGAACTTTATGAAATGCCAGGTGCGATTTGTCATTATGGGGAATCTATTTTGCTCCGAGTACGGCATTCACAGGCGGTTTGATTTAAAAGGCTCTTCCCTTGGCCGTACAACAGATAAACCTGAGTCAGAAATTGATGCAACAACAACTCTTAAAGACCTTGATCTTAATTTTATATTTAGGTTGCAGAAGGTTTGGTTTCAAGAGTTCTGCAGGTATAGTTTTACTTTTTCTGTCTGTCGTCTGTCTGTCTGTCTGTCACTCACTCTCTTGCTTTTTTTCGTTGGGACCTGGAATTGTGTTTTTAGCCTCATCTCCATGATTATTTTGGTCTACTGTATAAACTCTTTTTGGTTAGGATGAGGAATCAAAGATTATATGAACACTCCCTTTCCTTCATCGTATAGCGTTAAAACTGTTGAGGAATAGCTAAAGAGAGTCACCATCATAACCCACAGGGTTGCTTCATATTTTGCAACCTTATGAATATCCTCAATGGTAGGAACTTGATGAGAAAAAATAGCTCCTCAGTAAAATTAGACTTTACTCCTCTATTGTGCACACTCATGCATGTTGAGGAAGAGTTCCTTGGCCTTAAACTAGCTGCAAAAGCTCATTATTCAGAATTTTTGCAGTTTTTGTTCAAAACTCGAAACTTTAGGAAAAAGGAATGGTTGACTGAGGATGAGTGTAAGATGTTAAGCAATTTTTAGCAAACATTCAGGTTATAGTCGGAACTTATGCTAACCATTCAAAGTTTAATACTCTCTCACTTTTTCCTTTGTCTCCTAACATTATCACTATCACGCCATGTATGCACATGTACGTATACACATGTATGTATGCAGTCAGTTGACCCTCGAAACTCAATTTAGTAAAACTGATTGAGTTATTAACCTTAGGTGTTGTATCTCGTTGTAAACTAAGCATGTTTATATGAAAAAAAGCATAATGTCTGAATAAATAAAATGATTAAAATTCCCATAAAAACTGAGCGACATTTATGTTGGGTGACTGATTCCTAATAGTTTAACATTTAGGGGATAAAGTCCTCATTTTTGGTAGGACCGTAGTAAGTAACAGTATACCACTTCCTTTATAAGGTTTGAGTTTGCAGTAGACTCATACACTTCGCATGCTATGTGCAATATGTGAGAATGTTCGGTACATTAGAAGTTAGATATGGAGGATTTTGGAAGTAATATTTTAGTCTAGTTTCTATTTGAAAGTTAGAGTGTACCTTGATGCAGGCAAGTGGACAGAGATTGCGACTTTCTTGAACAGGAAAGAATAATGGACTACAGTCTTCTGGTTGGTCTTCACTTCCAAGAAGCTTCATATAGGGAGCCCCCCACACCAGACCGAAACTCTGGAGTTCGCACTCCTACTGGTTATTTCTAGCTCATTTCCTCAATTACTCGGCCATCTTATAAATTCAAAGCGAACCCTTTCTTACACATGATTTATTTTCCAACCTTGCAGGAAATGGCAACCCTGACAAAGAAGGAGCCCCTCGCCTTTCTAAAGTCAACATGGATCGTCTTCTTTCTGACCCGAACCGGTAGGAATGAATCCATTAACATTGTGCCAAACTTTCATCTTTTGAAGAACTCCCTAGTAGTAATTATAGTTGGTTCATATGATTTCTGATTGCATTCTTTCAGGTGGTCTTCTATTAGATTAGGTAGTAATATGCCTGCATGGGCTGAAAGGACAGTGAGAAGAAGTGATTGTGAGGCTCAGTTGGTTGGAGACCCAACAGGAGAATTATATGATGTCATTCTGTTCTTCGGTATAATTGACATACTACAGGACTATGATATCAGCAAAAAGCTTGAGCATGCATACAAATCATTCCAATATGACCCAACTTCAATCTCTGCTGTTGATCCGAAGCAATACTCAAGACGCTTTCGTGCTTTCATCTTCAGAGTTTTTGTAGAAGACACATGACGGTATAATTTGACTCGAGTTTTAACTTGAAGTTGGCAGTCATCCCTGTATAGTTGGTCTTTAGCGGAAATAGCAATGCTTACTAAAAGAAAGCATCAGCTTGGTCATTGACATTGTCATTTGAGTTTGAGTAGTGGCTGCCAGGGGAGTATGCTTTGGCATATCTGTTATTGCATTGTTCCCCAGTGTCATAATCTCATTTAATTTATAGTCACAGATATATGATACGTTCTGGTTAGAGATTAAAGTTGTGAACAGCTACTCGAGCCTTTTGGAATTGTAAATGAAAAAGAAAACCAAAAGGTGTGGACCTACCTACAGTGGATGTGATTCATTTTGTATAAAAATTTGTTCTTCCCAGATGAGATGTCTCTGGGATTTCAACATTGAAAGAGAATGTACAGGAAATGAAAGGACAAGCTCTAGTTTCTCATGCCTTTACAATTAGATGGACTCTTTTGTATTTTGATTTTTCTGTTTTTATATTGTTTTGGGATGTGATTCTTTGTGTCATACCCTAAATCAAGCAACATATCATGATCATTGATCTCCATTAAAAGGCCAACAGGTGATGAGCATGCTGGTGCAAACAAATGAATGTCAATCCTCACTAACAATCCTCTAGTAGAGATTGAAAGCCCTAAATTGCCCACTGCATCGCAGCCACTTTAACGGTTTGTGTCCGTTATTAGGGGCGGGTACGGTTCGGTTTGGACCGGTTCTCATCCCAAATTAAAACCGAAACCGTCTCATTTAACCGGTTCGGTTTGATCCGATTTTAGCATTTTTTTAAAAATCGGTTGGTTTGATTCTCACCGTTTCCTGTTCGGTTTTCAATTTTGAACCGGATTCTTTTTTTTAAAATTTTTATTTATTTAAAAAATTTTAAAAAAATTTAAGTACAAATTCCAACTAAAATTTTATATGTTGGGCTGGAAAATTAATAAATTATCCAATTTCATACAAAGAGAGATGTTTTGAAGTTGGACTTGGAAAAATATTAGTTATAAGATTAAAATATTAGCATTGGATTTAAATAATTTTGTAAAAAAATTAGCATTGGATTTAAATAATTTTATAAAAAATGAGAGCATAAGTGATGGAAACATTTTTTCTCACCATCACCATTACCATCATTCTCAACACTAACACGTGTTCATCTGTATAACCATGGTTTCATAAATACAAAGTAAAACTTAACTAC
Source organism: Prunus padus (assembly GCA_024362665.1). Classification (NCBI taxonomy): domain Eukaryota; kingdom Viridiplantae; phylum Streptophyta; class Magnoliopsida; order Rosales; family Rosaceae; genus Prunus; species Prunus padus. Next base: position 28,096,362 of record JANFAM010000017.1, read on the forward strand.
AGTTATGCATATGGACACGTGTCAAGTATTGAAAATGACGATGAGACTACATCTTGGCTTAAAGTGGTGAGTAAAAGTATTTCTCATCAGTGATATAAATGAGGCTGGTTCGGTTTTTGAGAGGTGATGTTGTCATGTTGGCTCAATACAGTTTTTTAAGTTTTTTTGACATTGTCACGTTGAGTCAATACAGTTTTTAAAGTTTTTTTTTCACCTTGATTAGGAGAAAAGCTTACTTGGAATGGGGATAGGACTACAGTCCTAATCCCCCTCCAATCGCCTCACCCCACGTGTGCTATCCTTCTCTCTTTTTCCACAAAATTGGCCACATGGCGCGAGGTGATTGGAGGGGGATATGACTGTCCTATCCCCGTTCCAAGTAAGTTTTTCTCTCAATTCATTAATTTATAGGTTTAAGTGTTCACCGAAAATTTTATTTTACTGAAAGGAGCCCCCTCCTAGTTAATTGTAAATTTTTTAGTCAAATGAACAAAAGTGTTTTTTTTTTCCTTCCAAAAATGAACAAAAGTGTTTTGTGTTGGAAAACAAAAACGAAAGTGTTTTTTAATTTTCCCCTTATTTGTTTCATATTTGTTTCAACTTGAATTGAAAATCGATCAATTCAAGTTAAACCTAGGGTTTATCATATATACAGAGAGCTTTCACTGACGGATCCCTCAAATAAGCTATTTGAAGGACATCCTTGTAGGGCCCACTTCGCAATGTATTTCACTAATCCAAACCATCTATTTTGTAGATATTCATTCAAATATCATCTCTACAAAAAGTCACTTGAATCCGATATCATTTGACTACTCAATTAAATTATTGAAATTCAAGGACTTTCTTGGAGCAATGTTCATTGATTTTGTTGGTCTCAATTAGATGCCTTAATGATTTTCAATTTGCATGATTTTTTGCAAGAATCGTCTCTAAATAAATATGTGAAAAATAGATGGTTTGGATCGTTGAATTTTTTTGGAAAATGCTAGAGAGACCAACTTTGTGTACCAACTCTCTAATAAAGGTGGAGCCCACCAATACAATAGGTCCCACACTCTATTAGAGAGTTGGTACACAAGTTAAGTACACAAAGTTGGTCTCCCTAGCATGACCTTTTTTTGTTTTTGTAGGGGACCTTAAAGGGTGTCCCTCAAATAAACTTATTTAAGAGATCTCTCAATAGAATGTGACTATATATATATATATATATATATATATAGAAATTCTCCAATGCGGACATCCAGGACATTATTATCGTGCAGGACGTCATGTATTTTGTACTACACCTCCCTACTTTCCTGCCTGATTATAATGGCATCCGCATGTTAATGCATTCACTAAATTCCTGCTGATTACATATATATATGGAGAGTCTCCAATAAGTATTTTATGTTAGGATTGGTTACATACTTCTAATCTTGGCCGTTGGATTGCATCTAAGAGAGAATGAAAGGGACTTAGTGAATGCAATCCAACAGTAGAGATTAGAAGTATGTAACCAATCCTTAACTTAAGTACTTATTAGAGACTCTCCCTATATATATATATATATATATATATATATATATATATATATATATATATATTTGTAAGCTATTTTAATTTCTTGTAGACGTCCCTGAACTTTGGCCCGATTTGGAATTGGGTTTGAACTTTTTTGTGGCAATTACATCCTTTAACTATACAATGAGTTCCAATTGGGTCCTACCGTCAATTCGGCCATTAATTTCAGGGCTAAGACCGTCCATCTCAATTAAAATATTTTAAAATTTAAAATTTGAAAATGGTTATTAACTGTAGACGTCCTTGAACTTTGCCTTGAGTTGCAATTGGGTTCGCGAACTATTTTTTGGGCCAATTAGGTCTGTTAAATCGACAAATAGTTCCAATTGGGTCCTACCATCAAACTATGTCATTGTCCATCAAAATGTGGGGGTAAAAGTGTCCTTTCGGGTTCTTCATCGAACCTCATCGATGGGGCTGGGGGTTTCTGAGTTTCTAGGTTCGATGGGGCTGGGTTCTCCACCTTCTAAGTTTTGGAGTTTTGGGAGTTGGGTTTCTGGTTTCTGAGAAGGTGTGTGAATGATGATGGATGAAGAAGGTGAAGCTGAGTTCGATGGATGATGATGAAGCTGATGTTTTTGGGGTTCCATGGATGAGGTTCGATGAAGAACTCGAAAGGACACTTTTACCCTCGCATTTTGACACACAAATTGACATAGTTTGATGGTAGGACCCAATTGGAACTATTTGTCGAGTTAACGAACCTAATTGGCCCAAAAAAAAGTTCGCGGACCCAATTGCAACTCGAGGCAAAATTCAGGGACGTCTACAGTCAATAACCCTTTTCAAATTTCAAATTTTAAAATATTTTTATTTAGATGGATGGTTTTAGCCCTCAAATTAACGATCAAATTGACGGTATGACCCAATTGGAACTATTTGTCGAGTTAACGAACCTAATTTGCAAAAAAAAGTTCACAGACCCAATTGCAACTTGAGGCAAAATTCAGAGACGTCTACAGTAAATAACCCATTTGTTTCCCTTCACTGTGCAGATTTTGAAAGCTAGATATTACCCAGATTGTGACTTTTTACAGGCGAAGAAGGGAGCTCGTGCATCCTGGGCTTGGGCTAGTTTATTAGAAGGGAGAGATGCTCTTATTAAAGACTCTCGCTGCCAAATCTTTAATGGTGCTAATACAAACATCTGGAAGGACTCTTGGCTACCTCCTCCTCATGAGGGGATCATTAACGTGTCTCAGTTGATCTCTCCTTCTGCCCCCCAACAGGTTTGTGAAATTATGGACAAAGTTAATCACTCATGGAGAGTGGACCTCATTGATTCTTATGTCCCGCGAGAGACTATCGACATTATTCGTTGCTGTCCTATTGGTAATTCTGACGGCTGTGATAGAAGGATTTGGCCCTGGACGTCAAATGGAGATTATACTGTCAAATCTGGATATCGGAGAATCCATGCTCGGAATCGAATCAGGGAGGGTGGAAGGGGCTCGACTTCTCATGTAGTTCAAAAGGAGGTGTGGCAGAGTATTTGGAAGATTGTTACGTTGCCCAAAATTCGTGTGTTCTTATGGAGATTGTTAAATGGTGCCATATCTACTCGATGGAATTTGTTCAAGAGGAAAATTGTGAACTCACCAATGTGCCCCATTTGTGGTCAGTTTGAGGAAACAGTGGAACACTTGCTTTTTCTCTGCCCATGGACACAAGCTGTTTGGTTTGGGGCTCCTCTGAGTTACAGAGTGAACATGCAAGGCTTTTCTACCTTTGATAAATGGTTGTTGGAAGTCTTAAGCCTGAAGGACATTGGAAAGAAGGAGAAAATGAATTTATTCTCAATGATCAGTTTTACTTGCTGGGAAATTTGGAAATCCAGATGTAGTTTCATCTTCAAAGGCCACTTAATTGACCCTACTGTTACAATTGATCGAACCATGCGAGCTTTCGGAGAATTCATGGGAGTGAAGACTAGACCTGAAGTCTCAGATTGGGTTGCCCTTCCAGACCCCTTGAGACAAACGTCAAGATGGTTGCCTCCTGAGGTAAACTTCCTAAAAATCAATTTTGATGGAGCTTGGCAATTGAACTCCTTTAAAGCTGGTTTAGGGGTGATTGTTAGAAACAAAGATGGCTTGTTTTGTGGGGGGCTAGCAACGCCTTTCCATTGTGATGCAGCCTTGGTCGCTGAGGCAGCTGCAGGTCTATGTGCTATCAAGTATGCAATCAGTCAAGGGTATAGAAAAATTATCCTAGAGACGGACTCCAAGGTGCTTGTGGAAGGTACAAGGGGGGCTTCAAACAATGGGCTTTGGACAGTCAAACCAATACTAGATGAGTATGACAAATTATCTAGCTTCTTCAGTGACGTTAGATGGAATTGGGTGCCTAGGCATTTGAATCGCGCCGCTCATAAGGCAGCTGCGATTGGTGTTAGAGCGGTGCAACTGGAATGTTGGGCTATAAGGCCACCACCGTCTCTTGTGGGTGTTTTGGTTTCTGACGGCCTTCCCTGTCCTCCCGTGGAGGTCTCTGCTCAGTAATTTTCTTAGGTTACTTTGGGTGTAGGCTTTATTCTAGGCTCTCTTTTTGATCCTAGTTTGCTTGCATCTTGTTGTTTTTCTGTCTTTTTGTTTTTGCTGGCGGTCTTTGCGCCTTTTATTGAAGTATTTTCAGACCAAAAAAAAAAAAAAAAAAAAAACGCCCGGTAGGGTTTTGGGCCTTGGATTTTCTAGTAGAAATTGATCATCTTCGACCTCTAACATGGAAGCGGCACTCTGTAATTGGAAGACCCTGAGATTGGGTTATTCACTATTTTCTTGCACATTTGCTTCCAAAACTAACAGATTTGTTGTTGGAGATGTAAAACCCTCACATTTTTATCGTCTTCAAAATCAGCAACTCTCCAGACACATCACCTCAGAAATCTCAGGAAACCAACACAATTCCACAGTCACTTACCTCATAAACTCTTGTAGGTTGTCCCCAGAAGGAGCAATTTCAGCAGCCAAGCGGTTCGAGTTGAAATCCCCAGAAAAATCAGACGCCGTTTTGGCCTTTTTGAGATTCCATGGACTCTCTGAAACCCAGATCACAAAGGTTGTCCGGTCAAGCGCAGAAGTTCTTAGACTCGATCCTGAGAAGATCCTTTTGCCCAAGTATGAGTTTTTGAGGTCTGTTGGGCTTTCAAGGGAGGACCTTGCAAAAATTCTGGCTTTTAATCCGATGATTTTGACAAGAAGCTTGGATAGGCAGATCATACCCGTATACAATTTCCTTAGGAGCCTGCTTCCTGAGAAAAATGTTGTTGCTGTTTTGAAGCATGAATCCAGGATTTTCCTCAAAAATCTGTCCAAGAATGTGGTGCCAAATATTGGGCTTTTGAGAGAATTGGGTATGCCTCAACCATGCATTTCTTTGTTGATAACTCATTACACTCGCCTGGTGAGGTTAAATCCTAGAAAATTTGGTCAACTTGTGAGAGAGGTTAAGGAAATGGGATTTAATCTGGAAAAATCAACTTCAGTGAATGCCCTGCGTGCATTGTATGGTAATAAATTGATATGGAATAGAAGTCGCCAAGTTCTTAAGACATGGGGTTGGTCTGAGGATGATGTTCTCTCCGCTTTCAGGAGGACCCCGCACTGTATGATTGTTTCGGAGATGAAACTAATGCAAACAATGGATCTTTTAGTGAACAAGATGGGATGGTCGTCAAGAATGATTGCCAAATATCCTGTGGTCCTCTGTTTCAGTTTGGAGAGGAGACTTATCCCAAGGTGCTCTGTTGTTAAAGTTCTGTTGTTGAAAGGTTTCATTAATGAGAACTCGAATCTGGGTTCTCTGCTGAAACCTGCAGAGAAGCAGTTTTTGGAGATTTTTGTGAACAGATATCTTGACGAAGTACCTCAATTGTTAAGTGTGTATCAAGGGAAGGTAGATATCCAGGATGCCTAATCTGATCTGTTGAAAAGGGTGAGGCTGTAGAATGTGCACATACCTGTTTTTAATTAGATTTCTGTATGCTTTCTTATTAGAACAAATGTCTGCCGTAGCGTCGCCAGAATTGTTCTGTTTATGGTTCACGACTTTGGTTACCCTTGAAAGTTGATTTTGTAGAATGTGCGCACATATTGCATCGATTGCGGTAGAATTTTCCCAATGTATTGTATTTTGGGTGAGGAGTGGAAGAAACTAATTTTTGTCCATTTTTCAAAAGATAAGACTCTCAATCCTTTAATATCCCCTGCTCTTTGAGTAATTGTCGTCTGAGATGCAGCTAGCCTACTTAAGCAAAAAAAAAAAAAACTTGCATGTAACGAGGATGGCAAATAGGCACTACTTAAGTGCTATCCCCATTACATGAGAGTTTCTCTCCTACTTAAATGGCCATGGTTGGTTTATAGTAACTACTTTAGTGTCAATGATTGATTAGATTCATATATAATCATGTCAACATGGTACCAAAGGACTGGATAAGCATCATTTTCTCATTGTTTTCTCTCGTGTTAGCCTTCTTGCCGAGACCTTAACGATTAGAAACACAATATCTGCAAATGGTTGATGAATTGGGAATTCAGGGGACATAAAACCCGGCTCTGATAGATGTGCAAAGTAGGGTGGTTTGGCAATTGTTATCTTTAGGATGAATAAATCCAGCACTGATGGAGGTGCAAAGATGTGTGGATCTCAAGAGGGAGGTCAAGGATCAATTTCACTATCTTTAGGATTTTCGTTCTTTACAGAATGAAAATGTTGAGAAAATCTCATTTCTACCCACTTTTCTTCATATTTGATCATGTTTATTGACATGGTAGGCTTTAAATTTTAAGCTCGAATTTTGAGTCCATTAAAACTTAAAATCGGAACTCTAAAGAATCATTATATACCTAAGTGTCACGGGACGGGCGAGCGACGCGGCGCGGCGGAAGCAAAACACACATTTCGCTCGTTAAACCACAACTCGTGCGGCCCAGGATCCCTTCGGATCCCAGTCAGCCTTCTCCCATCTTCTTGATATTCATGACTCTCACAACTCCGTGAGAGGTTCACCATCAAGTGTCGTCTCCCATAGGCGCCATGCCCCATAGCTAGACAACGAGTCACATTACCTTGTGACAACACAATCACCCCGCATCCGGCAACGAACCCTCGACGCCCATACATCAAGCGTTGCATAAGACACGTCAACTGCATCGACCACATCGCATGCCTAACTCGTGGCTCGCTCATGTCCAAGTCAAGACATAGCGATCCAACACACCATCGGTTTACCCACACTTCTGTCGGTCATTCCGTTAGCAATCCAGATAGCTCACATCCTCAAGCTATACACGCAAGCTGTCACACTCGCATGTCGCCCAAGCCTTGGCGACGTATATATTCCGAATGTCCCACATAACCATCTATGTATTGCATGGGGTCGCGACCCATGCGCACCGGCATCCGAATATCTTCCTTCCCACATTGGACAAGGTCGAACCCAAGCCAAGTCCATCGAGTATTGTCAAATGCTTCGCTTGCCGACGGCATAGCGAGTGCCATACGTTGACCTCACTCTTTACAACGATGCGCAATACGAACGGCCCCGCGTGTCCGTACTGTCCTCGGGAATGTCCTTTCCCTCGGAGACACAGATTGTCCTTCAACAATCTCATGCCCGCCCCTATGACTACTTCCAATGTCATAAGGATGCTCGCTTAGTGCCACAAGGGTGTAAGCACCAGGGGTGGTGGAGAGCATGACACCATGTCACCCCCTATATAGCATTTTATGCATTTAGCCTTCTGTCAGGAAGGAACATCACCTATGCACGAGGAGTCATAATTGGGCATAACTAATTCATACGAACTCTGAATGACAAACCGTCAGTTGCGTTGCATGCGTCTTGACATCACGGACGTCCCAGTATTTTTACCTTCCTCAGATTCCTCCCGTAACCTTCGGAAATACCCAAAATACCCTTCAGCCATGCAACCCGGCCAACACAAGTCATTCTAGCTCTTAAGCTCTCACCCTTCCACACTTAGACTAATTCGTAAGCGCATAGATGTCCCAATGGAGTCACGGTAGCACTTGCTTATGTGCGACCCGTGACATTCTCCCCCACTGATAGTGTCGACGTCCTCGTCGACGTGCCCACTGCCGCAGATGGAGTCACGACAGCACTCACTTATGTGCGGCCCGTGACACTAAGTAATCAATTTTTTCAATACATGAAATCAAAATTAAAAGCATAATTGAGATTTGGATCTCCGCTCTTTCGGATTTTTAACTAACTTAACACAAAAGTTTATTTTTCCTTTCGCTAAAATTAATAGCTCAAAGCTTTGTTAGCCGACTCACTAATTTGATATGGGGAAAAAGAAAGAGACAATCTTTGTTGTTGGTGGCCCTGCACTGCACCTTTCTGAGTGACCAGGAGTCTTTAAAGATACAATACAAACAGATAAGAAGAGTGAAGTGAAGTTGGGCATCAACCATTCACAGCGCTGTCACCATTTCTGCAGAGCAACATCCTCTGTTTCGCTTTGGTTCTGTAATGGGAAACGAAAAGTCAAAAGTCTCAAGACCAAGGCCTCCAAGGAAGATAAGCAAGAAGTGAAATTGGAAGAGAAAAAGGGAGAAGAAGAAGAAGAATTTCAAGTATTGACGTCCATGAAGAGCGGTTACAATGATATAGTAATCGTAGACACTCCCAAATCAAGAATTACTCAATAGAACCCAAATCGGAACTCATCACACAGAACCCCGAAATCGAAATTCCTATAATCAAATTATGTTTTTTTTACTTCGTGCACATGATATTCCAAAATTTTAAAAAACCATTAAAAGTCTAGAGGAGTGATCTTCAAACCCATTAAAACCATATCAGAACTCATCCAAGAACCCCAAATCGAAGATCCATGGCTCAGATTCTGAAACAATCATCCATAACCCAGGATAGCATACTTGTTTATCACCGAAATCTCGCGAGCTCAACAACTGGTTCACCTTGGGTCTTCTTCTTCAACTGACGATGGTGAGTCTCCAAGCGTTGGGTCGTTTGGTCTGCGTGGAATGTCTCCAAGCGTAGGAGGAAGAAGAGAGACCTTTCGGGTTAAGTGGAGTTTGTGGCGGGTCAGGAGTGTGAAAACAGTTTAAAAGATGTAATTCAATCTCTTCCAATGTATTGTATTTTGGGTGAGGAGTGGAAGAAACTTGTGCAGTCAATGGAGTTTTTAATTAACAAGATGGGATTTTCGTCGAGAATGATTGCCAAACACCGGAAAATCTTCACTTTCTACCACTTTCTTTGTCTGGAATTCATGATCCTACAATTCCAAAGTTACAACTCATCTTTGTTGCTTGCTGCCACTACTTTTTGCATTTTTCATGACTTCAAAATTACTACCTGAATATCTTGATCTCAACTGGCCAAAACCACAAGGTATGTTTGAGCCTTCGAGCATACTCTCGGGTAACCAAATTTCACCATCTTTGATTGTGTAAAGTTAACGGGCGGCGGCCCGAAAGAAGGTAATGGAATGAGGTATTTCACTCTTATAATTGAATTTGTCAATTTGTCGGGAATCAATTTTACTCTGAGTACCATTCCCAGGTGCAAACAAATGCGTGACAATCCTAACTACCATTCCTAAACAAGATGTGTTTCTTTCTTAGGCACCTCCTCTTTCACTTGGCTCGGCTCCAGACCTAGATTGTCAACTGCATCGCAGGCTCGCAGCCACTTTAACTGTTCGTTTCCGTCGAGGGTTATGGCGACAATGGAACCAAAATGTGTCTACAATTATGAGATTGCATACCGCGCGGGTGTGAATAATGTTGGACCTGATGCTCTCTCAAGAAAACATGAGTTACTGGCTTTAATGGGATTAACGACCCCTATTTTTGACTATATTCCTCAAATGGCAGAGGCATGTCTCCAAGATCCTCCTACGCAGCAGCTCATTCAAACAGTACGCACCACTCCAAATTCTCTCCCTAATTACACTTGGACTCATGACAAGCTATGACAAAATCTTGGCAGAATTCCACAACACGCCAACTGCAGGGCACTCCGGCTATTTGCGCACGTATAAACGCATAATGCGTACTTTTCGTTGGCCAGGGCTCAAAGCCGATGTCAAGAGATTCGTCGCTTCCTGCGATACTTGTCAACGCAACAAGTATGAATCAATTCGCCCACCCGGTTTATTACAACCCCTGCCAATTCCCGAATCCATATGGCAAGATATCGTCATGGACTTCGTGGAGGGATTACCTTCAAGCCACGGGAAGAACTGCATTTTGGTTGTGGTTGATCGATTATCGAAATATGGCCATTTCGTAGCTCTCAAACACCCTTACACAGCTGCTCAGGTGGCTCAACTCTTTATCAAGGAGATTTTTCGTCTTCATGGTCTGCCTCGCACCATAGTGAGTGACCGTGATCCTACGTTCCTAAGCCAGTTTTGGACAGCCTTCTTTCAATCACAGGGGACCAAGCTTTGCCACAATTCTGCATATCATCCCCAGTCCGATGGCCAAACAGAGGTTTTGAACCGTACCCTTGAACATTATTTGCGTTGTTTTGCAGGGGATAAACCCACTAGCTGGTCCACATGGCTCCCATGGGCCGAGTGGTGGTATAATACCACCTACCATTCTCGCCATTCAAATGACCCCTCATGAAGCTGTCTATGGGAAGCCACCTCCAACTATTCAGTCGTACATTCCCTGCACTTCCGCAGTTGACGCCGTGGATACTACACTGCAGGACAGGGACACAATCCTTCGCCAACTCCGTCTCAACCTGAAAGTAGCTCAAGAACGGATGAAACATTTCGCCGATCGGCACCGTCTTGAGCAGGAGTTTCACCCTGGTGACTGGGTTTTTCTTTGCTTACAGCCGTATCGTCAGGCAACCATCCGTAATCCCCAACATCCCAAACTGTCTCCCGGATACTATGGTCCGTTTCAGGTGCTTTCTCGGGTGGGTTCTGTGACGTCCCTGACCCATTTTTAGAATTTAAATAAATTAAATGACTAGGGTTAATTTAAAAGAATAATTAAAAGGGAATTAAAATGAATTAATTTTTAAAATTTGAAATTTAATAATGTTAAAGCGGCTTTTTGGTCAACGTTAATTTCTGGACGAATTTGGTGAAACGAGTTGCGCCATTGCGTCCGCTCGTCAAGCCACGTGGGCTAATCAGAACCAACCTTTTCTCTCTCTCTCTCTCTCTCTCTCTCTCTCTCTCTCTCTCTCTCTCTCTCTCTCTCTCTCTCTCGCGCGTCTCTCTCTCTCCGATCGGTCTCTCCCTCACCGCCCGCAGCCACGAGGTCACGCGGCGCTGAGACCGGTCACGCTGGAAAGCTCTTGTCTTCCTCGTTAAAACCCACCCCGTTCCACCGTCCAACTCGCTGGAGTTCGTCCGTGGCGACCTCTGCAACTTCTCGGCGAATCGCCCTAATCGCGGCGACAAATCCGGCGACTTCAGCCGCGGCTCCTCCACCAAAAGGTAGCCCACCTCTCACTCTCTCTTTCCCCTAGTCCGCGACAAAACCCAGAAGGGGTGGCCGGCGTTGGAAGCTCTGAAAATCCGGCCAAAACCCTCACGGGTTTGGCCGTGATTTGCCCAGTTTCCGGCCGGTTCTGGGCCGGTTCACGGGTGATTTGGAACCCCCTCAACACCCTGATCATTTTGGTATATGGATTGTCCCAAGATTTGATGTTTTTCCGGTGACTGGAATTTGATCTAGACACCCACCCTCACGGCGGTGCGTGTGGCGGCGCGTGGCACTGTAGCAATTTGGCATTTCCATTCCAATGTGATCCTCGTGTCGTTGTGAACGCGTACGTATGCTCGGATCCTGATTCGGACATCATTTGACGATCGAACCAACGTACGCCTATTGCGCGTTTCGTGGGTTCGATGTGTTCGGACCGTTGGATCGAATTCGAATTCACGTATGTTGTTCCTCGTATTTCTAGGAGTCTATAGGTTTTGACGGATCGTGATTCGGAGTCCCGGATACTCCGGATCAATGACTTGAAGTTAGTTTTAAATCGTAATTGTCCAATCGTACGATCGCGAGAAATCTGACCGTCGGATCGAGCCAAACTTTTGGGACGTGTTCTTTAAACCGTGGTGAACCTATAGGAACTTCCGGATCTAAGTTTGGAGGTCATGGGACCCACGGGCCCGGTTTGACCCACTGGGGTTGGTTTGACCAAGTTTGACCAGGTTTGACCGAGGTGTTCCCGAGGTCGCCTTGCCGCGTAGTTGACATTGTTGGAGTTCTAGGAATGTCCGGATCCTTTTGGAGGTCGTGGGCTCCGCGAGCCCGGGTTGACCGAAAAGGGGTGTTTGACCGCCGGTTGACCGTGAGTCTTCCGGGCCGTCCCACTGGTTAAAAGACGTCGTTATACCTTAGAATTCTTCGTAAGACGCTTTTGTACACTTGAGACAGGATTAGTTAAGGGTTTGTTTTCAAGTTGTCGTTCTAAGGTTCGGTTGTTAATCTTTAATCGTATTCTTGAATTTAGGTACGCAGGCACCTCATACTTCGCAGGCAGGACCCTCCCAGGGTCAAGCTGCTTGGGACTACCTGTGAGTGGACTTTGTTTTCAAATACACATAACTGTCAATGAATAAACAACATGCATATGAGTTTGAGGATTTCAATGTTATTGACTGCTTTGAATATCTATGTTGACCATTAAGTTTTGGACGCTTGCGTCCGGGTAATTGTAATTGGGGTTGGGTGCATGGTTGTGGATTGAAATGTGGAAAGTATATGAATATGTATAAATGGACTATTGCATGGTAATTGATGTGAGTGTTGCAAACACCGTATTATGTACCTCCCCCTATTGTTCTGATACGGTTACTGAGTTATGGTTCGATCCGGTGCATACCTTAACGGGGTGTAGTTGTAGACTCTTAATTGAGTAGTTTAGTCAGCGCACATGGACTAGTTCGGGCGTATGGGTATTGAGGATTCTGCCATACGGGCCGGGTAGCTTAGTCCATTTTTGGACGGCTTGACCCTGGGTACGGGGCCATTCTGATGTTGTCCTCGTATCCAGTTAAACTATTCCCTGTTGGATGGTTTCCCCGGTACACTTGATTGGTGTTGAGATGTTATTGTATATATATATATATATATGTATATGCGTGGGTTTACTATATTCGTATTCTTATTGTTGTTAGTGAGGGTCTTTCCTCACTAGTCGCGCCCACGGGCCGGTGACTATGGGAGAATGGGAATTGTACAATGATGTGATTTTCAGGCTATTATACTATGATTATGGGGTTTTGATTTTCTTAATTGAACCTTTATATAAATGTTTTGAATTGCATGATTTCAGCATCGGTTTTGAAACGGTGGGGTTACTATGTTGCTTTAACTTATGAAACCTTATTTTTGTCTACTCACACTCTTTCTGTTTTGCGCCCCACCAGGCCGTAGTCGTAGCATCTGAGCTGTTCGACCAAGCGCTCCTCTTCTCAGGCTCGACTTGACTGTAGGGCACTTTCCCCTATTTTGTAAACACGTTATTCTGCTTTATTTGTATTACTCTTAGATTGCTCTGTATCGCCCAATAGGGTTGAATTGGTTGGCCTGAGGCCTATGTTGCGTTGTTTGCATGCTGGCACTTGGATATACATTTTCTGTATGTTTTTATCAGGTTGAATCTTTTTGGAATTATTCTTATTTCAGGGGAGACTCTGCCCGATTTTCGGCATGAGTCTTGGTTCCCTTTCTACTTGTTGTGTTGAAGAGGTTTTCTTTTTAGTAAGTGGGCCCGACATTGAGTTAAATGTCGGTTGTCAACAGGGTTCGGCATGGGTTCCGGGGTGGAATTCGGGTCGGGTCTTGTCAGGTTCAGTAGCATACAAGTTACAGCTTCTTGGCAACTCCAAACTTCATAATGTGTTCCATGTATCTTTGCTCAAAAAGAAGGTGGATGCCCATGTCACTTCATCTCCCACACTGCCTCCTTTATCCGCTGGGGTAGTTGCTTGGGTGCCAGCCAAGGTGTTGAACAGGGGAATTTTCAAGCGCCAAAACAAACCGATTACTAGTTGGCTCATTCAGTGGGAGGGCCTGCCTGAAGAGGATGCAACCTGGGAAGATGCTTAAGTTCTCCAGCAGCGTTTTCCTTCTTTTCAGCCTTGAGTTTATGGCTGTTCTTAAGCGGGTGGGAATGTTAGGACCCAATCCCATTTGGGCCTAATATTCTTTACAGCCCATGTTATTTCCTTAGTATCGCCTAGCTAATTCCACACCACACAGAATAAACAACTTTGGCCTCTACGGATTTGTAGGAGTTTTGTTAGAACCTTTGCTAGATCATAGCCAGCTGGCCACGATCAGGAATTGTATAAACTTTCTTTCTCTTTTGCTTGAGAGGTATGAATGAAATGAATTGATTTTCCTTTCTCCTTTTCTCTGTTTTTCTGCAAATTTGTCTTTCAGATCTAAGATCCTACCATGGAGGATTTGGGAATTATGGCTTCAAATCGATGACAGAGAAAGAAAAAGAGAAGAGAAGAATAGATAGAGGGAAGGAAAGGACGGAGGAAACAAAGTTGAAGTCGAATGTTCGTGGGAGAGGAGGAAGGAAGGAACTGAAATTGGGATTTTTTATTTACTTGGTACTGTTCGGTACGGTATGGCACCAAATGGGATCGCATATTTGAAACCGGTGTCGTGCCAAATAGTAACGGGAGGACACGGTATCATCCCGTTTACACTTCAACACCAAACGAGACGGCACGAGATTGGCACGGTTTGGCACGGTTTCGGTATTCCGGTTTTGAAGCCCACCCCTACTTTTGGCATCTGGCTCTTTCTAATTGTGGATATGCTCTCATTAGAACAAGAAGGCCGAGGAAGGTGATGAGCCCAAGTAATTTATGCGGTTCAAACTCATAGGTGGTGGCCCAATAATAATAATAAAAATAACTATCACCGCATGCCGAATCATAAACCTCTTGTATGTGAAGATATCTGCTTTGTCACTTGCCAGGCCGAAGTTTGGTTTATACCTTCACTGCATAAAGCCCAAATACATGCGTGGCTTTAATGTTCAGAAGAGCCTTCAACAAGTTTCAAATACCAAAAATCTTCATTAAAATTCACGTGCTAAATTTCTCAAGTGATACGAAATCACGCTAAGCCCAAGTGGTCCAAAATCATCCAAAATTCTCAAATTCTGAATTAAAAGGCTCAAATCCAAAAATGCTCATCAAATCCCTAAATCATCAAATCATAGCTCAAGTGGTACAAAACCACGCCAAGCCCAAGTGGTATAAAACCACTCAAAAACCTCAAAACCAATAAATTCATTTCAAACCAAATTTTTGAACTACGTCAGGTTTGATTCCGTCAAGGATACGTAGGCAATTTGGAAATTCAATCCAGATACAACTACAAGCCCAAATAGAATCCCTGGTTTACCTTAACCAAATTCACCCCAAACACTTTTCCAACCACAAAATCAAATTGAATCTCTGGTCCAACCACATTCATCCAAATTCCATAAATTATTTCTCACACCACAAATTCTTTCAAGGGGTCATTCATTCCTTGAAAGTCCAATCATATTCTTCAAAGAACTACGAGTGGCTTGATCCCTCAAAAGGGGTACGTAGGCAACCTAGGGCTAACCTAGGTGCAGCCGAAAACTTAAACAAACACACAAACGCCCATTTAAAGTTTAATCCATGTTGGAATCAAGGGGTGTTCTCTTTTAATGAGAGATTGTAATTAAGAGACACGTTGTCTTGAATGGGTCGTACTTAAATTAATAAAACTCAAGTCTGTCAGGGACGAGAGTGAAATCGTGTTGGGTGGAGGTTCATACAAATTACTTGTACAATTTTTACCTAACACAATGAGAGAGAAAGATTGTTAGAATTAATAATTAAAGTGATTTTAGGAATAATGGTGGGTGGGGAAATAAGACTAGCGGGTCGGAATAGCAACACTCATTTGGTATTTGCATAAACTTTATAATTTACGAAATCATTAATTTTTGAACCAAAAATCATCGCAATTGGGTTTTGTGAAAACAATTTAAAACTTTAGGAGGTATTTGTGTAATTCTGAAACCTCAGGAGTTTGGTGAAAACATTGAAAACCTGAAGGGTGTTAATGTAAATAACTTATACATCCAATTGCACGAACAGACTCTCAAGTTGCTTCTGGGCCGCACTGGAGAGAGTAACCACGTCGAGCGTCTATAAACCAAAGCATCATCACCCAAATGTTCTTCGCCCCTTGTCCCAAAGAAACAAAAGCCCTCGACTTTTTGTAAGTTTGAAGTTCAACCCTTTGTTTTGGGTTTTCTTATTGCCTCAGATTGGAGTAATTGCTTTGCTTTGATTTGTACCTATGAAGACTGAAGAGGTTTTTCTGGCAGAATATTTCCTACCACCATGGATAGCAGCAGTGAGCCAGTGACCGTCAGTTGTGAAAATGGTACGAAAACTTACCCTAGCTGCAATGGTTTATCCTATACCAGGCAATTTTATTTGGATGGTTCAGATCTTTTTTGAATGCCGATAACTGCATATTTTCTAGAGGCAGAGAATCAGCTAGGGCTTTAAGTTTTCCTGTAGAAATTGTTCATCATCAACCTCTAAAATGATTCAACTCTGCAATTTGAAGACCTCCAGATTGGTTCACTCAATATTTTCTTGTACATTTGCTTCCAAAACAAACAGATTATTATTTGGAGATCCAATACCCTCACATTTTTCTCTTCAGAGTAAGTGGCTCTGCAGACACATCACCTCAGAAATCTCAGCAAACCAACACAATTTCACAGTCACTTACCTCATAAACTCTTGTGGGTTGTCCCCAGAAGGAGCGATTTCAGCTTCCAAGTGGGTCCAGTTGCAGTCACCAGAAAGAGCAGACTCCGTTTTAGAGCTTCTGAGAAACCATGGACTATCTCAAACCCAGATATCAAAGCTTTTTAGGTCACATCCAAAACTTCTTTCAGCTGATCCTGAGAAAACACTTTTGCCTAAGCTTGAGTTTTTCAGCTCTCTTGGAATTTCAAAAGTGGACCTTGCAAAAACTGTGGCTTTTAATCCACGCCTTTTGGGAGTCAGCTTGAGAAATCGGATTTTGCCCACTTATAACTTCCTCAGGAGTATGCTCTCTGAGAAAAATGTTGTTGCTGTTTTCAAGCGCAACTCTTGGATTTTCTCGGAAAGTCACTGCAAGCATGTGGTGCCAAATATTGGGCTTTTGAGAGAATCGGGCATGCCTCAACCATGCATTTCTTTGTTGCTAACTCATTGTACTAACGTTTTGTTGGTAAATCCTAGAAAATTTGGTCAACTTGTGAGTGAGGTTAAGGAAATGGGATTTAATCTGGAAAAATCAACTTCAGTGAATGCCCTGCGTGCATTGTGTGGTAAGAATAAGTTGGTATGGAATAGAAGTCGCGAAGTTCTTAAGACATGGGGTTGGTCTGAGGATGATGTTCTCTCCGTTTTCAGGAAGAACCCGCTGTGTATGATTGTTTCAGAGAAGAAACTAATGCAAGCAATGGATCTTTTAGTGAACAAGATGGGATGGTCGTTAGGAATGATTGCCAAATATCCTGTGGTCTTCTGTTTCAGTTTGGAGAGGAGACTTATCCCAAGGTGCGCTGTTGTTAAAGTTCTGTTGTTGAAAGGTTTCATTAATGAGAACTTGAATCTGGGTTCTCTGCTGAAACCTGCAGAGAAGCAGTTCTTGGAGATTTTTGTGAACAGATATCTTGGCGAAGTACCTCAATTGTTAAGTGTGTATCAAGGGAAGGTAGATATTCAGGATGTCTAATCTGATCTGTTGAAACGGGTGAGGATGTAGAATGTGCACATACCTGTTTTTAATTAGATTTCTATTTGCTTTCTTATTAGAACAAATGCCTGCCGTAGCGTCGCCAGAATTGTTCTGTTTATGGTTCACGACTTTGGTTACCCTTGAAAGTTGATTTTGTAGAATGTGCACATATATTGCATCTATTGGGGTAGAATTTTCCCAATGTATTGTATTTTGGGTGAGGAGTGGAAGAAACTAATTTTTTTCCATTTTTCAAAAGATAAGACTCTCAATCCTTTATCCCCTGCTCTTTGAGTAATTGTCCTCTGAGATGCAGCTAGCCTACTTAAGCAAAAAAAAAAAAAAAACTTGTATGTAACGTGGATGGCAAATAGGCACTACTTAAGTGCTATCTCCATTACATAACACAAAAGTTTATTTTTCCTTTCGCTAAAATTAATAGCTCAAAGCTTTGCTAGCCGACTCACTAATCTGATACGAGGAAAAAGAAAGAGACAATCTTTGTTGTTGGTGGCCCTGCACTGCACCATTGTGAGTGATCTGGAGTCTTTAAAGATGCAATACAAACAGATAAGACGAGTGAAGTGAAGTTGGGCATGGAAGACTAGAAATACCAATGGCTCTCTGCTAACAAATAGCTTGCTAGTGTTACCCCAGCAACTCGGTCCGAGTGGAACCCAGTCGCCTGCTACTATTCATTTCAACCATTCACAGCGTTGTCACCATTTCTGCTGAGGAACATCTGATAGGATTTTTAGTACCTGTGCAAACAAGGTTAAAATCACTTAAAATACTTGCAAGAATACAAGGATATTGTAGTATAGATGCTCATGCAAGGTCGTTCTCCTCAAGGACTATTTAGCAATTTATGTATAAACGATTTCCAATTAACTAAAATTAAAGGTTGAGAAAGTTGATTTTGATTTTGTTTAAAGCTAAAAACGAATTTAATTAAAAAGACAATTAAATGAAAAGAGTTTTAGATATCAATTTATAAAAGCACTAGGGATTCACCGTCACCTAGCAATCCTATGAATTTTTACCAATTACTTATGATTAATGCATGCCACTTTGAAGGTTAGGTTTTCCTAATGTATATTCTACTTGGAACCTCCAACATAAAACGTATATCTAACATGCAACCCGTCCGGACGTTCGGATCAAATCTGAACATGAAAGACTCATTACGTTTTGTGAAAACCCTTTGAAAAACCATGAAACCCTCAAGAACTTGGTGTTCGCCTTAAGTGAACTTACAATTATTAATCACAAGAAGCCAGCGTCAATTCCAGGGAACCTTCCGACCAAAATTGCATCAAATTAATTTTCTAAATATCCTAATGGTGATCAGGCATCAAGACAATTAGATAGTTTAAACCAGTGATTAACAATTCAAAGTATACATGCAATCAACCATAAGCAATTAAATAAAAATCACATAT
Organism: Prunus padus; assembly: GCA_024362665.1. NCBI lineage: Eukaryota > Viridiplantae > Streptophyta > Magnoliopsida > Rosales > Rosaceae > Prunus > Prunus padus. Next base: position 28,115,162 of record JANFAM010000017.1, read on the forward strand.
TCATGCTAAGGCTAAGGTTTCACCCTAGCAAAAGGAAATTAGTTACGCATAATTATAATTGAAATCATAGAAAAAGATTGAATACATCTTGAAGTTGAAGATCTTCAAGAACCCTAGCAATTGCTCTCCACAAAGTCGCGTTTTTAATAAGTAAAAAGATGATCCCTAAAATTGTTGTGAAAAGGAACTTAAATACTACCTAAAACCTAGCTGCCCAATGCAGCTTTTCTTTTCCCACAAGGAAACTAATTAAAATAAAGTAATACTAGGATGTAAAATCCAAATAGGATTAAAGAAATTCGCTCAAAATCTGTCCAGCCACGTTCTTGGCTCAAATCTGCTCCAAATCAGGCCCAAGATAGCTTGTTTTGAAGATAAATATATTCTGAACACATCTCCAGAAGGTCACGAACCCATCCGAGGTCATCTTGGGCTCCAAAAACGCAGACAAGCCCAAAACGTCACTTTTCCAGCACAGCGCACTGCTCCTTTATTTTTCTGCCAGAAAATAACCTATTGGTAGAAAAATCTGAAATTTTGATACAATCAAGCTAAGTGACTCACGAACGTCCTCCAACTGGAATTACTCCAAAATTCGTCCATTTGATTATGTTTTGCTCCAGATGAAGTCGAAAGTCCTATATTGCAAATATAATTCAAAGTATCAAAATTCTTCCAAAATATTAACCAAAATGTACTAAGAATAGGGTTAAATATATAATATAAAATATGCTCATCAACATCCTTTGTTTCGCTTTGGTTCTTTAGTGGGAAACGAAAAGTCCAAAGTCTCAAGATCAAGGCTTCCAAGGAAGATAAGCAAGAAGTGAAATTGGAAGAAAAAAAGGGAGAAGAAGAAGAAGAATTTCAAGTATTGACGGCCATGAAGAGCAGTTACAATGATATAGTAATCGTAGACACTCCCAAATCAAGAATTACTCAATAGAACCCAGGGACGGACCCACAGTGGGGTCAATGGGGTCAAACGACCCTATGGACTCCATGAACACAAGGTAGAAGGTCCCCTTCATCCTCTTGTGTGACCCCATGAATTGATTGAAGGAGAGCAGAGGGTTGCAGGTTTGGAGCGAGGAAGAAGAAGCCGAACAGGCTTACTCGCTTTTAATTCGGGCTGGGCAAAACGGCGTCGTTTTGTCCCAGTAATTTTTTTAAATGAGCTGGCCAAACGACGCGTCGTTTTGGCCTAGCGAATTTTTTTTAAACTGACCTGGCCAAAACGACGTCGTTTTGGTCCAGGTCAGTTTTAAAAAAAAATTAAAACGGTTTCTCATGCTCTACTACCCGAACCCAGACCTCTAAAACCCCAAATATTTTCTCTTCAGCCCTAAATCCCAAAGTTCCACCCTCCCAAACCTTTAACCCCCTCCCCCAGAACTTTTAAGCCCCAACTCCTCCATTGCCGCCTCTGCCACTAGTGCCGCCGCCGCCAAAAGCTTGCCTCCGCTTCCACCACCTCCCAATTCAAGTAAATTTCTAACTCTAAACCTAAATTACTTGAATTGAAATTGAATTTATGATTGTATATTGTTTTGATTTATTGGATGTTTCATTTATGAATTTTTTGTATAAATTTGGTGTTCTCTTCTCTTTAATTGATGTGAGTTATTATATTATTTTGATAAATTTATGTGTAGAATTATGGAAAGACTTTTTGATTTATTGGATGTTTCATTTTTTATTTTGTGGTTAATTGGTATAAATTTGGTGTTCTCTTTAATTGATGTGAATTATTATTTTGATTAACTTATGTGTAGAATTATGGAAAGATTTTTTGATTTATTGGATGTTTCATTTTTGATTTTGTGGTTAATTGGTATAAATTTGGTGTTCTCTTTAATTGATGTGAGTTATTATTTTGATTAATTTATGTGTAGAATTATGGAAAGATTTTTAAGAGAACGTCATCATTGATTAGTTCGGATAATGTGGGTAGTTCAAGAACTTCAAGTTCAAGACAAAGTGAGTCACCGAGGTTTTGGCTAACCTTGAGCAGACCCTGGACTAAGAATTCGTATGATTGACTATGATACTAATATTAGAGATGAGGTTCGAAGAGCCTATCTACAAAAAGGCCCTTGTCAACCTAGAGGTCATTCTTTCCCACAAACTAATATATCAGGGATTAATCGTCGCTTCATTCCCCAATGGTTTGATGAATTTGATTGGTTGGAGTATAGTCTATCTAAAGATGCTGCATTTTGTCTTTATTGCTCTCTCTTTAAATCCAATTTTGAACAAGTGGGTGCTGAAGCCTTCACTGGAGCAGGGTTTAAGAATTGGAAGAAAGGGAGAGAAAGAATGAAGGTGCATGTTGGACCGGTTGGTAGTGTTCATAATAAAGCTAGAGAAGCTGCTACAAATTTGATGAATCAAAATACACATATTGAAACGGCTGTGAACAAACACTCTGAACAAGCTCGTATAGCATATCGAAGATGCTTAATTGCATCCATCAAGTGCACTAAGTTTCTATTGCGACAAGGTCTTTCTTTTCGTGGAAATGATGAAAGTGCCACTTCAAGCAATAGGGGAAATTACTTGGAGCTATTGCAATTCCTTGCAGAACAATGATGAGAAAGTTAAAGAAGTTGTGTTGGAAAATGCTCCAGGGAATCTCAAGTTAGTAGCTCCAAAGATTCAAAAGATATTGTCAATGCATGTGCCTTTGAAACACTTGCTGTTATCATGAGTGGTTTAAAAGATAGATTCTTTTCTATATTGGTGGATGAAGCACGCGATATTTCAGTGAAAGAGCAAATGGCTATGGTGTTGCGTTATGTGGACGACAAAGGGCACGTAATTGAAAGGTTTGTGGGGATTCAACATGTTATGGACACCACTTCAAGTTCACTAAAAGATGCCATTGACACATTCTTTTCTTCCAACGGTTTGAGCATTTCCAAGCTACGAGGACAAGGTTATGATGGAGCTAGCAATATGAGAGGTGAGTTGAATGACCTTAAAGCAAGGATTTTGAGAGAACAACCTTGTGCATATTATGTTCATTGTTTTGCTCACCAACTTCAACTAGCACTTGTTGCCGTGGCAAAGAAGAATATTGATATTGCCTCTTTCTTCACAACCACTAATAGTGTGGTTAACCATGTTGGAGCATCTTGTAAGCGGCGTGATGCATTTAGAGCTCAACTCCAAGAAGAGCTTGTGATAGCTTTTGAAAATGATTGTCTTATAACGGGGCGAGGTTTGCATCAAGAAACAAGTCTCATACGTGCCGGTGACACACGATTGAACTCACATTACGGTACCATTATTAGCATCATTTCTATGTTTTCATCTGTGATTCATGTGCTTCAAATGATTATTGATGATAATCCCAACGATAGTGTCGGTGAAGCAAATAAGCTTCAAAGAGAAATGCTTACTTTTGAGTTTGTGTTTCACCTATTCTTAATGAAAGCTATATTGGGACTCACAAATGATGTGTCACAAGCATTGCAAAAGAAAGATCAAGAAATTGTGAATGCAATGGCTTTAGTGAAATCATGTAAGGAAAAGCTACAATGGATGAGGAATAATGGGTTTGATGTATTGGTTGATGAGGTATCTTCATTTTGTGACAAACATCATATTGATGTTCCTAACATGGATGAGGCATTCGTACTTCCAGGGAGTTCAAGGCGTAATGCTCCAATAAAGACTAATCTTCATCATTATCGTGTGGAGCTCTTTATTTATGTCATTGATGAGCAAGTTACGGAGTTAGACGATCGTTTTAATGAGGTAAATACTGAGTTGCTTATTTGTTTGGCATGTTTGAGTCTGAATGATTCGTTTGTAGCTTTTGATAAACAAAAGTTACTTCGTCTTGCTCAATTTTATCCTCAAGACTTTTCGGATGTGGATCTTTTGGCACTTGAAGATCAACTTGAGCTTTATATTCATCATGTGCGTTCGAGTAGTGATTTCTCTGAATTGCAAGGGATTGGTGGTCTTGCAAAAACAATGGTGAAGACAAGGATGCATCGAGCATTCAATTATGTCTATTTGCTTATTACATTGGCTTTAGTTTTACCGGTTGCAACTACTTCAGTCGAGAGGGCATTTTCCGTCATGAATATTATCAAGGGTCCACTTCGGAACAAAATGGGAGATCAATGGTTGAGTGATAGTTTGCTTGTTTATGTTGAGAAAGATGTTTTTGATTGTATTGAAAATGAAGCTATAATGCTACGTTTTCAAAATATGAAACCTCGTCGTGGACAATTGTAATTTGTAATGTTGTTTTTGACATAAATTATGAATGAACGTACTATAGTTGCATTTTCAATGTTATTTTAATCTTTAAAAAAAAATTGAACTTTTACACTATGACCCTATGAGATCAAATTCCTGGGTCCGTCCCTGATAGAACCCAAATCGGACTCATCACACAGAGCCCCCGAAATCGAAATTCCTTTAATCAAATTATGTTTTTTTTTTACTTCGTACACATGATATTCCAAAATTTTAAAAAACCATTAAAAATCTTGAGGAGGGATCTTCAAACCCATGAAAAGCATATCAGAACTCATACAAGAACCCCAAAACGAAGAACCATGGCTCAGATTTTGAAACAATTATCCATAATCCAGGATACCTTACTTTTATCACCGAAATCTTGCGAGCTCAACAACTGGTTCACGTTGGGTCTTCTTCTTCAACTGACGATGGTGAGTCTCCAAGCGTTGGGTCGTTTGCTCTGCGTGGAAGGTTTCCAAGTGTAGAGGAAGAAGAGAGACCTTTCGTTTCCCACCGTACGTTGTTCCCAAGCGTAAATGGAGTTTGTGGCGGGTCAAGAGTGTAAAAGCGAGGTTAAAAGATGTAATTCAATCTCATCCACACAAGGTCTTTAAAATAGATCCAACGGTCCTGAATCGACGGGTTATATATATATAAATATAAATATATATATATTTTTACTTGTAATTTTCCCTTATTTGTTCATTTATCGAGAAGACCCATTAGGGTTTTGGGCCTTGGATTTTCTAGTAGAAAATTGATCATCTTCGACCTCTAACATGGAAGCAGCACTCTGCAATTTGAAGACCCTGAGATTGGGTTATTCACTATTTTCTTGCACATTTGCTTCCAAAACTAACAGATTTGTTGTTGGAGATGTAAAACCCTCACATTTTTATCGTCTTCAAAATCAGCTACTCTCCGGACACATCACCTCGTAAATCTCAGAAACCAACACAATTCCACAGTCACTTACCTCATAAACTCTTGTAGGTTGTCCCCGAGAATGGGCCATTTCAAGAGCCAAGCGGTTCGAGTTGAAATCCCCGTAAAAGCAGACTCCGTTTTGGCCTTTTTGAGATTCCATGGACTCTCTGAAACCCAGATCACAAAGTGTTCACCCCTTTTTGTTTAGTACCTGTGATGGCAGGGTAAAGTTCCCCATTAGCTTGAAAAACCATTAGTGGTCTATCAAGTTAACTTTCTTTGGTGTGTTGAGCGTGCCACTGTTAGCAAGTTAACAAACTCCTAACAGACTTTAAAGAACGAAATAACTTGCGCCCCAAGTCATTTAATAAAAATCAAGCAATTGTGCATTTGGGTGAGGAATATCTCCCAAGTAAGTTCTTTTCTATGCCTCAGACAGGTGAGGACTTCATAATTTTCACAGCTAATAAATCGGGAAATTCTAGCAAAATATTCTTTCACATTTTTATGTAACGACAATTTCAACTAACGGAAGTTAGCTGGGAATCGATACCAACGCTGGTGATTGGCAGAGCTTTTCATCAATTTGAGCCATGGGGAGACTAAGTCTGCAGGTAGAACTAAGAGTCTGCGCCTGTTCTGGCTGTTCTGGACGGACTTCCTTCACCTGGATTGACCTGAAATGAAGTAATTATCCTGTTTCTTCCAAAGTCTTGGTAGCTTTTGAGTTGAATCTGCTTTGCATTCACCTGTTCTGGCTGTTCTGGACATTCTGTAACGGCAGAAAACTTAGTTCTGGCTGACTTTCTCGGAAGATACCTCCTGTTCTGGACTGGATTGCCTTGAGGATGAGCTTTTGGGATGCTTTGAAGGCTATGAAAGCTTTTGAAAATTTTGTTGAGGTTTTCATATGATGATATGAACTGAATTCTGCTTGTTTGGGCTTTGTACAGTAATGCAGATTCTGTGTACCCGGCTCTTACAACAGTTTTCTGTGGGATCAAGAGATTTTTTGTTCAGTTTTGACTGAGAGTTTGTTTGTGTTGATTGGATGATTTGTTGTCTTTAGTTTTTATTTCCTTTTATAGAGATGTTTTCAACGAATACCCCTAAAATATCCCCAAGATATTCTAGTTTTTTAAAAGGAAATAATTGACCTCAGATAAGAAGTAGTTGCTATCAACTTTATCTGTGAGATGAGAACTTCTTTTCTTCCTCGGAACTTGTTCTCTAAGAAACATCCTTTCTTCTTTTGTACAGAAAAATAATCTCAGCCGCCAGCCTACTTTTTGAAACTTGGTTCTGAAAAACTTTCTGATTTTGATGAGACTTTCGCTCGTCCAAAAGGAAGGCTTCTCTGTCTGTGAAAATATCCCTGTGAATCATCAGTTTTACTCAGTCAGTTTCCAAAGTCGGTTTCCAAAGTCAGTTTCCAAAGTCAGTTTTGGAACTTGCGTAATCAACTTGCCTTGCTTCATTCTGAGTCTGTTTTTGTCATTTGGGCCTTGGGCTTTTGTTTTGGCCTAACATGGGTCTCTCTTTCGAAGATGGTCTGGCCCAATTTCCGAACCCTATTTATTTTAATTAATCGCCATCTAGTGGTAATTAACTTTACTTTAATGGCCCTTCTTTTCTAAATACATGGTTATTCCTTTTGGGCTTGACGTATAGATTTCGGGCCCAAACACAAAGTTTGTCAGGTCAGGCGTAGAAGTTCTTAGACTCGATCCTGGGAAGATCCTTTTGCCCAAGTATGAGTTTTTGAGGTCTGTTGGGCTTTCAAGGGAGGACCTTGCAAAAATTCTGGCTTTTAATCCGATGATTTTGTCAAGAAGCTTGGATAGGCAGATCATACCCGCATACAATTTCCTTAGGAGCCTGCTTCCTGAGAAAAATGTTGTTGCTGTTTTCAAGGGCTACCCTAGGATTTTCCTGGAAAATCTGTCCACGAATGTGGTGCCAAATATTGGGTTTTTGAGAGAATCGGGTATGCCTCAACCATGCATTTCTTTGTTGATAACTCATTACACTCGCGTGGTGAGGTTAAATCCTAGAAAATTTGGTCAACTTGTGAGTGAGGTTAAGGAAATAGGATTTGATCTGCAAAAATCGAGCTCTGTGGAGGCACTATGTGCATTGTCTGGTTGAGAGTGAATCGAGGTCGAGAAGTTTTTAGGAGGTGGGGCTGGTCCGAGGCTGATCTTCTCTCTGCTTTCATCAAGTCCCCGCTGTGTATGATTTTTTCCGAGAAGAAACTTGTGCAGTCAATGGATTTTTTAGTTAACAAGATGGGATTTTCGTCGAGAATGATTGCCAAACACCCGAAAATCTTCTCCTTCAGTTTGGAGAAGAGAATAATCCCAAGGTTTTCGATTGTTAAAGTTTTGTTGTTGAAAGGATTGATGAGTGAAAATTTGAGTTTGGGTTCTGTAGTGTCCCCTGTGGAGAAGTTGTTCTTGGAGAGGTTTGTGGACAGATATCTGGCCGAAGTACCGCAGTTGTTGAGTGTGTATCAAGGCAATGTGGATATCCACGATGTGTGATCTTAAGTTTGATTCTGTTGTAGGCCAATTTGGGACTAGAAGCTTAATTGTTCAAGTTTTATTGTCAAAGTGGCTTGCTAAATTTATAAAAACTTTACTTCCTCCTATCCTATGTGTTTGTTTCTGCCACTTGTACTAGTTTCTTTGTCTGAAATTCATGATCCTACAATTCCAAAGTTACCAGTCAACTTTGTTGCTTGATGCCACTACTATTTGCATTTTTATTTTTCATGACTTCAGAATTACTACCTCGCTAATTTCTGATTTCATCTTCTGCACTGTTGATCTCAACTGGCCAAAACCGCAAGGTGTGCTTTCTAGGAATGTTTCCAGCTTTACTATGTTTGAGCCTTTGAGCATCCTCTGATCACCAAATTTCACCATCTTCATCTTAAACCCAAGTCCGCAAAGTTCAATCTCTCTCTCTCTCTCTCTCTCTCTCTCCATTCCTTCATCTATATGATCGTTGTTTGTCTTATGAATTCAGCTCCAATGAGCCGAACACGAGTCGAACTCGAACTGTATCGAGTTGATTTACAGCCCTACCTTCGTATAGATTCTTATAGGTGCGTATGAATAGCTAGAAAGAATGTAATCATAACTCACAAGATTGAGTATAGAAAAAGCACTAATTTCGTAGGCCATATAAGTAACAATATAGCACTTCCTTTAAAAATTTTGAGCGCACACACATGTTGTGCCTAGATGTGAGTATCGTTCTTTAGCCTAGATGTGAGTATCGTTCTTTATATATTATATTTCTTTAGACAGTTCCGTTCAAATGAAGGATTTTCCAAATACTTTTGTTTGAGGAACACTTTTTGGGTTACTACGAATTTTCTTTTAGTAATTCAACCGTCTTTTTTTCTAGTCTTCCTTCATAGATCATCCAGACAAAAAATTAGACAAATTGAAAACCATTAAGATATCTAATTATGACCAACAAAAATAACAACCATCTAATTAGTGGTCAAATGGCTTCAGATTCAAGTATTTTTTGCAAAGATGATCTTTGAGAGAATATTTTCTCACTCTACAACTGAGAATGACATGAGTCTAGAGAGAAAAATGGGCATGTGTAGGATTAAAAAATTAAACCCCAAGTAACAAGCCACTTCCCATGCATCCTGAACTTGGAGAAGTATAGACAATCAATTGACATGATATCCACTACCATCCTAAGCTTCATAAGTCATGATGATGACTATCTTAGCCTTGTTTAGTGGTGCTATGCTCAGTACGTTTTTCATTTGCAATTACTTATGTAGTTGAAGTCTTTTGTTGCTTACTAATAAGGTGTACTTAGTTAATTTTATATTTTGATTTAAATATTATGGTGTACTTAGATAATAGGTCAGTTAATTTTAAGGTTGGTTTAACAACAACAACAAAAAAACTCTTTATTTAATTTTTTTTAAAAGAAAAAAACCTGACGGCTACACATCTGATGTGGATAATTGCAAGTGGACAATATTGCTCAAATTAATATAGTGATAAGTAGAGTGTCGTTCCAACAGGGATCAAGTTAACCTATTAAATACTAGAATGATTTATTCCTAATTATAATTGAATTAAACAATAAGAGAATTATGGTTATTAAAATGTAATTAAGCAAGTAAATTAAAAATAAGTAAATATTATAAAAGATGAAAACAAGGATGATAAAGTACTAGGGCACCGATTTCACCTAGCTAATCCCACCCAAATCCTTCTAGCTTGTTAATCCTAATTACCTAACATGTTGATAATCGTTTTCCCTTACCTCACCAATACTCTCTTCCGAGTTATATTAGTTGTGTTCCTCACAGTCAACCCACTCTATTCCTAGTTATGGATTTAGATAGCTAAGAACCCATTAAGATTTGTGGAAAACATTTAAAGATTACACAAACCATAACCTAATCTTCCGAGTCGGCTATGTAATTTATGGTGCTTGTTACAAGAAGCTATTTATTAGGCATCTCCTTCCGGTCTCAACCCAATTCTTCCAATCATGCAATTAGTGGCCAATTAATTGAAAGCATTAAGAACGGTAACAAGCACTCAACATGTATAGATAAATAAAATTAACAATATCAAAGAATTTGAGTATTCATAGCTAGGCTACATCGTAGCCCTAGTAAAAGAAATTAGTTCATGAATGACTTATTGAGAATCGTGATGGTTGATGAAGACATGAGCGGCACCGAATTCTCCAAGTTGAACGCCAAGGTTACGCAAGCTTTCTTCTTATTCTTCTTAGGGCTTTCGGCTATGAGTATGAGTATGTAGGAATTTGATGGCTTGAAAGTGTAGAGAGGGGTGTTGGTGGATTCTTTGATCAATGACCTAAACTCTCTATTTATAATACTCCTAGAAATCCTACCTATCTAAGGTAATTTTTACAATTATTATAAAAATAGAATTCCTACTAATTTAGGGTCTTCTTTATTTCTCCTTGTTGACTTGGTAAGACTTGGACTATCTTGAAAAAGGAAATTTGATAACACTCCTTGTGATGAAAGGAATAACTTGGCTTCTTTCCAATTAATCTTCAATCTTCATCTTCTTGCCCTTTTTAGCTCAATTTCTCATATTCCATAAATCCTTCACAAATCTCACAAAACATATTAAAACAACCAATTTAAATAAAGGATAACAATAATTAAATAGATAAAAGGGTTACAAAATATATATAAAATATAGACTTATCAACATCCAATTGCAAGGAAGAGGATTCCAAATTGCTTCTGGGCCGCACCTGAGAGAAGCCACGTCAAACGTCTATAAGAGCATGTCCACCGCTCACCCAAACCCGGGCAAAAGGCCCCCCCAATCCCAGGTAATTCACTCCAGCGCACAGCCTCAAGCCCAGTCAAGAGCTGGGACCCACCAGTCTGGGCAGGCCCAAAGGCAAGATTTGCCTAGGCTCTTGCCTGGGTTTGCTGACGTCAATAATGACGTCAGCAAACAAAAATAAAAATAAAAAAAATCTGAAAAATTCCAAAAAATTCAGAAACATTTTTTTATACATACCTAGCAATTTTATTATTATTAAATTTTATCCAAATTAATGGTTTACAGTATTAAAAAAAAAATAGGAAATAAAGTACAATGAATAGTATTTGCCCCAGTATGAGTTTTTGAGGTCTGTTGGGCTTTCAAGGGAGGACCTTGCAAAAATTCTGGCTTTTAATCCGATAATTTTGTCAAGAAGCTTGGATAGGCAGATCATACCCACATACAATTTCCTTAGGAGCCTGCTTCCTGAGAAAAATGTTGTTGCTGTTTTGAAGCGCCAATCCAGGATCGTCCTGGAAAATCTGTCCAAGAATGTGTTGCCAAATATTGGGTTTTTGAGAGAATCGGGTATGCCTCAACCATGCATTTCTTTGTTGATAACTCATTACATTCGTGTGGTGATGTTAAATCCTAGAAAATTTGGTCAACTTGTGAGTGAGGTTAAGGAAATGGGATTTAATCTGGAAAAATCAACTTCAGTGAATGCCCTATATGCATTGTGTGGTAAGAATAAGTTGATATTGAATAGAAGTCGTGAAGTTTTTAGGAGGAGGTGGGGCTGGTCCGAGGCTGATCTTCTCTCTGCTTTCATGAAGTGCCCACTGTTTATGATTTTGTCCGAGAAGAAACTTGTGCAGTCAATGGATTTTTTAGTTAACAAGATGGGATTTTCGTCGAGAATGATTGCTAAACATCCAAATATCTTCTGCTTCAGTTTGGAGAAGAGAATAATCCCAAGGTGTTTGGTTGTTAAAGTTTTGCTGTTGAAAGAATTGATAAGTGAAAAGTTCAGTTTAGGTTCTGTGCTGTACCCCGTGGAGAAGTTGTTCTTGGAGAGGTTTGTGAACAGATATCTGGCCAAAGTACCTCAATTGTTGAGTGTGTATCAAGGAAATGTGGATATCCAGGATGTGTGATCTTAAATTTGATTCTGTTGTAGGCCTTTCTGGGACTAGAAGCTCAACTGTTCAATTTTATTTTCAAGGGGACTTTACTTGCTGCTAAATTTATGGAAACTTTACTTCCTCCTCCTATGAGTTTGTTTCTTTCTGCACTTTCTACCACTTTCTTTGTCTGGAATTCATGACCCTACAATTCCAAAGTTACAACTCATCTTTTTTGCTTGCTGTCACTACTATTTGCATTTTTCATGACTTCAAAATTACTACAAGGTGTGCTTTGAGGCATGTTTGAGCGTTCGAGCATACTCTCGGGTAACCAAATTTCACCATCTTTGATTGTGTAAAGTTAACGGGCGGCTGCCCAAAAGAAGGTAATGCAATGAGGTATTCCACTCTTATAATTGAATTTGTCATTGTCGGGAATCAATTTTACTGTGAGTACACCATTCCCAGGTGGTTAATTTAAAAGTATCTGGGCATGCAAGAACTACTCTTGAAGACCTTGATGATGGACTCTTTTGTAGTTTGCTTTTTCAGTTTTTATATTGTTTTGGGAAGTGATTCTTTGTGTCATAGCCTAAATCAAGCAACATACATGATCTCCATTAAAAGGCCAGCAGGTACAAGGTTGGACAAACATGCCGGTGCAAACAAATGAATGACAATCCTAACTAACATTCCTAAACAAGATGTGTTTCCTTCTTAGGCACCTCCTCTTTCACTCGGCTCAGCTCCAGCCCTAAATTGCCAACTGCATCGCAGCCACTTTAACGGTTCGTTTCCATCGAAGGTTATGGGGATAATGGAACCAAAATGTGTCTGATCGGTTTGGTTCAATTTTCATGAGAGAGAGAGAGAGAGAGAGAGATTGTTAGGATTTAAAAGTTATTTAGGAATAATTGGGTGGGGAAATAGGACTAGGGGAAGGAATAACAACACACATTTGTTATTTGCATAATCTTTATTTATGAAATCATTAATTTCTGACGAGTGAGAACAATTTAAAACTTGGGTGCTTTAGTTTATATACACTTTATATTTTACTAATTAGGAAAATACAAATTCAATTCACTTAATTAAGAAAAGGCCAAAGAATAAAAAATAGGATGTAATTTTACAATTATGCATTACAAAAAACTAAAAATTACAAAATATGCCATTATGCAAATTTTAAGTAATTCATTTTAAACCAAAAGACAACTGTCACCTTTTCCTCCATTCTTATTTCTTCCCCCATCTATGTTGCTGAAATTTTCCTTCCTTTTATTTTTATTTTTTTTCCTTTCCTTTTATTCCTTCCTGTTCCACCATTTTAAGTTTGTTGCTCTATTTCTTTTGTTTTGCCGTTTTCCTTTTTTTTTGTTCTTTTGTTTTTTCCTAACTTGTTTATGTTTTAACAAAAAAGACTAATTCCTTACTCAAAACCATAAATTAGTCACACATCAATGCGTAAGAACTCAGCCAAAACCATTATTAAAAAATAATGTAAGGAAAAATTATGCTATTCCCATGGATGAAAACAATAGGAAGAGACAAAGTCAAATTCATTTTAAACCAAAAAGTAGTACCTAATTTTACAATAATGTAATAAAAAAAATATCAAAATTACACAAAATGCCACTCCTAAGGCAAGCACACTATAAAGAAACAAATTCAAATTCTCCTCTGTCTCAGAATCAACAACTCCAAAATTAAGAGGATAAAACCCTGCAAAACAAAACCAAAAACACAGGTGTAAGAATAACATAAACTGCATTGCAGAAAAACATAAACTGCATTGTAGCATAAAACCCTGATTCTATGTTAAAGTCCTTAAGAATCAACACTTCAACCAAGAATCGTGTTAATCGCTTATGGCTCAGGGTATATCCCTTATATTTCATATATTTTTCAACTAGGTCAACTTATGCCAAAGATTACCACTACGTAAACGAAATTTCCTTATTCCTTATTATGTGAAACAATGACAAGCTTTTTCCGCCCTCCATCCCACATTTCCCTATTTGAAATCGCTTTCCAAAGAGTCCACTCGATTGGAGCCATGGGCTACCCGTCGTTGCTTCATATCCTCCTTACCCAAAGTGACTTAGTGATTAAAGGTAGCTAAACCCAACGTCATCCCATAGGTCGTGTTTCTACTATCCCAAATTTCCACCGACAAACATTATCTAGTTAAAAATTGACTCCAACTAAAAGGAATATAAGATTTCAAAATTCATAAACAAGCATTAATTTGCCAAAGGCACCAAGTTTTGAACAGACTGTGACATAAACCGCATTGCGTGGAAACATAAAGCGCAATGCAGAAAACATAAACCGCATTGCGTAAAAACATAAATCGCAATGCAAAAACATAAACTACAATGGAGGTGCTTTCATGTTTGTGATAGGAAAGATGAAAATGAACAAAACCAAAAGAAGCACTGCGCAATAAGATTAAGTCATAAACAACAAGCGTCTCTATCCTATGAACTGCAATATGATCTCAAGTTTCCAGGACAAAATTGAAAATATAGCTAGAAACAAAACAAAATTGAAATATGCATTGCTGCAAACTAAATAATTTAGACAAAGAACTCCACAAGTCTTATGTCTGCACCTATGTCGCTTGAAATTCATAGAACACTTGACATTCGATCATATGAACATTCACGAGCAGATATCTCATTCAAGCTTCCTTCAAAAATTATTCATTGTAGTTAGTGGGAAAAGCAAATGTAGCAGATTGATCTTTGATCTTTTCAATACTGAGGACCACAATAACATAAAACTATTATCAGAGTTAGTTGGGCTGATTCAAATAACTCTACCAATTCAAACCACCAATCGATGTCTTTCTCTTAGCTGAAAACAGTAGACATGGCCTCATTCAAACCACAAATGTAACAGATTTTCTCATATTGTATGAGTTTATTAGTTAGCCTTGAACTCAGATTAGCAAACTACAAGATGAAATTGTAAAAACTAACAGTATATGGAGAAAGTGGAGAATGGCTCAAATTATAGGGATCAAAAGTGTAAAGTGATGAATGATAACATACCTTGAATCCCTCTGCAAATTGAGACAAGCAGCTAGGAGGCATGATCAGTTTAACAAGTTTCTTTGGATTAAAATTCGAATCAATTTCTTTTTCTAAACATGCCAGTGAAGAGTCTCAGTCAAAAGCAGCATGTGTTTGAAGTTAAACAGAGTATATGGATGTAATTATATTCATGTGTTTAATTGCTTACCCAAACAGTCATTTTGACAGAGCGGCAAAATTCAACATCGCTCCAGTTGGTTTCGTCATAGGCTGGCTTTCTGGTGCTCTTCGACATCAGCCACACCTCTGTAGCCAAGTCAGCCTCCTCCGACGAGGAGTATCTCCAGCTCTCCCAATCCTTCAACGATTTCTCCGCCTGCAGCAGCGACATGTCCGGAGATTTACATAGACTCGCCACTTTTCCATCGCCGGAAAAAGAAGTCTACCTCCAAAGCCGAGCTGGAGGTGCTGGATGAGCCCTGCCAGGGGTTTTTGCAGAAGTAGAACTTCTCCACCGAGATCATTGAGAGCATTTTGCCGGAGGATCTTCTACCAACGGTCAAGATCTGCGTCGACGGCCTCCAATTGCCATCTATTGCCATCAAGCAATCTGCTGCGTTCAAGCTAACCGGGCGGACAATCGCTCTTTGATCGGCGATTCCGGTGCAGTCCTTGCTTTAATTTGGTTTTCGATGATGGGGCTTTACTTCGGAGCAGACTCGGCGTGAGGAAGAAGAGAGAGAGAGCTCTCGACGTTGAAAATGACTGTGTTGCTTTCGGCGTGACGTCGTAGAGAGAGAAGGGTGAGATCTGATTTTGGCGATTTAAAAGGGTAAAATTGTATTTTACCTCTATAATTTACACAGGCCCAACGAATCTGAGCCACCTTTTTGGTCAAATTCAAAACAAAATTTGATTCTTACGTATCAAAACTCAAATGGAAATACTCTAGGTATTGAATCCTTATTAGTAAAGTATCTTATGATTAATACCTAATTTTTCTTTAAAACTTCAGGAGGTGTTCATGTAATTTTTGAAACTTCTGGAATTTGGTATAATTTTTGAAACCTCAGGAGTTTGCGTGAACAGACTTTCAAATTGCTTCTGGGCCGCACCTGAGAGAGTAACCACGTCGAGCGTCTATAAACCAAAGCATCATCACCCAAATGTTCTTCGCCCTTTGTCCCATAGAAACAAAAGCCCTCGACTTTTTGTAAGTTTGAAGTTCAACCCTTTGTTTTGGGTTTTCTTATTGCCTAAGATTGGAGTAATTGCTTTGCTTTGCTTTGTACCTATGAAGACTGAAGAGGTTTTTCTGGCAGAATATTTCCTACCACCATGGATAGCAGCAGTGAGCCAGTGACCGTCAGTTGTGAAAATGGTACGAAAACTTACCCTAGCTGCAATGGTTTATCCTATACCAGGCAATTTTATTTGAATGGTTCAGATCTTTTTAGAATGCCGATAACTGCATATTTTCTAGAGGCAGAGAATCTGCTAGGGCTTTAAGTTTTCCTATAGAAATTGTTCATCATCAACCTCTAAAATGATTCAACTCTGCAATTTGAAGACCTTCAGATTGGTTCACTCAACATTTTCTTGTACATTTGCTTCCAAAACAAACAGATTATTGTTTGGAGATCCAAAACCCTTTTCTCTTCAGAGTCAGTTGCTCTGCAGACACATCACCTCAGAAATCTCAGCAAACCAACACAATTTCACAGTCACTTACCTCATAAACTCTTGTGGGTTGTCCCCAGAAGGAGCGATTTCAGCTTCCAAGTGGTTCGAGTTGCAGTCACTAGAAAGAGCAGACTCCGTTTTAGAGCTTCTGAGAAACCATGGACTATCTCAAACCCAGATATCAAAGCTTTTTAGGTCACATCCAAAACTTCTTTCAGCTGATCCTGAGAAAACACTTTTGCCTAAGCTTGAATTTTTCAGCTCTCTTGGAATTTCAAAAGTGGACCTTGCAAAAACTCTGGGTTTTAATCCACGCCTTTTGGCAGTCAGCTTGAGAAATCGGATTTTGCCCACTTATAACTTCCTCAGGAGTATGCTCTCTGAGAAAAATGTTGTTGCTGTTTTCAAGCGCAACTCTTGGATTTTCTCGGAAAGTCACTGCAAGCATGTGGTGCCAAATATTGGACTTTTGAGAGAATCGGGCATGCCTCAACCATGCATTTCTTTGTTGCTAACTCATCGTACTAACGTTTTGTTGGTAAATCCTAGAAAATTTGGTCAACTTGTGAGTGAGGTTAAGGTAATGGGATTTAATCTGGAAAAATCAACTTCAGTGAATGCCCTATATGCATTGTATGGTAAGAATAAGTTGATATTGAATAGAAGTCGTGAAGTTTTTAGGAGGAGGTGGGGCTGGTCCGAGGCTGATCTTCTCTCTGCTTTCATGAAGTTCCCGCTGTGTATGATTTTGTCGGAGAAGAAACTTGTGCAGTCAATGGATTTTTTAGTTAACAAGATAGGATTTTCGTCGAGAATGATTGCCAAACATCCAAAAATCTTCTCCTTCAGTTTGGAGAAGAGAATAATCCCAAGGTGTTTGGTTGTTAAAGTTTTGCTGTTGAAAGGATTGATAAGTGAAAAGTTATGTTTGGGTTCTGTGCTGTACCCCGTGGAGAAGTTGTTCTTGGAGAGGTTTGTGAACAGATATCTGGCCAAAGAACCTCAATTGTTGAGTGTGTATCAAGGAAATGTGGATATCCAGGATGTGTGATCTTAAATTTGATTCTGTTGTAGGCCTTTCTGGGACTAGAAGCTCAACTGTTCAAGTTTATTGTCAAGGGGACTTTACTTGCTGCTAAATTTATGGAAACTTTACTTCCTCCTCCTATGAGTTTGTTTCTTTCTGCACTTTCTACCACTTTCTTTGTCTGGAATTCATGATCCCACAATTCCAAAGTTACAACTCATCTTTGTTGCTTGCTGTCACTACTATTTGCATTTTTCATGACTTCAAAATTACTACAAGGTGTGCTTTGAGGCATGTTTGAGCGTTTGAGCATACTCTCGGGTAACCAAATTTCACCATCTTTGATTGTGTAAAGTTAACGGGCGGCTGCCCAAAAGAAGGTAATGCAATGAGGAATTCCACTCATATAATTGAATTTGTCATTGTCGGGAATCAATTTTACTGTGAGTACACCATTCCCAGGTGGTTAATTTAAAAGTATCTGGGCATGCAAGAACTACTCTTGAAGACCTTGATGATGGACTCTTTTGTAGTTTGCTTTTTCAGTTTTTATATTGTTTTGGGAAGTGATTCTTTGTGTCATAGCCTAAATCAAGCAACATACATGATCTCCATTAAAAGGCCAGCAGGTACAAAAATGTGGATAATGGAAGGTTATGGGGATAATGGAACCAAAATGTGTCTGATCGGTTTGTTCAATTTTCATGAGAGAGAGAGAGAGAGAGAGAGTGATTGTTAGAATTTAAAAGTTATTTAGGAATAATTGGGTGGGGAAATAGGACTAGGGGGGAAGGAATAACAACACTCATTTGTTATTTGCATAAGCTTTAGGCTTATTTTTTGATATACCTCCTGAAAGTGGGGAGCATTTTTGCTCACCACTTTAACCCAAAGTGTACCATCATCACCATCCTCAATACTTGACAAGTGTCCATAGTCATAACCATAGTTAACTTTTGCTTTGTATTTATGGAACCATGGTTATGCCTATGGACACGTGTCAAGTGTTGAGGATGATGGTGAGCATACACATTGGATTAAAGTGGTGAGCAAAAATGCACACATGAAAGTGTATTTTAGTCTCACTTTACCCCTGAAAACTCATTTTGTTTCACTTTATCCTATATTTCACACAAACTTGTCTCCCTTTACCCCATTTTTTATATAATATTATAAAAAATTGAAATTGAAATTTTAAAACTTAAAATCCATAAAAAAATTATTATTTAAAAAAATAAGATTAAAACAAAACAAAAACTACAACCCTACCCCAGCCCCTCCACCTGGAGAAAAACTTTCTTGGAACGGGGATAGGATTGTAGTCCTATCCCTCTCCAATCACTGCATGCCAAGTGGACAAAAACACTCTCTCTCAACAAAGTTGTCCACATGGTGCGCAGTCCTATTTCCAAGAAAGTTTTTTTCCTCCACCTCCCATCCGTCTCCCCTACCCCTACCCCTCTCTCTCTCTCTCTCTCTCTCTCTCTACGTCTCTGCAGCCACTAACAATACTATTAGAATCTGGGCATCAGGAGAAAATGCATGCATGTACGATTTCAATTGCCATTCTTTTTATAATTTTCAGTTCACAAAACAAAAGGCAAATAAAAGAAACCCAAGTAGAATTCAGAAAGAAAAAGACTTTAGAGAGAGATTGATAGGCGAGAGAGACTGAGAAGCTCATGGGGCAGAGGGGTAGGGGTAGGCGGAGACGGATGGGGAGGTAGAGGGGCTGGGGTAGGGATGTAGTTTTTGTTTTGTTTTAATCTTATTTTTTCTAAAATATTAATTTTCTTTACAATTTTTGTTTATGGATTTTAAGTTTTAAAATTGAAATTTTGATTTTTTAAAATTAATATTATATGAAAAATGGGGTAAAGTGAGACAAGTTTGTGTGAAATATAGGGTAAAGTAGAGGTGTCAACCAGTACAGCTCATTTAAATTTGTCTTTTAAGGTATTTGTCTTGTGCCGGTCAATTTAATTTATCGTCTTAGTATCGTCTTTGATCAGATTTAATAAAATTATTGATCCCAACCTAAAATTCAAATCTTTTTTTGCCGTACTCAGGCCCAAAAACCAGCCCATTTAATGGTTGTTGACGTGAGCTCTCTGTTTCGGGTTCTAAGTGGGTACAACGACGATCAACATCTGAGTTTGGGGAGTGATTCCAGTGTGGAGAAATCAACAGCTTTGATTACAAGAGACTTGCTTGGTGGTGGGTCTTCTTCCAAGCTTGCTAACGAGTCCCAGGAACTGGACCTCGACTTACAGGTCCCTAATGTCTGGGAAAAGCGCTTGGAATTGAAGGTTGGTCTATTTTCTCATCTGGGTCTTATTGTTTCCAGGAAATTAATGGAACAGTTTTCTGTCATACTTTTCCCGGGAAAGATTTGACATTTCTTGGTAGAATAGTCTTAGGAACTTGATTTTGGTGTTGCTGTATGGTTGTGTTCTTGTTTTTGATTTGGTTACTTTGAATTCTGATTTCATGACATGAATTTTTGTTTCATTCATGGTTTGACTGCAATTGGCTGTATTTTATTTGTATTTTGTTCAATCTAATTCCTTGTTTTGGAATTTTCTATTATCTTTAGCTATGTGTTTGGTTGCTGAGAAACAGATAGTAATGGAGTATAAGAAATCTTGTAGCTTTCTGCAGTCCATTTCTTTAATTCTCATAATATTCACAATTTATCATAATATTGTTTTTCCATAATTCTTCTTTTCTTTTTTCCTGCCATTTTAGCTTTCGAAAATTCAATATAACAGTAATTTTTTTTCTTTTCAATCCTGACTTGAGTTTCCCCTGCATTCGAACAGAGCCTTTTGATGTTTATGAATATCCTCGAGATGAACAATCTTTTTCTAATAGTTTATTGCTATTGCTTGAAAAAATATAATATTTAAAAAATTGTAATTAATAGCAAAAGGATATATTTGTGTATTCTGTCAATTAATTTGTGATGTTCTTCAAATGCTCTGCAAGTTATAATCCCGTAGATTCTTCTATCTTTATGTCATGAATAAATTAATTGTGAGCAATTATATATATATATATATATATATATATATTTATTTATTTATTTATTTATTTCTGTACTTAACATAAGTGGGCCAGGTTTGGGTCGGGCTTGGGCTCGAGCCGTGCTTGAAGCGGGTTCGGGCTAAGTCCGGTCCATGTCGGGCCATGGGCAGGCTCGGTCCATTGGACCACATTTTTTGATCCCGGCCCGATCCAAGCTTTGGTGCCGTCTATCCGGCCCATTTAATATTCGTGCTACACCGTGCCTCATTTAAACGGCCGGGCTGCGTAGTCACACGGGCCTACCGTCCGCTTGACACCTCTAGGGTAAAGTGAGACAAAACGAGTTTTAGGGGCAAAGTGAGACTGAAATAGACTTTCAAGAGGTATATCAAAAATATGAAATCATTAATTTCAGGACAAAAAACCAATCCAATCGGTTTCGTGAGAATAATTTGAAACTTCAGGAGGTGTTTGTGAGAATGTGAAGGTAAAAGTCCCACATTGGAAAGTTGATAAATCTAGCAAGGGCTTATAAGGAGTTGGGCTACTCCCCATTACCAATTGGTTTTGGGTGGAACCTCAATTTCCTTCATGGTATCAGAGCCATGTTAGCTCACGTGTGAAAGCCCAACGCCCACACGTGCTCCACGTCACCCAATATATGTTATTCACATGCTAGGCTTGAAAATTCGCCACACGTGCAGGGGCGTGTGAGAATGTGTGTAATTTTTGAAACCTCTAGGGTTTGGTGAAAACACCGAAAACCTGAAGGGTGTTAATGTAAATAACTCGTACATCCAATTGCGCGAACAGACTTTCAAATTGCTTCTGGGCCGCCCTGAGAGAGTAACGCCGTCGAGCGTCTATAAACTAAAGCATCATCACCCAAATGTTCTTCGCCCTTTGTCCCAAAGAAACAAAAGCCCTCGACTCTTTGTAAGTTTGAAGTTCAACCCTTTGTTTTGGGTTTTCTTATTGCCAAAGAGATCGGAGTAATTGCTTTGCTTTGATTTGTACCTATGAAGACTGAAGAGGTTTTTCTGGCAGAATATTTCCTACCACCATGGATAGCAGCAGTGAGCCAGTGACCGTCAGTTGTGAAAATGGTACGAAAACTTACCCTAGCTGCAATGGTTTATCCTATACCAGGCAATTTTATTTGGATGGTTCAGATCTTTTTAGAATGCCGATAACTGCATATTTTCTAGAGGCAGAGAATCAGCTAGGGCTTTAAGTTTTCCTGTAGAAATTGTTCATCATCAACCTCTAAAATGATTCAACTCTGCAAGTTGAAGACCTTCAGATTGGTTCACTCAATATTTTCTTGTACATTTGCTTCCAAAACAAACAGATTATTGTTTGGAGATCCAAAACCCTTTTCTCTTCAGAGTCAGTTGCTCTGCAGACCCATCACCTCAGAAATCTCAGCAAACCAACACAATTTCACAGTCACTTACCTCATAAACTCTTGTGGGTTGTCCCCAGAAGGAGCGATTTCAGCTTCCAAGTGGGTCAAGTTGCAGTCACCAGAAAGAGCAGACTCCGTTTTAGAGCTTCTGAGAAACCATGGACTATCTCAAACCCAGATATCAAAGCTTTTTAGGTCACATCCAAAACTTATTTCAGCTGATACTGAGAAAACACTTTTGCCTAAGCTTGAGTTTTTCAGCTCTCTTGGAATTTCAAAAGTGGACCTTGCAAAAACTGTGGCTTTTAATCCACGCCTTTTGGAAGTCAGCTTGAGAAATCGGATTTTGCCCACTTATAACTTTCTCAGGAGTATGCTCTCTGAGAAAAATGTTGTTGCTGTTTTCAAGCGCAACTCTCGGATTTTCTCGGAAAGTCACTGCAAGCATGTGGTGCCAAATATTGGGCTTTTGAGAGAATCGGGCATGCCTCAACCATGCATTTCTTTGTTGCTAACTCATGGCACTAACGTTTTGTTGGTAAATCCTAGAAAATTTGGTCAACTTGTGAGTGAGGTTAAGGAAATGGGATTTAATTTGGAAAAATCAACTTCAGTGAATGCCCTGCGTGCATTGTGTGGTAAGAATAAGTTGGTATGGAATAGAAGTCGCGAAGCTCTTAAGACATGGGGTTGGTCAGAGGGTGATGTTCTCTCCGCTTTCAGGAGGAACCCGCAGTGTTTGATTGTTTCGGAGAAGAAACTAATGCAAGCAATGGATCTTTTAGTGAACAAGATGGGATGGTCGTCAGGAATGATTGCCAAATATCCTGTGGTCCTCGGTTTCAGTTTGGAGAGGAGACTTATCCCAAGGTGCTCTGTTGTTAAAGTTCTGTTGTTGAAAGGTTTCATTAACGAGAACTTGAATCTGGGTTCTCTGCTGAAACCTGCAGAGAAGCAGTTCTTGGAGATTTTTGTGAACAGGTATCTTGTCGAAGTACCTCAATTGTTAAGTGTGTATCAAGGGAAGGTAGATATCCAGGATGTCTGATCTGATATGTTGAAACGGGTGAGGATGTAATTATTTTAGCCACCTGATGCTGCATCACTCATATGTATTAGCTTGCTTTTGCCACAATACCATAATGCTGTCCTCTGCCCTAGAAACTTTGTCTTTACAGAAAGGTTTAATTTGTATCCGACATCTTACTAAAATTTTGCAGGAAGTAAATTCAGTTTTTCGTTCTTCTACTCCGCAGCCTACCTGTTTTGGGTGAGGAGTGGAAGAAACCAATTTTTGTCCATTTTTCAAAAGATAAGAATGACTCAATCCTTTATCCCCTGCTCTTTGAGTAATTGTCCTCTGAGATGCAGCTAGCCTACTTAAGCAAAAAAAAAAAAAAATTACATGTAACGGGATAGCAAAAATGCACTACCTAAGTGTTATCCCCATTACATGAGAGTTTCTCTCCCACTTAACTGGCGACGGTTGGTTTATAGGAACTACTTCTGTGTCAATTATTGATTAGATTCATATGGAATCATGTCAACACGGCATCAAAGGACTGGATAAGCATCATTTTCTCATTGTTTTCTCTTGTGTTAGCCTTTTTACCAAGACCTTAATGATTAGAAACACGATATCTGTAGTGGTTGATGAATTGGGAATTTAGGGGACATAAAACCCGGCTCCGATGGATGTGCAAAGTTGGGTGGTTTGGCAATTTTTATCTTTAGGATGAGTCAATCCAGCACTGATGGATGCGCATAGATGTTTGGATCTCAAGAGGGAGGTCAAGGATCAATTTCACTGTTTTTTGGAATAAATTTCTGTTCAATAAACTTCCCTTCGTTTTCCAAAATATAAAAAGAGGCCTTGTTTATTCTTTACTTGGATGACAGTTTTCAAGAATTGATTCTGTAGTTAGCATATACATGCAATTCATTGCCCCAAGCCATGAGAAATAAGTGCCTGAAAATGAATTTCCTGATGTTAAGCAAGCACTTATTTTCCAGAATGACATGAGAAGTGCACCCATAAATGATCATCCCAGATGCTATTGCAGACACTTAATGGTGATTTTTATGAATCACACCGACAAAGTTGTCAAAGAGATTAGACGTTGAGTGCGAGTGCCCGTTCATCAGTGTGATTCAATCAAAAATCACCAAGAGCTCACAAATTACCACAAACCAGGGGGAAGCAGGCATTTATTTTTAGCTAAAACACATATATATATTTTTTTTGGTTCTAACTAAAACACATATTTTTAGTCCTCAATGTTCAAACACACAATATTTGCCTTAGTGTGATTAAAATTATTTAGAATCAATTCCCCCAGCATTCATGGAGGGCAAGAATACTATCAAACACTTTGCTGAAATCCAAATAATCAGAAAATGGGTAAAATTTTGAATTATCTATCTACTTGGTCTTTGAAGAACTCAGCACTTGCTTCTTTTAAACAATGTCTAAGGTTCAACTTTTCATAATTTTCTTGTAGAAAAATTTTGGGTTAAGCTCATAAGATTGAGCTTAAGAAACGGAAAATGAAGGCAAGGGTGTTTCCCAAATGTAATGGCACAACTTTTTTGGGTGGTCATAACGTAACAGGCAGAAGATTAAGGAGAATAAACAAAAAAAAAAAAATTTGAACCATCTTCACATAACAAGATCAGAAGACAAGTAAACACCTTAGGTCCAATCAGATTTTAACACATTTAAACTTCATTCTTGGTAATTTAGGCTAAATGTCATTTTGATCCGTGTAGTTTACCAATTTTGTCCCTCCATGTAGTCTGAATTCCACACAAGTCAAGGAGAATCCCTTCTTTTTTTTTGGGTCAAATTACTCTAATATTGTTGGAAATCAAAAGGTTTTTAGTTTCCTTTTATGTAATTGATTTAGGAGTAGCCTCATAGTAACCTAGTATTCTTTGTAGGGTTTGTAAATCTTTATATAAATACTTAGCCTTTTGGCTTTAAGGACTAATAAAACGATTAACCCAAATAATAAATTACAGAAACCAAAAGTGATTTTTTACCTATTAATTAAGACTTCAAATAGTGGAATGCCAGAGATGATAGTTATTGAAGTATGAATGATGCTTCCTTATGATCGAAAATAACTCCGAAACCTCTCCAAAAATGAATGATGAGGATTGGAGTACTTGCAAAAGCTTACCGATACATACCCACTATAAGCTAACAATGAGTATTCAATTAAGATTTTAATGGATTTTAATGGATTTCAACGACCCAACACAAGAAAAAGAGAAACGATAAAGGTGGGTCGGAGTGTTTCCACGTCAGAATGACAAATTAACTTGTCCAACATGTGAAAACTTGATTAATGTACATAACACCACGTGGGATTCCACCTGGTGTCACATACCCATTGATTGTAAATCAACAAAACTTTGTTCCTCTCGTTTATTCTGTCCCTAATTGTCGAGATTGTCACCAAAGCAGCTTTATAACTGTTCTCAAGATTGAACAAAACGATTCCATGATGGTGCATCCATACTTCTCGTCACTGAAACAGCTTATTGTAAGTTTGAGCCTACTCGTATATTTATAACATCTCTTGAGAAAACCCTACCAAACCAATAGTCATTTTATAATGGTTAAATTCCAGAAGTACTATGTCTAAATAACAATACAACAGGCGGGGGCTTATACCTCAGACTGGAAGTGAGTATTTACCTCCACACCCACAATTAGAGTTCGACTCTCGCCTTCTCCTTCTCAAGTATTAGGCCTATGTTATAACTGAAACACACAAACAAGAAGAGTACAAGTTCTAGATGTCACTGGTGAATCTGATCCATGTTCTTTCTTTCTTTCTTCATGTCCCTAGGTCAACCAACAGACAATATTTGCTAAGGAAAATAACATCATGTATAAGACCCATCTCAATGAGGGGGCAGATGCAAGGGTTTGTTTTCTACTTACCATTATTCACATTTCTCATGCCCACAAAAGGGGGCATATTGACAGTGCCACAAAAGGATCCATATATTGATTGCTGCATAATGCAATATTCTAACATGATAATACCTATTCTGTTCCAACACTTTCATTAGCAAGTTTGATAGCAAAATCAAAATGGCGGGCGATTTACATTAAAAACTACTTTCTTTAGGTAATTACAAGCTATCAACACTAACAAAGTTCTAACAGCCAAAAAAAGGGACTGCCGGTTGTTTGAGCAAATCTGAACCATATGTGCTTTCTATATTTATACTATCGTAGCAGAACGAAGGATGTAGCTGGTGGTGCTTCAAGCATCAAAGAGTAGCACAAATGGTTTCTGCAATGTTTGTAAAACCAATTATCCAAACAAAATAGTATGCCAACAAATACGCAAGAAAGGTGCATAAGTTGAACAGAAATTGTAGCAGAGGCAGTGTCATATATATTGGGGGTGAGGCAGGAGTAGGAGGAGTCTGCTTATAATATACTAACAAGAAACCACCCACATCATAATTTTACCTGAGTGATCATATTTAGGATATATTTACATGCTTGATTTATTGATGATATTTGTGTTCATATTAGGAAAGCCTTTGTGGAGAATTATATGAAAAATGCACAAAAGGAAAAATTGTCCAATTGATTTACAATATTAAAGTTGAAAACAGAAAAGCAAATGCCATGCCTTTTCTTTGTCATTGATAGACAGAGACATTGCCACAGTGAATCATACTTGCCTATGAAACTTCACTCTAATTCTTTGTTCAATATCAGAGTAGTTCTAGACGATTATGTGAAGTTTCTTCCCTGCTTCAATTTCACAACTGTAAAATTTGTATTCACTTACGGCACTTGATGGACTAAAGAGTGATGATACTTTACCAACTAATGCAGTTGTAGACCCGCTATAAATAGTCGACAAGTTTCGTGGAAGAATGATAACACTTCTATTTTGCAACACGCAACAGGGTGTAAACCTGCTAATGGGCTGGGGTTGCACAACAATGTGGAATTTCATCATCAAAGAGAAGACATTTCCAATTATTTTTCTCTCGGTTCTAAATTGATTCGACATTGATGATATGCGCAACAAGACGGAACCAAGATGAGAGTATGTGCAACAATCGGTTATATTGAGGGAATGTTAATCAGGGTGTCCACTCTACTACTCTTAAAGAAGTTGATAAATATATATAGTATCAGTTATCCACAAACTCATAAAGAAAATTTAATCTTCTGGGGCACATTGGCCATACCTGTCAGCAATCCTCAGCTGGTGGAAGTCAGACAGGCAGTTGATGGAGGAAGAGGTGGAGTAGAAGCAGAGTCTCCATTCCTTTTGTTTGTACCAGTTTCCAAGTGTGATGGTGAAATACATGCGAATGGTGCATTGTTCTTATCAACCCCATGATCATAAAGCAACCCCTGGAATACATGCCCACTAATTTTCACCGTTGCTTGATAGGCTAACTCAGCTGCACCATTACTGATGGCAGTGACTCTGTGGCACCTGAAAACTGCTGGTGCACGAACTTTATCTGGTAACGACTGTTTAATATTTGCATCTGTAAATTAACATAAACCAAGTTAACTAAGTCTCTCAATTACACATAGCAACCGTTTCGAAACAAAATTACTTACTCAAGTAAGAATACCACTCAAGAAACCTAACTCATTCTCATCAAAGACTATAATTCTAACTAATTTGAAACACAAAAATGAAACTTTGACAACAATAAAACATCAATCGCTCTCTGTTTACATCATATGGAGAGCATTATTTGTATTAAAGATGATTAAAACCTATATTACTTAGCCGAGTGACTCCAACTATACTATAACAGCAAAACCAAAACCAATTCTAACATAGAAATTAAGAAAAAGAAAAAAGAGAGCAGCTCGGTGACTAGAGGCTGTACTTGCATTCTGTGATGGCACCACAACTCTTGGTCTTTTGGCAACAGAAGAAGACCCAGAAGAACCTGCAGTCAAGGATATTGATGACTTTTGCATAAGTTCTGAAAGTGTCCCTCTAATCAAACTTTCCTTCCTAATAGATTTTTAAAAAAACTAATTTCATAAATTAAAAGAAGATTTATTGTAATCTCTTCCTAAAACACTGCACAGGAAATGTAGATATGAATGCAATGCATGAAGAAATTCATGATAAAAAAAGTCATTTCAAAACCTTCACCACCACCACCACCAACACCAGGAACAGCAACTGTCACCCCCATCTGCCGCTCTCGCCGCCTCGCCGCGGGGACCCACGTGCTCTTCACGTGAGTAGAGCAGTCATAGCCGCGTCCTCTGCAACAAGTCCTGCACCTCCCGTACTCACAACCCTTCTTTGCCTTGTTTCCACAGTCCTTGCAGGCCCTCATCTTAGAACTGTCACCACCACCACCTTCATTTTCATTATTATTATTATGACCTTCACATTCCACAACCTGTTCATTTTGAGCACCATGGTTGCCAAAATTGAGCATGTCTTGCTTAGAAGGGTTCAATTCTTGGCATCTCCTCAGGCCCCAAAAATATGAACTGTCAGAATTACCCTCAGCTGTTGGTGCATGTGGAGCACATGGGGTGGCAGTGAGAAGAGGGAAAATGCCAAGGCCAACACCAAGAGTGGTGGATGAAGGCAGGGAAAGGTCAGAGGAAATGGGTTGGTTCTGATGGTGCATGGAAGGAGTTGGAGCAATGAGGAGGATATCTCTGAGACCCAACATGGTTTCATAGAGTTTGATTGACTAGCTTGAAATATGTTGTTGTTTTGGGCCAATTATTGCTCTGCTTGTTCTTTGTGTATTCTGAGTTTTGTTGAGAGAGAGAGAGAGGTGTCTTGTAATTTGTACCCAGTGAATTCTGAAGATTTCTTGCTCCTGCAACAGGTTATGAACTCCCACTTAAAAAGTTCTTGAGACCAAAAAAAAAAAAACACAGGAAATTTTGGTAAACAAAACAAAGCAAGTTTTAACCCACAATCAATTATATGCTATTTTCCTAGAACTAGAGGCAAAAATGAAAAGGCACTACAACACTAAAGCTATATTCTTACCTCCATTACCTCCACTATTTTCTCTTTTGTTGTTGTTTTTAGTGATTTAGTGTTATGACGTTTTTTTTCACTTACTAAAAACCGGTATTTGAAGTATTATAATTCTTTATTTCGTTTGTGCTTACTAATACATGGGTATTTTAGATTTTACTTTTCGACTTCTCTAGTACTCATTCATTTTCCTCAATTCCCAACTTCATCAATTCATGATTTCCTCATTCCTAGCATAAGCATAAGTTATAACACATTGTATTGTTGGTTGCCACAAAATATGACTTTCACCAAATATTTTATTTAAGGGATTTCGTATGGTTAGTTATCCCATTGTTCTTATCAGACCCCTTAATAATGACAGTTTGAACTTGGATTTTTATAAAAAAAAAATTTTAAAAAAACCTTCTCAAATTTTTCAGAAAAATAAGAAATAAAAAGTAATTATTCTCTGGTGCTACAGTAGGAAGATACTAGAAGCCTAAGCTAGAAGCTAGAAGAAAAGGGCGATTGGCAAATAGTAGAAACTAAGAAACTTTTGTGGTTGCTTGCTAGTAACATCACTTTTCAATCCGTTTTTCTGCAAATGCCCTGTTTAGCTTTTAAGATGGCCACAGCGCATTTTGGTGGGGGCTGCCTGCCTCTGAGATAGTGTGCGCAATGCGCATTATGCGCAGCCTCACTCAGCTAAATAGGCGCAGTTGTACTGCAGACAGCTAGTTTCTTTTTCTCTTTTTAATAAATAACTATTTTATTATTATTTTTTATAGCTGTGAGGAGGCCTGAGTGTGTTAGGTAGAGTGTAGGCTATAGGGGTGTGGACCAACCTGGTCTATTTATAGGTCAAGTGTAGAGCCTAAAGGATATAGGATGCTGAGTCCTGATCTCTTGGTCAGCTGGTAATGAGAATCCATTCGCTCGGATTCAAATCCAAAGCACCTCTTTTTTGCACTCCTTTAAAAACTATATTGGGCCATTGGATTTGAATCCAAGGGTGAGAACCATGAATTTCTTGGTCACTAGGTGACCAAGAGATCATGACTCATAGGATGCTTTGCTTTGTGTAGGGCAATAGGGTTGTAGGTAGAGCCTAGAGCCTAGAGCCTAGGGCCTAGGCAGATATGTGATTGGATAAAGTTTGGCCTGCTGCCCTTGACCCTTGGCTGGTTTGATAATGATGGGCTAATGGGGTTTTCTTTTTTACTTTTTTTGGATGGCTTGGTGCATTATGAGAGTGATTGTCTGTTTTAATATTTAGTAAAACAGGGTAATTATTGCGCAATGAATTTGTTTTGCTGTG
Organism: Prunus padus; assembly: GCA_024362665.1. NCBI lineage: Eukaryota > Viridiplantae > Streptophyta > Magnoliopsida > Rosales > Rosaceae > Prunus > Prunus padus. Next base: position 28,145,287 of record JANFAM010000017.1, read on the forward strand.
TGCTTCTTCTCATCTACTCAGTGGCCATCTTCAATTATGAAGTTTTATTTGTTTAGTGAAAAGAAAAGTAAAAGATAATTTTTTTTTTCTTCAGATTTTGAATATTGTTTTGTCCAAATTCAGATTTCGGAAAATCACTTGAATCACATATCCAACATTTTCTTAATAAATCTGTTCAAATTTTGAGAAATATGTAGGTTCTTACATTTTCGTTCCAACCAAATTAGGAGTTTATGAATCCCAACTTTACCTAAAATTCTAGGTGTGGACATCTGAACCGCAAAACTGGTGAACCGAAACAAAACAAGCTGAAAAAATTTATGTTGACCAAAAAAGTCAACCTGGATTCAAAAACTGAATCAGGTCGGTTTGGTCCGACTCTGGTTCCGTCTAATGTCATGAAAAAATCGGTTAAAATTGAACCAAATCACACCGGTTACGTTAAATATATATTTTCTAATCATCCAACCCTTTAGGCCCAACTCTCCTTTCAACTATATTGGTAGCCCAACTCCAAAGCCCAAATAACTTTCCTAAACTCCCCAAACAGCAGCCCAGTTCCCAAATCTTCTTTTCTTCTTTTCTCCTTTTCTCTCACTTCCCTTCTCTCTCTTTTTTTCTCCTTTTCTTCTTCAACATAAGCTATCAGCAGAGGCATAAGCTCAAGATAAGCTCAACAGAGGACAAGCCATTAGCAAAGGTTCACTCAAGATAACTTTAGTAGAGGAACAAACCATCAAATCAATCAAGGTGAACTCAAGATAGCCTCAACTGAGGTACAAGCCATGAGCAGAGGCATCAACTTAAGATAACCTCAATAGAGTTACAAGAACATCAACCTAGGCATGAACTCAAATGTACAGTCCTCAATTCAAATTAAAGCTGTCAAACACTTGTGTGCATGACAGATGCAACACTTGTGTTCCTTCTTGTCACAATTACCTTACTTCCCCTTTCTCCATAAGTGAAAGGAGCCCGTAGAAGATCCCAATCATTATATTTGTCATTCCAGAGATCATCCAACACAAATAGAAATTTCTTTCCCCGCACTTGTTCCCTGAGCTCAACTTGAAGCAAGTTCATATCTGAAATACCACAAGATTTTGAAGTGACCGACTCAAGAAGGGTTTTGATTACCCTAATAGCATCAAAAAATTCAGAAACACAAGCCCAAGCTTCAATATCAAAATACTCTTTTACTTTGTCATCATTGTAAAGGAGTTGAGCAAGGGTTGTCTTACCAACCCCGCCCATCCCAGCTATGGTGACTGATTACATATATATTGTTGCTGCTAACTGGATCATCAGATAACAAGAGTGTTCTAATAAGTACAAAATTTGTGCTCAACGAAGGGTGTTGTGAGAATTCTGTGTGAAATTGTTCACCCCTTTTTGTTTAGTACCTGTGATGGCAGGGCAAAGTTCCCCATTAATTCAAAGACCATAATTTGGTCCAATAAATCAACTTTCTTTGTGTGTCGAGCGTCTTGTTAGCGATTTAAAATTCTAACAGACTTGAGAATCAAATAACTTGCGCCCAAGCTATTGACTTTGAACAAACGATTGTGAATTTGGGTGAGGAATATTTCCCAAGTAAGTTCTTTTCATCAGACGGGTGAGGACTTCATAATTTATCTAAATAAAACTGGGAAGTAAAGCAAAAATACAAGTGTTTGAAAATAAAAACAAACAAGTTCAAGGAGAACTGTTTGAAATACAGTAAATGAAAGGAACTGCCAAGTCGGAAAGACATCGAACATTGGACTTTGAATTCTGCTCAAACGCCATTGCAGAGATGATTTTTATCAGCCGATGGATCGATTGCACTGGATCGCATACCGGACTTATCGCACCGCATCGCAGACTACACTGGATCGCACTTCAAGACCTTCAACTAATAAATATTAGCTGAAAATCGATACCAATATTGAAATTGGCAGCTATAATCAGATTGAGTCGTGAGTGGCTGGGAATTCTAACATGAATCTCAAGGATAGCTTTGGAGGTCCTTGGCGCCTTTGTTAGCTTTGCTTCTGTTGAAGGCTAGAATGATCAGTGAGACTGATTGTTTCTTTTGTATTTGTTTTGTTGGTTGGGTGATTGTGTTTGTATCTCAGTTCACATCCCCTATATTTATAGAGAATTTTGCAAGATGATATTTCCTAAATATCTAAAAATATCTTCTGGGAAGTGTCTTGCTTTAGAGGATAGCAGGTATTTTGATTTGAGGTAGCTTTCATCAGCTGTGGTAAAATATCTTCTGCTTTTTCTTTGTAACTTGTGATCAAAATATCTTGCTTTTGAAGCTTTATGGATGTTTGCAGAGATACTCAACCTTTTTTCTTTGAAAACTACTTTAAATATTCTCTGGCCATTTTTGTAACTTGTGCTTTGAAATATCTTGGCCGATGAGACAATTTGTTTGCAGAAGAAGTTTTAGTCTGTATAGAATATCTCTAGGAGATAGCTTCTTTTCTTCACCTTTTGCTGGCTTGTTCTTTGAAGATCAATCTTCAAGTTCCGAAACATGACTTTTGGAAACTTGTGCAAATTACTTTGGCTTATTTTACTCTTTGAAATGGTCTTGGGCTTCCCTTCCAATTTTTGGTAAGTAGAGCCCAAGATTCAGGCCCAAACAAAACCATGTATTTTGGCCAAAAAGTGCAAATTTTGGTACAAACAGAAACATTGCCCCCAACACCTTCTCCAAGGCCAAGGATATCCTTCTGTTTTGCAAGGTGTTCTCTTTTGAATAACTCTTCTATCCTGCCATTCATGCTCATGCCTTGATACAAAGGATTGACAGAAGTAGAAAGGAATTTCCACACCTGGGTTTTCTTGGTTTGATGTTGCAGAGCTCTAGTATCGATCTCGTCCAGTAGGTCATCCGCATCGAAGATTGCATGTTTGAGCTCGTCAAGCCACACTCCAACAGCAGGGTTCACAATCTGCTTCTCCTCTGCATCATTGAGCAGAACATGAAGGTTCAGCAACGTCATCTTCAGCTTCTCCATGAGTGAATTATCAAGTTTTCTTCCTCGGAACAAGTCCATCAACTCACCGGAAGCAAGCTTGTCGCACAAAGCCTGAATTGAAGCAGACAGAAAAGCCTCTCTAATCAAAGCTCCAGCCATTTTTCTGTTCTCTTTTTTTCTTTTTCTGCGGAGGAAGTATTAATTTTGAAGAAAGTTGGAAACTAAAACTAAGCCTGTGAAGGTTATATAAGCTCAATTTCATTCAGTGAGGGATAGGATTAGATGTTGTTTAGGTCAATAATGCAGTTGAGGAGAGGTCTGTTTTGCTTTCTTTGTTTGTGAGTGGAAGAAATTTCTCATTTCCAAACAGTTGACAGTTGTCCTGCAATTGTAATCACATAATATGCAGGACATTGTCATTTTTTTTTCCAATAAGAATAGTCACGACTGAAAATTTGTGTAAAAAACATTTGGTGCCATGGATCCCTATCATTACTTTCGTGCCAACCAACATGCATGCATACTCGAAGAAAAACTTAGCTATCACGGGTTCGTGCAACCGCTCTCTCTATCTCTATAGGTATGTTTTTCTCCTTGTTGAAAATATAACAGTTTGGTAGGTGATATTGCTAGACTGAATCAGAACCATTAGTTATGTCTAAATGGGCAGTCCTCGTGTAAATTAAGATCTCACAACATATTTGACAAGAGATCAGTCTTCTGCTTTTAAGATTCCACATAATCTATTATTACTCAATCACAAATAAAGTAACATTTTGTTACTGAGAATAAAAATAACAGATTATATACATCAATTTACACAAGATAAGACATGTAACCTGACAAAACTTTTCTGGGATGAAGTTCAATTAAGTGCCTCTTTTCCCACTTTACATGAACCTCCTACTGATTAGGATTTGTGCTGCTATCTGCAATAATGTACATGAAGCACTACCATGGTTCAGAGTTGTTACCAAGAAAATTTCTAACATATGACGGCCTGCTCCAACCATCCTCCATCAAAATTAGGTTAAGGCGTATCATCAATTTCTCCACGGCATCTTCCTCAAGAACGGCTAATGAATCAGATGGTCGACTTCGTAGTGGGCGACTCTGCAATATCCAAATTAAGATATTTTCTTAGTTTGCTATCGAAGTCACATGTTATCACACATATGTAGAAAGCTTACCTTCGTGTCCTGATACAACTTTAAATACTCAAGTGATTGCTCATAAAATCCACAATGGTAAAGAAGAATGCTGTAGTCTCTTAATTCCTTTGGATCAGCTTCCAGGAGAATAAGACGTTCACAAGCTGTGACAATAGGAACAATGTTCAGATAATATGTGCACATTCCAATGTAAATTCATTGAAGGTGCATGCACAATTTTGATGAAATGAAGGAGAAAGTACAAGGATTTCCTTTCTGTTAGGGCTAGAGATCTTGAGGCATGAGGTCATATTGAGGCGCAAAACAAGAAGTGAGATAATTATTTTGGCCTGGTGTTTGCATGGGATACCATTTGCCAGAAAGTATCCCCATCAAGCCGGTCCTCAACTTACAGAATCAAAGAGGGGTGAAAGGCCAGCACTCGGGAATACTTTTTTTGAACGAAAAGATGAAATTTTATTTCATAAGAAAAACTGTACGGTAAAATGGACAAGTAATCCACCAGAAATATAAGAGAAAAGAAAATTAATTCCATAAACTATATCTAGCTTAAGAAACCAAAATTAATCATGACATTTGGGAATACTCAAGGTTTAGGATTTGGGGTTTAGCGTTTGCCAAAATACTTACTATATCCCTGTTTTGAATAACTAAGCTTCATTTATACATACGACCAAACCTCAAAAGAAATTAGAGACCTCTTTCTTTTTACTATGTAAATTATTCCAAGAGATTCTCTCTATTCTATAAATTTGGACTCAAGTTCTCTCAAAATCCTAAATACAGTACTTTTACAGACTACCGATGAAGCTCAAATTGCATATTGTCTCAGGACGGACTGTTAGCTAGTGTCTATCATCGTACGAGAATAGAGTAACACTCAATGGAGCAAAGCCTCTTCTGGTCCGTTGATGTCACTACTACTATAGACACCCACAAGACCGATGGCTGGGGAAAGTTATCATTACTTCCCTTTGATCCTAGAATAACTCCAGTATATTCCTTGCTGGGACTTTTGAGAAGCAATAGAAATATTGTTAGGGTTTAGTGAGCCACGTGGGACACCCAGACTATTGGAGCATGTATTTTCCTTTTGTATGTAAGGATGCGCAGCCTCCAAAAGAGGCAGGAATAGAAAAGCATAATGTTTCCCTTTCTTTTCTTTACTTTTCCTGCAGCTCTCTTTATTTTATGTGCAATTCCCATTAATAATCCTAACATCTTGGTACCAGAGGCCTCTTTTTGTTTACAGAAAAAAAAAAAAAAAAAAAAAAAAAGTGCACAAGCTTAAGATGGTGTGATAATTTCAAGAAAGTTTCCCTTCCTATCAAACTAAGTATCCAAAATTATTACAGCCCCGTGACTCAGGAGGAAACAACTAAAAGCTTAATATAGATGATAAAATGAAATTTTCAAATTGAAGTTCTTGAATCAACCAATAAAATCATGGGCCTTCAGACAGAGTAGAAATGCCACAAGCCTTTATATAATAAGCAGCCTACAAACAACACCTTCCACAATGGTGCTTTCTCTTATAATAACAGCACAAGCCTCCAAAACTACTTGTAAAACTGCTATTCAAAGATGACTAAGTATAAGACTTTTTTTTGGCCAGATACTAAGGATAATACTTAAAATGCTAGATTGGAATGGACCCTAAACTTATTGAAGCAGAGTTTAGGTAGTGCACACCCCAAGATGTTCCGGGTGAGATCTCAACTTATTTTACCAACAGTTCAGCAGCATCAAGAAAAATAATCTATTCAATATGACATTACCTTCTTGACACTGGGATTAAATGAGCTACAATGAATACGTACCAGATAAGGCACGCCTCATATCCCCAAAATGTACACTAGTCCAAACACCACGATCTAGTCTATGTTGAGCAGCCTTAGCAGATGCAAGCTGAAAACCACTGGAAAAGCAAAAGTATCTCATGTATATGGACTTATATAATATGTATAAGGAAATGCTCTATGGAACTCAACTATTTTAACATCTTAGATTAGTTTAAGTAGATATTACATTCATTTCAGACTGAAATACCTGTCTTCATTAATGTTTGATCTATCAATGAAGTTAGCAGCACATGCTGCCCTCAAGAATAAATTCCCTGGTTGATCATGCTGAAATGGCCAGAATGCATCCTTCAAATCTCTTAAAATCTGCACATACAGTAAACTATGCGACCTCATTAAGGTAGGATTAAAGGCTCGGACATACACAGAAGCATATATATATATAATCTTTATCTCCCACTTTTTGTGAACACAAAATCCATGCTTACAACTGTTCAATTGAAATATAATGGTTGATATCAAAATCCTAACAGAGACTTTTCTTTTTTGAACAATTTTCAGCCGCTGGATCAAGGTTGGTGAGCATAATTTTTGTACTTATCGTTGACCTGTATATAATGATGCGAGAGAGGGGTATTTTTTATATGGCACCAACTTATAGGTAGGCACATTACATTCTGAGTAATATATATGTGTTACAATCAAAGTAGCACAACCAGTAAATATTCTAAAGCACACAGAAACAATTTAATCTTGAATATACCATAGAGTACATTTCCATCACAGATAAACTAGGAGGAAACCTCAAGGGAAAAGTTGCTCACTCTAGAAATAAGTGGCAAATAAATACCTAAATTTCAAGAATATTCAATTAACAACAGGCAATACCACATCCGATATGACATTCTTTACAGAACTAGGAGTTTGAGCATGCACAACACAGTGACTTACAATAATACAAATTAAGACAAAAATAGATATTGGCATGATAAGATAAGTCACCTCCACCAAAAGGCCTTGTGATGTCATTATGTGTGCATTATCAGATTCCTTGCTTTTTTGTTTATGATAACCTCTGGGAAGACTATGAAGATCACGAGGAAAGAATATCTCCACATCAAAATCCAAAAATCCCCATAGGCGAAGCATTTTCAAAATTTCTGAGTATATTAGTGAAAGCATTGCTGGTGATCCTGAACGATGTGTCAAAACCTGTTTGCAATGTCAACATTAAACTCCTAAAACAATGCTGATATTGTAGTGTTTTCTCAGAAACAAGCTTGAAATAACAAAGATGTAAGGCAGACTTCCATACCGAGTGGAGATATAGAGCTCGTGGTTCGGAGTGATGCTTTACATTGGTTCTTCGGAAAGCCTGAAAGAAAAGAAAAAAGGTCACTAAAACCAAAGAATTTTGCAAACGCAAAGGGAAAAGTCAATGAGGTACATAGATTCTGGTTTAAATTTTTTTAAAATGCCATGTCGACCTTTTCTGTGACAAAGTAATTGTTCCCAAAGTGAAATTTATCTTAGTTTCTTCATGCCAGATTACTTCAACACTATAAGTTCGGCAGTTCTGCAATGCCAAGGCTCCCTAAAAGCTAAATTTAGTTGAAAGTAAAATGACTTAGTAGCTTTTCGGTTCAGCTTTGGATCAACTCAAAAAGAATTCTAATCCAATTTTCTGCAAAACATACCTTGTTTACGTACAAATAATTTTCCAAACTCTCCAGCAATCTCTCAGGAGAGGATCTAAATGAAGAGCTGTAGTGAGAACAATAGTCCATGGAAAGATCACCAAATCTACTGATAAAAGCATCCACTGGAAGCGGAACTGATGAATGTGACACGAGGGAGTCATCCTCTGCTGCAATATAAAGAGCTGTTTTCCCCAAATCAACACATCTATTGATGCTAATGCTGGTTTCCCTCTCAATACCAGATAGATGGCGAATTTGTGAGCAGAACCCCTCCCTAGCCTCCTGGTTGTTTATCAATTACATATTAATCAAAATCCAAAATAAGTCAACCCTATTGCATAATCAAGACATTGCATTGTAACAAAGTCCAAAGTTTCTCCCAAGACAATGTGCATCATCTAATTGATATATGAGAAGAGCTAATCCAGTAAATGAACATTATCAAATTTACAGTAGTCATTGTTTTGGCCTAAACTAGGTGGGTGTAAAAAGGATTTGATGTGCAATTAAAGTGGGAAAACCAGAAATGTAAGGCAAATCAACTTTTCTACATTTTTGAGGTAGGTCACTTGGCTTTCCAACTAAGAACACTTGAAATAAGTTCTCCAAAAAAAAAAAATTCATTATAAAATGTTTAAATAAATGTCATTTATAAGGAAAAACTATAAAAGAAGTAAGCTTCTCATATCAGCTACAACATATTATTTTTTACATGGCTTCATTATTTTCCTTCATTTGCATCTACATAAAAAAATTAAATTAAAATATTAAAAAAACCTATAGCAACTTTTGGAGTATGTGAAATTCCTCTCTTTACTTATGTTTTTTCTTTTTTAGCTCCACATGCTCAACTATCTAATAGCTACAACATAAACACAGAAATAGATATGGTCAAAATGAAACTATGAAAAATTGTTTCAAGAAATGGCAGACAAATTGGGGTAGTTGTTGCCATCAAAGACTATAATAAGAATAGCATAGTTAGCAATTCTTTATGAAAAAATATCGATGACAAACGAATTTGATGAAATATTTCTTCCTTCGGGATTTGATCATCTTGTGTACAATCTTTTATTTGTAAAATTATTTCTGACTAGGATGAATTTTTTTTCCCTTATGCAACTTTTATTTTATCTTCTTTTGTTATGCTATTTTATTCAATATCTTCTTTAGACTATAAAATGTTATTAGTACAATCAGTTCAATCTTCATAAAAATTAAATAATTTATGTGTTATAACTTTCCCAATTTGTTCCTTTGTAAATTACAACCACAACACATGAAGCTAATATATGGAACAATTACATCCAACAAATTGGAAAAAAAGAAGGACTAAAGTAATAATGATAAAAGGGACTGCATCAAGCTGATCCAAATTGCCAATCCATTCATTTCATACATACAAAAAATGCAGAAGAATTATCCAATTTATATTTATCAGGAAAATTAAATATATTCTATTTTCAAGAAAAACAGAACAATTACCCTGGCGAGGGAGGTGAGGGTTCCAGAAGAATCGAGAGCATCATGAAGAACGAATTTGAAGTCACTGCTTACGTTGGCTTGCGCGCGGCATAGCAAGCGAAGAGAAGGGCATGATTGGTATTTTGAGAATTTTGAAGAAGAAGAGGGAGTTGTGAGAAGAGAGGTCCTTAGAACCCGTGGAGGAGAAGAAGTACCGAACAAACTCATGGTTTTACCGTCGTTTCGAAAGAACAGAGCGAGTAAGTTGGTTTCTTATAAGATTTTATTTATCTTATGACAATATTTGGACATTTCTGCTTGCTGTGTTTTCTTTGTTTTCTTATTTTCTTTTAAAGATAAAAACAAATTATCAAATTATTTTTTTAAAAAAACTTATTTATCAAAAAATTCAATAAAAAAAAAGAGATTTCAACCCAACCTTTTGCACAAGTTAATCTAATTCTTTTAATATATTTTATTCTTATATAAATTGGCTATGAAGCACATAATTAAATTTATATATATATATATATGAAAACACACATATGGCTTTATAAGTGAACTTGTTCATAGTCTTGCATAGACGAATCATACTCATGCTCATCACTCATATCTTTCCCTCCAAAAATCCTACATATAACTCGCAATAATCTTTTACATCCTTCTACATTAGTCAAAACGAATTATTTAATGACACATGGCTCATATCATGGTTTGGTTGGAGTTCAGATCTTCTGTCCATGCTTTTGTGTGTCCCTCTCTGTCAATGCCTTAATTTTATGACACGTGGTATTCCACTTAATCATACTTTAACAAATTAATGCTTTTATCTTTTAATACAAATAAAATAATAAAATAATAAAATAATGTCACGTGTCACAAAATTAAGGCATGGACATAGAGGGACATACAAAAATATAGACAGAAGATCTGAACCCGTTTGGTTGGTTATCTTCAAGTGAGTTACAAGCACCATTTTTCAGACAATTGAAACCTAGAATCATTACGTGTTTGGTGGTTAGCAGTGGAGAGTACAAGGATGGAAGTCTCAGTTCTGGTGGGGCTCAGTGTGGGCATGGTTGAGTTGGGTTCACTTACAAATTTTTTAGGGTAATTTTCATTTTACTATGTTGAAGTTTACTGAGTTTCAACCTTTGATATATTAAGTTTTTTTGGTCTCAGTCGTATATATAAAAGTTTATTTTTATATAACTTTCATATATCTATTAGTTTGTGTGAAACCCCGTATTTTTAGTTATATATTAATATTTTGTAAAATTAAATATTTATCTTTATTAGTTTACTATATAATTGATAATATATATATATATATATATATATATATATATATTTATATTTTTCTCCATGGCAATGGCAAGCCATGTGTGGTATATGGAGTCTGGCTATTAACTATTAGGGTGATCTTGGAGACTAATTTTCAGATACCAACTCGTACTAACTCTCTAATAAAGCGTGGGCCACCAATACACAATTCCACACTCTATTGAGTTGCAGACACAAAGCTACTCCCTAGTATTTTCCTAACTATTATTGCCTACCTTATCAAATCTTATTGCATGGCTTTCTTTCACTATGTTTATGCAGGGCTTCTCTTCTTTTGTTGTTTCAACGTGGGATTGAAGGTTTGTTAGTGACGTGGTTGGTCAGTTGCGGATTGACACATGTCTCTCCTTTTGGGGGAATAAAGCGTCAGTTGAATATTCATAGACTGATTAGTCCTTCTTAGGTGAGCATCGCCTGGGCTTCTGGGCGAAGCACCCAGTTGCTGGGCGCGCTGAGGGCGGTGTGATCCCCGCTTTGACCATTCAAGACCGATCCCATAAGTGAGATGGACCTGGTCGACCTTTTAATCGTGAGGGTCTCCTTAGGCCATCTCCAGTCATAGAATTTAAATGTAGTCAGGGTTAAAAATTTAGTATCCAAAATATTAATTTTTAAAAGAATAGTGCGAGAAAATTTTAAATCTCCAAATGAAGGTATATTTTAGGATCCTTTATATTTTATTATTTTGAGAAACATGTACCAAAAAGTGAATGAATTTTAATGAAAAGCACGTACAAAAATTGCTTGGCTAGTGCGAGCTAAATGTAGCCGGTTGGAGAAAGAGTAAATTTGGCCAAAATTTAATTTAATTTGGAGATGGGTTTTGCGTTATTTTAGAAATTATATTTGGGATATAGCGTATTTGATGACCTTAGGAGCGGATAATGGGCTTTCTTGGCCTTGTTTTGGCCTTTTGGGCCCGTCACTTCCTTAAGTGATGGGTACTACTCATTGGGCACTTTTTGGCAGACCATGTCCATATATGATATTAACAATAGTGAGTTTAATTTCACTTATTCAATTATAAAACTCAAGGATATTCATATAATCAAATTTTATACATGTACAATACAAACAAACTTATTGAGGGATGTCTCAAATAATTTTATTTGAGGGACACCTTTTAGGGTATTCTACAAATTTTTTCCAACGATCTAAACAATCTATTTTTTAAATCTACATTCATAGATCATCTTTGCAAAAAATTAGACAAATCGGAAACCGTTTTGACGTCCAGTTGTATCCTATAAAATCAATGAACACGATGATTGAAGAAAGTACTAAAATTTCAATAACACAATTGAGTGGTCAAACGATATCGGATTCAAGTGATTTTTTGTAGAGATAATTTTTGAATGATTATCTAAAACATAGACGATTTGGATTAGTGAAATACAATGCGGAGTGGACTACAGGTGTCCCTCAAATAAGTTAATTTGAGAGATTCCTCAATGGAAGCTCTATATATATATATATATATATATCCAAAATGCTAAGAAATTGGATAAACGAGAGGAAGTTTCCAGCACAAATCCGAAAGCACTTCAATGCCATCCCTATCTCTAGCAAATGATACGGAAGAAGTATGGGCTTAGCCTCTAAATATAAAGAGCACAATAAGTTTAGAGGAACAATTAAAAATGTAGCTTTCCAGACATCTAACATTTCTACAGTCAAAGTTTGATTTACTATCATGCAAAACATAGTTTGATTTACTATCATGCAAAACATATCTCGCCTTGTTAATTTATTGTTGTCCGTTTTGGGGTCATGCTCCCATTCACCATCAGCCTAGTTTCCATGTCTCTGGCATCAAAGTTTATGTGACTTTGATTTAGAGTTATGTGTCTCATATTTGCAGTAAAATTTCTTATTCTTCATACTATAAAGTGCGTTTGCTACAAAGGTTATTCTTCATATTTGCAGTAATAATTTCCATGTCTCTGGCATCAACTTATCCACACTATATCATCACTATTTAAAAGGAAAACCACACCAGATGAACATGCCAATCTGCTACAAAGGTTGATGAAAAAGAAAGAGAAAAAAAGCTGGTAAAACCGTTGGAAAACTTGTCAATCTGGTAAAGCCACACCAGATGAACATGCCAATCTGCAACATCAGAATGCTGCCAAGTGTTGTGTGTTGGATCTTTCCTGAATCCTGCTATCTAATCCTGGACACTAAATGGCTCAGATTAAGTGAAACAAGACCGATTTCGCTAAAGAAAATGATCACCAGGAGACAAACTAGAAATACTCCCATGTCACTCCGTTGACCCGAGTTTATCTTCATCTGTCTCAAAAGCCTTCCTCATCTTCTCTTCATCAGTCTCAAAAGCCTTCCTCAGCTTCTCTTCATCTGTCTCAAAAGCCTTCCTTGCCTGTTTCAGCTCTTCATTCATAGACAGCAATTCTCTACAGCGGTTAAGTTTCGGAAAGTCCTGGAGAGTTTACCAAATTTACATTAGTGTTTGCATCAGCTGAAATAACGTAATAACAAATCACATTTTAACTATCATTTATCCCATGCTTTTAAAAACAACATGCCAGGTAAAGCTTTCATACTATCCAAGTAATTCCAATGTACAATGTAAAAGAAAGGAAGTTACATTGCAGACCATTCTGATCAACTTTCAACCAAAAAACAAGTGGGAGTGTAATAAAGTTGTTAGATGGGCTATAAAACATCACATGAGTATTCTTATTACTATTAGCATATATGATATGAGGCCAGCCATAAAATGCAATCACTACAGGAATGTGCGCTTCCTAAATAGTTAACCCGAAGGTTAGGGGGCAAGTTTGTAAACACTCTGTAAGATACAAATTGGCATGGAATTGACACGAGACGACAACTTTGTGTCAGGACTGTTTTGACACGATATAGTATCATGATATATTCATGTATAACACAGAATTGACAAAATTGAAACAGGATTAAAATAACACAAAAAAGGTAGGAAACTAACTTGAAATTGGCAAGAATTAATGCAAAATAACTATGTAAATCACAAAATAACCCTCTGAAAATAACTTCAACATGACAGTCATGTAATAAATGGGCCATGTTAGTTTCATGCTATGAATTTTAATGAATGTGTTGTCGTCTCATGCCAAGATAACACAATACCGTATCATGTCATGTTCATCTCCTTTTTTTTTCCTATTGTGTTAGTCAAAAGCACGAGGAATAACAACCCCTACATAAAGTGAGCTAGTGAAACAAAAACTATTGACAAATTGGTTAAAAGTAACTCACTTTTAATATCCAGAACATGAATCCAAGTGGCATAAAAGAAAATTCCCACATAACCAAATTATGCAGTGGAAACAAATTTATATAATACCTTGCGAATCAGATACAGAAAATCCTCAACTGATAACTTTCCCCTCTTTGATCCAATATCTTGGGCTTTATGTACCTGCAGAAATGTTGCATATTTGGGTTTAATACCTGGCATAACATCTCATTAGCATGATAAATAGTAACTACCACTGAGAAATGCTTACCAAATCTGTGATATATTCCACAACAATATCCTCCATAAGTGCCACACTTTCTGGAAGAGGCTGAAAGCAACAGAAAAAAATTTCTTTCTGGATCAGTCAATTTTATTCACCAAAGAAACCAATGAAGAACAGAACCAACCAGAGGTTCAGTTCCAAAGATACCACAGCAACCATGTGCTACATGCCAATATCCAAATTAGTGTCATCTACATAAATATCACATGACAAACTGAGAAAAGACTCAACTCTCAAAATTTGATAGTGCTATACATACATTTTGATCGTCTCCAAAACCGTACATCATGTGCTGCACTGCAACCAGAAAAAGAACAATAATAAATTATTATAAAAACATTTACGAATAAAATCCAGAAAGGCTAAATTAGAATAGAGTCTCTGTTAAACAAAAAGAAAATACATACATTCTTTTTGAAAGACTCCCCGTTTTCGCTTAAATGAAGTTTCGGATGGCTGCGAGGATCCAGCTTTCGATTTTGAGGACTGCCCTCCCGCAGGGTTGTTCATCTTCTAAACCCTGAAATATGCCCCCCGAAAATCACTATAATCATACACCACGGAACAATTATGCTAATACCAGCATAGCAGAACTGAATTAGAACTTAATCGAATTCTTCCATTTAATAATTCCAAGAACAAAACCATTACACAGAACGACGAAGCACGTAAAGAGGATGACAGCAATCAAGAATAAATCGACTCAGACTTCAAACAAAAATCAAATCGAATAAACTAAAACTGTGGAAATTCAAATAAGTGAAACCCTAGGGCACTGTTTGGTTGGAACGAGAGAAATTAGGGGGCAAAACAAGAACTACAGAAGAAAATTACCTCTTCAGATCTTCAGAACCCTAAATTCCAATTACAAAAGGAGCAGGACAGAGAGAGAGAGAGAGAGAGAGAGAGAGAGAGAGAGAGAGAGACTCGCTTTGCTGGATCATAAAGGCGCCTACATACCAGAGTTTTGAAATCGACCGATTTTATATAGTACAGTTTTTAATCGTTACAGTTATACGAGTCACAAGACAAAAGTCAATTGAACGGGTTATTCTATGGACACCCAAACATTTACTATTGACACCCACGAAGAAATGTTGTTTTTTAGCTTTATTTATTTCGAAATAACTAGGACCTACAATCTTTTTATTGTTATTTTTATTTTGCTAGATGGAAAATGGAAAATAAGGGAGGTCGGATCACCTAGCTAGCAGGTCACTTAATTACCCCCTAAATTTTGTGTTTTCCAGAATAATTATTATTCGAACTATTATAAATAACGAATTTATCCCTTACTGTCAAGTTTCTTCACATTTAATTCAATTTGTTAAAAAAAGTCACTTGCCCCATCAATTTTCTTTTGAAGAAAAAAAGTGAAACATAGGCATACAAAAGTTGATTTCCAAGCAGAATCTGAAACGTTTCACAGCTCAATGTGTTATATTATACAAATCATACAAACCTTCGATCCCTCATAAGACTACATCATCTTCTAGAGTGCTTTTCAAAGGACATCATATACACACTAGTTCTGCTCACTATATAAACCTTAAATGTTGGGCTATTCCCTCTTTTCTTAAGCCTATGCTTTCTGTAGAAAGTGTAATTTATCTTCAAGATTATAGGCTTTCAGGGATACGCCTGCACACCGCCGACATATGTAGCTTCAACGGATGAAGATCCTTCAGCCACGACTTCATCCCATGAATCCCTGGACAGTATGACAAAATCTGCTAGTTTCCCCGGCGACAGGGACCCCAAATCGCTGTCGAGAAAGCATGCACGAGCAGCTGAAAGAGTGTACCTGCCATGATTGTAAATGTTTCAGGTGGAAGTGTAACACAGCGGTAAGTATGAGTTGAAACACGACGAAGCAACGTCGATCAGTTGAAATAGCTACAAACAAATCGATAAATGAACAACTGGAACTACTAATTAAGAGAAAAAGACTGTCCCTCTAATGAAAAAAAATATTGGAAAGAAACAAATTTGGTTCCTCACTCTATTTGTCTAGCGCTGGACACTATCTAATCAGCTTAGCATCCTCTACCAAGAAAAAGAGTAAATCAGAACAAATCATTTTATGAAATAAAATACTAGGTAAGCATGATGACCGTTTCTTTCAGGCCACAGTCAGTTGGCCACAACAATTACAAGAAAATTAAAACTATCCAAACAGAAATGGTGGGAGACAGGACAAGTAAAATATGAGTTCTACTCATATAGGCCTTGTAAGTAATATGGTCAGAGGTGGCTCTTTCCTCACCGATATCACCATGTACTTCTTTGCCCTTTCCAGAGGGCTTGTAATTTCTTTTCCTATATCCAATCCCATCATCCATCAAATATTGACAGCGTCTTATCCCTTTGATCTGAACGCAGCACACCCGATCCCCTCCACGGGGGTTATAGAAATAATTACAGCTCCTAGATTACCTAACTTTTTGTTTCACCTTAGAGTGCCCTTGTAACAGAAGATTTCTGAAAATTCTACCAACCAAATATGGTTGGGATTAAAAGGATTTGCCCTCAACAATTAAAAACCAGTGAACTTTTATGTCAGCAACTAGCATAGGCAGATAAGGTCCATTCGAATGGGCTTTCACCACAAGTATATCAGCTGCTTGT
The DNA here is from genome assembly GCA_024362665.1 of Prunus padus. Lineage (NCBI taxonomy): Eukaryota > Viridiplantae > Streptophyta > Magnoliopsida > Rosales > Rosaceae > Prunus > Prunus padus. The sequence continues at coordinate 28,161,899 of JANFAM010000017.1, forward strand.
TAGCTAACTTGGCGCATTCTTAGTGACTTTGGATATGGGCCCCGCATATTGAAAAAACGTGAATAACCTCAAATACCAGTCTAAAAAACAAAGCTGTCAAGAAATAGATGATATATCAAGGATCAAATGTTTCAATGTTGCTTACGCCTTCAATGCATCATTCAATGAAAGGATCTCTGAGGGAATCCAAGCAATATCCCAACCAGGGGGTATCCTTTTCATTGCTGTCTTAATGCCACCTAATGGATTAATATCCGCGACCTGCAAGAACAGCACCATTCTGAAATTTACAAAACATATCACACTAAACAAAAAGTATCAGAGAGTCTTGCGATACTTAGGCCTCAAAAATATATCCATGAGAGTCATTATACTTACAGGCCAGTCAGAACCAAATGCCAAATGTCCATTGCCAGCCAAGAGTGACTGGAACAAATAAGATCCCTTCTGAGCCCTGTCTATCCCAAGTTTTTTGGTTGCGGACTCAGCATCATCTAATAGGTGCTCCGGCTATGGAGAATTGGTGTTCGAGTATGTTATTAAAATTAAATTTATGCATAGCAACAAAGAATAATGATAATCACTCAGAGGTATGAGAACTGCTAAGCCAAAAGGGTAAAAGAAAAATAGCAATAAAATAAAAAAGGTAAAGGGAGCTCATTCACTCAAGACATATTTTTTATATAAAAAAACCTTTAAGTAGATTATTGTATAAAGCACAAATGTGAGGCAGCCTGTGTATGCAAGAAGAAAAGACTTCATCCATATGCAGAAAGTGATCCAAATGTCATTATCAAAGCACGGTAACCTGTGATCCCACACTAAGTGTGTATAAATATCTACACCTCTCTCTTGTATTTAAAATTTAACCAGTAGAAGTCCCCTATCCCAAACTCCTACACACTCAGAAATAAACACGGTAGCAGTTTGAAAAGGTAGGTCCGCTTGGATGCAAATAATCAGAATGTTGTTGAAACATGAACTTTGAACCAGTACAAAATAATTCCCACAAATCACTGTGCTTGCAGCCCCATTACCCTAAGAAAGATTAATAAATAAATAAATAAAAGACTAGTGCAGTCAAACCTGTACTGAAGCAACAATCCCTAGTTTACCAAATCGGGCTGGTGTCTCGGGTGCCAGATGCTGGGCATGCTCAATCTGAAAGCAATTTTTTCCTTGGTCATGCAAAACAATAACTAAAAGGAAATAAATAATCTGTGAAAACTTATACTGCTGTTGAACCATTATCATTTGCGTGAGCAAAATCTTTACCCTAAATCTTCGATCCCTCACTCCATTTGTAGAAAACACTGACTCATACATGTCAAGGATAAAGTCATTTGCTCTATCACCTATAGCATGAATAGCAACCTGAACACAATGTAAAGGAAATTTTAGAAGTATGATTACATTTACATCATGTAGGGACAGTCCCAAAGAGGTAAGACAACACCTGAAGCCCAACTCTATCTGAAGCCAAGGTCAGGTTGAGGAGACTTTCATTATCTGTCACTTGTAAGCCATAATTATGAGGCTCATCAGCATATGGCTACAGATTTAAAAGACAAATATTACAAAAATAATATACTGACTGGCTAAGTAAAAAAACATTAGTTCATATAACAGAGGAAGCAACAGTATGAAGCAAATTAGTTAAGCTCACCACAAAAAATTCCTAACTTCCCAATGACACTTCCCCTCCCTCAACAACAATAGCAAGAGCAAGAACAAAGATGTACAAAATAAAAGGAAGTGGCCATAGTCAATGGATTTCAAATTTTTTATTCCTAATTTACTAAAAACAAGTGCAGATGCCCAAGTACCATCGTTCTCACCTCATAAAACAGTGCACTATTTGAACCCAAAGACCCATCAGCAAAAGCTTTAACACCACCCAAGTAAATCCATTGGCTCATGGTACGGCCAACTTCGGTAATAAGATTCTGAAAAGGAAAATACAACTCTAAGAGAAAAAATAAATGACAACAAAATTGAAACATCCAATGAAGTTAATAACTAGATGTCCAATGCAAAAACTTGACATCTCCGCTTGCTCAAACAAGAGATATAAGAAGCCAGAATTACCTATGTATGAAACACAAAAGAAGCAATGTCAAAAGTCTTCCTTGTAGGAAGGAAAAGAAGAGTATAGATAATTAACTCACACAAATTTCTGATATGAAAAAAATATGAAAGAGTTAAATAAATAAGTAAAAGTGCAATTGCAGAAAATGTTTAAAATAATTGCTCTCTATAAAACACATTGACAAGGAGAATCGTTACTATGTCAACATAAAGGCCAAACATATGAACAATCATTCTTTAACACTATCAGGTTGAGAATAAATTGAAGTAACATTAAACCCCAAAGAAGAAACCTATAAGAACTCATACATGTAACTGTAACCACGTCTCCAATGGAAAAAATAAGCAGACCCTAATCATCATCTTCCCTGAAGAATCAGCCCATTTATAAACATCTGCAATAAGTAATGAAAAGTGAATAAAAAAAGTATAAAAAAAAAAAAACATTTGAAGCAGCATGAGTAATTAAAAATATTAATATGTAGAGCCAAAATAAATATTCAATACTGAATCAGTATGGGTGCATCTTATTTTTCTTAGGATGTAATAAATTTGTGTGGTAAAAACTAACTAGATACTCACCTTTTTTGAGAATTATCATTTTAAATTCTTAATATTTGATCACAAAAGGTCATTTAGGATTTGCCTTAAATTTTGTCATCAGTTTGGTAAGAATGATGATGATTCCTTAACATGACCAACAAATTCAAGTGAACCAACAAACAAGAAGAATAATGTTTCAACTCACAAGAAATCCAAAGAAACCCTTCAGAAACATAATGCAAACCTGAAAAATCTTCCCAGGAAAGCTTTACCGATGCCCCAGGAAAGTATCTACCAACATCAACAACTGTTGTCACACCCCTCATCAAGGCATGATTGCTGGCTCTATACAAAGCTTCCCTCCGCTCCTCTACTGATACCTCCGGAATGGATAGAAGGAGAAGTTTCATTGCAGAATCTATCAGCAATCCAGTAGGTTCTGCATAACGATGAATTGGAAGATAAGTAATTTCTCACTCCCAAAAGATGTAAGGGACACAGCTATTTCTGTTTTTCTGTAAGGGCCACTAATAGTAAATAATTACGTATTCTTGGAATTTACCTTTTTTTACAGAAAGACTTAAAACTTTTGCAATATTGAATAAATCAAGGAAATTATTGGGACATGGGTAACACAAGTGTCAAGTCCACAAATATCCAACCCTAAACACTTCCACGTCGGTTGTTATATCCAAATAGTTGAAAAGATTCAAGATGGTCCACTGAAAGCATCTAAGACATATGAACACAGTTAAATAATACCTCCGCTGGTGAATCTCACAATTGTTCCACCATTTGGATCTTCTGATGAATTTGTAATCCCAGCCAACTTCAGTGCGACTGAATTGGCCACGCCCATATGGCCATCCATCCTTGATAGCCAAACCTGTAAAATAATTTATATTAATGAAATAAAAACATTATTGTGAAAACTATCAATGCACCCGAAATTCATTTGGTTATGACTTACAGGATTGTAAGGTGTGATGTCATCAACCCAAGAGGCCATTGGCAATTCCCCTCCCCAAAGATCATTGTTCCATCCACCACCCAAAATCCAAGAACCTTGATTTGCATCTGATTTTTCATTTGATTTTCTTTCAAATATGAGATTTCAAAAGACTCTATACAATTTAACAAACACAATAACATTTATTTTGGAAACATTCAATGGCTATTTCAGAACATCCATTTTATCAGAAATTTTAGGCATTGGCAATGATGCTCCGTCTGCACAACTGCTTTTCATAATTAAAAGTGATTTATATCAGAATGTTAGTCGTAGTCATCATCAATAAATACTCCCTCTCCAGAACTATTTTTGCAGGCTAAATGGTGATCAACAAGCACATAAAGAAGAGGGATTAATGGTTTAATATTTCTTACTAAATGAAACACCCTAACTTTTATTCTATGACCTTTATCATCTACCTGACAGTTTAATTGTTTGAATTTAACTCCCGTCTGCTTCACATTATGTTCTTACAAGAACTTGTGGAGCTTCCATATTGCCCATCCTAAAGCTTGGGAGAAGAGCCCCTAACTCTTGAATAACAACTGGAATTGTAACAATTTTACACTAGGACTTCACAGCCAAACCTTCAAAAAAGAACAATCAAAGATTTTGGCACATACTTTGTGCATTTTTCTAACTCAAACAAGAATATGAATAGACATATCTAGCCACGACATTCCTGTGCCTATAAGTTCCATAATAAATTGAGAAAATTATAAAAAGGCAGGGAACTGACTTCTCACTGCTTCTTTGACCCTCCTCACAAATTCATCCTTTTGATTTATGCCTCGTAGTTCCACACGCGCCATCTGTTTCCCATCGGCAACATTTCAAATGCATATATAGAAACTTCAATTAAGCAACATTTGGTTATTGTACAAAGTTTATGTTACACAAAATTTGTGAAAAAACATAGAAGCAAAGTTGGAAACACAGTTTAGACACTCATGAAGCATTGAAGTTGTTGAATGAAAGTTTCAGACATTATAGATTTCCCGACAGTACAAACCTGAGTGTTCAAACTAGTTCAAGCCAGACAGTTCAATGACAGATTTATTGAAATTTTCACATAAATGAACACACACACACAAACACATAGTGGCATATCCAATGAATCAAATTGAAACCTGGAAAAAATATAAATTCAAATACGTATCACACTTCAACAACTGTTTGAAATGGAAGATGCATAATGCAAGGAATTCACGCCTTGAACAATTGATGTATAATGGGGTGCTTCGAGTTATTCAGCATTAATTTCAAGGCTTTGGGAAGGGAGGAGAGCCATAACCTTGTGGGGCACTCTGGTGTTAGCTATCTTTTGGGTAATTTCTGGTATTAGCCATCTTTTGGGTAATGTGGATGGAGCAGAATAGGACAATTTTAAGGATTACAAAGGGGTGGGAGTGGAAGATCTTTTGAGTTGAGTAAGATTTTGGTCAGCATTGTGGGACACAGTTTCTGTATACTTTTGGGGGATTCCTTATTCATCTATCTGTTGGATTTGTTAGCTGTGGTTCGGTTTGTTCTATGATGATGTGTATCGCTACTGTCAGATATTGTGTTTTGGTCTTTTGTTTCTTATACTAAGTTGTCTGTGGATGTCTCATCCACATCGTTCTACACAGCTTTTGCTTGAAATAAAGCATGTTTCTCCTCCAAAAAAAAAAAATTTAATTGTTTCATTACAGAGTATTTTCTCAAGGGCAAAAAGAGCATATAATATTAGAAACAAGATCAATTTTAAATATGGCACTTGTGCCATACCTGGAGTCCACCAGAAATCAGATGCACATGGGAATCAATAAATCCAGGGACAACAATCTTTCCCATAAGATCTAACTCCTTGGTCCCATCTCCAACCATATCCTGCATTTGAATGAATGTATTCATAAGGGAAGGGTATTTTTACAACTTACTGGATTAAGTACATTTGTTGGCAACTAACAACAAAATCCATATGATGTAATGAAGAGGTTATAAGGTTTGCCAGAATGACAGAAAAGACAATGCATATAAGTAACCACAAAATCCATATAACCAACAAAAAAAAATACATATAAGTAGATAAAACAAACACAGAAAGATAGAAAAGACAATACCTGAATGGGCCATCCAAAACCCAAGGACAGGCAACTTTGAAATTGGACAAAACAAATGTAGTGGTCAACAATAACAGAAATATATCAATCAATCTGTTTAGACAAACAAAACAGATGGAAAACTACGCAGTTTCTTGGAAAGTGAGGGAAAAAACACTTCATAGATAGTTGAGTAGATAGACCATTCTCACAGAGTATCCATTAGTCGAGGATCAGAGTAAGCTGAACCACGGATCATTACAGTTTACAGACCGAGATAAGGAATGTAGCTTCTTATAACATAGAAAAGTTATGCAATCATACTAATTGTACCTATGAACTATGTTGCACGAACACTCCGTCGAGCCGCCGTGTCGGCATGTCGGACACTTGGACACTCGGACACTCGTGTCCAACGGTCAACGCCGTGTCCATAGTCAAGACACGGTCAACTCATAGTCAAGACACGGCTTGAAAAAAATGGGAAAAATTTATGTATTGCAAAAATGGGGTTGTGCACTTGGAGAAGAAGACAACGCCTACTTTGAATCGGATTCTTGAAAGAAAGAGATGTAGAGAAGAAGAAGAAGAAGAAGAAGGAAAAATGAGAGAGAGAGAGTTGTCAACGTGATGTGTTTTTTATGTTTTGTCAGGTGCATTGCCCGACAAAAGTAGTGTTTTTATGTTATTGAATATGCAATTTTTTTAAATATATATATATATATATATATATATATATATAAGTATATACTATTATAATTTTATTATTATTTTAATTGCCGTGTCCGTGTCCTAGTTTTTTGAGATTTTCCGTGTCGCGTTTTCGTGTCCCCGTACCCGTGTCCGTGCAACATAGCCTATGAAACCCCTGAAACAACGCTTCTCGGTTTCTAGTTGACCTAAATACAAATGAAATTTCCGAGAGTTACATTTCATCATATATACACTCACCCTCAAGCGGTCAAACCTTTACTTTCAGAAATTTTCAGACAAATTAAAACATTAACATTTTAAGAATCTTGGAAAACCCACTCAAACGCTAATTTTGACCCTCCCACTAGCAATTATAATATATCATCTTTTTACACGGCTTCCACAGTTCCACACAATAACAATCACTTGAAAAGGCTTTCTTTCTCACAACTTCTTTCTCATAACAATAGTATCTACCTACCCACTAGCTATATAAGCTTCAAACGACTCCATGTGCTTACAACTTTATTCTTTTCATCATTTCGATTCAATGAAATAAAATTTATGGCCCAAATATTTGGTTCCGAGCTGCAATCTCACAAGCTTCACAAAAAACCGACCAATACATTCAATTCTTAAGAAAGAGGAGGTAAGGAGCGAGGCAAAGAAGCAAAGGGTGAACCTTAATGGACGAGTAGTTGCCGACTCGCAGAACCCTTCCGCTGCGGACGGCCATGGAATCGGCGAAAGGGCAGACTCGTCACTGGTGTATATCTTGGCATTTCTCACCACCAAGTCGGCCATCGGAGATCTCCAACTTAACAACTCTGCAAAAAAAAAAAAAAATTCCAAGTATTCAAATTTCAGATTAAAACTGAACCTTAAAGAAGAAAGAAACGATGGAAGTTTATCATTCTTACGGTGGCTGGGTTTGAGAAGAGGAAGAGAGGCTATAATGGCGAGGACGAGAGCTACAGAAGCAGAAACGACGGTGAGAAAGTTGTTCATTTTCGGAATTTGGAGAAGGAAGAGTGGCTCAAGCTTCAGTCCAGTAGAGTGTTTGATGTTTCAATCTCTCCCTCTCTCTCAAGTCAACGCACGGTTACAATTTCTACGTGTTATTATTACGACCGATGACAGAAAATTGAGTCGAACTTATCTGTTACAAATGCCTCGTGCCCACCTGTTTCCCTACATGTGGCAAACAACTAAACAACACTTAACTATTTGTTTTTGTTAAAATAACAAAAAATTAAAATACGCGTTTTACACAAACCAGCAGCTCCAACCCTCCCCACCGCCTCATCTAGGACAGTCCAGCCACCCTTGCCTTCCCCACCGCCAAAAGAGTGCAAACAACCAGCACCTCTTTTCCTACTCCAATGGCAACCCCACCCTGCACCAGCCACCCTTCCCCACCGCCAAAAGAGTTTGGGTTCTCCAGAAACTACTTTCTGCCAAAGGAGCTCCGTGGCTCCGGCAAGAGATCTCATTCTAAGCTCTCTGATATCGACGTCGTTGACGAACAGGTAATGCTGGGCCGCCTTCGATTCCTTCAAAATCTTCCATTTTTATTTGTTGTTTTTAGTTAAAGTTTGAAACTTTGGCTGATTGGTTCTTGTTTGTTTTTTCTAATGCGCAGGAACTGATTGCAGCAGCATCTAAAATCGAACCAAAACATGAGAAAGAGGTCAAGGAATTGATGAACAGTTATAAGAGTTCAGCAATGTCTCAAATGCTCTTCTTTTAAAAGTGTAATTTGTATAGATTGGGACCTTTTGGCGGTGGGGAAGAGTGGCTGGACTGTCCGAGATGCGGCGGTTGGGAGGGTTGGAGCTGCTGGTTTCTGTAAAACGCGTATTTTTAATTTTTTGTTATTTTAACAAAAACAAATAGACTTAACTTAACAGAGTCAAGGGTTGTTAAGTAGTTTCCCGCATGTCAAAAAGTTAGGAGGGAAACAGGGTAGGGCACATGGCATTTGGTAACAGGGAAGTTGGACTTTTCTCTGTGCCCACATGATACCCTCCTAACACATGTTCCTACACTAACTTTCTAACATAAAGTGTTAACCCTTTTAGGGTCGTTTGGTATACGAGCATTTGGCATTGACGGACTAAATTTAAGTCACGTTTGTTTTTAAATCTAATTTAGATGGGATTATTGTTAATACCGGCCCACCAAAACACCTCCTTAGGAAGACTTAACTAAACCTATGTGAAAAAGGGCTTAACTGGTCCCATGCTCACCAATGTATAAGATGAATAAATTATATTGTAATAATAATAACATATATTACTATTATTATTATATACACATATTTATATATTATATTATACTTACATACACATATACTATAATGTACATATATACACGTATATATATATATATATATATGTATATATCTATACACATATATACATATATAATATATATAATATACATATACATATATACATGTATATTATTATTATAATATACCCATATACACATATACATATATATATATGTATATATAATAGTATACGTGTATATATGTATATATTATATATTATAATACGTATATATACGTATATATACATACACATATACATTATACATGTATAATATATATGTATAATATATATAATATACATATACATATACACATGTATATTATTATTATAATATACCCATATACACTTATACATATTAATATTATAATAATAGTATATGTGTATATATGTAACATATATATATATATTATAATGTATATATACGTATATATACATACACATATACATGTATATATGTATAATAATATATAATATACATATACATATATACATGTATATTATTATTATAATATACCCATATACACATATATGTATTAATATTATAATAATAGTATACGTGTATATATGTATATAAATATTATATATATTATAATACATATTATACGTATATATACATATATGTGTATATATATTATACCCATGTATGTATTATAATATACATATACACATGTATATACACATATACATTATACATGTATAATATATATATATATATTATATTTACACGTATATATATGTGTGTATATGTATTATACCCATGTATATATTATAAAATACATATATACACATATATATATGTATATTATTATTACAACATATATATTATATATATATATATATTATAATATACATATATATATATATATATGTATATGTATTATACCCATGTATATATTATAATATATATATATGTATATGTATTATACCCATGTATATATTATAATATACATATATACACATATATATATACATATATGTATATTTGTATACATATATATATGTGTATATGGGTATATTATAACATACATGTATTCATGTACATACACATATATGTTATATTTTATATATTTATATGTATACATAGTATATATATATATATTATATACATATTATAAAATATTCATATATACATGTAGTGATATGTATTTATACATTTTTACATATATTTAGTTATTCCTAAAAAGGTGTTTTTGGTGGGTATTAGCAATCTCATCTAAGACTAGAATTAGATGAAACAAAACGTAGTACTAAATTTAGTCAAATTCAGTAAGTCAAGCTGCGTAACAAACGACTCCTAACTTTCTAACATAAAGTGTTAACCCTTTTAGCTTCTTAAGCACTGCAAATCCCAAAAAAGTCCATCTTTGTTTTTTTCCTTCTTGACCAAAAGCCAATTCGTTTCTTTTTTTTTCCTTGATTTCACTCTTATGATTAGTATCTAGTAGCACACTCGAGGAGAAAGAGGCTACGTGATGCACGACTCGAGGTATGATCAATTATGATTTGTTTATTTAATTGATATTTTGATTTTGATTTTCGTTAGTTGTTCTCAACGTTGAAAGTGTTCTTGTAAACTTCGGTCTCCTTGTAGTTCTTCTCAATGACTGCCCATTGTCCAGCCAGATCCTGGAAGTCCTCTGCAAAAGTTAGATTAGCTTCCATAAATGGTACAGTCAGCACCTGTTCTTTCGCAATCAAACACAAATCTGCCATCAGCTGATTGACGGATTCATAGCCTTGTTCAACAGAAAACCCTTCGTCTCTCCATTTTTTCACCCGAAACATGGCTTGTTTGGCAGCTGCATCTGGAGGAGGACCTCTAACTTCCTCGTTCTGGTGGATCAGAGTGAATTTGGCATCTAAATCCAATTTGCTAAAGTCGGGGACTGAGGAGTTTTCTGTGACAACAGGCTGGACCATGGCCTCCCTCCACAGTCGAAAAACTTGCCAGAGACTCCTGGAAACATATTGAAACTAGAAAAGAGCCAAGAATAACATAAAAAAAATAATAAAAAAAAACCAAAACTCCATCATGATAAGCCGCACCTTTGCATCAGCTTGTGGTGATGCTGAAAATGCGTTCTGGGGCCTTTTCAAATCCTCTTTAGATGAACATTCTGAACAAACAAAGCTTTCCAAGTTTTTGCTTCTACAAATGGTCATGCCAACGCAAGCAGGATGGTACCTATACGTCATGGATAGTAAAATAAAATCATGTATCTATTAGGGTATTTAAGATGAACAAAGGTAGAGGCCAACAATGTTGCAACAAGGACCCAAATTTCTTCCAAACAAGATTCAGTTATTAGTCTAAAGCCACCAGATCATTCCTTCTCTTTTCATTAAGTACCTTTCCCTGTTTAAATTGAGCATACACAAATGGATTGCTTCTTGCAAACTTATATGTTGTTTGCATACATGCTAAACAAGTGCTCTCAGGATCAAGACTGGAATTGTTAGAGCCATTATTGTTACAGGTTTGAAGTAACAATGTTTATTCCAAACTTAATTATATGTTGATAGCCTAGTTAATGTTTCTTTTGCGAACAAATTTCAAGTAACACAACACATCCAAAAACTCCGACCTCAAAAAATGTGCAACATACTAAGAAAGAAAGAAAAGAAGTCTAAAAAGTTTACCGTTCCCTGCACCCCTCGCACTTCACCGGGTTATATGGCATCTCACACTTGCAATGCCTTCAAAACAGACAGGCAAAAACAAACCCATCAAATCAAAAGACACTAATTTAACACCACATTTCCTCTGATTAAAACCAAAGCAACAGGAAAGGGTGCAAGCTCTCCAGTAATCTTCAGCTCCCACATTCTCCAGCTTTGCGTAGTTCTTACATTTGCCTTTAATGGTATCAGCGCTCCGATCATCATAGCGGTCAGACAAGAAGAGCTCTTTGGCTCCATGAAACTTTCTGCGCCCTCCGATCTACTCCTCGCGGCCTATAGTACCACTCACTCTCACTTTCGTGTTGCTCCAGTCTTCGTCAGCTTCGATCTTCTCAAATCGTGCCAAACACGGGGCTTACCAGTGTCCGATAGGCGCCAGCACGCAATCCCCAGCTGCTAAACCACCATTTCCTTTCCCGCAATAATTTTTTTTACTTGTTTTTTAAAACAAATCAAAATCATTGTCTTTCTTCTCCTTTTTTTTACCTCTGATCGTGTAAGAATCCACGTCCTTTCTCTCCGGTCTAGTTTTGGCCATGAGGATCATTTCAAGGAAGCCTTGTTGTTAAAGAAATGTAGCAACTTTGAAGCAACTTCAATGGCGTAAACTGGTTTACTCTCAAAGCCCTAAAATTTGGACAACTCGTAGCATAAACCCTAGGCCCCCCTTCCGGTGGAGAAAAAAGAAAGAGGGAGGTAGAGTGCGTGACTGTCACACGCTACCTTTATGGTTGGGGTTAGAGATCGCTTGCTCATAATACCCGTCTTAAATTTTGGATGACATTATATGATTAAATTGTAAGATTTAGACTACTACAATCTATGTATGTATGCCAAATTTGAAGTTTTGGCTATGATTGCAGGTTTTCATATGGCAATATAGATGGTGATCATTGAAAGTGATTTGATGGAGAGGTAATTAAAGTTGTGAATCGAACTGAATTTGACACGAGCATGGAAATTAGAGTTGATATAGGAAAATTAGAGTTGATATAGGAAGCTAAAGAATTGGTCCATTGTTTTGCATTTGTATCCTTGCAACACCAATCTCGCTCATGTAATTTTGTGGCTCGCCAATTAGCTAAAATTTTGCTTTATGACATGGTACTAGGTGGAAGAGGGCACAGCCGGTTTCACTGCTACCTTCATAGCTGGTTTAACATCTATTGTATAATGCATCAGATATGAATCATTATTGTATTATAATAATTTTTCTTTTCTTTTTCTCTCAAGTAGTGTGTCAAAATAACATTATTGTTTAAAAAAAAACATTGTATACTTAGGGGTGGGCTCGATTTGGTTTGGTTCGGTTTTGAGCTCAAATCGTGCGCCGAACCGAATCCCACGGTTTGGAAAAAGTTCAAACCGTGCGCCGAACCATAAGGTGGGAAACCGGTCATATCGGTTAACCGATTTTCTCGGTTCGGTTTGGTTTGGTTTGGTGAAAACCGACTTGAAAACATTTAGAATCTAAATTCATTCAAACTCAAACATTCATTCAAAACCTACTTGAAATTTATTCACCATTCACATCACCACATATTCAAAATCATTCATTCAATCAATCCTTTCAAACTAAAACATATGCATCTTTCATCATTCACATCCATCCAAAGTTTCAAATTAAACCATATGCATCATTCACCATTTACATCCATCCAAAGTTTCAAAAACATATTATCAATAGAACAAAACAACCCTTTTAAGTACAAACCTATCTTTTTAAGTGCAAAAAGTTTTTGGCAAAAGATAGGTTTGAGCACCGAACTTAAAATCAAACCAATAGAAATAAGCCACGTATATTATAATTATTAAATAAAAAATGATTTAACATATTCAGTTTGGTTTGATTAACTGTGATTTTTAAAATTAGGAACCGAACATCGGTTTGGTTCGGTTCATAAACCGTTGACCAAAAAAGAAAAGGAAAAAACCAAAACCAAACTAGACCGACCGGTTTGGCCGGTTTTTGATCCCAAATGCCCAGCTCTAGTATACTTTAACTAAACCAGAATAATTGTATGAAATAATTTGGTTTTGAAGGTAAATGAATTCAAGGTATCCCACTTAAGTACTTGAAGAAATCAAATATCTCTGGGAGCGAGATCGCGTAAAACAGGTTGAGAGAAGAAAAAAAAGTATTTATTAGGTTTTAGTCAAAGAAAATAAAATTATTTAGGAAAATACCAAAGGATAATTTTTTTCTTAAGAAAAGGCCAATGAATTCAGTTGTTTTGGATTGAAACAGAACAATTGCATTGACCTTTTCCAAATTATGAAAGTTTTGGTTGGCTAAAAACAAAACCTATATCTGATGCATTATAGAAAATTGTTAAATCACTACCAAAAAAATATAATTACTACCCCCATAAAGCAACGAAGGTGTAGAGCAATTTAAAAGCTACGAAATCTCACTGATATTCAACCACAATTTTAACAAAATAAAATTCAGCCTATCAACACCGGAATTTGCATATTGTAACAAAAACAACAAACACATTATTTTTTTAGCTAAAAGCTTTGGCCTTGTTTTAGCTCCATCAAAAACAAAAGCTGGTTCCTATCTATCCCGAGTTATATAACTAAGGCCTTCTTTTACTTCAACGTTTAATTGGAGTGTGCATCCGCTCAACGATTTCATTTACAGCAGTACGGGACATCACCAGTGTATCATGCTGCAGGATGCTGTAGACGTTCAAACCCTGCAAAACGTGTGAAATACAGATGAGTACTGATTTCAAATGGAACTTACACGGCAGCTGGTTCATGTATCTACAAAACTTGAAATCATTATGTTGGTTGTCATAGTTCTTACATATGGTGAGGTAAGCACAGCGAAAGTGGAGCAACAGTACCATGAATATCAGGAGATAGAAACGGGAGAGGTTTTAGTTCTTCTGAATCAAACATGCTCGACAATGTAAAAGCTTTTGTCAATAATTTCTACTCTAAGCCATTGCTAATGAATAAAGAAGCCCACTGAATTTGGAACAATATGTCCATGTGGAATGGCATCTCAGGCTGCATATAGTTTGCTAGCTATAATACAAACATTTATTAAGGGTCACAAAGAGCAACTCACTATTGCGGGCAGCACGTTCACATAATGTAAATTTTGTGTAGCCAACTTGAGCTTTTCAGGTAAGATACCATCCACCAGCAGAAGTTTCTTGGAGTTCTCCATTTGCTGGACATAGTTCACTATATTCTTGGTTTTATGTGTGGGGACCTCAAAATCATCAAAAACCAGAAGCTGTAGTTTCATACAGTTTCTCTAGTTAAGTTCCATATAAAACATAAAAGTTTAAATATTTAATTAAAATAAATCAACCCCATTTTATAACTAAATCCAAACATAGCACACAGAGAAAGAGAGAGTTGCCTTTCCCTCTGCCGCTCGAGCTGTCAGAGCAATCTTTAGCCCTAGACGCCGGACCTTCTTATTCAGCTTAAAAGCATGGCTTCGTGGCTTAGGACCATGCATTGTGGAACCTCCTCTGAACTGTTAACACCCATTATATTCATTATGCAAAAGCATCTTAAAGGCAAGAGTTTGATTGAAAATATAGAAACATGCTAATTTCAAAGTATGATATATCAGTACCTGGGGACTACGCAATGATCCCTGCCTCGCTCGACCAGTACCCTTCTGATTCCATGGTTTTCTCCCAGTCCCACTAACCTCACTAATAGTTTTTGTTGAATGCGTTCCCTGTAGACCACTCAACAAGCATAAGCTTTTTTTTATCCTCTTTCACAAATTCACTTGTGCATACAGTGTCTCACCAATTTCAGTAGTCATTACATCATTTTTGCTAGACCATCAAAGGTACAAAAATTCTAAAGATGGATGACAAGAATTTGAAAACAAATGACATATGAATAAAATATTGAAAAGTTATTGGTCAATTTAGTTCCTCTTACGCAAGAACCCATATACTTATCCCTTTTTTTTTTCCAATTTACTTTGTAGGCAATCCAGAAGCTTTTTCAGCAAATTCTCCCCACATCCCCCAACCAAAAACAAAAAACAAAAAATCACACTAAATGAAAGACTCTGTACTTCCAAGTGGCACATCAGCTAATCTATTTTTTTTATAAATGTTCAGGAACAAAATGCAATATTGCTAAGCCATTATTTAGTGTTAATTTTACATGCTTGAGATGTCAATGCTTCAGTTTATAGATAAGTCAATACCTGTTGCCGTTTTGCTAGCTGCCATAGTACAACCCGATGAATGATATCCTTCCTAATAGGTACATCAAAAACATCACCAGCCAAAACTGTGAAGCCTTTATCTTCATTATGAAAATTTGTCACTGGAATTACAAGGTCTTGACAGAGTCCTATATCACAACACACAAAATCATCAAAACAGTCCTACACGTTTATTTTTGACCGATAACATAATAAAACATCCCAAAAACTGGTTTATAATGTAAACCCAGTACAGTAATAAATAAGATTTACCACAAATGAACGTTACCCATTGTATCTTATTGTATAAGATCATATGGTTATGGCTTTAAGCTATATAATGTTATGCTCATTTGATAGATGTTTCGTTTTTATCAATATTATAAGATCATATGGTTTTGACCTTTCCTCGTACCTATAGTACGCTCTGATGCAACCACAGGCTTTGTAGACAATAAATTAGAGGGAATTGCTCCTCCACTTGATTCAGGAGATGGGATAGAAGTTGAGAGCCTTCGATTTGATAGAAAAGACGATCCAGCCTATATTGAGATACAATATAATATGAGTTCATTACTATGTTTCCACAGCTAAGCATCCAAATAAATCACCATGTACATGAACATGCTACACTGGTTCATTTGATAGTAGATATGATGCAATAATACCTTGGAAACAGCTGAGAATTCTTCAGAAGAGACATACCCTGGAACATGGCCACACAAATTGGTTCAAGGACCAAAATAAAGGTAGAAAAAATTAATATTTTGCAATGCCACAAAATGTTCCGATCATACAATTCAATAACAAAAAGCTTACAACAAAAGTATGCACGCCCTCACCGAGAGAAGCATGAAGTGATGGATATAAATTACTTGGGGAGTCACAGCGGCCCGATGCTAAGACAGAGCCAAATGAACGTAAAAGCCTTCTGGATACTGACAAAGCCATACTCAAAAACACCACCAAGACTTGGCCGAATTATATTCAACTGGTTATCTATATCCACAAACGAGCTTTCTCAATCTTCCTACTACAAAAAGGAGACACCTTTAGACCCTAAATCAATGTTTACTCAAACATAAATTCGTAAGGAAAATTACTTCGGGCACTGAACTTGGGCTCTCATTTTCAAAGGTGCCATGAAAACCCAGGTGACCATCCACTATAATAGGTACCAAAATTTATAATTCTGCGTCTCAAACATAAATGCCCACCAGAAAAAGATAAAAACAAATCACAAGAATATAAAGCCCAGCACAATTTGTAGCAGCTGAAGAATGATTGAAATCTTTTCAAACAAATATTCATCTAAATACAAATATTGAAAACGCAATAGGAAGATAATAAGTGCCCAAACTGTGGAAGAACTCATAAGAAGAAGAAACAAGTACCGTGTGGAAGTATGCGGTTTGAATCTGGCCGTCGAAATGCGCTGGGAGATTTGCAGAGTGTTGTTGAGGAAGGAGGGGAAGGTGAGAGAGTGAGGTAGCCGAAGCCAGGTCTCTGGTGCAGAAAATGAAAACGGCAAAACCCCTACTCCAGTAGTATGGTTTGGATTGAATTGTAATTCGATTTAGGGCTTGGTAGCAGGCCCAATATGAAGCCCCAAGTTTCAGGATTAAAATAAATGAATAATTTAATTGAGGGACTAAATGTAAATTGAGTACAAATTTGAGGACCATTTGTTTCATCTTGTCATCAATAAATAAATAAATAATTTCCAAACCAAACTTGTCCATGGCCACATGAGAAATTAGGAGGTAAAGTATTTATAGGTCATTGAGGTTTAAATTATAAATTTTCAAATATTATTTGTATTTCAACTTAATTCAAATGAATATAATAATATTCCAAATTTCAATAAGGTAATATGTTGGAGTAAAAAAACTAATTTGAATTAAATTATCATAATTAGGTCAGTTTGATTTACAGATGGGTTGTGAATTGTTCTACCCAATCTTTTGATGGGATTTTCAGTTAGAATCGTTTGGTATAAAGTTTTAAGAATAAATAAATAATTTCGAAACCAAACTTGACGGTCGATTTGGTATAAGGTAGTTGATTTTTTTCGATTCAAATGTCCACCCCTAAATGCATCACATGAGACCAAAGAATGAGTAGGTTCTCAAACATTGAACACACCTTTGTTGTGGGCATGATCAACCACTAAATTGATTCAGACAAAAGCACTATAATGTTTCATAATCAGAATATTACAGACTGCTAAGGTTTGCCTTCATATTATTTGTTGCAAATGCCCTAGACATCTTATTTCACGGCCAGATACATTGTCAATCACTTGGTACTCATTACCAAGTTATCAAGCCCATCATGTCTACTAGTTTTGAAGTTGAGTTTTGTACATGTCTTGGCCAGAGGTTGCTGGGGTTATCGGGCGCAGCCTAATTGAGAATGAGTATGGAACAGCAGGAATCAGATACTCGTCGTGGACGCAGGGCGACCAACTATCATCCCCAGCCAGGCCCATGTGCTTGTGATCAAGATGAACCTGTAACACCGTAAACCATAAACCCTAAACTCTAGACCTTAAACCATCCTCTGTATATTACTCATAATGGATGTCAAGCAACAATCTACTGGTACTGAAATGAAATATATGAATTGATGATGTAGAAGAAATTACCTCAATGTCATCTCCTTTGATAAGATCTTCATTATGCGTTGCCCGATCAAGCTCAGCTGTGGTGTAGTAACTTGCATTTATTTGCATAGGTGGAGAGCTGTCATACACTGAAGCATATATTCCGAAACCATCCTTGTTTTGGAATGTCACCCATCTAACATCTGCCCTACCTGAACATTCCACAGGAACTATATAAGGGACATGCATGTCATCCACTTTCTGCTCATAGACCGCAACATGAGCAGCTGCTTTTCTGTCTGGATAACATTCAAATGGTCCTCTTCCATACCACTTAATCTGATCCATTGACTTATCCAAATGGAACTCAACTCCCACACGTGGCAGAGGCGGAAGGTTCGAACTTGGTCTTACATTACATTCAACAACAACGTCTCCTGAACCGTAAATTGTGTAAATCACATCAACTTCAATTTTTGTTTTCCACCTCAGATAAAGAACCCTCCTCACTCTTTGGAACACCAAGAAAAGCCACAGCTATTTTCACAAGATGGTCCGTCTTATTCTGTATAGAACAGCTTTTGATAATATAATGAAGGTTATCAATACGAGCAGCTTTCCATAAGGAGAAATAACTACTGGCACCTCCTCCTTTGTCATTATCTGTTGGTGCTCGCCAGAAGCATGGAAATATGCCTTTCGTCATCAAAGGAACTCCTTCGACCTACCATTTTTTTAAAATAGGAAACAAAATGAGTACTAATGAAATTGTGAAGTACAATCAAAGCGGCTCAGTCGTCAACAAATAAGCAACCCTCAATCTACACGAGACAGAACATCATTAGGAACAAAAAAGAAAAATCATACAAAGCTTATCCCAACAGAAAAGAGAACAATAACCAGGCAACTACAATCATAAAACTAGGAGGGAAATCATTCATAAAATAACTTTGGTTTTATAAAGAAAAATGTGTTATCAACAAAAAAATGAAAATAACAATGGTGTAGAATACCTTCCAGCTTTCAACTGTTCCAGTTTGAACACTGAATATGATCTCCCAAAAGTTATGTCGGCTGACTCTAATTTTATCCCCAAGAGTTTCACTGACGAATGTAGCATCTTTAGTCTTGATGACCTGGAAATCAAGGCCAATTGTAAAAATGTTTTTATATGAAAAAGATGTAAACTTCATTCTTATTGTCAAAGTGGGTATTAAGCAAAAGCAATTACGTGCGGAACAATTTCTCTTTTGGAAGGCAACTGGACTTGGGTAGATGAGATAACATGACCAGCTTCAACCCAGCGTGTGGAATGCAAAAGCTTAGCTGTTATTGTTAAAAAATATTCCTCTGCAGATGATGAAGTCCATAGAGGATACCACGGAGCTGACTGCCAATCAATATCATAACTCTTCTGAGGTTCAATCAATGGAAGAGATAGAATTCCGGATCCAAGTTTGCATCCATCCCCATGAGCATCCCAGCTGAACTCCAATCCTTGTGTTGTTTCATAAAAGTGGGTATTTGTTATCTGCATGGTGTTTTTCAGGTAAAGAAGTATTCTGGAAAATAATAAAATAAAATGAAAGCAAACACTATGTGAAAATTACCCTTAGTGTTTCTTCGCTAAATGAAACCTTGATTGGTTGGTACACATACTTGACTTCTGAAGACAATAACCAAAGCAATGAGACATGAAAAAAATATAAAATGACATACAAAGATTATCTTGAAGAATTCAAAGGACAATGGTGCTTGTGAGTATAACATAAATGATCAACTTACCATGCAGTGCAGGATGAGGAGTTCGATCTGGCCATACAAGGCCATTCAAACAGAAGTTTAAATCATTAGGAACATCACCAAAGTCACCCCCATATGCCCAATGCTTACTATCATCTGCACTATCCTTCAATAGGGCCTATATACAAAGAGAAAATCTATTACCCCCTGACATAATTTCTGGTTATGAACAACTAAGATTTCATGAGAGAGAGGGTCAGGGGTTGGTGGTTGGTGGTCGGGGATAAGAAGAAGAAATTGATGATGATATTTACCAGGTTCAATTTTATGATGATGTTATGTGGTTATGCCCAATAAGTTAAAGTAAAGGGGTTTCAAGAGTCTAAGATGGCTTGAAACTCAATATTTAATGTAATGTTGATAAATCATCAGTGCATTTCTTATGAACAGCAAGGATACTTGACCTGATCCACCCATTCCCAGATAAAGCCTCCCTGGAGACCAAATGTGCTATCAATTGCTTCCCAATATTCATGTATATTCCCATTGCTGTTTCCCATTGCATGTGAATACCTGCCATTATTTTATCATACTTTTACGTCAAGAAATTTGCATTGCCATGAGCATAAACAGAGGTATCTTGTATAACTTTACAAAATAAATGAGCAGGTTTGAATACATTTGGCCCCAATCCTAATAGCTTAAGCTTTTGGGAGAAGTGGTAAAGCAACAAAATTTTGCATGGTATTAGACCAAGAGATCCTGAGTAAAAAACCCATATCTGCAACCTCTTGTTTCTTTTTCTTTTTTGGGATCGGTTGCAACCTCCCTGTATAAGTTGAATTTCACATGTTGGACTCTATTGGTGGAGGGGACCAAAGGTGAGAAATGCCAGAATATAAATAACATTTGACTCATCTTCAAACATTGGGAATAATGGTAAACCAACGAACTTTGCTCAAAGAATAACAAAAAGGGAAAAGTGAACAAATTTACATACTCGCACAATATCAAAGGGCGTGTTTCATTTGGATCTTTCGCAATCTTCACAATGTCCCAGACCCGCATATACATGGGACATACAATATCTGTGGATGAGGTTCTGGATCCACCCCCTTCGTAATGTACTAGCCGTGAGGGATCCTTTCCACGAACCCAGCCTAAATTCAAGTGAACAAGTCTTGAAAACAATGAGTGATATGAAAAGGTGGGGGAAAAGAGATGCCTCACAAGCAACTTCAATTATACTGTTCAAAATTTTGAGGAGATACGGTGATCATAATTATTATTATTATTTTTCATAAGAAACACTAACATTTAAAAAATGAAAAAATAAACTACAAAGATAGACAGAAGAACTTTAGTATAATTAATTATATATCAATTACTCAAAATTAGAGTGCATGCTTCTTTCTTTCGACAATATTCACTTTCCCTAAAGTAAAGCCCATTCCCAAATGAACGCCACTTCTGACCGTTACTTCCTTATTTTCAAAATTTTGAACCCAAATCCATCACCATCATTTCAAGGTAACTTACTAAAGCCACAAAATGATTTCCCATTGCCTACTTCCGTAAAATGAATCTATCTTCTATGAGAAATATGTCGAGGTGAAGCTATAATTCACGAACAAGTATAAAGTAATAACATTTTCTAAAAGTTCTTTCAAAGCTGAACAAAAATACGGATGATGATAGAATAACACTGGTTACCAGCTAAAGCAGAATGATTAGGTCCATATCCAGCTTCATTCCCTAAGGACCAAGAGATAATGCAAGCATGATTTTTGTCTCTCTCAACCATGCCTATCACACGGTCCATCATTGCAGTAGCCCAGCTGGGTTCCAAAGTAGGATGCTTCACATGCCCAGAAAGATCAAAACCATGGGTTTCAATATTGGCTTCATCTATCATGTACATGCCAAACAAATCACAGAGCTCATACCAACGAGGATGTTGGGGATAATGACTGTTTCTCACAGCATTGATATTGTATTGCTTCATTAAAACCAAATCCTGTACACAGAATAGTGATTAAAATTCCAAGAACCATCACCTCCAGTTGCAAAACAACTTGGCTAGCAGAGAACAGACAAAGGGAAGTAAGGTACGTGTTACCTTAACCATGCAGGATTCTATGTTTGTCTTCCCCAAACGTGGATGATGCTCATGCCTGTTCACACCCCTTATTATTATTGGATGCCCATTAACAAGCAGCTGTTTGGGGGCTTTTGATACTTGCCGTATGCCTACTAGGCATGATTCACAGTCCATAAGGTTGCCAGATGCATCTTTCAATGTAACAGCAAGAGTGTACAGGTTTGGCTGCATACAGTAAACAATCAGTTATGCAACATGTATGTAGGATACAGGAAAAGAGTTCAAAAGCAAATACAGTAACATAAACTCTGCGAAACGTAATTGCACGAAACGAATCATCAGTGAACAACATTAAATAGATAGCCGACAATCTTTATTTCTTTTTGAATCTCTAAAATCAGGTCATAATTTTTTTTCAAACAAGTGAATTGTACCACTTCCACTCTTCCACACCATTGCGCTTTCCCTTCTCATCATCAAATTTTCCCTTTGAAGAACAAGCATAATAAAAAAGTGGAATGAGAGCGGATAAATATAAACCCTAGATTCACATAATTTAATATTAGTAGAGCATCACCAAAAGCATTACATTTTCAAGTTGCTCAAGGAAATGGTATTAAAGGACACAAAGTTTGCTGCTAAATGAAGAAAATATTCTCTCGAAAGTACTTCTCTAAATCTACCAAACAGCAGAAAATTTTACAGACTAGAAAATTCTGCTGAAAATATGTTCCTGAAATTCTTCAGAGAACTTAAGAGAACTTATTGTCTTTCCTTCTATCTTCATCATGAAACCATTTGATCTTATATGAAAGATGAGAAGATAAAAACATCTAATTAATAACTGAGAACACTGTGTTACATAGTGATAATAAACCATATGATTGAATACTTAATATTCTTTTCCTAAGCTAATGTACAATGCTTTAGCGTTTGCCCATAAAAAGGAAAAAGAAAAAAATACCACCAAATGTACAATGCAAGGTTTTAGATACTTCTTGTTATTGGGGCCACAAAACTTTTAGTTTCATATCATGATTTATCTAATGTATATTTTTTGTTTTTCTCAAAACTTCTTTTCTTACTATTATGCTTGAGTCATCCATCTACTTTATGCTTAAATGGTGCAAGAAAGTACCAAAGCCATACTTTCAACATGACTTGACTAACCCTTAACCCTAGCTAATGCTTTGTTGACGTGTGCTGAGTAAGGGGGAAAGTTTGTAGTCACCTACGTAGTATTCACAATATCACCCCATTGAAGCTCAAGGTAGAAAGAAAACTCGACCATGGTCTTTTAAGGCATTAAATTTAAGTTAAAAGAAATTCCACAAACTCTGGAGTCATGTGAACGAGAAAAATCTAATTATTCTTAGACTGTTATAATTTAACAAGACATGATATTTACAGTTGACCAACTTTTCCTACATGTATAGAAGAGAAAAGAAAACTAAGTTATATAAACAAAACGGTGCAGCACACACAAACATACACATTAGGTTAAACGGTGCAGCACCCTAAAATATTCCCAGTGCCAGGGTGCTTCCAGCACATGACAGACATTTTTGGTAGCTCCAATGACTCAACAAAGTTGATAATATCAACAAGCAAGAAAGTATATATTGCTTAAAAGGGTTTTAGCTTAAGAACAAACCAGGAAGAAACAAAAAGAAATAATTCCTCACTTGCTCTGCAGACCAAAGCCTCGGCATGTCCAGTCTCCCTACCAGCCAATAACCATGAAAGCCCAGACTCGTCCTGGATGAGAGATTAAGCTTTATACTAGCCACATTAGACGATTGCAGATCAGCATATCTATCACTGCTGTACCAGCTCGCAGTGTCAAATAATGCAGCCTCTATAACATAGTTTGCAAGAACACTATCTTTCGATGTTTCTCTGGAGTTATCTATTTTCACTTCAACCTGGTCAAAAGTGCAAAACAAAAATATTTTAAAATGTTTGCCATGTAAAGCAATAGCACTGAGAAGAGAACATAATCTCATCATATTGCATAATGATACAAGGGTAGATTCCAAAAGCTGGACTGATAAATCAATGACAGTCTACATTAACAAACATTGTGATACTCAAAAGAAGAAAAAAAGTGAGCACATGCACATATAATCAGATATTATGAATAAAAACCATTAACAGAGAGAAATTTCTCTAACCTAAGCACATAAACCATTTCCTGTATTCTTTATTGTTTTTGGAGTTTATCATATGATTCAATGGGTTACAAATTATTGTCCAGTTATGTGCAAGAGGTCAACCATCTAGACAAAACTGCAAAATATTGTTTATACTTATTACTTAGTAAAAACAAAAAGATCCATCCTCGATTGATAAATACTTGCCTGTATGTCTGCATAAGAAAAATCCTCAGCCAGAGTTGATTTGAAAAAATAGTCCGCAATGAATACCTGCACATCAGTTATTGTTTAGGATTTAATATTATGCAATGCTTCAGTACAGGTAGCAGCATGTTACCAGTTTACGTTATTCAAAAGAATAAGGGAATAATTTAGATAATCTATATGTATAATCAAAATAAAATATGGCTTAGAACATTGATGAACTAGGTCAGATTTCCCTACACACAGTATAGCATTAACTATCCTATTTCTTTGCCTCCAATGTGTCGATTTTGCAAAATGGGAAAGGAAGAACAATAATGACTTGCAGAATATGCATGAGTTTCATTTGTTATAAAAACATATCTGTACACTGACAAGCAAAGAGATGGAGTGATCTTATGATAGAAAAGTAGTCATGCAAATCATCAATGTATGCATGTTTGTCCCCAGTCTCCAACTATGTACTAACTCCAAGAAGTACCAATTGCGTATAGTCCAATTGTAATTAAAATAGAGGATATAAAGGCAAGAAAGAAGACAATAAAGACCTGTGGCTTGGAAAGAAGAAGCACGTCACGATGAATGCCAGATAACCACCAATGATCTTGATCTTCAAGGTAGGAGCCATCACTCCATCTGAACACTTGAACAGCTAGTACATTTTTCTTGTCCGTACCAGATGGATAACAATAATCAGTGATTTCAAATTCAGCAGGAAGTCTACTGTCCTGACTGACCTAGCACGATATGGAAAAGTTTGTTAATGTATCTCACAGGGAATTCCTACCAAACCATGCATCCCTTATAAGCGGAAAACAATCTTCAATTTGACATATTGTATGTACTCAGTGATACAAGTTACAAGACCAACAAGTGCGCATATGACCATCTCAAATGCTTAGGATTCATTTTCTATCACCTTGTGTAAAAAGTGAACAAGACTCCACGAACATCCGAATTCCTAACTGATTAAACAACCATCAAATAATTCAAATTGAACCTTCCCAAGAATTTCCCCACCACCAAAAAGAAACAAAATATTTAAGTCAGATCATTCAGCTGCTGGACCATTTATTAAAGAAAGTTCCTTTCAAGGCTAATACATATTCTTTGTATGATAAACAATACATTAACAGAAAGAGGAAAATAATAAAAGAACTATGTTCAAAGATTAGTAATTAGTATAACTCAGTTATGTCATACTCACCATGCTTCATTTTTAAGTAAGTAACAATTAAATGTCCCTTTTCTTGCTAAACCATATGGTAGCAAAAGACTCTCAGCACAATATACATTATTTTATTTACTTGATAAATTATTTATCAGCAACAAAACAGTACCCATACTCAGATTTAAGAGGTGGGGACTTTATGTTCTTTATATTCCATGTGGGTGTACCCCTCTTTTTGCATTTTATATTAAACTTTTAATTAGTATGTTGTGAAAGAGAAAAATGAAAAATAGTAGATTGCAAAAGAAGATCCTCCAGTGAGCATCTTAAACTCACTCCTCCTATCTCTTATTCACAAATGTGCGCACACTTAATCTGTCAACATATACCTGACTGAGATAACTTCCTTGTAAAACGCAAATGTTCAGAAAACAGTAACACACGATGAGAAGACACCATGAATGGAAGTATGACAAAGGGTATAGCATAAAAGCATCCACCTACAGGATAATTATGATAATTCACAAAAGTTCTTACAAGTATTTATTACCTATATCCTATCGGGACCCCATTTAGCCATGCACAGAATGCAGAATCAACAGCTTCAAAATGCAACAAAATCCTGCGACCTGTCAAATGGTAAACAACATGTCATATAAATTTCCCCACAGAAAGAATGATCAACAGAGTTGAGGGATGTCATGGAAATGTCATTTGTGTGTGTGTGTGTGTCTGTAATATAGGTGCATGCATACATTCATACGTACATACAGCAGAAATCCCAATCTGTGAAGCAATACTTCTATTAGTCACATTTCAAATCCATTAACACAAATTCAGGTCATATTGCGCTACTTATTACATTTCAAAATGGTTACATTACAACGTGGAACATAAAACTTATTTTGATGCATGCAAGATATAAGTAGCACAGGTTTGATAGAAAACTGATAAGTATGCAAAAAGTAAAAGGGAACAACAAAGAAAAATAAAAACAAAAGAATAAAAAAGCACCAATAAATAGTAATCAGCTACAATCAGCAAGGC
This sequence comes from Prunus padus, assembly GCA_024362665.1. Taxonomy (NCBI): domain Eukaryota; kingdom Viridiplantae; phylum Streptophyta; class Magnoliopsida; order Rosales; family Rosaceae; genus Prunus; species Prunus padus. The sequence continues at coordinate 28,188,562 of JANFAM010000017.1, forward strand.
AATCAAATGGATCATACCCTTCCATTCTTTAGGAATGTGAAAGTACGTCCTGTAGCAGCCAGTAGGATTGTCCACAGGAACAAAAGGTGGGTCAAGTGGAAATGGATAAACAACGTTTGTATAAATAGGCCGATCAAATCCATGCATCTGCCAGTTTGAAGGAACTGTTCCATGAGAGAGCACAAAATAATGAGGCACGGTCGTTGGATAATAATTGCACATGTTAGATATGAAAAATCATGATAGATGAATAACATAAATCATTCATAAATTTGTTCCATATGCTATTGCTAAAGCTCAAAACACTACAAGGAATAAGGTTATCAAAGTATTATTAAATTGTCTCTATTTTGGAAAAAAAAAAACCAAAAGATAAATATGGAATCATGAAATCATAGTACAAGCACTTATAAAAGAATTTTCACAATTACACAAGCTTCAGTTAGCGCCTATAGTTCAAAGCACAATTTAGTATCTGGAAAGAACTGACTTATTTGTAAGCGGCACTTACTGAACAGTTTCACTAATGCACATGCGTATCTCTCTTGAAAGAAAAAGAATAATAAAATAAATGGCAGATTTATGATAGCGAAAATCCGCTACCAGAATAACCAGTAGCCAACAAGCTATAAAATGGAAGTTTTTCCTTTTCTTTCCTTGAACCTAATCCACAGTGAAGTTGAGATTGGATCCCAACTCTCATGTGAAGCTGACTCTTACATAAGCTAATTGAAATACAGAAAAATATATATATACATGTCAACTTCCCCTCATTATAACCCAAACATTTCATACACATTTCTAAACATGCCTTCAAAAGTCTCTCACTTTGCCATAAAATGACCTTGAATGCAATACTACACTGTTGCAAATAAGAATATATAAACAAACGGTGCAGAGAAAACTCGTGGTTGAAGTAAAACGATGCAATAAGTTTCTGGCATGCATGCATAGTAAAGATACATATTTTGGGATGAAACAAATTTCATTAATGATTTTATGAAACAACTATCACTGCTATATTCTAACACAACACACCATATATATATGTGTAGATTTGTTAGATTTTAAGGCAAGAAAAAGTGAAAGATACATATATGCTTACCTGGCAAGGTTTCCCACTCAGAATCCTGAAATGCAGTGTCATAAAAATTCACAGGAACATTTCTAGGACTGGAAGCCAAGAAGAATTTCCAATAGCCTGACAAAGACTTCACAAAAGGCAAGTCCTTGACCCAAAGAGCCGCACTATCAAGAGCTCCAGGAACAGCATCATCATTCCAAACAGCAGAGTTGGATACCAGAAAATTCACTTTGTTGCGCTCATACCAGTATTTAAGAGATCCTACACCACATAACGAATGTCAGATATCTTCTACAAGTAATAGATAAGATGTAAGAATCCACAGCCAATGATGAGACAAAATAACACTCAACTTAGAGAGGGGGGTTCCTCATCATGCACCCAAACCATTATACCAATTAGAATCCCTCTATATGCCTAAATCGTAGACCTTGTTTCATGATTTCAAGGCTTGGGAATAGGTACAAGATTCCTGTCCCATGTTCCTACTCGGTTATGGCTACTAACATCTGTAATGCCCCCAACCTTGTACCAAAAGCCCATCTTGTTGGCAAGATATAAGTCAAGCTCAAGCTCATATACCATACCATGGTGCAGTTTCCGAACAATGTGAGTGTTGACACCATGCTGACCTCACCTCATTCTTAAGCAAATCCCACAAATAAACAGATATGTGCTCGGCTCGGCCTCACCATCTCCAACAGATATGTGCTCGGCTCAGCCTCACCACCTCCAACAGATATGTGCTTGGCTCGGCCTCACACTGGTCTTACTTGGGGTTTCTGTCGACACCATGCTGACCTAGGCAAAACCCCTAGATCAATGACAGCCAAGTAAAGCCTGATCAAATGACAGCCAAGTCAAGCCTGATCAAATGATAGCCAAGTAAAGCCTGATCAATGACAGCCAAGTAAAGACTGATCAATGATAGCCAAGCAAAGACCCCAAATCAAGGATGGCCATACATTCTCTACCACTACTTAGGCTATAAAAGGGAGCTCTCCACCTCCAAGCAAAGGGACCAGCAGCTGCCACTTCTCCAAGAGCTCTCCCAAGCTCTCTCTTTTCTCCTACAAAGGCTCTCAAGCCTCTATCTTTTATGTAAACCATATTCAATACAAATACAAAGCTATAAACTATAGTGGATGTAGCCCCATTATGGGTGAACCACTCAAACACTTGTGTTATGTGTGTGTGATTATGTCTTAATCTGTTAGGTACAAATTCACCCGTTAACAGTGAGATTCTACACATCTGCTTCACAACCGCACACCATGTTTCGCTATTCACTCTTCATTATTTGAGAAAATGCATTTTTACCAAAAACCAATGTAACAAAACTCCAACAAAAATTCAAAATGTGAAAGCCCAATCGATGGCCTTGCTTATACATAATTATTATGCATACTCAAATGTGTGTTTGTATAATTTGCAAAGTCGAAACATCTAAATGACATTGCTAAATCGTTTCCAATAAATATTGCATGTAGAACCTGAAATTCATAATAAAGAAAATAGCTAAATGCATTTATAATATACTAGCATTACATGAGTACTTCATATTATTTTTACCACATGAAATCGCCTAATTCACGATCATAAACCCACTTCATAGAACTCTTCATCTGAAGATTGAATGTGATTCTGAATCAAACAGACTTAACAGTTATATCCCAAACATTTACAAAATTTCAGTAACAAAAAACTCCATTAACCAAAAATTTAACAAGACAATGTGAAACAAAGCAAAACTTCCAGCAACATGAAAACAGTCTTAATCCAAATACGAAACTGACATTGAAATGGGTTTAGTTTCTCACCTTCAATTGAATCATGGCAACGTAAAGGGACATGCGCATCTCTCTTCCTCCACTTGATGAGAGATTGGTCTTCCCACACCTGATGTCCATTCTCTAAGAGAAAAACGAGTTGACCCGGCAAATAAGAAGCCATGGCTGATTCTTAGTAGTAAACCGACACTTCCACCACATACCAGTGGACTGGTAGCTGATCTTTTGGATCAATCAGTCTCAAAGTACTTTAAAGCAGTAAAACATCAAGACAGTGGTGACTGGTAATATATAATTGTATTTGCTTCACCACAACAACAAAAAATGGATAATGAGGTGTTTTTTTCTGAGGAAAATTGGATTTTGGTTTTAAATTTGTTGTATAGTCATTTTAAACAAAAATAATTATGTTTTTGTTTTTGTTTTTGTTTAAAATGACTATACAACAAATTTAAAACCAAAATCCAATTTTCCTCGACAACAAAAAAAAGCCTAACAGGAAAAGGGCCTTGATTTGCAGACTAAAGGTCTCAAGTTCGAACCCTCATTACATCATTTATGTGTGTGAGAAATATATTTCCCCTCTAATTTAGACTATCATTGTACTAAATAATAATAATGTATTAATCCATGAAGTTTTTATTTATTTTTTTATTTTTATGTCGCTCCCAAATATTTGCAATCAACTCAAAACGTAATGATTTCGTCTTGCTGGACTTTGCTAGCTAAACAAAACTTCATTATTAAAATTAACATAATTAAAATTGCGAGGACCAAAGTGAAAAATGAGTCAAATTACAAGGATAAAAATGTTAAAGAAATAAATAATAATACCGTCAAAATCTACATTTTTACCACTAAACTCCAATTATGAACAGTGATTTGCGCAGGAATTTATACGGACATCAATAACTTTTCTGCAAATATGTTTTAAAGACCGAGCCTTCATCGATCACCGCTGGTTCAAAAACTCTGAGGCAGATCGAAACTCGTTTAAACTATGAGGTAGATCAAAAAACTCGATGGGTTGTCTGCTAAGGCAGATCGAAACTAAACTCGATCTGCCTTAGCCAAGTAATCATAGAATTACAATTACTTGGTTGGGTTTTCAATTGAACCCAAGAAGGGAGGGGCCATCAGTCAAGCAGGGTAAAAAGGAAGATGACCAAAACGTGAAAAAGAAAAGCGAGGGGAACACGAAGAGAAAAAAAAGAAAAAGAAAAATTAAATTTAGTGAAATGCGGTACATGGATAGTGAGTAATGTCTAAATGCAGAGGATCGAGATTCTGAGTATTTCTTGTACTGATTAACCAGAGATGCATCTGTTATTTATTTATTTATTTATATTTTTGTAGACAATTGTTCAAGAAATGATTGATTGGATTCAACCCACTTTTGTAATCTATCTGAACTTAAGCTTAAGTATTTACTAGGGTGCATTAGATTCTTAACTCTGCATAATGAACCAAGTTCTACATGTTCATTTGCGCAGCTATTTATCATGGTTCAGTACCATCAATTCCTTACCAGAAGCACTAAACCAGAAAAATAGAAACAAAGCTAAAAATTCCAAATCAGAAGTGTGATTGGCAGTATGAGAGTTGCTTTGCTAATCAGCAAATATATGCAAGTTGCTCTGCTAATCAGCAAAACATTTCCCTTCCAGCATACAAAGAAGCAGCAGCACGTGACTTTGCAGATAAACTCAAAGCCATGAACCATGAGCAATGATGAAGACATAATTGAACCGTCATCTGAGAGGCAACAGGCCTCCATTCCAAAATGATTAACAAAGAACTGCATTTCATCTATAATTGATTTTTTACCTGCAACATCTCCCAATTCAGGGTTTAGTTTAACCGCATCCAGTAGCTACAAACAGGTTAACTAAAATGCACTAAGATTAAACCCAGAAAAAGAAGGAAAAAAAATGGAGGACTGAGTTTGTCAGAAGCTGCTAACAACTGCCTAATATATACAAATCAAAAAACAGAGGAGCAGAATGTTTACGCCTAATTACATGACAATCTCAAAATGATACAGGCCCAGGAAATAGACATGTTCTACTGCGTTTCCACATTCTCAGTTTGCTCTGGAGTGGGGGTTTGACTTAGAGTGGGGTTCCGCTCTCGATTCCCTCTCCTAGAGAAATACTTGCCAATGAAGGTCTCAGCAATATCGGGGAACTTTTCCTTTATGTAATTGTCCAGGCATTTCCTATATGAAAAATCTTCCGTGCGACCATCTGTTGACACAACAAAGAAGCATCTGCTGTCCTGGAAACTACCATGCCTATTAACCTGTCATACCAATAACAGTGTAAAATAGTGGAATAGTATTACTAAATAAGACACAAATTGGCAGTTATTACAAGACAGTGGTTACTGGAAAAAAGATAAACAATACCGGACATTCCAGCCTGATTATGTTTTTCAAGTACTATGAAAGAAAACCTTCTTCCCAATCACTACTTGTCCACAGACTTAAAAACCCCTTCAAATGAACCAGAGTCCTAATTCATGTTTAAAGACGAGTATATATTCCTCATCTGAAAAATTAGATCTCCAACCTTGGCAGCCTGGTAGCCATGCGTGAGTATCTAAACCAAAAGACATAAAAATGATTTTTTCCGACTAAACCCCATCTGGATCAACTCCCTATGTGTAACAGCTCTTTGCTAATGATAAATATTGACATCAAAAAAGGTTTCAAAATTTCCATTGAGCTGCAGAACAAATTCAGGTATGCAACAATACACATGGAGTTTAAACTCAATGGACAAATCTAGGAAAATCTGTATAAACGTCCAGCTTCCATAACAAATAAAATGAATATTAGAATAATCAGTATAACAATAAAATCATCAGTCACAGATTCTTAATCCAATGTATCAAAAGTGTACAGAAATATATTTCTAAATAAAAACGTAGTTAAGCAAGAACAGGGTAGATGAACATACTGTGAGATGATCAATTCCACAGCCCATTTTAACCGCTTTATCCGGATGGTAATTGAAGACATTATCAAGTACAAACGATTGATCGTCACCTGACAGTGGATCCCCATCATTGTACCTGAATAAAATAATTTAAAAACCAAAAATGGTTACAGCATTGTCGAACAGCATGCAAAGATATTGCTACAATTACAATATTTAAAAAGGGAAGGAAATATCAAACAGTTGCAGAATACGGCACCAAGCTATAACATATGCAAAGTCACTGGATAATGTCCAAAAATGAAATCAATTGTTTCATATGGAGATCGGTGAAAATATGATATCCCTAAGACATCTCCAAAGGAAAATCAAATGTAATATGTAAAATTCATCACTTTATTAGATACCTTTCTTTTATAGTTGTTATCATTAATCTTAGGTAAAAATAGACGACTGACTTCAACTTGCATATTAACATGAACAGGAAGAACAATCAAAGTGGACTAGAAGTCCACAAAATACACTGCACAAAGCCTACAATTTACAAGAAACCAAAAGAAAAGTATGACACTACAGCATCCAACAATGCAGAAAACAGAGCAAAAGCCCCAAAGTAGAATCACGACAACTACAACATAGCAGCTTCCCTTTCCAAATTTAAGAGAAAAAATGGGCAATCACGATACAGACGAGACTGAAGCCCATAGGGAGGCCCAAAGTCTAGCCATATCTCATAAATAGTCCACAAATTGCCTAACTTTGGCTTTGAGTTAAACTGTTCCTTTCCATCCAAATCACCAAAAGAACGTTGCACACTAATAAATAATTATTCAAATCATTAGTTTCTTGACACACTACACTACAAGTATTCCCCGACTTCAAATGGACTCCTACTTGAGATAACACACCTAGCAAGACAAAAACATCTGGTCTTCCTATATAAGAATCATTTCTCCATTAGAAAATTGAAAAGTATCCATTATTTTGATCTGCCTGATCCGAATTGTTAAGAAAGTACATAGATAGAAAACATACCCAGATTGATGCATTATCCTTCGGATGGAGCGCATAACTGGTTCAATATTAGAAAGAACATCTTGCTCCTCGGAAGTGAACATATCCAATCTCTGTCTTGTTACAGTATATAATGCACCCATGGTAGAATTGTCATTCACCATTCCAGGCGACTTAGGAGGACGGTTCTTATTCTTCCACTCCCCAGGACTTGAAACCCAATTCCTTGCACCGTCAAAACGACTTTTCTTCGTTTGGTCTCCACGATGCTGTCCCCACTGATGATTTCTTTCACCAGAATTCCCATCTCCAGTAGGTGAATCCCACCCAGACAAGCTTGCAGAATCATCCTGGGGTTTTGTTGGCTGGAGGTCTACTGGTTCAACTTTACCTACCCCTCCACCACACCAATCATTTTCACTTGCCGTAGTTGTCCCCCATGTAGATGTGGTATTTTCGTTTGCTGGATTTTTCCCCCAGGTAGATGTAGCATCTTCTCTGGCAGTATTTGTCGCCCACACAGACGGGGTATCCAAAACACTGGATTTCTTCCCAGACAAGCTTGCAGAATCATCCTGACCTACCCCTCTACCACACCAATCATTTTCACTTGCCATAGTTGTGCCCCATGTAGATGTGGTATTTTCTTTTGCTGGAGTTTTTCCCCATGCGGATGCAGCATCTTCTCTGGCAGTATTTGTCGCCAACACAGACAAGGTATCCAAAACACCAGATTTCTTCCCAGACAAGCTTGCAGAATCATCCTGACCCACCCCTCTACCACACCAATCATTTTCACTTGGCACAGTTGTCCCCCATGTAGATGTGGTAGTTTCTTTTGCTGGATTTTTTCCCCAGGCCGATGCGCCATCTTCTCTGGCAGTATTTGTTGCCCACGCAGACAAGGTATCCAAAACACCAGATTTCTTCCCAGACAAGCTTGCAGAATCATCTTGACCTACCCCTCTACCACACCAATCATTTTCACTTGCCGTAGTTGTCCCCCATGTAGATGTAGTAGTTTCTTTTGCTGGATTTTTCCCCCACGCAGATGAGGTATCCAAAACACTGGATTTCTTGGAATCCAACTGGGCTTCTGCTGAGTTGCCATCTTGAGTTTTCCCTTTATCTGTACCCCAGCTTGACCAAACGTCAGGTACTGCCACAGTTCCCACATTTTTGTCGACGCTCCAGTCTTTCCCACCACTAGAATCGGTGTGGAAAGAGGAATCCTTTTCCCAGTTTGATTTTTCAGGGAGATTTTCTAACTTATCATCAAATTCTACAAGATCTTCGAAGACGGGCCTATCAAAACTGGAGTTAAGTTCTGGTGAGAAGCTTGAATCTGCCATTTCATCAACCAGCATTAGATCATCAACTTCTGCCCCGAGAGCTCCTGTAGTTGCTTCTTCTCCGTTTGCAGTGCTCACCATATGCAGAAAGTTGAAAACATCCAGTCCACCCTCTTGAGTCAATTCTACCTGGAAAAAATCAAGAGTTAAATGGTGCGAAACATTAGCCGCAGATAAGACTAAATTTAATATGACTGAGAATTTACAAGTGCATTAAAAATTATGACATACCTCTCTTGTGTCCCACAAGACATCAAACCTCGCGCCTGTACCCACAGCAACATGTTTACCCCAGGAACATGATGCAACTATGCTTGCCAACGAATCCACGTGGCACTTTTCAGCTGCTCTCTCAAAACACTTTCTTGGTGTCTACAACCACATGTGAGTACTAAAATCAGTTCTGATTGTAATTCATCTTAATCAGTAACTATACGTAAATGCCCTTTCACAGAATTAGATGAAAAAGTTCAGTTACTTACAAACAGTGTTGCTTCTGTAAATGGTACTTGAATATTCAATGCACGAGATAGTGCTTTGTACCCACTCGAATTGAATCCAACGAAATTTCCAGCACATGTCATGCTATTTGCCAGGAGGATAAGATGCTCTTTCAGAACACCTTTTGCCACCATTGTCACTGCTGTTGAGAGGCGCTGCGTAATCAATCATAAAATGTATTCTTAATTGAAAAGTAGAATAAGTATCTCATATCACCTGGAAACCTAATATGTTCCACTTTTCATTGACAACTAGAAAAGTTAAATTACATAAGATGTACATGATTTGGGCATAATAAAGAGGATAGCATGCCAGAGGAAACCAGAAATACAGCCACACAATTACGCAAAAGATTGAAAGTTTAAAAGGAGGTCCACATCTAATGAAGAGCAGTCATTTGAATCCCTCACATAAGCACATGAAAGGCTCATCTATGATCAGGGGTTAACTGCTAAAGCACTGGAAACAAATGGATGTACGGCAAAAACATACAATTTTACACACAACTGATGTGCTAAAGCACTCCCACTAGAAAGAAAGGGTAGTGAAGAATTAAATGCTATGAAGAATGACAGATGTCCAGAAAGTCAAACACTCCAATGGGAGAGAAGCGTATTACACAGATATAATAGAAGCTACTGGAAACTAAGATAGATAATTTTCTAAGCAATGCAGCAACAGAATATCATCCCAACACAAAAACGTCACTATTACTTAAATTTACCCTACTTGGTAACACAAACGATAAAAAGGTTGAGTTAGTGTAAAACACCAGATTTTGACAAAACAGACTGTTCAACGTTTGCATGAGGAAAATTTCAGACTTTTTTCTGTTCACTTCTTGATTGGTATGGTATGAATCTTTCTAGAATCAGAAGTTTTTGTTTCTTTCTTAGGCTTTCTAACACATGGATGGAGTGCATTTTCATTTGACAGAAGATGGATTGCGTAATGGATATGGCTTGGAAATAAGGAAATTCCTAGTCTTAAATTTCAGTTTACTCTGTCTCTACCCAAACGTAAAACGACTAATATAAAAGTTGAATGAGTGTCAAGTCATACAGCTCAAAACACTATATTTTTAGGTTATGTTGCCATATGACACCACCAAATCATGATATCCCACAACCCTATTACAACCCCTACTAGAAACAACTAACTACAGAAGGCATGGATTCTGATACAGGGTCATAAAGTAAAGAATCACAGTAGAAAGAAGGAAATTTGCAAGCCTGTATGACAGTACCTGAACTGCTTGATCAAAAGCACAAGACACTCCCAACAATTCTTGGATTTGTTTGATGGCATATGGGATGGAACGTCTGGTGTCAATTAGGTGAAGCACAGGAAGGCAAGAATCGAGGACTGTTCTCCATGCATCACCACTTTGCTTGATGACCGATTTCTCCAGAACAACATCCAAGGCCCATTCACCCTTCTGAGATTTGTTTGGGCCTCTAATCCAAGTTGTTGTATCTGGATCAATCCAAATTATATTTGCGGTGCCAATCCGAGGGTCACCTGTCCATTTGATAGAAATGATTCATTTGAGAACAAAATCAAAAAGCTTTTATAAAAATGAAGACATTACTAAAAGAAGAATTACAAAATAGCGTCCAGCGGTAAACAAGAGGCCAACCATTTAGACAAAGCCAATAACTCAAAATATAAAAGAAAATGCACCAATCACCAGCATCAAAACTCCAAAGATCAGCTAACCGCAGGAACCCAAACTAAATTAAGGATGATGAAATGAATATCTCTAAACTCAGCAACTACTGATGCCCAAAATGTCCAAAACACCACCCTATCCCATTAAGACCACTCCTCCGCCCCTAAGATTTAGCTTTCCTGCCTTTCCCTAAAGCAACATTTTCAACTAATGACTATACATGAGGGCTCGAAATGCCCAACTCAACGTAGAAATAGATGGTCAATATGTTCTGCATTCATACACATTTAACACCAATCGGCTGATACACACATATTTAGTCTCTTACGTTGGATATTGACATAAGTAACAACCATCCCATGAGCACCTAACCAAACAAGGATTTACTAGTTCCCTTAGTCTTTCAGACCAATTGGGATCGGTTGAAAAAAGGTAAAGAAAAGAGTTGCAAGAAAAATAAAAAGGATTTAGAATATTCAGATTTCCAAGCCCTTCTATCACCTTGGTCTGGACACAATGAATGATTTTCAATCAAATAAATAAAGAGAGGAAAACTCCCCTATTTCAGCTTCCTTAAGTCTCTCCTATTTTAAATTCCAACCCATACGACAACTGACATGCTAGAGATTGGATGGCAGTCTATAAAGATGCGCAAATAAAAAGCAGAAAGGAGATTCCCCCACCCATCAATTCCCAGTGAAATGATTTTCCAAGGACTTGTACATGAACGACTAAACACTACTTTGGAATCCCAGCTATTAGCATGAGGACAAGTCAGCATGCCACAAGAATTCCCTCTCCAAAGGAAATATCCGCAACTATTTTTCAACAAAGCCACATTCCACTGAACCAAATTTACAAGCCCAGTACCCATTTTCCCCTAGATCTCAACACTAATTCTCACTTAACTAAATGGTCCTTTTTCCCCTTCTTGGCCCTCCCTCAAAAAGTCCCTCATGAGCTTCTCAATTCTTTTAGTCACTTGACTTGAATTATGAAGAGACAAATAATCAGTACCTTGACTTTCTAATACTTTTTATTTTTTTATACGAACTAAATTTTTCTTTAAATAGAAAAGAGTACAAAGATGGTGAATAAGGAGTCCACTTCTGAGAAAAAACTAAAGATGAACCTTCAACAGCAACTCTAATAAAAAGGGGATACAACACAGAAGTGGGGAGAGAGAGAGAGTGAACAAAAGACATAATCAGAACACACAAATTGCACATAATAGCTAGGTACATTTCTGTTATATATGTGAGTTGCAAAACAAATGAAAAGAGCAACATTCATTGGAAAAAAGGGAACTCAAATAATAAATTAGTTTTGCACTCTTTACATATAAATCTAAAGCTACCTTTTATTATTGTTTCTAAAAGAACAGGGCAAATCAAGTCCGCATAGTATTGCAAAGTGGTAGTGGTCTCCAAATCATCAGTTGCTTGAAGGAAGAACATCAAGCATGGGGAGTCAGATTTGTTTTCTGCAGAGGAATGATGAAAGGAGCAATTTTCACTGCAAACAAGGAAGCTTAAATCGTTAAGTAGGCTATCCTTATAGTTCTAATGCGGAGCCACAAGTAAACTTTCAAACACAGTAGGAGAAGAGGATGTCAACAAAGTAAACATTGTATATGATTATGCCATGTAAACAACTTAATTTTGATTTATGAATTCTTTTGAGATGGAAATTTTCACGATCTCTAGGACTCTTAAATCCAAAAGGCAGGCAGAGTTCCACGTTGAATAAAAAAGCATTTGCATGGTATAGTAACAACAGGGATGATCTGCCTACATTACTATGGTGGACTTTGTACTGGCGGTGTTTCTCTTATCAAGTTACTGTGTGTTTTTCAGACAAGATATCAAGTTATTGTGTTTCCACCTCCCCTTTCCTTTCAGAACTTCTTCCTGCCTTTAATTTCTTAGTGAAGCTTAACTAAAATTGCAATTATCAATTCAAAGAAAAAACCAACCTCTAATAAATTATCAAATAAAATATATAAAAAGGTGCAGCTCACAATGTTCCTGAACTTTCCTCAAAATAAAAATATCATATTAACTAAAACGACTTGAAGCTTTGTTCTCACGTCATTGCCATATCACGTATCAAAAGTTTTGTTGCACAAATAGGAAAGCATAAAAGATCAAGTCCATACCGTAAACATAATTATGATACAATCATCAGACAGGAAAAACCAACCTGGCAAACAAAACTGTATTTTTAAAATGATAACCAATGTTGAACTTCTTCTTTCCAACTTTCTTCCTCCGAAATGAATTAATAGTTTCTTGGCATTTTTGAAGGATATCGTGAACACCAACATTTAACTCTCGTAACATATCCTGTTCAATAGAGCTCTGGTTAACACCCACACAAGGAAATAATAGCAACTTCATAAGTGAAGATATAAAGAAAAAGTTTGAACAATTTGAAAACAGCGTCAACCTCATTGAGATGAATATGACCAACAAGGCCTGCATCATTTACCAGACTTCCCAAACCAGAAAGCTGACTGTTATATCTGCCATGTAAGAATACACATAAATATTATACCAAGCACACTGTCACACATTAGTTTTATACCACTAAAAAAAGAAAGCACTATATATAATACATGCCAAATCCAATTTCTTTTGTCAATGACATGGAGACCATATAATATGCGAAAGTCTCTCTCTCTCTCTCTCTCTCTCTCTCTCTCTCTCTCTCTCAATGATTTAGCTAAATCAACAAGTTTGATAAACACAAAATGCTATTATCATAGGTGGTAAAGCTTCACCAATTTTGTTTTGGAGCTGTTGACCCTCTTTGACCTGATCACCCATCGGGTATCTAACTATTATTAAACTGGAAGTTTACATAGTTATCCCAAGTTATGCATCAAGGAGCTACACAGTATTAAATATATTTCAGCAAAGGCAACACTTTTTCTAGGTAGCAACTCGCAGAAGACATTTACAGAAATAAAATGAGTTCTATTTACTTATTCACATTCCAGAATATGACGAATCAACACGGACTAAAGGAGTGGGCAATACATGACATTCCTATATACATACTTAAATAAAACTGCAGGTGAAAATATTGCCAAAAAAATATAAAGAGGCAGAGCATACTCAATCATAAATTCGACTGCAGTATCTTTAAGACTGACTTTCTTCAACTGATTCTTAACCAAACATGCTGCACGTTCTCGGCAATACTTTCTTCCACAACCACAGTTATTCAAGTACAAAATTACACGGCGATCAATGAGCTCATTCTTAAAATTGACTTTGCAAAGCAGAATTTCCTGAAGAAAAGAAAATGCAAATTTAAGTTGAGCGTTTATGTATGCACTGCGAAAGAAAACATAAAAGATAAAATTCAAGCTTTGAAAAGAAAGAAACAGTCATAATCAATAGCCAAAACTAACTACCTTCATCAGCTCCCATGAAGAGTTGCTGCTCGGGTAGAATCAAGAACTGCCTTATACGCAGGATTTGACATTGCAGTTGCGGCTAACACACCAACAGGTTCACCAGCAGGGAATAAATGCTGGGGCCTAGATCCAGTATTGACTCCATACTCAAATTGGATTATTGAGTTGCTACAGACATTTCTGACCGTGCCATCATAGCAAATAACAACATCGCGAAGAATGGCCATTAAATTTTTAAATAGAGTCCCAGGTTCAGACAATCCTCTTGAGGACCGAACAATCACCTCTCGTGTAGCAATGGAGTGAACTATCTCCTCATATGGATCTAGCCCATGAAAGAAACAGCTTTGAATTAGTCCATATTCGGCAGAGGGATAATCAATGTCAGAAGGATATTTACTATGACAGAGAGAGGCCACATCCTCAACCAATGTCTTGGAGTAGAATCTTCCCTTATCAGAAAGTTGCAGGCCTAGGAACCCAATTTGTTGAACAATTTTGTTAATAGCTGAATCACTCTTGCAGTCGATTAAATCACCGAATGCAGATGACTCCAAGATAAAATGTGAAACTGGTACTTTCACACTTCTGATGCGATTCTGCAATTGAAACTCTACAAACTCATTGTATGTTGACCTCAAATGATACAACAAATCAGAACTATCCTGAATATTCTTCTGAATGTCTTGTATGGATGCCCTGGACATGGAAAAATCTTCCAAACCAACACTAAACCCTTCTGAAAATAAATTCTCCATCAGCAAGGGTTGTAGAGAATCAAAGAATTTCAGAACATCTTCACCACCTTTCTCAAAGAAAACAGAGGTAGCAATGTCATTCATCACAGCTGCTACAGAACTTGTGCTAAAATCAATTTTCAGTATCTCACTTTTGTTGACCAAGTAGTTGTCGCCACAGCAGTCAAAGTGAGCTGGCAATGCAGTCTGTAATATCTGAAAAGCAGTCCAATATGAATGAGCAGAATTTACTTTCAGTAAAGCCGGTCGTGGCAATGAAGATGATGCAAACATGGCCAGTTGCTGTGCTGCTGCTTTGTCCAAAAAATATTTCTTGAACATCATCTTTAATGACAATAGTGCATCAGTGGCCAATTGCAAATTTGGCTTTCCACTATGAGAGCTAAGCAGCTGCTTTTCCACTGAAAAAAGCTCCAAGACTTCTGCCTTTGCAGCAAGCGACTGGGGATAGAACAGGTGGATGCAATCACCATCAAAGTCGGCACTAAGTGGCCCACAAATGAGAGGGTTGATTTTCACCACATGGTCATCATGCACATACACTTGGAGTGCTTGCAGTGAATGTTTATGGGTGGTTGGGGGCCTATTTACAAAAACAAGATCCCCATCCATTATCCTCCGATGCACCACTTGACCAGGCCTCAGGAATGTGTGCCCCTTTGAACCTTCCCTGAGTGAGTAAGTTGATGAACCATCCTTATAGGTTAGGCACAACTTGCTATCTACCAGCTCTTGTAGATACCTAATGTTATGATCATTAACCTTCTCCTCAAATGTGATTCTTTGAGCAATTTCATATGGGATGCCAACTTCATTCACCCTTCTAAATGCATCCCCAGTTATCACTGTACGGGAAGAGAAGCCTGAACCCTTTCTGATGAACAATGTCCTCATTTTTTCAAGCCATGCTTTTGTTGAAGAGGCATTAAGCTCCTTGTTTACCCCAAATCTTGCATCAATATCACGAGATGGCTTTCCAGTACCCCTAACTTGAAGATACTGATCAACTATTGCTTGCAATTCATTCGCTTCAACAATCTGAGATTCAAAATTCGGTATCCCAGACCTTGAACTTTTTATGATTTCAACTTGCTTTAGAACTTTTTTGAGCATTGATATTGAAGGATCCTGGAAAATGACATGGAAGAACTAGTTATAAGTTATAACCAATCCAACCAGAAATGATTAAGGTCCATTATCATGCCAAGAAACTTACCGCAGACATAACACTAACACCATCAGAAATTTCAGGCACAGACAAACAATTTGGAGGGACAGGTATTTGAGACAAGATGTATCCATCTTGAGGAAAATAGCCTTTAGCAGCAAGTTTCTTCCTGGTCTCTTGGGAGATTCTTTTCAGCATCTCCATCACCTGGTAGTCATTACCAAAATAATAACATGTATTAGGCGAGTATTACGTGCCATAAAAAGCATTAAAAAAAAGGGTTACAATCAGCAGAAACAGGAAAGTGCCACAGTATGATTGCATTATGCATGATTTGTAATTTAAACCACTTGGTCAGAATCAATTTATATACATCTGGCCAACTAATTTAATGAATAAATTAAGTTGAAACCACATGGAGCTGACAAAAGTAACAGCACCTCCTGATCAATCTAATCAATAAAGCATTCAAGAGTAAGGTGCTCACTTCGCCAGATTACTGTGATTAGTGAGGACGTATGCATGAGTGCAAGTGCCTCATACTAGAAATAAAGATGTAGCACAAATTAAAACAGCACAAAATTATGAATGAATTATTTGAAAAAGGACTTCGACTAACTTAGCCATCAAAGTAATTGTTGAGATAAAATAGACCATGCGGCTTGACACCAAAGGGAGCTCAACAGCACCCCCTCATCAATGCATTCAATAAAGTAATTCAAACAGGAACCCAAGACTAAGGCAATCACTTTGTCGCATTTCTGTGATTAGTGAGGACATTTGCATGTGCGCTAGTGTGTCAAAGTAGAAATACGTACGTGATCGAAAACATCAAACTTTGTCACTAGCTAAAACATCATAGAAATAAAAGTGAACTATGAGCAAACAAGGCCTTCAACCCACATAACTGGACAATAAAAATCAATCAAACTTCCAAAATGTGACATGAGCAAGGAGAAACATAGGCAGGAAGTAAGAACCACACCTCACAAGGAAGCAAAGTTCGTATATGGCCATCACCATAACGAAAACCATATCGTTCAAGGAAATTCCAGAAACCAGGTGGTGTTCTTGATTTAGAAGGCCGCTTCAATTGCAAGGAACAAGAACCATCTGTTGGTTTAATCTCTCCAATAGACACTTGTGAAGCATCCTACAGAAAAAAGTAACAGGCCATAAAACTTGTGTATGGAAAATCCAGAGAGAATATATTGCATAATCTTCAAAGTTCTATAAAAAGAAGTATTCCAACTTCAAGAGAAAACACCAGTTTTAGCAACAAAAAAATACTAAATGTCAACCTATGTTACATCATCTTCAAAGTTCATCCACAGAAAAACTGATATAGTACAAATAACGTTTATGAAAATACCAAGCTGATATAAAAAAAAAAATACATGTCCAGTTTATACAAAGCAATACCATCTTACATACATGCAACCCAAATAAATAAGGGCATAAATTCCACTTGGGTGCATTACAAAAAATTAAATAAAAAGACTAAGATAAACACACAATATACGATTTCTTGCCAGTCGAAAACAACTTTATCCAGTTATATTACTTTTCATTTTTTAAACATAGTATACCAAATGAAAGAATAAAACCTCTGAAGGACCAATCCCTAATAAGTGCACAGGGCATCCCAACAGATGAAGTATATGAGATGACACAAATGATGTTCTGTTTTACATAACTTAAATTAGCGTGTCCGTGTGGGTGTGAACATGCATGTGCACGTGTAAGTGAGTAAGCCAGAGAGATTAGATTCAAAAATTACTAGATACAGTTAGCATACTTCACATCTAGGAAAAGAAAAAGGGGTTTGGTCAGCTTATACTCACCTCACAACATGAAGATAGCATTCTTTCTGCTAAGCCAGCATTCTTGGTTGGAAACTGAATGGTATCAACCCAGAAACACCAAAGGATACAGAATATAAGCACATAAATCTTCATGATAAGAAAAAGTAGCTAGTCAAATAGAAAACGTGCAACAACTAGTTTACTGAATAAAAAAACTGAATGTCGACTAAGACTCTTTGCATCAATAAGATGTTCACAAAAATGATGAAAATTGTGAGACTAGTGGTTGGCAAACAAGAAGAAATTTTCACTTGAGACTAGTGGTTGGCAAACTAGAAGGAATTTTCACTAAATACAAACGTTGATCGTGCGGTACTAAGTTCAAACTTCAAAGACTTTCTTTGCGAAATTTGGGATATTTTAGCAACTTTCGATAGTTAAAAACAAAAATTGAGACTACTGCACCGATTACAAATACAGGTGCAAAGAGGGGCACTTAATACAAAATGATTATAAATAGAAAAAGTGATATTTATGCTTCTTCATGTAAACCTTTTGTTCCTCAGCTGAAAATTAGAACAAAAACAACCACCATCTGCAGTTCTTCAGTTAACCGACAAGAAAATTCCAAATAAATGAGATCATAGTCTCTGCTTTGTGTGCAAAGTAATGACCATAGACACAATTATTAATGATGAAGAACTCAATCTAGTGGTACCTTGTTCTTTTTCATTTTCAAGCATTTCAAGCACAATAAGCTCAGCATCCGCTTCAATTCGCCCACATGATTAGGATGAAATATTGGTATTGGTAACTCAATATACCCGAAATGACCTGAAAAGGGATAAAACATATGCTTCATTGTTTTTCCAATCATATGCTTTGGATTATAATCTATTTCTTACGTGTAACTTTGTTTCACAACATTATATAATTTAACTCTAAATAACACGGCTAAGAAAAGATACTTATGGCACCTTCACACTTCCCAGCTTCAGAAGTGCCACAAGATTCACACTTTCCAAACTCAAGGGGCAGGCCAAGGAATGGGTTGGAAAGCTGACTTGCATGGCTGATAGCGCAATTGCTGATAGATGCTGTACACTGCCAAAAAAGTAAACATACAAATATAAAACGAAATTAGGCCAATGGTTGTTGGGTTTCGGAGTAATTAAAGATTAAGAGCTGCAAAATTAAAATCATTACAAACACTCAGTTGGTTTTCTAATTTACTTTCCCATAGTCAATAATCAGGCACTAGTTGTGAAGAACTATAATTTGATAAATGGAAAGCCATAATTCTTTTTCTTTTTGTATAATCCGCTAATTACAGGCACTAAATGAGCTCAGATTTTTTTCTTTTTGAAGCGAAATGAGCTGAGAGTATAGATGTTTAATATGGACTCTGGATGTCAATCTCTCCCAGAAACGAAACAGAAATCTCCCTCCAACTCTTATCAAATGTGTATCAAATGAATGCAATTTTATTTTCTCTGAAACAAACCCATGCAGTTAACACCTCTCAGACAGTAGATGACATCAACTGAATAACTAATCAATCAAATGTCAAATTTCTACTTACGATTTCTTGATGAGTTGCCAAACCAAATTTGATTCCAGTTATCTCCCCCTCTAAAATAGCTGAGGAAGAGACTTCCTCCATTTCCTTTAAAGAAACCTTAAGATACTGCACTGGAAAACATAAAAGAAAAAGGGGAAAAAGGGGGAAAAGGGATAAATGTAGAGAGGACTGTAACTATTATAGCAAAACCAACATGCAAATATACCCCACACAGCATTATTAAGCTGGAAAATTTATTTCAAGAAAAAAGTTAGTCTGTGGAGGTAGCAACCTCTAAAACGATAAATAAATAATCAAATATGTTAAAAACAAACAAAATAAAAAATAAAAAATCTGAACCAATGTAGCATGTTTCTAAGAGAATGTAAAGGGTAAAAACCCAGCACAACGCAGCAACAAAAGAGAAACGAGGTCTAAAATATTCATTAACTTTCTCAGGCACCAAACACAAAAAAACATGCAGCAAGAGGAAAGTGCAAAATTACCCCAAGTCTTCGGGTTTGTTTGTGCTTCAACAGCTACTTGTAAACAAAAAGACCCCCTAAATGAAACTAAAGAAACAAAACGCAAAACAAATGCGTTTAGCGCTAGTCACACAGAGAGAGAAAGAGAGAGAGAGACTACATGGTCCCTTTGGTTACAGAACAACTGAATGAAAATAAAACCAGCAAAATAAACCCAACGTCGAACATTTTCTCCCCCTTAAAATTCCCAACGAAGCAAAATCCCCATTTCTACGGTCGCATTTTCTTCTAAAACTCGCTTACTTTCTCAGCAACCAAACACCAAATAACAAAATGCAAACAAGTTAGAGCAAAATTTACCACAACGTTTCGCTTCTTCCGTACTCTGCACTGTGGATTTGACCCCAAAACCCTAATTTTAAGCCCTGAAGAACCAAAAAAAAAAATTTGGGGTTTTTCAACGGAGTGAGAGCTCTGCTCAGCAAAGCTTTTGAAAGCAAATTTCAGTTTTTGAAATGACACAGAAATTTGGCCTACAGCCTACAGTGACAAATTACCAAAACGACGCCATTTGGTCTTCTGCTGTCGCTTTCACTCCCTCTTTACAGGCTCTGATGATCAGAGAGTGAGATGGAGAGAGTGAAATGAGTTTTGCATGAAGAAGGGAATTTTGAAATTTTTGGTTTTTTTTTCTTTTTATCCACTATGAAGTCCCAAAATAGAATAGAACAAAGGATTATTGGGTTTTTCAAGAGAAAATAAAAATAAATTAGAAATGTTATTTGGGTTAACTTTTGGAGCCGTACAGGTCAGTGGTGTGGGGTTTTGGGATTTGAAATTACTGGACTGGACTCGTTGACCAATTTGTTTTGCATGGAATGCTGGTTTTGGTTTGTTAATAGGTGGAGGGCAAAATGGAGAGTGCGCATTGTGGAAATGTTGTTTGTGATTTCGTGGGAGAGGGGAACGGAAAGTAAAAACATCTCAGAATTCATGGCGCCACTATCTCTTAAGGAGTCTTGATCTCTTGAATCCTTAAGCTTAAAGGATTCGTGGTCACTTACCGTTGGATTTAAATCCAACGGTCCCAATAAATTTTCTTAAAATGAGTGCAAAAGTAGATGGGCTGTTTGATTTAAATCCAATGGTGGGTGACCACGTAATCCTTGGACCCTATGAGTCCAAGAGATCATGACTCATCTCTCAATTGAACTAGGGCTCAAGGCCCGTTTGGTTCACGGAAAAGATTTGATGAGAAATCATTTCTCATGTTTGGTAATGTTGGGGACGTAACTGGGAAATACATTTTATTTCATTTTCCATGTTTAGTTTGTGTAGGAATGTAAAATAAAATTTGCTTAATTTTCGAAATATATTCATATGAAATTTAATAATAATAAAAGAATACATTTAATGCTATATTGTAATTCTAAATAGTTAATGGGGACAAAATTGTCATGAAAAATGTGCATTTAATATTGGTTCATTTCCCCAAAATTTTCCATTATGAGGGAAAACAAAACTCAAAGGGCTTGTTTGGTACATCGGACTGTAATCATTAATTTATGTCGAATAGTGTTAGGATTAATGACCTAAATGATCCCTCAACTATTGCTCCAGTATCATTTTGGTCCACCAACTAAAATTTTCATTTGAAACGTCCTTAAACTTTTTATTTTGTACCAACATGGTCCATCCGTCAAAGTCTGTGTATTATTCCGTGTAATCGAGGGACAAAACCGTATTTTTAGGTGAATATCCTCCTCTAAAAGGATTATTGATCCTAATGGTCCCCCAACTATTGCTCCACTATCATTTTGGTCCACCAACTAAATTTTTCATTGGAATCGTCCTTCAACTCTTTTTTTTTGTATCAAGATGATCCTACTGTTAAAGTCTGTCAATTTTATTGTTAAATTGAGGGGTAAAAATGTCTCTATGAATTAAAATAGTAATATATAATTAAAAATTAAAGGAAACTATTAGAAAACTTAGAAAATTTTAAAAAATTGAATCTCACCAGCTACATGTCTTTTTTTTTCGTGAGACTGACCTAACAATTAATAATAAAAAATTATCTATTGTTTAAATTAATTAAAATCACTTAAATATAAAAATAAAATAACAAATTTTTTAAAAGAGAAAACAATAATTAAAAATTAAAGGAAACTATTATAGAAACTTGTACCTAATTTTAAAATTGAAAAAATTGAATCTCACCACCAACATGGCTTTTTTTTGCTGACATGGACTTAAAAAGTGATAATTTTTTTTCTCTATTGTTTAAATTAAATAAACATTTTAAAATGAGATAAATACAAAAATAAATAACAATAAAATTGATGGACTTTGATGGTAGGACCATCTTGATACAAAAAAAAAAAGTTGAAGGACGGTTCAAATGAAAAATTTAGTTAGTGGACCAAAATGATACTGGAGTAATAGTTGGGGGACCATTAGGATCAATAACCCTTTTAGAGGAGGATACTCACCTAAAAATACGGTTTTGTCCCTCGATTTCACGGAATAATACACAGACTTTGACGGATGGACCATGTTGGTACAAAATAAAAAGTTTAAGGACGTTTCAAATGAAAAATTTAGTTCGTGGACCAAAATGATATTGGAGCAATAGTTGGGGGACCATTTAGGTCATTAACCCAATAGTGTTAATATGTTCCGGAGAGTACTGACTGTTTATCCATAATATTATAAGGCGTTTGGTGCTGTTCCGGATAAATAGTTTGAATAAGTTATACTGTGTTTGGTGTTGTTTCGGATAACATCGGATCAGACTATTTTTAGAAAAAAAAATCTTTGATAATTTAAGTGGAAATTGAAAGTCAAATGTCACGATGTGCGAGTGTATGTAAAAACATACACACTTGCTCTTCTATGGTTACTGTACCATTTGTTCTCACTCTCCCATGATCATGGACCAATTGACATAAATAATGAAAAGTTCTCCTATCCATCCTAATTTGGTTCACACATTGTATGTCATCAATTCCTATAATGCTATCTAAATAATTTGACCGAGTTGCAATCCTAAAAAACCTTTGACTCCTAATGGCATTCTGTTGTTGGCGTCATTGTTCCAAATTGTAGTTTGTCATGAACCACATCATGCATCAAGCCATGATATGCAAGAACCACAATCTAATAATAAAGTATGCCACAATCTTCCATATCTAGGCGTAATATAAAGCAAAAAAATTAGTACAAATAATATAAATAATCATGCATTAACTATATGTTTAGCAATATAAATAATCATGCATTACACAAGACTACATGTAAAATTGGAATAATACAACAATAAGTAGAAGTCCTACATAAATCTCATTTTAGTTTTGTACAATAGAAAGCAATTCATTACGTCATCCAAAACAGCCTAAACATGACTATTAGAAGCATATTGACCAAGTATCAAACACATAACCCAAATATGATCCGGACCCAAATGGGATTTCAAGTTTAGTAAAACAACAACCAAATAAGATACCATCGCTCGCAGCGTCAAGACAAAGAAGAATTCTCCATGTTTATCACTCAGTTAGTAGTACTCAATACACATACCAAACAGCCAGAAGCCATAGAGAAAACCATACTTTATACACAACAGATCTTAATAGGAATGAACCATGTAGGTAAATATGTTTCACTTTATTTGCTAAAGATTCCCACAACGTCGAATCACTATATCACATACAAAGAAAACATTCTATTAAAAAAATGTCAAAAAGGAAAAATTCATAACCTAATTTTCACAAAAATTTAATAAAATATGAAATATATAAAGAAAAGAGAAGAAGCAATAAGCATATTTGAGAGAGTATGAAAAAGAGAGAGAGTGAGAGATGGATACCTGGAGAAGAGTGAAGAGAATAACCTGTGGAGAAGATAGCAAAGAAGAACCCTAGGAAGAAGAAGATGAAAAGAGCGTATGATTTTTCTCGTAGAACGCATGTTCTTTTTCCCTAGCCATATAATTAACCGTGTATTATCTAAACCGGGGTGTGTGAGTTGTATTAGTTAGTCAGGTAAGGAGAGTATTAAAAGCTCAACCCGTATAAAATAGTCAGGTAATTAAATAATACAAATTGAGACCAAACACTTGACATGGACTATTTATTCCTATCTAGAGTCTAATACGGTGTACCAAACGTGCCTAAAAGGGGGGAGGGCTTCACTTTCCCCTTACTTTCCCATGTGTCATGCAACTATTTCCCATGGATGGACTTACCATACATGGGAAACCAATTGATTTCTCATCCCCAAACCTCATTTCCCATGAACCAAATAGGGCTCAAATGGAATGCTTCATATTAAGGCTTATTTACTGTTTTACCCCCTGAAACGGACGCTCAGTCTCACTTTACCCCCTTGAACTTAAATGTTCTCACTTAACGCCCTGAATCTCTAAAAATTGCTAAAATTTTCTCACTTTATGAATTTCCATTCACAAAACTGTTAAGTGTGCTGATGTGGCATGAGCATTATAGTAATTTTAGTTTCTTATATTCTCTCTTCCCTCTTCCTCTCTCTCTCACCTCACTCCCTCTGCTTCTCTCTTCTCTCCCCTTCCCAAGTCAAACCCCATCGAAGCCCACCCCTCCCCTTCTTCTCTCTTCTCTCTTCTCTCTACCTCTCTCTCTCTCTCTCTCTCACTCTCACTCTCTATGCCTCTATCTCCTCTCACATCCCTTCCTCAAACCCAGCCCCCAGCGCTTCTTTATCACACCTTACCTCCTCTCATCTCTCTGCCTTTCTCTACTCTCTCATTCCCAACCCAATCCCCATCACACCCCACCCCCTCTTTTTCTTCTATATGCCTCTCTCTCTCTCTCTCTCTCTCTCTCTCTCTCTCTCTCTCTCTCTCTCTCTCCCTCTCTTACTTTAACTATCTCTGCCAAGAGAGAAGATGAGGAGTGGCTATCGTGGAGAAATTTTTTAAATTTTAAGTTATATTAGGTAACTTGCTTAGTTTGATCCTAGTCATCGGGTATTATTTGAAAAAATTGGATATTTTAAATAGAAAAATAAAGAGAAGGGTTGTAGATGATTTTAAATGAATTTTACGGGTCTAAGCTCAAATTATTTTTATTTTTTACAATACCTTGCCAATTTGTAGAAAACACGAGGAGATTTTGTTGAGTGCTTATTATTTGTGGGTGAAGCTACCCAAGAGCTAACCTAGCACGCACAATCAGTTCAAACACGCTTTCTTAGCATGCGCTATCTAAAGAGCCTATAATAATAGGGCAATCACCCAGTTTAACTTGACCATGTTTCATCTGAAATCCCACATTATGAAGCTAATCAAAGCACCAGGTACGTCTTTGTCGCTTGAGTACAAAGAATTTATAGTCTCATATGTCGAAAACTTGCCCAAATAAAATACGAAATATAACGAGTGGTGTCATTACTGATAACACCAGAGTCTTTTGTGATAAAAATTCAAATTTGTTGAGTAATGCGCAAGTGATTAAGCTAAAGAAACATTATTGGTATTGGTAGTAGTCGCTTGCCTTTTTCTTTTTTTGTTCCTATGAATCTTCAACACGCAATCTTTAGGTTGCTGTATATATGACCAGAAGAAGAAGAAGCCTCTTTACTTTGAAAATTTGGATGCTGATTTTGTCAAAAATATGATATCTGCTGGCAGGCAGAAAGTGAATGCATTAGAACCTCATAAAGTGGAGAATATAATACACCCTCTTTTGCATGTTGCTTTCTTAATTGGTTGATTTTGGTTGGGTACATTTAGAGTTAAAAAAAAGATGGAAAATACAAGAATTAATGTTCATGGGCAGGTCATGAAACAGTGTTATTACTTGGTGGAAAGTAGCCAAAATAACTAGTGTCCATTAATATTGTCGCGCTTGTTCACAGAGAATTAAGTTGGTTGGTGTCACTTACCATCTAAGATTGACATCAAGGAAAGTCCCTCCCCCACATCCACATACCCACAATTACACTCAACAATGTATCAATAATTGACAATAACCTATGAAATATGTGAGCGACTGTCGCTAACACAACATATCATTTAAATAATAATTTTAAGAAAAACTATTCTATATAAGATACTCACATCCAGCCTTATCTTAATGCGATATAATTACTAGTTAAAAAAAATGCTATGGGATTAAACTAAATAGAAGTGTTTTAATTTAATACATGAGGCCATGTGTAGTAGGGTTTTTTCTTTTTAATTTCTTTTTTGGAGAGAAAAACTTGATATGAAGTTGTTAATGTGTTCCGTTTACTTCATTTTATTGGTTGATTTGGGGGAGAATTTTTGCAGCCTTCATTTCTGCAAGCAAATTACAGTAGTTAACTTAGTATTTTATCAACCTAAACTTATTTCTTGTATGCATATAAATGTATGGAGGGGTCCATTTTAAGGGTTTGTCGAAGGTCCCAATTAAAAGCCTAAGAATGGAGCTGCTTTCAGTGATAACCTTATGAGTCTATGGCGGATCTTAGATCTGCTCTGGTCTGATATGGTGGGTCTACAAGTCTATATGCACTGAGGTCGACTTTTGCATGATGATGTCCATATAAAAGTGAAGCTCAAAAGCCAGATTTTTCCTGTACGTTTCTTATCTGGTAATTCAAAAGCATGGTGAATGGTAGCGTCTGGTTTCATGCTACTATTCTAAATTAAATATTCCTTTTTAAAATTGTTTCTTAAAAACATTTGGGGATATACAAAGAGTGTGAGATAGGATGTTCGTCTAACTCTAAACTAATTATTAATGAGTGAAGAAACTCGAGAGTATTTTTTTTTTTGGGTATAAAGGGGTGTACCTCCTTATCTACCCCGTTGTGATTAACGAATCTTCATCATACGCATCGAACAATTAAGATCTTCATGATAACCCGTCCATTTAGTTGATACATATATGAATGACTAAACCCTCTTATGAGCAGTTAATTGAGATCGTTGAACGATAATTTAGTGAAGATTCATTAATGTAAACGAAGTGCATAAAGGTACACCCTAAGTATTATTCCTCAAGAAAAACAATGTCATTTCAGATTTCTAATAATAACATGGTTTGGGATATGTTCACAATATCGTTCTCTAAACTTTAGACTATAATTCTATTTCATACCATAATGCTTTTCCCTTTCCATTAGACACCATAATAGTCCTTTTTGAAATGCTAGAAAATACATGTTCAATGTCGTTTCCTGACTTTTTGGAGTAATTTGTGAACCCGGAAACTTTTAAAAGGAAAGCCCACCAAGTTCATATGAGTAATATTCAACGCAATTTCAACATCAAAACCACTAAATCTGTAAACCTTGTCGGCCTCCACACAACCCAAGATCAAACAACCAGCAATATTTGGCTCCTTTGAAGAACCCTTCTGATTTTATGATGGTAATTGTGGAATTAGGTAACTATAACATTTTTCATTTGTGGGTTTTGGTAATCCCATCGAACCTTTCTAAATTTTGAGACTGGGTTTTGGTAACATGCATGTTTTGCTACATTCTTGTGGAGACATTATGATTAGTTTGGAAGAGTTATGTAAATTTGGCAACGGATTTAATTGTTCGGAAAAGGTTAAAGAAATTTATGTTTGTACTGAAACATCATCACGTGATGTTATAAATCCACTTATTCTATCATAAGTGAATGATTAGCATATGCCAAATTAATATGCATACATATATTTTAATATGCATAAATTAATAGCACCATGTGAGAGCTTTACAGTCACACCAAAAAAATTTGTCCAAAAATTTGGATTGTCTAGCATTGCACACTTTAAATTCTGATGAATGTATTTAACCCATGCATGTTCATATGATCATACTTAGCAAGTTTTTCTCTTGGGATGTTCTGTTAACATTCAAAATAATATAATAGTGTATTGATTGTGCCCTGCTTCTAACGAAAGTTTCTCCATATAAATAAGTACTTTTGGATGCAAACTTTGAATATCGAACATGATGCCTAATATTAAAAAACCGCTTGAGAATTGAATGTGATGCTTTAAAATTTATTAATGGTTAAACAGGTTTTTATATAATTATAAAAGTGGATTACAAACAAAGACAAGATTAGTAAAGCTATGCAGAAACACTTCATTCTTCTCCTTTAATTCTAGATCACTTTCTGGCTTATTAATTCAAATCTAAACTATCCTGCTTTCATAGAGCGGATATGCTTAGCCGAATTTTATTTTATAATTTTATGCCAAGCAATAGCATGTTATTGATAGATGCTTACAAACCATTGACATTAAGAGGATTCTGAGAACACTCCCTACACATGAGTGAGAGATTGTCACACTATAAATAGTAGTCTATTCTCCTTATGCATAGCGATTATAGATAACCTCTACTCCTGACATGGTGTTCCTCCCTCCCTCCCATGCCTTAAAAAAAACTGACAACTTTCCTCAAAGACGATCAGAAAGAAAATCAGGTGGTTCTTTTTTAAAGGCTTTTTATAACAAATGGTTCTTGAGGTTTGCGAAATTATCAATTTTCGTTATTTATGTTTTTTTTGTGACTTTTGTAGTCCTTCAGGTTACCCCATGTACATCAATTTAGTCCTTGCCAATTTTATGTTAAACTACTTAGGTGACACGTATGTGGGACCTACATGTGCAATAATATTGTGCCGCGTGTATTTAAATAAATTTTTATTTATAAATTAATTCATTGCAAAAATTAAGTTTTAAAATGTAAAAAAACATGTAACTATATCTCTCAGTCCTACCCTTCCCTCCCTATCCCTTTCTAGATACTCTTCCCTCCACCTCCCTTCCTTTCCGCGTCCCATTCCCTGCCCTTCCATCCTCCTCTGGTCCCTTCATGCTCTCTCTCCCACCGGCAACCCAGCCCCACCCCCATCTCCGACCCACACACACACACACACTCCTCCTCTGGTCCCTTCATGCTCTCTCTCCCATCGGCAACCCACCCCCCACCCCATCTCCGACCCACACACACACACACACACACACACACACACACACACACACACACACACACACACACACACACACACACACACACACACACACACACACACTCTCTCTCTCTCTCTCTCTCTCTCTCTCTCTCTCTCTCTCTCTCCGCTAACAGTATGGACCAAATTGATATACAAGGAGTAACCTTAAGGACGATTAGTGTCACAAAAACATAAAGGACGAAAAATGATAATTTCGCAAACCTCAAGGACCATTTGTAATAAAAAAATTTTTATAAAAAGAATCAAAGATAAACTTCATGAGATAAACTTCAAAAATACAATCAAAGGCATCAACATGAAATCTAAATTACCAATCCCAAGTGGGCAACAAACTAATATGTTCAAAACAAAACTAAAGCGGATAAAAGCCGCACTAAAACTACTAGCTCACATTACCACAATTAACCATAAGGGAGAGAGAGGCTAAGTTTTTTTTCCCAATCTTTTAAAATAATTATGTGGTTCTTGATATTGACACTTGTTGTTTTAAGGGTGGTTTAATTTATTTTATTTCTATAAAAAAGAATTAATTTTATGGGTAAGGTGCAATGCAACATGAGTTTTTTTTTCTTTTTTGTTATTATTATTTTTGTTTTGGAGGGTCCGATTGATTGGAATTGGTTCTAATCCTCTTGTAATGAGGAATAGATACACAGAACCTTAGGGTGGCAAGTGGATTGCATGGCCCGCCCCCTCCACCCAGTGAATGTGGTGCCCTGGTTGGGATTCTCCAGAAAACTTTGTGAAAGTAAATGAAGAGAGGTACCAAATAATATATAGGATTCTTGCACACTTAAATAAACTATAATAATTATTTATTTATAAACAAGATAATCTTTATGATTTTGAGGTGCAATATAACCTTAAACATTTCTATGGTGATAAGGAATATGTCTTCCAAGAGTTGTTGGATTAAAGAAAGCATTATGCATTGAAGGAAACCACACCACCCTCCTCACCACTGCAAACATCAGAGGAAAGGAATGTTGAGGATAGTGGAACAAAGTCAAATCAATTTGACAAAGAGAGCCCACTTGGTTAAATTATGGACCGGATTGAAAAAAGGGCAAGTACAAAACAAATGCACTACTCTATGTTCTATTCTATGTATAAATTTTTTGGTGCCATTTGAAATTTGAATTCAGGGTCACTTAATAGAGTGAAGATTATTATTATTATTTATTTCTTTTATGCAAGAAATATTGGAAGAGTGGGGAATTGAACTTGGAACCTCGAGTGCAAAGATAAATAATCTTAATGAATTTGTTGGCACATGATGTGCCTTGAGTCGATTGACCATTTATAGTACACCGCGTGAATGGCACTGACAACAAAATCCCACTACTCTGTCGCACCTTACCCAACCATACCTAGCAATGCTGACATAATTCATCGTGGCATCGACCATGGTCGATAATTGGTCGTGCTTGATAATCATATCCACACTATCGTACTTGGTCAAAACTAGTGATATTTGTCAAACAAAGTATGGCAAATTTTTATATATGTATTCTTCTCTAATATGGAGGTATTTATAAGGAAGTACAACCCTAAATAAAATAGAAAATAAATCTAAATTACAATATGACTAAATAAGTAGGTAAGTAATCAAAATCCTAAAATAGTAAGAAACCAAAATTCTAACTAAATAAAGACTCCCAACAATATCCTCCCTTTGCGTCTTCCCTAACTAAATCGAATCCTGAGTGAGTCAGTAGAATGTGATCATTACTCTAACCAGATCCTCGGATTATGCCAGGCTGCCAAGGCCATGCGTCAGCATATGGCTGGACCTGGCATTAAATGAATTCCTAATCTTGGCCAGATATCACCACTTAGAGACAAATTCTCTTGGCACGAGGATAGGACTGTAGTCCTATCCCCCTCCAATCGCCTCGTGCCACGAGTGCTCTCTCTCTCTCTCTCTCTCTCTCTCTCTTTCAATAAAGTTGTCCACATGGCGCAAGGCGATTGGAGTGGGATAGGACTACAGTCCTATCTCCGTGCCAAGAGAGTTTTTCTCCACCACTTGGCCGGTTTCCTCTACAATTAACACATACAAGCCATGCTTAAGTGCTTCCCCTTTTTATAATGACAGTATGGCCATACACCCTCCTCTCTGGATTTAAGGAGCAATGCTCTCTATTGGGCTTCTATAATACTCCTCAACTACATTCAGACAAGGGTAATAACTCTTAACCATTTTGAAACTTTGCTCATTTGTTCTCTCAAATTCTCTCTACTTCACTTACTTAAATTTGGCATCAAAAAGAGTTTCACTGGTACTACACTAGTGCTTCCAACGCCATGTATGCAGAGAAGAGAAGAAGATCCGCGCATCTTACCCGACCCGATAGAAGGCTTTGATAAGATCAAAACCCTATATTAATCACACAAAAGTCACACGTCAACAAAATTAGTTCTAACTATGTGTCAGACTATAATTTGCAAAAGAATTAAAAAAACATATTAGCACCGTATTTATGTGTGGTGCTCAATTCAAAATCATTCTTATGTCATCTCCTTTGAAATATTAGCGACCTACCAAACTCCACAAATATTGAAAGTCACAGTAGCAGAAATTGCAGGGGTTCACCGACGTACCAAACTCCACAGTGAAGTTTTAAAAAGTAGGAAGAAGATGGTAACACCCCAACAGTGTTACTAATTATTATCTTTGACGAATCTACCGGACAGTGTTACCAAGTAGGAAGATCGAGAGTGTTGAATCTGCACTGTCAAACATTCAAATAAAAAATATAAAAATATAGCATCATTTTCACAATTTAACACTGTCTAAACAAATAACTTTTTCTCTATTTGTAATTTCAATTTGTTATTCTACACTCGTTCTTGCCAGTACGTAGGTTTCTTATTAAATAACAAAATATTAATTTTAGAATGTGAAATGACAAAATGAGAGTGTAAAAATATATAATATCTATAATTGTATATAAATTTTTATTTATATAAAAAATCACAAAATGGAATGTGAGAGATGACTCACAACTAGTGAAACATCATTGCCAAACCCTACTAAAAGCGCAAGCTGACCTGGACACTTCATGGTATTTAAAAAAAAAAAATGCTGCCAAAGGGGATTTTTTTTTCTATATATAAAGCACCCATAAATCCCTCAAAACATTTCATCAAGACATCCAAAACGTTTTATACCAACCCCCTCCCTCCTCTCCCTGCACCCAAAGACGTCATGGCCAGCCAGAACCCCTCCACCCACCCCAAACCTTCAAGGGGTGGCTGGAACGCTGCCATTTTCATCATCTGTAAGCCCTTTTCTTTTTTTTCTTTTTTTTTTCAAAAAATTGAGACTTAATTAACTTGTATAATTGGTGTTCATTTTTTTTGGGGTTTTGTAATTTTCTAATAGATTTATATTTATGCAATGTGGGATGTGCAGTTGTGGAGGTAGCAGAGCGATTTTCCTTTTTTGGCTTGGCTGGAAATCTCATCATGTACCTCACAAATGAACTCCACCAACCCACAGCCATGGCTGCCAAGAACGTCAACTTGTGGATGGGTGTGTCGTCTCTTTTTCCTCTGGTTGGGGCCGTGGTAGCCGATTCCTACTTGGGTCGCTTCAAGACCATCATTCTGTCCTCCTCCATTTATTTGATGGTAAATTTCTTCCGTTATTTGATCTCTTCATCAGTTTGACGATATATAAGCTTAAGCTTACAGAGTCTTGTGATTTTTTGTCACACAGGGAATGGTTCTACTATGCTTATCTGTCTCCATTGTCCCTCTGCATTATCGGGAAGCCATGTTCTTCGTCGCACTTTACATTTTAGCCGTGGGCGAAGGTGGGCACAAGCCTTGTGTCCAAACCTTCGCCGCGGATCAGTTTGACGAGGACTCGGTGGAGGAGAAAAAGGCCAAGAGCTCATTCTTCAACTGGTGGTATTTAGCGATAGTAATTGCTGGCACTGTTGCCTCACTTGTGGTCATCTACATTCAGGTGACAGACTTCTCAAGCTTATTAATTATGAGATTTTTCTATTGTTTTTATTTAAATCTTCAACGCTATAGATATATTCTCCAATATGTGGATATATGGGCAGTAGTTAAATCTTAACACATAATCTTTTAATGAATTGATGTTAATCGTTAAGTTTGGACACATGTTTTCTTTTAATTCATTTTTTTTTACTCTGCACTATTAAATAGTAATCCCACAAAAAATCTTGTGGATTTTTATTTATTAATATATTCATCACAAGCATAATTTTTTTTTTCCAAGAACATTTCCTATTAAGGGGTAATAATATACTAAACTCATACATTACACGGATGCTACACTAATGAGTCATTTGCATATCAAAACTTAACTTAAAGAGTCATTTGCATATCAAAACTTAACTTAAATGGTGAGATTAGCGCCCGAGTCTAAAGAACCCAATAATAAAAAGTTCATATCTACACTGCAGGACAACGTGAGCTGGGTTATAGGCTATGGTATATTGGCCGCGGTCATAGCAGCCGGGATCATATTATTTTTGCTAGGAATCAAACGGTACCGGAAGCAAGGCCCCCTCGGGAGCCCGTTCACTGCAGTGGGGCAAGTGTTTGTCGCGACGGCACGGAAGTGGCGCGTGAAGGAGACGCATGATTGGGATGTGTATTATGGAGATGAAAAGAGTGGGACTCATATGGAGGCTCAACCCAAGCACAAGACTTTGGCTAGGACCAAACAATTCAGGTACTTATGAAACGTAAACAGTTTCAACAATATTTGAATTTGAATCCAACAATAAAAGGGTTTTATTGAGTCAGTTATAAGCGAGTCCACTTGGCGGGTATGCCCAAGGGTGACGTGGGCCGTTGCCAAGTTGCCTGGTTGGACTTAGGTCGTTCGACCTAAAAAAAAAACAAAACGCATGGTACGTGGGTCATATTATTAATTGTAGATTGTGGATGGTGACCTCAGCAGGGCCATGTTTGGGTGTAGAAAGTCTTAAAATCTTTCAAGGTACACATTATCAACGCATCCTGAAGCAACTAATAAAAAAAGGTGATGGAAGAGTCCAGTAGAAATATTTCAACTATATATTATGCATCATGCTTTAGTGTGACAGTAACAACTGATATGGTCAAGCCAATCAATTTATAACTCGTGCTAAATCTTTCCCGCACACATGTTATAATTTGGATGGATTTATAAAATATAGAACGTTGGCATCTCACATGGTGTTATTTACGGTCGCACAAAAAAGTTTTTCTAAATAAAAATGTGACTTATTTGTATAAGTATTATTTTTGGTTGAGTGACTAGAGAATCTTGGGGTGCGTTTGGTAACGTTTTCGGAGGTTGTTTTCATTTTCAGAAAACAAAAATGAGTCAAAAACACGTTCGGTAGCATGTTTTCATTCTCGTGGAAAACGTTTTCGTAAAATGAAAACAACTTCATGTATACTTGTAGAAAACAGAAAAAAAGTTGTTTTCATTCTCGTGGAAAACGTTTTCTCATAAAACATTACAAAAATGAGTCAAAAACACATTCGGTAGAATGTTTTCATTCTCCTGGAAAACGTTTTCTCAGAAAACATTCTCCGAAAATATTACCGAACGGACCCTTGGTGTCTAGAGACTGAGTGTGGGGATTATAAATTCATATGTCCCTACATGTACCACATCACTAACAAAGACAGAAGGAAACTTTTATTCCATAATTTGGAACACAACGGGCACATCTCACCAAGTGAGATGCCGACAGTGTTACAGTCTCAGACAAGATATATATATTTTTTCTAGATGAAGGTGTAATTTATTTGGAAAAGTAGATTCATTTGTGGTATTCTCAATTTTGGTTGAGTGGCTAAAAGATTTTGTTGTCTCAAAACAAGAGTAGGGTGATTCAGAAATTTATTTATGGCTACACGCACCGCATCTCTAACCAATATATCTAAAGGTACTGTTTGAAAAAGAATTTAAACACTTGAACTGCAAACTCCTTGCAGATTTGTACAAGAATTTTTATGTTCGGAACTAAAAATTAAATTACAAAATCTATGTTTATTATTCTAAATTATTGTTATCACTGTTGAAGAATGGTAGTTATCCTAGAATATATATTATTTCCTTTGAGAGAATATGTAAATATGCGTAGCTATTCATTGAATAAAGTATGGTTATCTTTTTTGTGTGTGAAAACTATAGGTTTCTGGACAAGGCAATGATCATTGACAACTTTGATGCATCGAGCGAAACGAGGAACCCTTGGAGACTATGCTCTCTAAATCAAGTGGAAGAAGTGAAGTTGGTCCTCCGTCTTATTCCGATATGGCTGAGCTGCTTAATGTTCAATGTAGTTCAATCTCAACTCCACACCTACTACACCAAGCAAGGTTCCAAGATGATCCGATCCATGGGACCCCATTTCGAGCTTCCCCCAGCGTCTCTTAAAGTCGTTGTCGGCATCACGATCCTAATCTCCGTCGCAATCTACGACCGGATTTTCGTCCCAATGGCCCGAAAGCTCTTTGGACACCCCTCAGGCATAACCGTGCTACAAAGAATTGGCACTGGACAATTTCTCTCCATCCTCAACATGGTTGTGGCAGCCCTAGTGGAGGCCAAAAGGGTTAGTGTGGCTAAACAAAATGACCTCATGGACAACCCTAAAGCAATCATACCAATTAGGGTTTGGTGGCTCGTCCCACAATACCTAATTTGTGGTTTGTCAGATACATTCGCAATTGTGGGGCTCCAAGAATTGTTCTATGATCAAATGCCAGAGGGGCTGAGAAGTTTGGGGGCAGCAGCATATATTAGTATTCTAGGAGTTGGAAGCTTCCTTAGCAGTGCCATTATATCTGTGGTGCAGGCGATTAGCTCCAAGTCGGGGGAGGAATGGTTGGGAGACAATCTTAACCGAGCACACCTTGATTACTTCTACTGGGTACTTGCAGGATTGAGTGCTGTGAATTTGTGTGTTTATGTGTGGACTGCAAAGCGTTTTGTGTACAAAAAAGTTGATGGCCAAAAATCAACTGGGGAAAAAGAGGCAGGCACTAGGGGTGGAGAAGTTTGAGGCCATAGATGAGATGATGGTTGGAACTTGGGTTTGCAACTAATTTAGTGAAGAAAAAAAGAAAAGAAAGTTGTGCACTGGTATAGCTAGTTCCTTGCTCATTATGCTTGATTTGAGTGCACAAATAACTATCTTGTCTAGCTAGCGAAAACATTAAGAAACAAAGTTATTTTGGTTAACTTGGAGAATTGGTTACGGCAAGGTAGTCATATATCCGACATGGCAGCGGAATATATATTAACTTTTCTTTATGAGAATATTGAAGTCTCTCGTAGTGACATATTTGAATATTATAAAAAAAAAATTCAATTTGAAAAATAAGATAAAATAACATTAACAGTACGATTTTTTTTTTTATAGAAGAGTTCATAACACTGGACAATATGTGGTCAAATATCACAAAGGAAATTAGATGTCAATTTGAGTTACGAGTAAAACACAAGGATCATTTTGGTATTTAACCCGAAGACAAACAATTGTAACATAAATTAGATTCCAACCCTGGTAGAACTTCTTGAACTTAGATCTAAGATTTCAAAACCTCAGATTTCCTTCTCTACCTTTCAAAAACTATATTACAAGAACTAAGAAAGCCCTTTTGAAGTTTCTCAAGTGTGAAGCCTTTAAAACTATGGTTCATTCTCATCTTCTGAATTTCCTCAACCATCGATTCATTTTTTCTCGTATAACATTCGAAGAAAATGTTTTGGCAAGACCCTAAGAACTATTTTGCACAATGGTGAGCTCGGGAATAAAGTCATGAGATCATTTATCATTGTCTCAAGCCTTTAGAAATCAGAAAATGTTTTTTATTCTTTCATTTCACGCGAAATTCTCTTCAAATTTTGCTAACACAATTTGAACCTTGAGAGTCCTCCTAACTAGTTGATCACCCTCATGTGCAATTCTAAGCTTATCCCAAGCTTGTTTTGCAGCTTGACAGTGTTGTATATAGGAAAACTGGGTTGAAGGGAAGGCTATGAAAATGATATTTCTAGCCCTTCCTTGTTTTTTTATTTGTTGTTTTTTGTTATTTTCGAAAAGACATTCCTTCCATTTCCAATGAGTATAACTAATGGGGGATTGGGATGTCCATAGTTTAGGAAACGGCGAGATTTGAATGATTTTCGTGAGGTTGGGTGACTTGAGATATATGTAACGCCTCGTATATATAAAAAAATAATTTGTTTATTTAATTGTAGTTTTTTAAGAACCTTTTCTATTTAGAGGGGCAATAGAACTTAAACCTAGGACACTACACAGATGGTAGGACTCGAACCCATGACCCTTTGCTCCAAACCACTACCTTAGTGGGTCATTTGCTTATTTAACTATAGTCTATGGTTGAATTGTCGCTGCCAAACTCAGAAAATAATAAGTTGTTTTTGTGAAACCGGTTTATTCTAAGGAGATGTTTTTGGTGGGCCCAGTATTAGTAATCTCATTTAAGAC
Organism: Prunus padus; assembly: GCA_024362665.1. NCBI lineage: Eukaryota > Viridiplantae > Streptophyta > Magnoliopsida > Rosales > Rosaceae > Prunus > Prunus padus. The sequence continues at coordinate 28,225,617 of JANFAM010000017.1, forward strand.
TAAGATTAGATGAAACAAATATGAGACTACATTTAGTCCAAGCCAATCATGTGTAACAAACGACCCCTGAGATTCCTAACTAATTGATCACCCTCATTTGCAATCCTAAGCTTGTTTTACAGCTCGACAATGGGAAAATTAGGTTCAAGAGAAGGCTTCAAAATGACATTTCTATCTTTCCTACTATTGGTGTAGGTGACTTGATAAAAGCTATGATGTGTAAGTCCCACATCAGAAAATACTGTTGAAGTTTGGCTCACTTAAAGATGCGGAAATAGGAAGGAGAAGCAAGCTGACAAGACCCGACCCCAGATTCCACCCCTGAACCCGAGCCGCATCTCGTTGATGGGCCCACATCAACCCCATGCCTGGCCCACATCCTAAAACCATTACCCTCTTCCCGAGATTAAACCTATAAGGGGCCAAGACTCACAAAAACGGCGTAGTCTCCCCTAAAACAAGTACTAGCCCAAAGGTTCAACCTGTCAAACAAGATGAGATAAACAACCCAAGCGCCAAGATGCATATGAAATATACATAACGAGCCTCGGCCAAACTAATTCAACCCTAAAGCTGATACGTATAACTAAGAGTACAAATTCAACGGAAATAGAAATAACAAATTACGTAGTTTAGGTTCAAGGATGGCAATCCTACCCTTCCAACGAAGCTCGAGAAGAGAAGCGCACACCAAACGATGTCGAAGCAACTACTACCTGGGGCGCAAAACAGTAAAGAGTGTGAGTGGACAAAAACAAGGTTTTTCATACTTAAATCAAAGTAGTAACCCCACTGCTTAAAACAATGCAAACATGCATATTATATCATTTATACTTGGTTGATTTGAAAACCGCATTAATTCAAAGTACGTGAAAACATTTCCGAGTTTAAAAATCCCTTTTACATTTCCCGAGGCATAATCCTCCCAAAACAAATCCCACACAAATTTATAAAATATAAACAAAAGGATTTATTAACGTAAAAGAACAAAGATGGAATAAAAAATCCACATAAGGTAAAACAAACCTGGGTAAAATGCCAATAGCTTGCTTACAAAGCAAACCAAACTTGACAAATATACGAACTCAAATGTAGTTCAAATCATATATATAAATATATTTATAAAACAGGATTTACAAATCCAATAAGTAAAACCTAACAAAGTACTGAAATCAAATCAAGCACTAAAACCAAAACGGTAAATAGTTTCCCAACTTCCCCAAACTCACAATCGCGTGCTTACAAGCGACAAGCTTTAGAACGATCCTCACTAAAAGAAATATGAATACGAATGTACTAACACACGCCGTATAGGTATAGTATAACTATAACACAAACACAAGTACAGGGGAAAACAATCCAACATGGGGATCATTTGATCGACACCGGTATGGTCTCGACAAGACCCCGTGCCTGTGCAGGGTTAAGCCGCCCAATCGGGACTAAGCTCACAGGCCCGCAAGGTAAGGAACCATCAATACCACTACGCCCATAATATGTCATGCGCGGACTATCCAATTAAGGATCTACAGCTACACCCTTAAGGTATGCACCGGATCGAACCCGCAACAGTACTCGAATCCACGAACAAGATTCAAGAGAAGGGGAAGGTACAATACAGGTGCTAAATGCACACACATCAATCATCATGCGATAAGTATATATATATATATATATATATATATATACATACAACCACAATGTACCCAACCCAAAACAACATCAGGACATACAAGTCCGTCAAGCATATAACCAATATATATATACTCAAAAGCAGGACATCACTGTCCAAAACATATTTATATATATTCAAAATAATCACAAGGGTCAAACGACCGCATAACAGATTAATATTAAATCTCATTCAATGCTAAAACCAAGCATACAAAATCATAATAAAATCTACAATCTCTAAGACGTCAAATATAAGGTATAAACATATATATATATATATCAATATATATATATATATAAGCTAAGTATTGAAAACCCTTTTCTTAAAGTAGATAAACACATGTATATATATATATATATATATATATATCAAGGTACATATATATATATATACATACAACCAAAGTATGGTGATCCTTTTCTTAAAGTAGATATACCTATATATATATATAAATAATATATATATATATAATCAAGGTAAGGATATATCAATATATATATATATATATAACCAAAGTACATATACATATATATATATATATAGTTATATAACCATTTTCCACTATTACTAAGTGCTTACTCAAAATAGCTATACATATATATATAAAAGTTTATATATATAGTCAAAATATGTGTTATAAATCATAGGGTTTTAACCCTAAAACCGAATATGGAATCAAACGGACTATACTAACGTCCATATATTCAATTATATAATTAAAATATAATAAAACGGTTCCTAGCTTAAAATAGCTCATTTGTATAATTAAAATCCGATATAAAATCAGGGCGTTACTACGCCCTGCTCAATACCCAAAGGTATAAATAATATTAAAATATAGCCAACAGGCCCCACAAATAAACCGGCAACCCAAATCATGCATTAAACTCAAATGCAAACCCTTTTAATATAATTAAACCAAGTCAAACAAGACTTAAAACATTCAAGATTTAAAACAATCATTAAATCTCATTTGATGCATTTCATGCAATTCATTCAAATCATGCACATTTGAAAACAAAGTCCACTCACCGTTGGTCCTATGCCGCACAACCCTCAAAGGATCCCGCTTACAAGGCGTAGGAAGAGTCAACGCACTCTAAAGCCGATAAAGACGAGGCTTGGATTAGTATCGTGAACCGCACGAGAACCTTAAACTCAAACCCTAACAAAACCCCACTTAACGTGTAATGCACGTCCTACGAAGGATTCCAAGGTCAAACTACCTCTTACAACCGGTGGGACCACTCCTAAGACTCACGGCCAACCGGCTACAACACCCCTTTTCGGGTCAACCTGCCCGCGGAGCCCAAGACCTCCAAAACAATCTAGACCTTCTTAGAAGTCCAACAAAGTCAACTTCATGACAAATGCACTTCTGGGAGACACTCGGTCAAACCTGGTCAAACTTGGTCAAACCACCTGAGTGGGTCAAACCGGACCTGTGGGTCCCATGACCTCCAAACTTAGATCCGAAAGTTCCTAGAGGTTCAACACGACCTAAACAACGTGTCCTCAAAGTTTGGTCTCGATCCGACGGTGTGGATTGCTCCGCGATCGCGACGACGGACGACACGCTTAATTCTAACTTCAAGTCATCGATCCAGGTATCCGGGACTCGAATCATGATCCGTCAAATCCTACACGATCCTAGAATTATCTAGATCCACATATCCAAGAATGGACACGATCCAACCGTTCAATCCTATCGAACCCGAGAATCACGCAATAGGCGAGATTCGCTCGATAACCAAACGATCTCGAATAGAGATCCGTCAACTCCCACGCGTCACAGCGATACGAGGATCATTACTGACCCAAGAACCGCCACCAAACCACCACCACGCGCCGCCACACGCGCCACCGTGGGTGGCGGGTGGCTTGATCAAACCTGATCAACCAACCTTCGATCCACCTACCAACCTTACATCAACCGATTCGAACAGGAGGGAGTTCAGAACCGTGGGAGCCGCCACTAACCGCCGGCAACCACCTCAAAAACCCCTCAAGTCCGGCCAAATACCGGCTAAAACCTAGAATTCTAGATCCGTTGCTAAACCACCAAATCGACCTCCAATAAACCGTAAATGCAAAGAGCATGAAGAGGATCGAGTTTCATACCTGGGTTCATCTGAGTTCTGGCCGACGGTGGCGGAACGACGCCTGCGAAAAACCGAAGAAATTGCGGGTTGACGGCGCGGGCAGGATTCGAGGTGATCGGCGGAGATCTCAGTGAGATATGGCTTCTCCTCACGCTGGCTCGACCAGACCGATCTCGTGGTCGGCCGTGACTTGTGTCGCCGCGACGAGGGAGAGAGTGAACCGAGGAGAGAGAACCGGAGGAATCGTGAGGGAGGAGAGAGAAAGGAGGAGAGAGAGAGAAAATCCGATTTCCGATTGGCCCACGTGGCTTTATCGATTTTTTCCCAAAATTTGAAATGACGCTTACGTCCTCCTCGAATAACTGGCTCGTATCGAAACGTTCCCGCCTGGCCAACGGACTCGTTTGACGTTCGACGCAATGGCGCAACTCGTTTCGCCAAATTCGTTCGACAAAAAGTGGACCAAAATGCCCCTTTAATTACTTAAATCCAATTAATTCCAATTAAATCATTTTAGTTCCTTTTAAATTCATTTTTAATTATCCAAATTAATTAACTTATTAATTAATTCATTTTATATAAAAATTGGGTCAGGGTCGTCACAAGCAGGAAGTAACTGAAAACGACCGTCACTCAAACCGGAGAGCAACGAATGGTTTCTGTGCAAAGCGACCGATCACCGCGTCCTTTGTTGTCTCAGCGTGTTTTTGTTTTTACCCTTCTTTTGGGTATTTTGCTAGCCTATTTAGGCTAAGTTAAGTCTTCTATTTCTATTAGATTTGTACTTAAGTCCTATGAATAAATAGGCACGTTAGCGCTAGGTTTTCATAACGTGAGAAAACTAAGGCATCAAATTGGGGTTGAGCCAAGGGTGAGAGAAAAGAGCACTAGGTTTGAGAGAGAGCAAAGGGGTTCTTCATTGTAACCAAATGTGTTATTTGTTACTAGTGAATTTCTCGGGGATCATGAAGAGGACGTAGGCACAACGCCGGACCTCTATAAATTCTTGTGTTCTTTATGTGCTTGTTTACTTTTGGGTTTGTGTGAGTACTTTATCTTTGCGTGACTTGTGTGTGGTAGTTGCTTTACCTATTCGACACCACGCAGATGTCGAACCCACTTACTACAACAGTTTGATGTAAAAAATGCTTTCTTGCATGGTGATCTAACAAAAGAAGTATATATAGATCTTCCACTTGGATGTGATGTGCCTGCAGAACATAGAAAAAAGGTTTGCAGATTGAAGAAGTCTTTATATGGTTTGAAACAGTCTCCAAGAGCTTGGTTCGGTAGATTTGCAAGATCTATGAAGAGTTTTGGCTACAAACAAAGCAATTCGGATCATACCTTATTATTGAAGAAGAAGCGGGGTCATATTACATCACTTATAGTGTATGTAGATGATATGGTTGTAACAGGGAATGACCCTGATGAGAGACAAGCACTGTAACAATATTTATCTCTGGAATTTAAGATGAAAGACCTCGGTCCCCTCAAATATTTTCTTGGAATTGAAGTTTCCTGCTCGGAGAAAGGTATCTTTCTATCTCAAAGAAAGTATGCCTTGGATTTGTTACAGGAGACTAGTATGTCTGCTTGCGAGCTTGCAAATACGCCAATGGAATAGGGCTTGAAACTAGAGGTTGATCTAGAACAGGTGCATGTAGATAAAGGGCGATATCAGAGATTAATTGGGAGATTGATGTATTTGGCTCATACGAGGCCGAACTTTGCATATGCCTTAAGTGTTGTGAGTCAGTTTATACATGCACCTTGAGAAAAACATATGAATGATGTTATGCGTATTCTACGTTATTTGAAGGCATCTCCAGAAAAAGGATTTTGTTTACCAAAAATGGTCACCTAGGAATTGAAGGCTATTCTGATGCAGATTGGGCAGGAGTAACTGATAGGCGATCCACTTCAGGGTACTTTACCTTAGTAGGAAGAAATATAGTCACGTGGAGGAGTAAAAAACAAAACGTTGTCGCTCGCTCAAGTCCTGAGGCTGAATTTAGGGGAATGACACTTGGAATATGTGAAGTTTTATGGCTGAGACTTTTACTGTGGGATTTGGGATTTCCACCTGATCGACCAATTAAGCTGTACTGCGATAACAAGGCAGCATGTGATATTGCTCATAATCCAGTTCATCATGATCGGACAAAGCACGTTGAGGGGGATAGATTTTTCATTAAAGAGAAGTTGGAAGACAAAATTATAGAATTGCCAATAGTAATGTCAGAAGACCAATTGGCGAATATTCTTACTAAAGCAGTTTTAGAACAAGTTTCTTCAAATTTGTTGACAAGTTGAGCATGATTGATATCTATGCACCAAGGGGAGTGTTGAGATATTATAATCATTTCGATCCCTTTCGGTGGAAAGGTTTCTCACCCGTGATCGTGAATCTCACTCGTGAATGAATGTTTTTTCTTTTTTGTTGTTTTGTTTGTTTGTCCCTTGTATATTTCTTACCTCCAAGAGAGAAGAATACAACCAATCAATTTACAATCAAAACTTTGTTTTCAAGTCTTGTAAGAGTCCCAAACAATGAAGCTCTGACCAGCTGCACTCCATGAAACAACCAAATTGGTTTCTGTTAAAGTATCAACACCAGCCCACTACCCAAAGGAAATAAAGACTAGCCCATGGAAGATTGCCAACATTTGAACTAGACAATTATAGAAAAATCTAGAAAAGTGAAGAGAAGTTCACCGACTTAGCAACTAGATATTGTATTAGAATACTATAGTTAATTCTAGAAAAGTTGGTGCAATCCCAAACTCTAGAATGGTATGACGGTTGAACATGTGGCTGGGATCTTTTGTCAAGGTCGACTAACAATAAAGCCGACTTATGTGAGTTGGTTACTACCTCTATATATAGGTAAGAGGCTGTCCGTTATTGTGTTTGAAAAATCAAGTGAAGAACAAATAGTAAGCAATAAGTTGTAGAGTAAGAGCATCTCCAACAGACTCTCTATCATTTCATCCCTAGCTACTTTGGCTAAAAAGAAGGGAAATCCTTCTCCAGTAGACTCCCTACTTGGCTCTCTAGTTTGGAGAACCAACTTTTGGCTCTCTACATCTAGAGAGAAGAGAATTTGGCTAGGAGGAGAGAGAAAAAAGGAGAGAGAGATAGAGACATTTGAGAGGTTGGTGGGGTTGGGTTTCTACTTTTAAAAATATATATATATATATATTTGATTTGCAAGAGAAAGAGGGAGAAAGAGAAAATAATAAAAAAATATTTCAGATTAGCCAAAATAGAGAACATTGCTAGAGGAAACACCATTTAAGTGGTTTGCTATAATAGTTTTCTAGTTATTTTAGCTAGAATTTGGCTAAAATTTGGAGACTCTCCTGGAGATGCTCTAAGTAGTCCTTGTGAGTAGTGTGAGTGTTCTAGAGTGTCTCTAGAAAGTAAGAAAGAGTACTTGTAAGAGTTGGTCTTTCCTTTGAGAGTTGTCTTGTTATAATATTTTGTGAGTTTAATATAAGTAATTTGTTTATTTGTTTTATCTCCAACAAGTCTATATTAGAGTTGATTACTCTAATTCTCTCAACATTTTCTGGGTCATCCACCATTTGAAAAGTCTTGCTCAAGAAGGGTGTTGTTTTTTATGCCCTTCTTTTTTGGGTTTTTTAAATTTAATTTGCCTCTTCACTCTCTCCTAGTTTTGTGAGGAGGACAGTATGACTGTATGAGTATGTGTGTCCATTTGGGGTTTGCATATTTCTGCGGGAGCATTGACACGTTTGCATACTTGTGAGACTTTTTTCCATTTGGGGCTGCTAAATTGACCCCTTGGAGTTTGTCCCCACACCTAACAACCAAAGTCCCTCTACTTTCTAGAAACTTCCAAATGACCCTAACTCTTTATTTAAACAATTTTTGTAGGAGTGATCTGGTCTGGTATTGCACAGGGGAGGGGACCGTAAAATCCAAGCGCCAAGTGTGAGATTTGCTAAATCTAAGTACACGGGTTAAAATTTAAAGCTCAAACACCCTTGGAGTCGAGTATGTTGAAGTAGTAGGGTATATGTTTTCATCTCCATCTCTTAATTAGATATTTTAGTTATGGAGTGTGTGTGGTGTCAAATGTTAGTGAAATAAAGGGATGATATTGATGCCCGGCCAGCATTGTAGAACATGTTCAGCTTATTAACAATTTAGTAAAATGTTAAGAAACATAAATTATCATGTTGTAAATTAGGGATGGGCATTGAGACCGATAACCCGGTCAAACCGCCCAAACCAAACCGATGGTTTGGGTTGGTTTGGTTTTTCAATTTTTTTGGTCATCGGTTTGAACCCAAACCAAACCGAAACATATGATTCGTGCGGTTTGCAATATCTAAAACCACGGTTTAACCAAACCAAACCGATGATATTAAAAAATATTATATATAATATTATTATAAGAAATACACATATATATATAAAATACATAGTTTTAAGAAGTGTATATATATAATACATAGTTTAAAGAAGTTTATATATATATAATACATCTTTTTTTCCTTCTTCTCCTTCTCCATCCCTCCCTCTTTTTCTTCTTATTCTCCTCTCCATATATATATATATATAATACATAGTTTAAAGAAGTTTATATATATATAATACATTCTTTTTCCTTCTTCTTCTTCTCCATCTCTCCCTCTTTTTCTTCTTCTTCTCCTCTCCATCTCTCCCTTTCTCCATTGCTTTTATTTCCTCTCTCTCTCTCTCTCTCTCTCTCTCTCTCTCTCTCTCTCTCTCTCTCTCTCTCTCTCTCTCTCAAAAAGCCAAAAAAACCCAAACCGAACCAAACCAACCCACCAAGTCCGGTTAACCGAAGTGGTCGGTTTTCATCAATTATGGTTTGGTTCCGGTTTCCAAAATAGCCAAACCGATGGCCTATGGTTCGGTTCGGTTTGAGCCCAAAACCAAACCAACCCAAACCGAGCCCACCCCTATTGTAAATCATCAAATGAAAACTCAAACGGTTAACCACAAGGTGTGGTGCGGTTGGCAAACTGCCACCTGCAGCTGGCAAGCTACATGGTGCCTCAATGGCAGGGGTTCGAAACCCGTTGAAAGCACTTTGTGGCCAGGGGCAAACCGAATCCCAAGCGGGGATTAATCTCACCCTTCGGATGTGAGGACACCTCGTGGTATTTACCAAAAAAAAGAAAACCCAAACGGTTAAAGAGAGTTAGGGTATTGTAAGTAGCATCGTTTCCCATACTGGTAAGGCCACGTAGGATGATCATACACATACTAGCAACATATATAGCATGCTTATACTATGACCAAAAAAAAAAATAGCATGCTTTTACCGTATACGTATAAGTAGTTGAGTACTTGGGTATTAGATAGCTCGGAAATTGCCGTATCTTCTGGCAGTATTGTAAATTGATCGTTGATCAAATTGATTTTATTTATTTATTTATTTTTGGTCAAAAGTTGATCAAATTGATTGTGTATGCATGTTCTCAGTCTGAATATACACTGAAGAATAAAAAAAAAACACATCTGTCCAGTAATTTGGCTCATTTTAAGTAAAGCCAGGTCTAAGCCCAACCATAAACCAAGTTAGTTTTGCTTTTGCTCAGAAAACCCAATTCATTCCAAAGGTACACCACAATATTTTCCACACATTAATAACAGGAAAATGAGGCTTTGCCTTTCCCTTCCCGGGGCATTTTACCACAACAGTTTGCTGACCACAGACTCTTCTTGCCACCAAATAATATCCAACCAAGAGATGAGATTAAATATTTGAATTAGTACACTAAAAGGTTAAGGTAATCCACTAATGCTCAAAGATTATCAATGAAATGCCAAGAGATTCTTGGCCAGTGCACCGGCAATCCAATTCGACACTGAGGCTTGAATTTCTGATCCAATGGTTGGAGGAGATATAGAAATAGGAGTAATTGCAACCTGCACTATGCCAAAAGGCAACACCAAATCAGCAATTTGAGGCAATGAAGTTGATCAAGTGATGTTAAACGTATAAAACTTCCAACTCACAAATCCATCTTCAAGTACTCTGATGTCCAGATCTTCATCTACATTTTCCTGCTCCTCTAAGAACTGCATTGAAAAAAACAACGGATAGTTCAACTTCAGATCATGGCTTTTACAGGGTTTTTGTGCTGCCGTTTCGAGTAATTTATGTCACTTGTTAGCATGTTACTACTTTTTCCGAGTTGCTTTTTCTGGCAGCTCCAACAGATTCAATCTCCAGAATCTGCTTCTGAGAGTTCAAGCGGCGTGCTGCGCCCTAACAAAATCCAAGGATGGGGTAGGCCATTCAAGAATGAACACTAGAGCATTGCCTACCAACTTTTTGGTTGATAGAAGAAACCATAGCATTTCTGTCATTAAATACGAGTTATTTAATTCTTAGCCAAAACAGAAAAGGGTGCTACTTACAGCTGCAGAAGCATCTCGGCTGAGCTGTGCTAGCTGAATGCCAAGGCTTTGCTGATTGGACATGAAATGGGGAGCAGAAGGGCGTTTATTGGTGGACACAGCTTTCCAGCTCAAAGAGGATCTCCACAGGCTCTGCCTGGTCACTTTGAAGCCCTGATGAAAAGCACAATATTCAAATTTTGGCTTTTAATCATCAAGTCTAAAACTACGTTCAACTTTTCATACAGAATTTTATAATGCCTTCACTTCATTTAGAAATTAAACTAGTTGGAAAAAGCAAACCTTATTTGTCACAGGATATCTAGGAATCTCAATGTTCAGTAAGCAACTTTTGGGGAAAACTCCCTCCTGGATGCTTTTTACAGCTGCATATATTAATGGCAAGGACACACCAACTGCATCCTTCATATCACTTTCGTAGCTTACATCCTTCTTCCTAAAAAAATCCAAGGACAAAAGAAAAAAGAGTAAAACCTATTGCAATGCCAATGTATAAAGAAGAGACAAAACCATTTACATATTATGATTATTAGAGATAGAAAATGTAGTGATCACCAATTCAATGATATGCACAGAGATGGCACACCACATATTAATGCCTCTCTAGCTCCAGCCACAGCACCTGAGTAGAACCTGTTATCAAGTCATGAATCCATTAGTTGAAACGATCCGAAAAAGAATTCGTTCCTGTGCAGGAACCGAAAAGTGTCCCCATTTTCGTATAGAATCTTTGAGACTATGATCTATCAGTTCAGAAAACAACAAAGTCTGACGCTTGTGTAGTGCCAAGCCAACAAACAACAGTAAAAGACAGCTTTCAGAAACGAAAACGACGGTGATGAGAGGACCACAGGTGACAGGTCCATAGCAAAAACTCTGTCGTTTACAAAAGAAACCAGCAGCGGAGAAGTTTCCATGGTTGTGCCAGAGAAGAAGTACTAGACTACGTATACCGTCTGAAGTAGAGTAAAATTTGGTCGTTTTATTAGAACGACAATGAAAAAGCTATCAGAAGAAGCTACCAATTTTACAGAGAAGAATCACGTTTCGCCAGTAAAGATCTGAATCTTAAGAGATGCATGAAATGCAAGAAAGAAATACTCACGTGTAATTTCCAGAGCTTGATCCTCTGTTTATTCCACTGACTACCTGAAAATCATTAAAGATCATTGATTGATTGAGCAATCTGAACACACCTCAAATCAAACACTTAGCGATCAATAATACCAAAGCAGGCTTTGACCACACGAACAAAGCCCCTGATAATGCTAATGACATAATCTGCTGGCATTCCTGATATTAATTATTCAACAATTATCACATAATTAATATATTCTGGATTATATACATATGCGTAAAAAGAAAAGAAAACAACAAAAGAATTAACGTTAGACTTTACCTGTTAGCCACAACCACACAACTGCCTCTTAAAGAACATATTACTTACAATAGTGTAAAAAAGAAAAATGCAAACTGTACCTTGCTAACAGCTGCTGAAATTATTAGAGTGAATTACATGTGCAGACAAGGGGCAAATGAGATGCCACCTAATAGCTTTGTACTTTTTCTGGTGTATTTGAACAAACTGAACAAAGAACAATCTTGTTGCAGGGGCCCCTTCTTGTCACTCAATTCTGCGTAGGGCACAATTCATTGTTTAACACCATGCAAACTGCTTGATGTTTCTACCAGTAAGGGACGAGAAATCTAAAATTCAAAAAGCTTTTGCAGAATCATTCTGCAAACCTGTCACTGATACTGCTATTCCTAGTTTCCTTATAAACTTGAGCACCAGAAGAGCCAATTGACTGGTTCATGTTTTGGGCTTTATACTTTGCTGCAAATGCTAGGGTAGAAAAGAGTCCCCTCTGGAATGAATTTGCTGTATCTTTACAAAACCTGGATGCTATACGATCTGAAGATTGACCTGAAGTAAGTGGAGAAGGTGGCAACCTCAATGAGATTCCGCTTGAATTTTGAGGTTTATCAGCTGTATTTTGACTCTCACGGGAATCAATATTGCTACCATTATTCCAAAATGAAGGCAAGCTAACCGGTTTCTCACTACTAGAACTAGCTACCGAAGATTTCCCAAAAGGATTAAAGTGTGTTCCCTGCAGTGCTGCCAAATGGTTAGCCTTTAGCATCCCATTCAAGCTTTTGACAGTCTCTGACACACTTGGGCTTGTCTGACGGCCGACTTGGTTTTTACCTCTTGCATCATCTGGTGAAGCCTTGCCGAATGATAAAAAATTTATTCCCTTAGGAGTGGTTACTGGTGGAGTTCTCTTTAAAATCTCGGTGGAATTTTGAATGGAACTTAATGGACTTTGATCTATCTGGTTCCCAGCTTTGGCACCAGTATTCCTATCTGGGGCTAAGCCTTCTTGTTTAGACATACTGGAATGAACCAACAATGATTTCGGAATTGAGGGGACACTAATCCCTTTGTTAGCTAGTTCAGGTTGTTTCAAAACAGTGTGTGTCACATTCTGTTTAGTATTATTGCAAGAATGGATCCCCGTTGAGTAGGCCGAAGCATGGACATTCTTCTGGGAGGCACCACCAGTGTTTACTTGTTGAGATCTGGAATTATTCAGTACCATCGGAGGCTTCAATTCAGATTTACAAGCAGCAGTTGCACTGTCTTCATTGGATGCCATCTGAGGAAAATTGTAAACTTGATTAGTGATTTAACTTATTTTACTAGCAAATAAACAAGGTAAGCTCCAATGATAACTACTCAGGGCAGACAGTTAAACATAAGTAATGTAATGATAGACCTTGCCAAGCAGGCTTTATATTATAACTGGCTCTAATTAGCATCTTATACAGACAAGAAATTACCTTGTGTGAAAACATACAACGATCACCTCTGCTGCAGAAACCATTTTCTTTAAAATTGTTACAGGGATACTTGGAGAGCTCATGATCATATTGGCAGTCATCACCCTTCATGCATGACTGACGAGCAAAATGGACGCAGGGCTGCAACTCCAGAATAGAAGATAACGAAAATGCATTACACCAATCACAAAGCTTATATAGCATTTATAATTTAAATTCTTATAAAACGGGTAGGGTGCAAATGCAGCCTTAAAAAAGCACTCTTAAATATATCCTTTGATCAATAGGAAGCAACTAGCTTCACAAGAAAGAATTAAGAACACAGTCCAGTGAGCATACCTTGGATTTTGTTAAAGGCACTGTATCATGTGAAAATTTGCACTTGTCACCCTGTGAAACAAAGATAATGTGTATAACAATAAGGAGATAGATATGGGGAGGAAATCAAAAGATGCCAGATGATTGGCACCCCAAAATTATTTAGAAAATAAAAGCAAGGATTGCTTTGGCAACCCTATAGAGATAGTTTTGAGGAAAAAAAATCAGAGTATTAACTTTGCAATAAGCAATATCAATGCACCCTGCCCTAGGAGATTTCTAAAGTGAAAATTTAGGTAGTTACACATTCAATATAGATGAAACAAGAATAATAGAATTGAGAACACAGTACAAACCTCATGGCACCTTCCCCTCACAAAATGGCGGCAATATGCTACAGTTTTTGCTTTCTGTATTGGATGCAGTTTCAGCCTTTTGACACCAAGTTCCCTGTTCTTTTCCGCTCGTTTCTTTCGTTCTTTAGCCTGCATAATGCATTGTTCACAATAGGATATATTTCTATAAGCAGACTGAATATGTTGCCCTTATGAACTGAACACTTTGACAATGAAAAAGTTCTCAATTGCTTTTTACATGTGTCATCATGAGTTCCAAAGAATATCACAATAAGATCCTTTTCGAAACAATATACAATGAGAAAGTAACATCAACAAACCAAACTGAACAATGTAGGAGTGAAATGCAATTTAAGTAAACACTAATACCTTTTTCTTTTCTTTCTTTTCCTTTGTTAGAGGACCACGCTTTCTTTTATTACAGGCACCATCATCCCACTGCACATGATAAATAATAGACCATAACATATTATCAAAATTTCATGATGATCAAATAATTCCAAATACTCGATGGATTGAGGACAAACTCTAGAGAATGGCGGTACATTGATATATCACAGAACGGATCATTCAAACAGCTACAATGGTATGAGTATACAACAATAAATAAATAAATAAATAAATACCAACATGCATGCACTTCAAGAAAAAAAAAAAGGGAGTATGCAAGTGAAAACAATACCTTTTCTTCAAAAGTGATTCCATGGTTTCCGGCTGCTGGACATCCAATATCCACCCTCACTCCACTATCTTGCATTTCAATTCTTCCACCCTCTAGCAAAGGATTAGAGTCATTTACTTTTAAGGCTTTCACATTTTTTCCCTCAACAACCCCCGGTCTACGAATCATCTCAGTTCTACTACTTTCTCTGAGTTCCGCCCCTCTATCCACTTTTCCTTCGTCAACCATGTCCACCAGAAAGGAATTGGGGCCAAAATCTTTGTCATTTGCTACCTTACAAGAGTCCTCTTTTCTATCAAATACATCTTTAAATATCTGCACCTCGTGAACTTTCTTTTCCTCCAACACTACTGTATCATGCAAAAGCACATCATTCGATCTGTCATCCATCCCATCGTCACCAGAAATTTCTCCCTCTTCAATATCTTCATTCATATGGCTGGGAGAATTTATTGCCGTTCGGGTGCAAACTATTTCCTCCAGTTCATTATCCTTTTGCAGCATTTCATGTTCTACTTCTAAATAATTATTTTCCCATGAAGAACTTTTGTCTTTGCTATACTCAGTAAGCTTTGAAGCTTCAGCAACCGTATCCTTATTTAAAGAGAAATCAAAGGTGTCAAGGACCTTTTGACTAAAGTTTTCTGGCTCCTTAATCGCTCCAACTTCAGTAATGGGAATAAAAGATTCCTTTGCACCTTCGGAAGATACAGAAGTCTCCAGTTCCATTGCTTTCTGTTGCCTTATAGGCTCTCCATCCAAACTGTGAGTCATCAACAAGGAATTTTGTTCATTAGACTCTCTTTGATTTGAACTTTCACCCATTTCAACAGTATTTAAAGATGGATCAAGGGTTCCAGAAACCAATTGAACCGAGCTTTCAGATCTCACTGTTGTGTCATGTTCTTCTTGGTTACTCAACAATGAAACCTTATCACTGCCACTCTGATTCTGGTTCAATGATGTGGTTGAGGGACTATGGGTGTCGTCTTCATTTCCTTTCGCAATCCACTCTGGCTCATCCATCAGAATTTTCTCAGGATCAAAACCCAAATCTTGAAAATCAATTGCAAGGATATTTTCGATGTCCATCACGTCTTTCAATTTTGAAAAATCCTCATTTTCTTCCACGTTCATTATACTCTGCTCTAATTTTTCCTGAAAATAATTAGCATTACAACTCTCATCAGCCACTCTGACTTCTTGTGCAGCCGAGTTCTTAGGCCCCACACTGTCAAGACCAACCAATTCAACCTTCTCCAGCACTTCTTTTTCAGTTGCTTGCACTGATTCGATGCTAACATTATCTTAATACAAGACAAAGAAGATCAAAATCAGGAAAAACAACACAATTTAAACTAAAATTTGCTCAACTAAAAAAGAAAAACCACAAATTTAAAACTAAAACTAAACATTTCAATAGCACCTCTTCCAAGTGCTAGTGACTCTGCGTGCTTTAAAAATTTGGAAGCAAAAGAATCTTACTAAACAAAAAAAAAAAAAAATTTAACTGCCGAAAGCTACTAAATCACTTCTATCGCCTACCGAACAACCCTAATGATAAAAAAAATAAGTTTCTCAGTAACCAAACAAAATCAAGAAATGAATTGTGCAAATTTAATCTACCTTGATTAAGCTCTTGAGATACATTTTGATCGGCAGCTGAATGCTGCGACTCGTCGTAGCAGTGAGATAGTATTCGAACCAACGTACGGTACGTTCCGCTCTTGAGGTGTCTTCGACAGTGAGGAGGGAAAGCGATTAGAGTTTGCGAGGGTTTTTCGGTTTCAATATTTGCTTCCTCCATTGTTGCCAGAAATACCAAGAAATTCAAATTCCTTCTCTTCCAATCAGATACCCTATAAAAGGGTTTTGAAAGTCCGAAACTTTCAGGACCTTTTTCCCCCTCGTAGGAGTTCAGATCTTCTGTTCCTCTGTCCCCTCCTTATTCTTCTAACACCTGTCCTCTCACTTAACCATTAATTTAACACAGTTAACTAATAAAATAAAAATAAAAATAAAAGTAAAAAACAAGAACCCATTAGTCACCAGGGTTTGTGAACAATCAAGGCATAAGTTTTCTGAAAAAGAAAGGGAACCAAAATGCCAAAACAGAGAGAGAGTCGAGTAACCAAATCAAGGCATAAGTTTTCTAGACTCTAAAAGATTCCCAAAAACACTCAAAGCTTCATACTTTTCACTTTTCAGCATTGAAAATAAGTAAAAGGAACATAAAACGCAAGATCCAACTGCTAATATCTGTGTTTCAGATGTCCACAGTTTGTCAGCAACCAATCAGAGTACACGAAGGACCCAAAAACACAACAAATTAAACAAATTGAGATAAGAGAATAACAAGAAAACAACACACATGCATACATATATGCCTATCATACCTCTAAGAAATTCTACCTAATGTTTTTCGAATGAGTCACAAACTTTTCAACATCAACAGTATGCCCAACTTGAAAGAAGGGAAAGATATTGAGATTAAAAAACTCAAATTACAATGGTTTTCTTTTCAGCAAAACCAAAACCCATTAACCCCAAAACAGAATGGAATTTTTTTTACTCACAGTGACTTTGACGACAGAGCAGCCGTTGGTTTCAGCTTCTGCAACTTTTTGTTTTGTAAAAATGGGGGCTACGCCCATGAAGAAACTAAACAGAAATTAACATAGACCTCAAGATGCCAATATGATCAGCCTCCAGAACAGCAAATATCCCCTCAGTACGCATCTCCTCTGAGTTGCAGGGGAAGAGAGGGAGAGATGACAGAGAGTCGGTAGGATCGCCTCAGCAGTTCAAGATCTTCCTTGCCCTTTTTTTGTCGTTCTATTTTTCTTTTGTTCTCTTTTACCTACACCAACCACTTTAACCGGTTACTCCATTCAACGGTGTGGATTTACGCCGCATCCCCACTTACTCATCCAATGGCTTATAATATGGGCCCTTGGATACACAGAGCACTGTAGAATTTTCGTTGTTACAAACCCTGGTGATTAATGGTTCTTGTTTTTTACTTTTATTTTATTAGTAACAGTGTTAAATTAAAAGTTGCTTTTAAACCAACTCTAAAATTATCTGAATATAGCCTTCTATTAATTATTTATTGAATTATTAATTTATCTTAATATAAAATGATCAAAAAAGCCATCAATAATCAAGGTGCAGAAATTATTTTTTTTTTCTTCTTTTAATCGTTTATTGGAGATTAGAATACTTGTATGCAGTTCTTCTTAGGAGAGCAATCTATATATTGATAGAAGGTTTGAAGCTCAAAATATAGAAATAACATAATTTGCTACCATACTGGTGTGGAGTTGCATCTTGCTGTATAAGCAGCACATAAATCAGAAAGGTTGTTAGGCACAAATTTTCATGTAAAATTGGAGATTTAAAAAACTCAGAAACATGCTTTTGATGGTTTTATTATCTTTTTCGTGTAGATAGAAGCAGTGAGATAGCACCTTGAAGTCTCGGGGTACATTTTGATTGGCATATGAATGTTGTGACTCGTCATAGTAGTGAGATAGTATTTGAATCAACGTACGGTACGTTCCGCTCTTGAGGTGTCTTCGACAGTGAGGAGGGAAAGCGATTAGAGTTTGCGAGGGTTTTTCGGTTTCAATATTTGCTTCCTCTATTGTTGCCACTTATGGACTTACTAAACATGGGAAATGAAATAATTTCTCATTCTCAAGCTCATTTTAAGCAAACCACATTTTCTTGCACATCATCTCTTCCCGCGAACCACCATTTCCCCCGAATCATCTCTTCCTGCGAACTAAACATCTCTACCTCCATGAACCACCAGAAAACCAAATTTGCCAACCATTATGATTGATTAATGACTATTTCTCCGCTCTACACGCTCAACTTATATCTCATGCAAATCCACAAAGCTCTCCAACAATCTCAAATTTGAGATATAATTTTTAGGACTCGTTTGTGACTGTTTTTTTAAGAAGTACTTCTGCTTATAAGCGCTTTTAGCAAAAGCGTTTTTATTATAAAAACGTTGAAATTTTCATAAGAAATCGAAGTACTTCTTGGAAAAGCACTTGGGAGTGTTTCCTGAAGAAGCACATGGCATGTGCTTCTCCAAAAACGCTTCTAAACTTTTCTGCCAAACGTTGCCAGAAGGGCTTTTGGTTGTCAGAAAGAGCTTTTAACTGTTCCAGAAGCACTCTCAAACGGGCCCTTATTGAAGGAGGTCACGTGTTGAAATTCATTACACAAAAATCCTTGAATAAATAGAAAAACATATGGGTACAACAAATGACGTAGAGACCTTACTTTCGACCACCAAAACCAGCCAAATGTATATCCATTTTGTTTAGAGACCTAGCCCACTTCATCACACCGGGCGTCTCAAGCTATGTTGCATGGACACGGTGCAGGGGACACGGAAACGCGACACGGTGACATGGAAAATCTCAAAACATTAGAACACGGACACGGCTAGGACACGACAATTAAAATAATAATAAACTTATATATATTATTAAAAAAGTAAACTTATATATATTATAAAAAAATAAACTTATATATATTAAAAATAATAATAAACTTATATATATATTAAAATAATAATTCATCTTCTAATTTCGCCTTCTTCTTTATCCCACTAATCCCATAAACCCACAAGCACCCGTGTCTCTCTCTCTAAAAAGTTAGACTTCCATAGAAATTTATATGAAAAACTACAGTAAACCACCCAACTTATAAGGTCGGTTACAAGTTCATACCCGATTTTAGAGATATTTATGAGTACATATTCAACGTCATGAAAACTTACGAGTACATACTCTCCGTTAGCCAAATCGTCAAGAAATCCGTTATCTGCCTATGTGGCAAAAGTGAGACCCATTTTTCTGTTTAAATCATTTTTAAATATTAAACATATTAAATTAAAATTTTAAAAAAACCATAATCTCTCTCTCTCTCCCTCTTGCCTTCTCCAACGAGGAAAACGAACCCATATTCAAATCAAAAAGCGCAAACCTAGACAATCTCATGGTCTTCGACCCCGATCCAATTCCGTCACCCCCATCTCATCATCCCCGACCTTGTTCACACAATCTCATCGCCACCACAATCTCATCGTCACCTCCATCTCATCATCTCCACAAATAAGACGGACCATATGATCCGTGGCTCTATGTACACTTTATACCCTGGCTTGAGCTTAGGTCCCTGTTTTTTCTTCCTCGCCTGAATACCAAGAAAAACCCGAGAACATCGCCTAAAACAAGTACGCTAGAAACTACACCGGCGATGATGGCAATCAGAGAAGTCGAACTCTTCTTCGAAATTTTAGGGCTTTGTGGTGGAGACATCTCTGGTGGGGTTAGAGGAGGTGGGTCGGGATTGGGTCCGCAAGATTCCGATTTGTGTCACTGAGTTTGAAGATCTCGAGCCCATTCAAGATTGCATCATTGAAATTGGTTAAAGAATCTATTGGCCTACTCGTAGTGATAGAAAGAGATTAACTTTCTTCTGGCTTGCAAGGCCTACGGGCATGAACACAACGTAGTCCTTGTAAATTGGTCTTCCATTTCCATGACTCCAAGTGATTATGTCCGCAAATTGTTCAGCTGTTTGGTTGGTGATGAAGATTTGAAACTGTCGGTCTCTGGGCTTGGTAACACCAGGTTCAAACTCACAAAAATGAAGCCTAAGCAGGTATAAAAACTTGGGATCAACATGGAAGACCCAATTGAGATTATAGCTCTTGTTTATGGTCTTGTTCCAACCCATTGACCGGGGCAGTTTGGTAAAGTTCTTCTGGAGAGAAAGAGAGAGAGAGAGAGAGAGAGATTTTATAGATTTTTAAAATTTAATATGTTTTATTTTTAAAAATAATTTAAACAAAAAAATAATTTTTATTAATTTTTGATCCACGTGGAAGTCCACGTCACCAAAAAATAGGTCCCACTTTTGCCACGTAGGGAAATAACGGATTTATTGATGATTTGGCTAACGGAGAGTATGTACTCGTAAGTTTTCGTGACGTTGAGTATGTACTCATAAATGTCTCTAAAATCATGTATGAAATCGACCCTATAAGTTGGGGGGTTTACTGTAGTTTTTCCAAATTTATATACAGAAACAAAAAATCCAACACAGTTTCTCAACCTCTCTCTCTCTCTCTCTCTCTCTCTCTCTCTCTCTCTCTCTCTCTCTCTCTCTCTCTCTCTCTCTCTCTCTCTCTCTCTCTCTCTCCCTCTGTATTTCTCTGTCTCCCTTATTCAAGCACTAATGTCTGATTCTAATTCTACTGCTACCTCTTCTTCTACTTCTCTTATATGGTTATATTCTTACATAAAGCTTCGCTTTTTCAATCGAATTCGAATCCGACACTCCAAGCAGTAAGGTTTGTTGCCAAGCCCAACGATTTGAAGCCAGAAACTCGCCGGCGCAGCACCCGAAAGAATGGAGGTCTCGGCCAAGCTTCGAGCGGCGACCTTGCAAGTGTCATTTCACGACACCGCTGATACCAACAGAATCGTCAGTCTCTGGTTTGCAAAGCCTAGCCAGTGGACTTGGCTTTGGCTCTGTCGCTTTGCCAAACACCCAACCTCATCGCTAGGCTGGAACACCCAAAAAAGTCCATGCCGTGTCTTGACCACGGGTTGACCTTGTCCTCGACGTGTCTTGACTGTGTCCGAGCCGTGTCCTCGCCGTTGACCGTGTCCAAGCCGTATCCGTCACGTGTCCGTGCCATGTCGGCGTGTCACAGTGTCCGACACTTGGACACTCCAGGTGTTTGACGTGTCCATGCAACGTAGGTCTCAAGATTCAACCATGCCCCAAAGATTAACAATTTTAAAAATTAAAAATCAAAATAAGAAAATGTAGAAAATTAATTTTAAAAATATTGGACAGCTCATCACACAGTGTACCACTACCATCAATAAACGGAAGCCACGTTTTGAAAGCTCTCTTTACCCTTTGCCTTCCCTCTCACCGCTTCCAGGGTTTTAGCTTTGCCGCCGCTGGTGGTACCCTTTCTCTATCTCTTTCTCTTTGTTTCTCTGGCGTGGTAATCTGATGTGGTGATCTTATACTACTTTTCATTTTTGTCTCTGCAGCTCTGAACGAAAAGGATCGAGCAGGCCTCGTTAACGCTCTCAAGGTGAGTGCCTTATCCCGGTAACCATTAGACTCTTTCATTTTTCAAGTTTATGTATCGATATTTGTTTTTGATTTGTGTATATTTTTTTTAGGGTTTAAGTCTTTGTTTGGCTGATAGAGTTTGGGTTTGTTGTGTCTTCGCAGAATAAGATACAGAGTTTGGCCGGGCAGCACTCTGATGTCCTCGAGAGTCCCTCTCCTGTAGTCAGAAAGCGTGTTGATGTTCTTAGAGAAATCCAGGCATGATTCTCTCTCGTTCTGAAGCATGTAGTTTGGTGCTGTACTTTGCTGGTTTAAGTCTTTGATTGGCTGATATAGTTTGTTTGTCTGTTTGTCTTTTGGTTCATTGATTAATTATATTACACTCTTATTTCATTTATAAATTTATGTGGTTACCAATATTTCTGACTTCTGATTGATATGACGGGTTTCTGGTGTATATTTTACGGTTTGAGTATGAGTTGGGGGTTCTCATAGAATTTTGCAAAATATTTTGTAATCGACAAAATGATTGGAGTCAATTTGTCATCAAGTGGTGGTGTTATTTGTTGAATGGAACTTGTTGATCGCTCACTTAGTTCTATTTGATGAAAAATGAAAAAAGATGTGCATATTTTTTGAGGTGTGAAACTCACTGAACCTTTCTCAACTTGCAGACCCAACATGATGAATTAGAGGCGAAGTTTTTTTAGGAGAGCAGCACTGGAATCCAAGTATCAGAAATTGTACCAGCCTTTGTATAACAAGGTATTCTGTTGGTGGAGCTAAGAAAATGGTGGTGAGGATCCGATTGGCGAGGTTCGGATGCAAAAACAGGCCGTTCTATCGGGTCATGGCGGCCGATAGCCGATCTCCTAGAGACGGCAAGCACCTCGAAGTCTTGGGCTACTACAATCCCTTGCCAGGTCTTCTCTCGCATCTCTCTGTGTGTGTATGAGTTAGGAAGTTTTTGTTTTTCAGATGTTTTGTTGGTTCTTTTAGGGTTTTGTTAATGGTAGCTAAAGAAATGTAACATTTCATATGGGTAGAGCTGAATTTGATGAATTACGAACAGAATTGCAATTTCTATAAAGCTAGGTAAAAATTCAGAAGGATAATGCGTTTTGAGTATGAATATCCAAAGAAAAGGATTAGTTTTTTTTCCTTTTCATTTGGGTAATATGAATAGTTGATATTTATGCTAATTGCCTTCAATGTGTATGATTTTGTACAGGCCAAGATGGTGGCAAACGAATGGGTCTAAACTTTGAAAGAGTGAAGTAAGTGACTTTCAATACTTCATTTTGCATGTTTCATTGTTGCTGAATTGCCTTTAGAGGTACTAATTTGTCAAGTTAAGTTTAGATCTTGTATCTTTCAGTGTTAGGGTTATGGTATAAGGTCAAATCTCTCATGTTTATGCTAGAACTGGAAGGTGGCTTATCTGAGTAAATGTGACCCCTGGATCTCCAGATGTTAGGCGAGGGGAGGATAATGTGTGCTCATGGAAAATTAAATTATATTTTGATCAAGTGACTTTGTTCTTGGAAATTACTGCATGTTTTCTGGAATATAAATTTCAATCATGGATTTACTTGATTCTCTGCTTGTTCTAATTATGTGGATGCTTAAAGGTGAAATTAGTTAATGGAACTCTTTTAAAATTTTGAGGAAGCTGAAACTTTTCCCAGGAAATTGTTATTCTATTCTGTGTGCTTATTGAGATAGTTAATGCCTTCTGTTGTACCTCCGAGTGTGTGCATGACTTAATCATAATCTCTCGACAACAATTGATGTAGCAGATTTTTAGTAGTTTTATTTTGCTGGAGTTGTAGATAGTTGCTAACGTTTCTTCTGTCCTCAAATTAAGTTTATCAGTTGTGTCACACTAATTTGTTCCTGTTTTCTGCAGGTATTGGCTATCTGTTGGAGCTCAGCCTTCAGATCCTGTGCAGCGCATTCTTTTCAGAGCAGGGTTGTTACCTCCACCACCAATGGTGGCAATGGGACGTAAAGGTGGACCACGTGACACACGACCTGTAGATCCTTTGAGTGGACGGATTTTGACTCCTGAGAAGCCAGCTAATAGTGATCAAGTGAAAGATGCGGAAGGCACTGAAAATGATGGTTAAGACAGTGCAAGAACTCCATGAAACTCTTCATCCAAAATTTATAAGATCATTTTTAATTAAATATCATTTGTATCTGTTTTAGGGCAACAGGGGTTGCAAGAAACAATCTTCCATATCGGATTGCAGGATAAGCAGATTGGTGTCGGTCAATTCTGAACAGCTTGTGAAGAGATAACAAGTACTTAACCTCACATGTCATAAGAAGTGCTATCTACTAGCTACTGTACTGAATGTTTGATTTTATTTAGTTTATTTTATGGAATGGATTTCAGCTTCTGATACTACCTCACATCATCATCATCATCATCATTTGTCATTTTCAATTTATCCAAAAATTTTAATTGTATGTATGCAGTGTTCATTTTAGTTATGTGGAGCCGATTGTGCAGCCTGGTTTCTAGCCAATGCTTTCTTTGGCAATAGGAAATGCATCACAGCCTCATAGGCACAGCCCAGCTTTTGTTGTAGTGAGATCTTTGGCTTTCAATCTAATTGCCAAAGTTCTGAATAGGAAGCAAGAAAGGATACAAATGGGCATATGATTAACGAGCCTGCTATTACAAGTAACCTGCAAATGTGTGCAATTTGCTAGCCATGTTCAGAGTGTCCCTAAAGTAATCCATTGCAAGTTGGTAAGTAAAGCCAATACCTAAGATTGATTCCGGCAGTGAACCAAGGAGGGCTTACGGGCGCAAATGTTGTAATCATGAACATCTCTTCTCCATGTATCAGTGAAAAAGTTAGGTCTTATGCTAAATGGGAGCACGAAAGTAACAGGAACAAGGTTAAGATGGCAGTCACATGAGATTGGTATCCACCGAGTATAAGCCAGGCTGAAATACATTCAATGAAGAAGATCCTCAGTCACCAAAATCCATTATTTTGAAGCCATCAAATTCCATATAAATTCCTTTTGAAAAAGAAAAGAAAACAACAAAAGAATTAACGTTACACTTTACCTGTTGATTTTCGTGAGGTTGGGTGAAATGATTCAGCACTTGAGATATATATAATTCCTCATAAAAAATAATTTGTTTATTTAACACTAGGTTTTTTTTAGAACCTTTTCTAGACTCGAACCTGGAGCCTTTTCTAAGGAAGCAATTGCTCCAAACCACTACATTAATGGATCTTTTGCTTATTTAACTGTAGTTATCATACCGGAGCTGCGAAAAGTGCTTCTAAATAGGTAAACAAGCTTCTAATAATAGAGGAGGTTCCAAGTAAATAGAATTCTAAATTGACAACAACAACAACAACAAAAAAACAATCATGCCAACATATAAAATACATTGTATACATTTTCTAGCATTATTTTATGATTTAGTGAGCCCATCTCCAACAATTGATGAGAGATATAGGAAAAATTCTTCTGCCTTATCCTTAATGCTCATTTCTGAGAATAGCCTGCAACTTTGCTAAAAAGAAAAAAGAGAAAGAAAACACATGCATGATTTTTCTACCTTTCCAATAGCAGCAAAGCCTCAAATTTTCACGTCTCTTTTGTGTCCTGCACCGTCCAAGTAAAAAGCGCCAGCTTCTCTTCTTCTCCTCTCTTTTTATTGTCTTTTCGCACTGTTTTTTTATTATTTTGGGTCAACATCAATTAAATCTGATTGAGCAGTGAGCACCATCTTTACATAAAATGACATACTATAATAAATACCTCCAGAGTTGCCAAGTACCACTTGTATATATGTGAGTTCACTTAGAAAATACTCAAACATCCAACTGAACAAAAAACCAAATTCATTTACCAATTTGTTATGGCTAGTACCTCTGGCTCTGCACCACCATTAAGGATTCAAAATCACCATGAAGATAGAGAGCAGAATCTCATCAGCTTAGAAGAACCTTCCAGTTCCAGAGGTGGCTGGGGTGCTGCTATTTTCATCATCTGTAAGCCAACTTCTTCCTCTTCCACTTCTCTATCTTCTTAGACTTTTTAAATTAATCTCCAAAATCTCTTTGTATTTGTTTGTTTCAGTTGTTGAGGTGGCAGAGAGATTTGCTTACTATGGTATGGCTGGGAACCTCATGACATACCTCACAAATGAACTCCATGAGCCAATCCCCATGGCTGCAAAAAATGTCAATACTTGGGTTGGAGTCTCATCTCTCCTCCCAATACTTGGAGCCTTCATAGCTGATGCCTTTCTTGGTAGATTCAACACCATCCTTGTCTCCTCCATCATTTATTTACTGGTAAAGTTAAGCCAAAACTGATTTCATTAGTTACCCTTTTAAATAAAAACCTTGATTGTTAGTTTTTCATGTCTTTCTGCAGGCACTGGTATTTCTAACCATAACAGTTTCAGTAATTCCTCTGCATTATCAGAAGGCAATGTTCTTTGTAGCACTTTACATGTTGTCAGTTGGACTAGCTGGGCACAAACCATGTGTGCAAACATTTGCAGCAGACCAGTTTCGTGAAGACTCGCCGGAGGAGAAAAAGGCGAAGAGCTCATTCTTCAACTGGTGGTACTTGGGGATCACAATTGGTGCCTCTGCTGCCATTTTAGTAGTCATATACGTGCAGGTCAACAGCTTCCTCTGATCATATTTACATACACAAATATAGTTTTTTTTGGGGAAATTTTAGACACAAAATTCAATTTCCTTTTCGCATCCAATCCAAAAATTCTGTGTCCCGTTTGTGACAGTTTTTCATTTATTTACAACCAGTAAGAAACTGACATGTCAGTTGCTTGGTGATCAAAATTTGGGAAAAGTTTTGGTGACACTATTGTTTTATTAATTCCTGATGTTCAAAATAAGCCAAAGTAAATGTCAGAATTTAAAAACTGTCCTTGAATTGTGCCTGTAGTCATTTATGTATGAATGCTAAGATAAACACAATAATACTGCAGGCCTTATAGCCCCACAATCATTTAATGATTATTGGAATGCTAAATCTCCCAAAATTTAATGATCATTGGAATTCTGAATCTCCCAAAATTTGTTAATATACTTGGTGCAGGATAATGTTGGGTGGGCGGCAGGGTTTGGCATATTGACAGGGGCAATGGCGGTGGCATTGGCTCTGTTTCTGCGTGGTTACAAGAAATACAGAAAGCAGGGACCCTTAGGCAGCCCCTTCACCACGGTAGCTCAGGTGTTTGTGGCGGCGGCGAGGAAGTGGCACATCAATGGAACATCCACTGGTTTTGGTGTGTATTCTAGAGATGACAAGGACCAGCATGAGGCTAGGAGGCTTTTGGCACAGACCAGTCAACTGAGGTACAATTTTATCTTTAGGCCACCATAATGCAAAGCCATCTTATCTTTTCAGGTACAATTTTACGTACACAAAGCTTCATAGTCATGACATCCTTTGAGGTCAGAAAAGTTATATAAATCAAAATGGAACTTTATGCCTCCATAACTTTATACAGATATTTAAATGGAACTAATGCACATAAGACCTACATGATTTGCCTTGCTAGTTTGTGTGCGTGTGTTTTTTTAATTTTTAGAAGTTCAATTATGATTTGGTTTTGTTTCCTTTTTTTCCCCAATGATTTGTCTTACTAGTTGAAAACTTTAGATGCTTGGACAAGGCAATGATCATTGACCACCTTGATGCTTCAAGTGAGAACAGAAATCCGTGGAGATTATGCTCACTAAATCAAGTAGAACAAGTAAAGCTCGTCCTACGCCTCATTCCCGTATGGATGTGTTGCTTATTGTTTGCAGTAGTCCAATCCTTTGTTCAGACCTTCTTCACCAAGCAAGGAAGCACGATGGTCCGGTCAATTGGTCCAAACTTTAAGCTTCCCCAAGCATCACTCCAAATATTCCTTGGCCTCACAGTTGCAGTTGCAATTCCAATCTATGACCGTGTGTTCGTCCCAACAGCTCGAAAATTCACGGGACACTCTTCTGGCATCACCATCCTACAAAGAATTGGCATTGGCCTATTTCTATCCATAATCAGTATGATGGTGGCAGCTTTGGTAGAAGCCAAAAGGGTTGGCATTGTTAGAGACCACAACCTCTTGGACAACCCGAAAGCAGTAGTGCCAATGAGAGTGTGGTGGTTAATTCCACAGTACATGGTATGTGGTTTGTCTGATGTATTCACATTTGTTGGGCTCCAAGAATTCTTCTACGACCAAATGCCAGAGGCAATGAGAAGCATGGGAGCAGCAGCATACCTCAGTGTGGTAGGTGTTGGAAACTTCATATGCAGTGCCATAATAACTTTGGTACAAGCAATTAGCTCAAAGTATGGTGAAAAGTGGCTTACTGACAATCTCAATCGTGCCCACCTAGATTACTTCTATTGGCTAATTGCAGCATTGAGCACTTTAAATTTGTGTGTTTATTTGTGGATTGCTAAAGGTTTCGTATACAAAAAACTTGAAGCTGAAGAAACCAGAAAGGAGAAAGAGCTAGCTTAATCTGGATGATCAAGACGTGAAGTGAAGCTATTGGCCTATGTTACAGTTGAGTACCTTGTCTTATTTTCATGCAGAAAGTGATATAGGAAGCATGTTTGGGTCCATTTTGTATTTTGATATTAGGCTCCGTTTGGATGGAGGTATTTGAAAGAAATGACTTGGATTTGACAACAAAGCTAAATTTGCTAAAGAAAAACTCGAGAAAACATTAGATTGAATGTGTTTGAAATAACTAGATGTAGTACATTCAGAATGAACGTATTTGACAAATTCGTCAGATACAATGAGAATATCTGGCTTCTTTGAAGCAATAGTTCCATTATCAAATTATTATCAAGTTGCTACGCTGCTTATGAGAATTGGACTTCTAACAGTTCGAGTTTGGTCTCTTCATCAGGAAGTGACCCCAAGTACACAATACGGACCTTTCTTTCTTCATCAATGGCTTTGCCCAATAAGCGTATAGTGAGTATGAGAATGGAGAAAGCATATGAAAATAGGAGAGCTATTGTTCACTGCTCATAACTTCACTGGTGAAGAATACTTTATACTAGAACTTTAGGACACAAAAATTCATTTCAATTAAGCATCCAAATTTGCTTCTCTGTAATTACAGATTGTGATATCAGGATTGTTACAACAAAAGCACCCATATTTCCTTTCCTTCCTGTTGATTCTCTTTAAAAGACTCCGACAGTTCTTTTCCTGTAGGATGACAACTTATAAGTTATGAGCATTTGGACCTCGAGTGCAACGGTAAACACTCTTTAACTAGTAGAGCTATGCAACACCCCTCATATGCTTGCTTTCTTCAAATCCCATTCAAACATTTTCTAGCAGCAGTGACTTGTGCAGAAAATTATTTAGTTAACTATTTTAGTTTAGGGACAGTTGTAAAATTGAGTTCCTCCACTGCAGAAAATTTCACCACTTTCATAGAAAAGGAAAATTGTTAACATACAGACAACATAACTTCTAGTCACTGCTGCTGAAAAAAAGAAAAAAAAAATTTGGGTGATCACACAACCAGATTTTTTGAGTAACACTAAAGTTCCAAGGTTTCGGCACATTTATTTCAAAACTTAACTAGTTAGACAAAGGGACAGATACAATAAGAAAAAACCATGACACGAACCCGTACGATTAATAAACAGGTCATTTTAGAACCCATTTATAAACGGGTGAGTTTCGGATCAACTCGCAAATCCACTAAAACACCTGTTTATTAAATGAGTTGTGTCACAGGTCGTGTCAACCACTTAAAACCAAATAACCCGTTGAATATGAAACCCTAGAAAAACACGCATATATAATGTAAAATTTTCTCTCTCTCATCTCATTCTCCGGGTTCAACTAAGCCCTTAACCCCACCTCTCTTTCTCTCTCTCTCTCTCTCTCTCTCCCCAGGCCCCCCTCCCTAGCGACAAAACACCCAGCCGGCCAAAGAATTGGCCGGCCACCACTCATCCGGCCACCGTTCGAGGCGGCACCGGTCCCAAAAGGACCGTGACACTCCCCCGGTCCAAGCCCAGCCTACCCCAGCCGCCACAGCCGCTGCTCCTAGCCGGAAATTGCAGAATTGTCGCCGATTTTGACTGAAAATTCACGGAGCTCGTACGGGCTGCTCCGGCCACCGTTTCAGGCAAGTGAGGTATGCTTTCTCACCTATTTTCCGAGCTCTAGCTGATGGTTGGATAGGTTTTGATCAAATTGTAGCGTAGAGAGTCGGATCTATAACCTAAGTTTTGGCCGGTTTTGATATTGAGTTTTGGGCCACTTGCCGTCGTCTATGGAAGTTCTCGTAGTTGAATAAGTTGTTCCACTTATCAAGTAGTATGTGTAGGTGGAAGGATGGCTCTTGGTTTGGAGTTTGTCCGGACGCTGAATTATCGCTTTAAACACCCATCGGATCTGCCAGCGCGTGTTCCCGCCCGTGGGCTCACTTTTCATTGCACATTTTCAATCCTAAATTATCCTTACGTCGTCACGAGCGTGTAGGTGTGCTCGGATTTCAATTTGGAGTTCGTATGACAGTCGAACGGATTTACGCGTATTGCGCGTTATCTGGGTTCGATGTGTTCGGACCGTCGGATCGGTTCCAAATTCTTAGTATGTTGTTCCCCGTATTTTTAGGATCGTGTAGGAGTTGACGGATCATGGATTAGAGCCCCGGATGCTCCGGATCAATAACTTAAAGTTTAATTAAATGAAAACCGTCCTATCGTACAATCGTGAGCGATCCGGCCGTTCGATCAAGACCGAACCTTTGGGACGTGATTAGTTGACTTTGTTGGACTTCTAAGAACGTTTGGATCCAATTGAAGGTCGTGGGCCCCGCGGGCCCGGTTGACCTATTCGGGGAGTTTGACCAATCAGTTGACCGTGAGTCTTCCGAGGTGGTCCCACGTGTTGAAAGGAGTAGTTTGACTCTAGAATCTCTCCGGTAAGTGTGCACGCACACTTTGAATCCCGGGAACTAGGGTTTGAGTTAACTCTCGGTTGAGGTCGGGTTTTGATTGTATTGGTGAGTGGACTTTGTTTTTAAACGAGCATGATTTTAAAGATTGAATGCAATGCATACAATATGGGATTTAATAATTGTTTTAAATCTTGAATTTGATGATTTATGATTTTATCATAATTGATTGGATAACTAAAGTTTATGTATATCTTGAGTATTGAATGGGACGTGGTGAACGTCCGGTGGTTTTCGTGTACGGTTTGGACACGGTGGGAAATGGTTGGATTTTTCCTTGGGTTTTATATTTGATATTTGAAATAGTGATTTTGTTGGATTTCGAATTTTGATATATATAGATATAGTTTGATTATTTTGATCTTGGGATTCTCCTATGGTTTTAAATTATGGAACGTTCAATTGGCGCTATTATTTCAGATTATGATTGGTCATGAGTCGGGAATTTATATTTATGTTATTCTATTTTATTTCATATTAGTTTATTCTATTTTCACAGTGATGTTTCAAATTGGATAATTGGGTGGATTTAGTATGATTAAGAGGTCGGGTTTGAACTATATAATTGGGTATTTGACTTGGGAGTTTTTATACTATATCATTTATGGATTTATTGAGTAATCTTTAATATTTGGAGTGTACGAACGTCGTGGGTTATGTCCCATATCTTTTGGAAGTTATAGTCTTTACTTTTGGGATTGTATATATTATATTTTGGGAAACTTATATCTATAATTTGAATTGAATAATTGGGCTATACTCATAAGGGTCGTATTTACAATTTGACCACATATTTTGGATTATACGTTGGGTTTTAACCATATGGTTATGATTGGGTTCTTTATACTTTAATTATATGTGTTTGGGTTTTGAATGCCCTGTGTCGGGATGTGAGGTCCCTTATGTAATTGTATTGTTATATTGGGATATTTGGACTTTTAAATATGAATTTCGGGACATTTGGATAAGGTTGATTATGTAAGCGGGTCTTTGGGACTCGGCTTTGGGTTGGGGTACGGTATTGTTGATTTGAGGTGTCAGAGTCACACCGTGGTTTGTACCCTCCCCGGATTACCCACACATGGCGTTGGAATCTCCGGCGTGTGAGGGATGTTTGTGGTTACTGCACTTCACTATACGTGGCGTTGGAATCTCCGGCGTATAGTGAAGGTCCGGGCACCTTTGATCGGGTGTGCCGAAGGCCCTTGACTGGGTAGTCTACACGTGGCGTTGGATTATCCGGCGTGTAGTAGAGGACCGGGCACCTTTGATCGGGTGTGCCGAAGGCCCTTGATTGGGTAGTCTACACGTGGCGTTGGATTATCCGGCGTGTAGTAGAGGACCAGGCACCTTTGATCGGGTGTGCCGAAGGCCCTTGATTGGGTAGTCTACACGTGGCGTTGGATTATCCGACGTGGTGTAGTAGTAGGAGTAGGAGCAGGAGTAGCAGGCAGTAGCAGTAGCAGTAGCAGTAGTAGTGGGCTCGATATGGGTTGATGTTGGAACAACCACAGGATTCGGCACGGGTTCCGTGGTGGAATTCGGGTCTGGTCCTATCATCCTCCCTCTGCTTCTCTCTCAGTCTCTCCATCTCATCTCTCAGTCTTCGCCTCTCATCTCTGTCTCACCTCTCAATCTTCGCCTCTCATCCCTCTCATGTTACTTCTCCCCTTCATCTCCCTATTTCTCTTTTGTTTCTTGGATTTCTTTGTTTTTGTTTTGTGAATAATTTTCTGTTTTGCTTGATCTTTTTGTTTCTATTTTACTGGATTTCTTTGTTTTTTGTTTGTGTTTTGACTAACATAAAATTATTATGTTTTATACAGATGGATGTTTTTGAAGATGGGTGTGATAGTTTTGACGGTGAAGCAGCTAGCAGTAATGTGCAAGATTCAGATCCGTCTAACAATAACAATGCAGTTGTTATAACTCAGATCGGTAAGAGACGTAGAAAACTCACATCACATGTATGGACTCAATTTGAAATTTTCCTGTCGATCCAGATAATAAGCTTTATGCCATGAAATGTGGTCATAAATACCTGTGTGATAGTAGATATGGTACTGGAAATTTGAAGCATCATCTTGATTCTTATTATCCAAAGTTATTTTCAGTACACTGGGGAGTTCAATAAGCATGCCGATTATGGTTCATGGATCGAGAAAGATAGAACGATAAGTCTTTCTGGACTAGAGACCATCCCGGAAGGGATTAGAGGGACTCAAGTGAAATGGGTTAGGGTTGGGGCTGTTGAGGTGTACAAGTACAACAAAGTCAATTTGAGGGATAGAGTGTCATCTTCAAACTTAGGTAAGCAGGAGTTGGAGTTCCCAAGGAACTTATCCGTTCATATATATGAATGCCTGAAACAAGTTTATCCAAGTGAAGTTTCAGTGGTGGTAAGTATGCTTGAAGTAGTAGTTATTATTATTATTATTATTGATTGGTCGCTCCCATAATTATTTATTATACTTTGTGTAGACCTAGAATGATGTGGAAGGATTTCTGAGTAAACAGTGTGATGGGTTGCTACGAGTGGTGTTTGGGTATTGTTTGCATAAGCGAATGGAGCTGGACTTTATTAGCCAGTTGAGACCGATCTACTTTTAAAATATTCTACTTATAGAGTACAACAGTCCGGCTAACTTGGCTAATAAAGTCTAGCTTCATTCGCTTATGCAAACAATACTCAAACACCCCTCGTAACAACCCATCACACTGTTTACTCAGAAATTCTTCCACAGCATTCTGGGTCTACACAAAGTAAAATAAATAATTATGGGAGCGACCAATCAATAATAATAATAATAATAACTACTACTTCAAGCATACTTACCATCACTGTAGCTTCCCTTGGATACACTTGTTTCAGGCGTTCATTTATATGAATGAATAAGTTCCTTGCGAACTCCAACTCCTGTTTACCTAAGTTTGAAGATGACACTTTATCCCTCAAATTGACTTTGTAGTACTTGTACACCTCAGCAGCCCCTACCCTAACCCATTTCACTTGAGTCCCTCTAAGGGATGGTCTCTTGTCCAGAAAGACTTATCGTTCTCGAAAATCCTTGTGTCGACTGCTCTTGAAAGTACCGCGTTTGGGTTTGATGTGGCCCAAAAGAAGAATCTGCAATGGCAAACAGAAACAGCTATGTTCCACGATGGTCTACCCTTTTATGAAACAGCTTTGGTGGTGGACGATAAGGATGAGACTTTCATGTTTACCTATCTGTGTCACATGGACAAGTACACGCCTAATAAGATTGTAGTCTACTTGGTTTCCAATGAGTCCATGGAAACTATCACAACTCTTGAGCTGTCAGGTTTATCTTATGAATTTTGGTCGTCATGCTACTATAGTTTCGTCCATGTAGGAGGTCGAAAAGTTTGCATCATCTTGACCGCATTCAAGTACCCGGACGTGCCCGCATTCATTTACGCGGACGCCGAGGTGATGCGCGATGTTGTCATAATGCTTGAACTCGGAACTAAAATGAAAGGGGTAGGCAGGGATATCAAAATCATGGCTACTCGCTTCTTTGCTTGCAATACCCAGAAGTCTCATGAATCTCACACCTGTAATGCGCATCTGCTTGGCTGCTTTGTGCTGTAAGTTGTTTAATTTGCCCATTTTTTAACGTAAATATTATGCCTGCACACCTGACCTAAGTAATTGTATTATCTTTGCTACCATATATTCCTAATGTGATTCTTACTTTAAGCTAATACGTAGTAAACCTGGACACTAGAAGTTATCCGCAGCAAGCAATTTACTTTCACTAATATGTGATTCTTTTTCATTATTCCATTTATCTACAAAAACGGTACATCAATTTCCGTTTCCCTTTGTTTTGTCATCTGATCTATTATTAGAATTTAGTTATAAGTTACAAGTACGCGCATGCTTTCTTTAGGGTTGTATGCTTGTGATTAGAGTTTACAAAGTAGCCGAGGGTAAGCTAAGAGGTTGTCAGGTAGTCTTGAATAGGTACTAAAATTCTGAAGCTTTGCTGATGGATGGGTAGATCTGTTTTTTCTTCTGTGTTTCCCCAATAATATCAAGGGTGGAACGATGCTTGATTGTATGTGGTTATGCGTAGAAGATAGACTTGGAGAAAAATAAGAGGATAATACAAAATTTAGTATGGGGGTTTTAACACTCTTCCCCTTTTTCATCAATTACCCTCTTACCTTTGAATTGAGGAAAACATGGTTTATTTCGTCCACCTGCTGTATTGGCATTTGATACATTAGAATTTAGATTATCAGTTAGAAGTGTGCTCATACTTTCTTTAGGATCATATGCTTGTGATTAGAGTTTACAAAGTACCTGAGGGTAAGTCTTAAGAGGTTGTTAGGTAGTTGTGAATAGGTACTAGAATTCTGAACCTTGTTGATGGAAGGGTAGATCTGGGAATTGTGTATCAAACCTGTACAAGCCCATGTTGTCCTGCATGATACTAGAGCATTAAAAAGTGAATTTAATCCCCAGGCGTCTTTTAATAAATGACCATTCCTTCTTTCTTTATTTTTGGTTGAGGTTTCTTATGGACGAGATAACTTATTTTATGGATACACACATCTATATGCACACACAGATGCTTCTGAATCTTTATGTTTGTGCATTTGCTCAGAAATTGTTAGTTTTGAAGTCCTAAACAGTGTTTCTGCAATTTATGGCCTTGACATTGATCCTGTTTGAGCGAATCAACTGGGGTCAATTGGACCCCAGCTATCGAATGTTTTGCTTCTGTAGAATTAGTTGGTAGTATCTTTTGAAGCCCTAAAGTGCGGATGGAAGGGTAGATCTGTTTCTGTCTTTTGTTTTTCCCCAATAACATCAAGGGTTGATTGATGCTTGTTCGAGTGGGGTTATGCATTGAAGATAAAATTGAAGAAAAACAAGAAGATAATAGGAAATATAGCAGGGGTCCATCCATTTTTAACTCTGAATTGAGGAAAAGATTGTTTATCGCGTCAGTTTAATTTATTTTTTTCTTTCGGATGAGAGTTGCCAGGGAATCATGTATCAGTCTTGTAGAAGCCCATGTACTCCCTCATGATACCATATCATTAAAAAGTGAATTTAACCACACTTGCGTCTTAATCAATGGGCATTTCCTTCTTTTATATGCTAATCCTAATGAGAAGAAGAGATTATCACTTTCTTTTTTTGTTGAGGTTTCGTATGCATGAAATAATGTACTATATGGACACACACATTCTTCTGAATCTTTATGTTTGTTCATTTGCACATAAAATGTTAGTTTTTGAAGTCCTAAATGGTGTTTCTGCAATTTATGGCCTTGACATTGATCCTGTTTGGGCGAATCAACTGGGATCAATTGGACCCCAGCTATCGAATGTTTTGCTTCTGTAGAAATAGTTAGTAGTATGAATGAATGCGATAATTTCTTTTATGGACACACACATGCTTCTGAATCTTTATGTTTGTTCATCTGCTCCGAAAATGTTGGTTTTCAAGTCCTAAATTGTGTTGCTGCAATTTATGGCTTTGACACTGATCCTGTTTGGACGAATCAACTGGGGTCAATTGGACCCCAGCTGTCGAATGTTTTGTTGCTTTAGGAATAGTTAGTAGTATGAATGAAGTTTTTGAACAACAGTAGAAACTCAGCTGAAATTTTTTTCTTTGATATGGAGTGGCTAACTGCAACAAAGAAAAATAAGATTTGTACATATTCAGGGATGGTTGAGATTGTGGCATTATATTTACTGTGCAGACTTGTATTTATATATTGTTGAGGTTTTACTCGGAGGAACAATTTGATTGTAAATGAGATGTGCACATGAATGGTTAAAGAGTAGAGGAGAGCTCAACTTGTTTAGATTTATATCGGTCATATATATTTTTGTTTGCAGACGTGCAGATATGTGTCTGTATGTAATGATGGCTGGCAGGTAGAGCTGGATCCCGCCATTTCAAATGGATTACCAACCCCATTCCCTGTTTTGAAACTTGTAGCAAATGTAGGCCTCCCATTTGCGAGGTTTACTTGATTAAGCCTTACCTGTTGTGCCCAGATTCATGCCAAGTTTTGATTCATGATTTCTTTTTATAATCTTGCGATTGTTTTACTGGACTCTACTGTGTTTTTTGTTTGTTTCATATGTTTTTAGTTTTGTTTTTTTAATGCTTGGGTCCTTATGATGGAGGGTTTGTTTAAACTTGGTCATTATTTTTGAACTTTTGTGACAGGTAAACTGTCAAGTGAACCTCCAAGCTCGTGAGAACCTTGCAAGAGAGAAGAATGGGCTGTTATTAGGCTTGTAAATAAAGCCCAGGCCCGATGGGCTAGCCCAAATCTGGCCCCATTTTTTGACTTATGGGCTTACCCGATCCGATACAATGGGCGGGCGTAGCCCCACCCGATGTTTAATGGACAGGGCTTGGGCCATGTTTTTAAGCCCTTAAAAAGCCCGGCCCGGCCCAAATATAGTGAATTAAATTTTATTTAAATTAATAATTGTTGTAATTAAATTTAATTTTCCTTAAATGTATTTAAGAACAAACAACAAACAAACACATGGGTGGACTTGAAGCCACGAACTGCTATGCAAGATTGAAGCTTTTTATAAGCAACCTAATCACCTGATATATGTCTTACTTTGGTCTCATCTAACACCATGCAAAGCAACCTTACGTAATCTTCTTTCGAAGCATCATATACAAGCCCCGGGTCTATAGCTTTCAAAGGATCAATGTCCAGATCCATAAGAGAATTCACCAGGAGAAGTGCTGGTACCATTCATGGGCTTAGCAGTTGTCATTAGATATGATTTGATGGCTGCTGGAGACCAATCAGGGTGGAATGTTTTAATATATGCAGCTACACCAGCAGCGTGTGGGCAAGACATGGATGTTCCAGACAGTGTACTGTATTTTAGACTCCTCTTGTCCTCAGGGCTACTTGTCACAGAAGCAACAGGGGAATATACAGCCAAAATATCTGCCCCTGGGGCGCTAATGTCCGGCTTAATAATCTCCGGTAAAATTTGATTAGGTACGCGTGAAGAGAAGGAAGCGGCAATAGGTGCATCACCATCTTTTATGGCTTCACTTTTTAATATGTTGGCTCGAGGCTCTTTAATGGAGTTCAGGTAGGACTTCACGACATTATAATCTTGGTTGCTTAAACCCGTTGCAGGTAGCGGGACAACAAAAGAAACATCAGGTGTGGAAGAGTTTAAAATTGAACCCAGCGCACCAGCTTTATGAGCCTCAACATTTCCACCAAACTTATCACATACCACAATCTTTCCTTTAACTAAATCTCTGTCTAGGCAACCTGGTGAACAAATCCCAGCATAGATTTCGGGGCACTCACTTGAAGCATCTTTTCCATGTATCAGTGGAAAACTTGTTCCATTTAAACTGAAAGAGTTCACCGAACTCCCAACGAGTGTGCTTCCATTTCCAAGAACAACCTTGTCAATGATCCGACGATCTGTGCTACTTGCTGCAACTGTAAGAATCCACGGTGCCACACTTGATATAGAACCCTCTTCAGGACCACTGTTGCCTGCAGAGTTTGAGGTTAGTATCCCTTTCTCCATTGCATGAAAAGCACCAATTGCTATAGGATCGACATCAAAAGGAGATGCATGATTTGGTCCAATTGAAATTGTAATGATGTCAACCCCATCTGCAATAGCGTTGTCGAAAGCAGCCAAGATAGCCTCTCCAGTGCACCCTTCAAGAGTGCAGATTTTATATACAGCAATTCTAGCAGAGGGAACTCCTCCTCTTGCAGTACCTGGTGCTAGTCCATAAAAACTCACATCCTTTACGGCATTCCCAGCTGCTGTTGAGGCAGTGTGGCTTCCATGACCAATTTAATCCCTTGCAGATTCCTCCTCTGATGTGAAAAACCGAGCTCCAATCAACTTGTTGTTGCAAGTGAAATTTTTTCCACCATTACAAGCACCTTTCCATTTCATAGGAGCAGGCCCAAAACCTTCATCTTTAAAACTATCTGATTCAGGCCAAACTCCAGTGTCAATCACAC
This sequence comes from Prunus padus, assembly GCA_024362665.1. Lineage (NCBI taxonomy): Eukaryota > Viridiplantae > Streptophyta > Magnoliopsida > Rosales > Rosaceae > Prunus > Prunus padus. Next base: position 28,264,183 of record JANFAM010000017.1, read on the forward strand.
CAATAATAACATCACTCTCAGCCCTGGAATTTCGAGTGATTGTCTCACCAAAACCATGAAGTGCCAAGATCTTGTTGTTTGAAGTTGGTAAGTTCGCTTGGGAAGACAGAGACTACTTCCTCCATGTTAGCAAGCTTTTTGTTCTCACGGTCAGTGAGCTTTGCCGCAAATCCATTGAAACTCCTTCTGTAACTTTTTATCCAGGCATTTGCAGCAGAGCTGCCCTCGACAGCTCTTTCGAGTATACCAAGGTGGTGAGACAATGGTGAGTACAACTCATTTAGTGGAAGTGACCCCAAGTATCTTCATGACCAATGCCTTTGCACAATAAGCTCATACTGAGTATGAGAATGAAGAAAGCATAAGAAAACAAGAGTGCTCCATGATTATCCATATTGTTCAATGCTCAAAACCTTAACTGGTGAACAATACTCTATAGTAGAATGCTCAAAACCTTAGCCATTGATTTTGCTTCTCTACAATTACAGATAAGGAAATCTGGGATTCATTATTACAACAGATATGCATCCAGATTTTTCTTTCCTTCCATGGGATTCATTATTAAAAGGATCCAGAATTTCTGTCCATCTAGGATGACACATCTCATGGGTCCACAAATTACTGACTGCATTAGTACTTTTTTTCTTCTTCTTTCCATTCAACTGCATATGTACTCAAAAGTGGCTTAAATTCATCCTTTTGCAACAAGTTTAGAATTATTAGGATAAGAATTAAGGCGTCAAGTCTCATTTACACAAAATCCAAGCATCCGACTTCTGACGGAATTCATCCCCTCGTAACCAAAGTAAATCAATTACATTACGCCTTGTCCTAAATATAATCCACATATTAGCCTTTGATGTAGTGGTAGTTGTCTCAACTTGGTTCGAGAGTTCGCCTCACATGGATGCAATTACGATATGTAGTTGTGATAAAGTTGTGACTAGCCCTTTTGTAAATAGCCCATTGTTTGTAAAAATATACATTGTATATAATAAAATGATTGACAATATTTCTGGAGTTTTGTCTTCTAAAATATTTTACGTTTGGCTCCTTCTTTTCCTTAACACTCAAACTCTCTCTCCTTCGCTCATATGGGCAAAGTCCTCTTTACACACACACACAAACACACAAAAAAGGTGCTCTATCGAATGAAGACATCAGAAAAAGAAATTGACGGTGTATGTGGGGATATCAAATTTCTTGTCATTCCAACCAATATGCCTTCTTTGTGATACGCAATGTCATGTTAATCCTGTTCAGATAAGTATTCTCTGAGCTCTCCCCACGGTTTTCAGGGAACATGAGGACCCTAAACCCTACTTTGATCATGTAGCTTTTTCAAATTAGTGAACTATAACATTTTTGGGATAGAATTGACGAATTTGAAAGTAATGAAGAAAATTCTCCTATCACTGCATATAAAAAAAAAATTCCATTGTTTTATTAATGGCAAAAGAAGTGTGAATTTTAATAATTTTCTTCTAGTTTGGAATTATGGAGCTCTATTCATAAAACTGAATTAACCCACTGAACAATAGTCATAGAGAAAAAAATAAAATTGTAAGCATATAAGAGATGATATCTGTCACTATTGCTAAAATTGTACCTTTAACATTATTCCGAAGGTTAATTTGACAACAATAATAAAATTGTGATTCTAGGTATAGTGTACATGAGAATTGGACTTTCTAACAGTATGACTTCCACCAGACCACGCAGAGCTAATGTAATTGTTAGAAGCATATAATCTTAGCCCCGGCTAGTCTGATAAATGGTGGAGTTTTATACAAAAAGTCTCGATAGTATTAATAGTTGAACCACTTATTATATGTTGTATATGACCTTTTAGGGTATAGCCAGAGACGAACCAAAGGCCCACTACTAGCAACACAAATATTGTCATCAACTTAACCATACAAAGCCTAGTTGGTGTGGGGTTTTATCACAAAAGGGCTCGGTGGTGGAACCACTCATTATATATTGTAAGTTGTTTAGTCAAGTTTCCGATATGGAACTTTATAGCTTTGCATTTCCAAGAGACTGTCTTTTAGTTTGTGGGTTGACCCGTTAGCTTTGCATCACATATAGCCTCAATCAAAAGGATGTAGATGTAGTACATATAACTCAAAAGAATGTGGCCAACGGGGTTTAGCCCACTGTAAAAAGGCATTGAGTTTCATACCATTGATCTTAGGTTCGAATCCCCTCCACCCTTGTAGTTTAATTAGACTATCGCTTGTATTAAAAAAAAACTCAAAAGAATGTGGTTAATTAAAGTAAAAAATTAAGGTTAATATTTTGCAAAGCAACTTCTAGTTGACAATATATAGAGTTAAATTCTTTTTTTTTAGTACAAGTTATAGTCTAAACTACATGGGGATTTCTCGCACACACATATACACTATTATAATGTCATAGAGGTTCAAATATGAGACCACTAGTCTACAAGTCAAGGCCCTTTTCCATTAGGCTAGACCTTGTTGTCGAGTTAAATCCTATATGATTTCGACCATTGAGGATATTGTCAAAACTTTCAATAATCTACTTGTTCAGATTTCAAACATTGAAGCCATGCCCGGCCCACAGGGTGTGTGGGCTAGGCGACCGCATGGGGCCCCCAAAAAAATGGGGCCTCCTACACACTTCCAGTTCACTAAGTATACTAGTAAAAAGTGCCTTTTATGTGTTGAAACTAATGATTTTTTGGCTTTATTTTGAACTTTTTTGGGCCTTTTTCTTTGTCTTTCATATAATAGGCATTTTTTTACTTAAACTAACCTACTTACCACCTAAGTTTGAAAATTTTTCTTATAATTTTTGTTCAAAATGAGGCAAGTGTTAAACAAAAATAGTGGTGCTAAATGAACCCTAAAATTGAGTAAACCCTATGATCTAAGTACACCATAATATTTTAATCAAAATATAAAATTAACTAAGTACATCTTATTTAACTACCAAAAATACTCTTGATACACTGTAATACACTCTGTCACACAACACCCTAATTAACTGAGTACACCCTATACTTATGCTTTGTGTTTGCAACAAGCCTCTCATTTCGATTAAGGCAAGCACCGAAGTAGAAAGCCACAGAGAGCAACCAAGAATCACTATGTACTGCAATCAATGACAGCCAATCCTTACGGATCATCCCATCTCTTGCAAAATTGATGCCCAGTGCAGGCTTAGAAAGCTCCGGGGGTACTTCCTCTGCCGGCAGAGTCACCTCCCACGACTCATCTCATCTGGGTCTTCATACAAGCACAAATTCTTGTTCTCTGAAAGATATTAAAGTACACACAGCTTGTAAGTAAAGCATCCCATTCCAAATGGAAGCAAAACAAGCAATAAAATTTTGATTGAAATTAAACTAAAGGCATCAATGGAATACGATTAGTAAAAGCTATGAGTGGAAATTGAACAATAATATGCTCTGTTGCGTTTCCTAGAAAATGTAGAAAGAGAAATGAAACAACAATTCTAAATCTGATAGAGCACTTTTTGGTCATTTTATATCAGGGTAAATTAGTTATTCAATAAATATTTTTGTAGTATCGTGTATTGTATTGAGTTAAATTTATGATTCATTTAACAGCACTCAACAAAAAAAAGCCTCATTTTTCATTTTTGCCGAGCGCCTCCAAAATCAATGGACTTGCCCTGATTGAAGCCACCCTAAAAACTTTCAACGAGCAAGAGTTTGCAATTTTTTTTCTTTTTTAATCCTCTTGTTCTTGATTTGTTCACATAAATTACTTTTCAATTAATCTGTCAATTTAGAAATATAAATTGATTCTCTGACTTTCACTTCCCAAAACACTTTACGGAAATAGTTTTTAAAAGCATTACCAGACAAGTTATGAGTGGAATACACAAAGCCTTGTTTGATTTCTTAAAACTTGCAGGACGTGGACAAATCAGCTTAATTTCTTTTCCTCTTATTCAAGAGGGATGATTGGATCTGTTGATTTCGTGCTACTATAATTAAATTGCAGAAGAACTTACGTTTTCATGCTTTTAGTTGGTGTCGGCTGCGCTTAATTAATTAGTCAAGCCTCAAACCCAATCACAAGTTGCTCTAGTAGTGCAGCAACCACATAAATTAATTATTATTTGTCATAAATAATATTCGATATTTCAATAATACCCTTAAAATTTAAATGTTTTGACCTAGCAAGCGACAACATTTCACCTAAAAGGATCATATATATGTCAACACAAAGAGATGAGTATAACGTGTCACGCCGTTCGTTTTGAAATGGCGGGTCATGCACCCAAATCAAAGCTCAAAACCCAAATCTATATGCCCTGGATTTTGTTGTTTCTTGACGTATGTATCAAGCTTGTCTTCGATGATCTCTATCATTTATTCTACGTCGTTATTAATTCACACACCAGATATCTGATAAGTCTTAGAAAATATAACATACCCTATGCCTAGCAAAGACAAATTTTCCCCTAAAATCATCAACAATGATAACATTTATTGATAACCTGGTAAAATAGTCGGTGATGTGCATAGATCATGAGCTGAATTGTATTAATAGTAGAGTCCTCTTAATAGTATACTTTGCAGCATAAAAATCATCAATATGACTCACATTTACGTGGGTAAAAACTCCAAGTGCCCTACATATAACGCCAAGTGTCATAAACATAATCCAAAGAGTAATTAGCCTTTGATGTGTAATGGTAATTGTCTCGACTTGATTTGGGAGTTCGCATCACATGAATAAGGCGATTACGATATGTCGTTGTGACTAGCCCTATTGTAAATAGCCCATTGTTTGTAAAAATAAAATATAATAAAATGATTGACAATATTTCTGGAATTTTGTCTTCTAAAATATTTGTATGTTTGGCTGTCTCTTTCCCTTAACACTCCAACTCTCTTTCTCCTTCACTCATATGTGCAAGCAAAGTCCTCTTTACACACACACACACAAAGGTGATCTATCGAATGAAGGCGTCAAAAAAAGAAATTGATGGTGGCGATATCAAATTTCTTGTCATTCCAACCAATATGCCTTTTTTGTGATACGTAACATCATGATTATCCTGTTCAGATAAGTATTATCTGAGCTCTCCCCACGATTTGATGCCAAAAGAAGTGTGAATTTTAATAAGTTTCTTCTATAGTTTGGACTTTTGAAACTCTAGTCATAAAACTAAATTAACCAGCTGAACAATTGAGAGAGAAAATTATAAGCATATAAAAGATATGATATTTGGTCACTATTGCTAAAATTTACATTGCTCCTAGTTTGGATTTTGCTCTTTCTAATTCTAGACACACGTATCAAGTTCCTCTACGTCATTATTCAAATGTTAAATATCTAATATAAGTTTTAGAAATTATAGCATACCATAATGCCGTGCAAAGACAAATTTTCTCCTAAAATCATCAACAACATTTATTGATAACTTTTTTTTTAAATACAAGCGATAAAGCTTTAAAAAGTAGTCGGTTATGTCAGTTCAAACTGGATTGTAGCATCTCCAACAGCCTCTTCAACCACTTTGGGATGCTCGAATAGGTGAGCCACATCGGAAAAATTCCTCAAAGCGGTCTCTTCAACCTTAGTCATCGCAACTTCATTCTCTCTCTTCAAACGGTAAGTTGGCCTTACCTCTTCAAAACATTTATTTTGTTTTGAGAGAATCAAAATCATATCAAAGGCTAAAAACATTTATTTTTCTTGATGGGTTTGATGTAAATTTAATAAATATTATTTATTTTCTAGAATATTATCTTTTTTTAAAAGAATGTTATTAATTATTTCAAATGTTATTAATTATTATTGTTTTAAGTCAAATATTGTATTAATTGAATTGAAGAGATCGATGAGGCACAAAATATTAAAGTCAAAATAAGACTCTTCAAATTAAGGCCAACAAACTTCATTTTGAAGAGTTTTTTATTCTGGCTGTTGAAGAGTCCTCTTAATAGTATATTTTGCCTCATAAAAATCATCAATATGACTCACATTCACGTGGGTTTCCTTTCTCCACTACTCAGGCAATCAAAGCTCTACCCTACACTCTCCTGTCTTGGGTCGCACAGCAAGCAACTAGCCCCCACCCCAACACCCAAAAAGAAGAAAGAAAAGCTTCTCTATAAGAATAAGGCCGAAAGCATAAAACAATAATATTGCACTTCCGATCGGCAATAATATTTTGCATATTGGTAATTAAGTTGACCAAGAAATTTTCGTTTAAAATCACACCCAAATTTGCAGAGAAACCTCAAAAATTATTTTCCCACTTCGCCATGTCCAATATTTCAGCTCTCTAACACCATCAATCATGAACAATATTGCTTCTCCTACACAGGGAAAACCCAGTAGGGGTGGCTGGAATGCTGCTATTTTCATCATCTGTAAGCTATTTAATTTCTTTTTATCTTCATCTTTTTTCTCATTATTCAACTCTCACAATTATCATTTGATTTTATGAATTTATTTGTTTGCTGTTTGCTTGATTGATATTAACTGCAGTTGTTGAGGTGGCCCAGCAGTTTGCATTTTATGGGTTGGCAAGTAACCTCATCATGTACCTCACAAATGTTTTGGACCAGCCCTTGGCCACGGCGGCTAAGAATGTCAACACCTGGCTCGGTGTCTCATCCGTCTTCCCCGTGCTCGGAGCCTTCGTTGCAGATTCGTATTTGGGTCGCTTCACGACCATCCTCTTCTCCATGACCATCTATTTCATGGTAAACAAAAACAAGTTCATTATTTTTTTCAGCACTTCATATCTTGAAGTATTCAAGTATACGTGACCATATCCTTTTGTGAATGCATCTATAGATTTACAGTCTAACAACATAAACATGTTAATTATGTGTTACGGAACCAAGAAAACATTGCTCATGTTTGAGTACTTATATATATCCATTGTGTTCATGGCTTGTATATCATGTTATAGGGCATGGTCCTTTTAACTCTATCAGTCTCAGTAATTCCTTCGCAAAGTCACCGAGCGGTGTTCTTCGTGGCGCTGTACATTTTATCGGTTGCCCAAGGCGGGCAAAAGCCATGCGTGCAAACCTTTGCAGCAGACCAGTTCGATGAGAACACATCGGAGGAAAGAAAGGCCAAGAGCTCATTTTTTAACTGGTGATACTTGGGTTTGGTGTTTGGTGCCACTTCTGCCACACTCGGAGTTGTATATCTCCAGGTAAAATCTACGTTTGAGATCCCCACATCCCAAAGAATTATTTATATTATAATAATACATAAGAAAAAAGTTGGATATATATAAATTATTTTTGTGGTCAATAAAGTTGGATAATTGGACTCCAAAAATATTTTATTCGTTAAACTGCCTTGTTCCCTTCCATTGAATTTCTTGTTTCCTCTCTCTTTTCAATTCAAACTAATATTATATAAAAAACGGAAGAAAAAAAAACCTAAATGGTCATGGCTTCAAGGTTTGTAAGTCGTGTTTTTGTAACAAAGCATGGTGCATCTTTTCCCTCCTGCATTCAACATTTTTTTTTGTCACAATTAAAAAGAGGAGGGGTATTCTCACACACGCACGGTACCACGAGAGATCGAACTGCTGACCAATGACCACTAGCCTGCATGCCGACAACTCTACTACTGTACTATACCCCATTGGCTCCAACTCATGCATGCAAAAAAAAAAGTAATTAGAATACTGTTTTGCGGCTGATTAATTACATGTCAACAGTATTTAAAATAAATATTTTGCTTGTAGGATAATGTTGGGTGGGAATTAGGGTTTGGAATATTGGCAGGGGTCTTGATGGTGTCACTATTATTATTCTTGGTGGGAATTAAGAGGTACCGGAAGCAAAGGCCACCTGGAAGCCCATTTACAACGCTGGCACAAGTGCTTGTGGCAGCATGTCGAAAGTGGCACGTGAATGAGACACTCAATTGCGAGAGTGTATATTATGGAGACGAGAAGGGTGGAGCCATGGTAGAAGGTCAACCACAGGCTCTAGTTTTGGCTCATACTAATCAGCTGAGGTAACTTTTATAATTAAATGCTAGTAATTTTTTTAAACCAATGAGTAGGAGATTTCAACTCGGGACATCTTTCAACGTTAGGAAAAGAAATACCCCTATATAATTAAAAAAATTTAAAATTTAAAATTAGAACAAAGCGTAATAAGTCATATAGTTGTGTGTTTGAAAATTTCTAACAAGATGCCGATTAGTCATTGTCACTTAAGAAGTGATTTAATGCACATATACCTATGGTAGCTTTTTAATGATTACACAATTTTATGCTAGTGACTAGCAAAGGTAGGTGTTGCCAACCTCTAGTGCCCCATAGTCAATGCCTCAACCTCCATACAATTTTATGTTAGTGACTAGCAAAGGTAGGTGTTGCCAACCTCTAGTGCCCTAAAGTCAAACCCTCAAGAACAAAACGAATAAAGAATTAAAAATTTGGGAACTTTTTTTCTTTCCTCTAATAATTTAGGAACTTTGACCACCCCAAGAATCAAACTCTAGCTTACATTCCAAGTAGCAACCCTCCTAACCAATTAGGTTGCACCAAATATCTTTTGGTTTTAGTGGTTTTTGTCTCTAGTTAGTTGGAGGAGGTCTTATATTCGACTCACATGAATGATGAAGACATATATATTTGTGATGAGTTCAATACCAAATTGTGAGGTCACGCCTTGAAAAACTGGATACATAACAGAGCCACACTGTGTTGACAAATGTTACCATGTTAACCAAACATCATATCACTACATTCTTATTATTGTTTTGTCTAAATGCATTCATAAATTACTAATACCTTCTTTTTCCCCAAGCTGTTTTTTCCATTTGTAGTTTAGGAACAAGACATGGTCATTCCCTTGCCCTTAATTACAATTTGCAGGCTTATTAACTTGTTGAAAAACAAAATGCAGATTTCTGGACAAGGCAATGATCATAGACGAATTAGATGCATCAACCAAAACCAGAAATCCATGGAGGCTATGCTCTCTCAATCAAGTGGAAGAAGTGAAGCTTGTCCTCCGACTCATTCCCATATGGTTAAGTTGCCTAATGTTTGGTGTAATCCAAGCCCAACTTCACACCTTCTTCACCAAACAAAGCAGCACAACAATCCGATCGATCGGTACCCATTTCCAAGTTCCTCCAGCATCACTTCAAGGCCTTGTTGGCATTGCTATCCTAATCGTCGTTCCAATCTACGACCGATTTTTCATCCCGCTAACCCGAAAATATACAGGCCACCCTTCGGGCATTACCGTGCTACAAAGAATCGGGATCGGCCTAGTTATATCAATACTCAATATGGTTGTGTCAGCCCTAGTAGAGGCCAAAAGGCTCGACGTTGCAAAACATTATAATCTCATTGACAAGCCTAAAGCAATAATACCAATGAAGGTATGGTGGTTACTCCCACAATACCTAATTTGCGGTGTCTCCGACGCGTTCACAACCGTGGGACTTCAAGAACTGTTTTATGATCAAATGCCGGAGCAGATGAGAAGCATCGGGGCGGCGGCTTTTATTAGTGTTATCGGCGTTGGCAGCTTCATAAGCACTGGTATTATAAGTATTGTGCAGTCCATTACCGCCAGAAATGATGAAAAATGGCTTGGGGACAACATTAATCGGGCTCACCTTGATTACTTCTATTGGGTGCTAGCAGTTTTGAGCACACTGAATTTGTGTGTTTATGTGTTAATTGCAAGAGCTTTTGTGTACAGATAGGTTGGAGGAGAAGAGAAACTAAAGGCAGAGATGAGCTTATTTGCAAAGAACCATGATGGAGAGGAGACACATGAGACATAAAAGGCAAGATTAGATCAAATACAAGTCTAAGACTCAGAACTTAAACTAAGGATAAAGTGCTCTACCATTAGCAGCTACAAGTTAAGCTCGACAATTACAAGAAGTACTTATTTATTTGCATGGAAACACATTCTGCGATTTAGGTATATAGGTCGTTGATTTTAAGTTTAAATGGATACATTTTTTTGGTCAAAACCTCAAAAAAAAAAAAAAAAAAATTGGTAAGTCGGCATAGCCTTTCAGAAAACAGAAGCACACATGGGTGCTTGATTGCCACATGTATTGCTGAAGAAATAAAAATTAGTGTTGTAAAGATGTGGCTGCGATGCAATGGGGCCTATGGAAAGACTTTTGTTACATGCTTAATCAATTGCCTTGAAGTAATGTGAAAGACAGTTCAAGGGGTTAAGAGTATTTACATGTGCACTCATCGAGGTCTTAGGTTCAATCCCACTAATTATTCCAATGAACATGATTGAACCAGATTTTTCATATTCGTATTGAATTAAAAATCCGAAATTTGAATGGCAAGGATTGAAGGAAATGATCAAGTTGTATATGGGAAAACCTGAACAAAGGATATGATGATTTGATTTGGGGTGTATTTTTGCTCACCACTTTAACCCTAGGTGTATGCTCACCACTATCCTCAACTGACTTGTGGCGTGTCCATATACATAACCATGATTTCATAAATACAAAGCAAAGGTTACCTATGGTTATGCCTTTGGACACATGTCAAGTATTGAAGATGGTGATGATGGTACACCTAGGGTTAAAGTGGTGAGCAAAAATGATCCCTTTGATTTGATGCTTGGGATCATGGTTTCAGGGATTTGATCGTTCTTTTTCCTTTTGGTTAAAAACGAGACTAAAGGGGAGCGGGAAGATTCCAACTTCAAGAGAATCAAGGAGAATCACTAGAGATTTCATTCGTGCATGCACTAAAAAAAGAACAACAATGTTGGGGTAGTTCAGGACTTTCATATCTTTACCATCACTAGCTATACATTTTCTTCTTTTTTTTTTTTTTTTTGCAAGTCCGAGCATCATGCCTCGACCTCAGGGGTGTTTCTACGTTAAGGGCAGGCTGGGCAGCTACCCAGCCCAAATTTTTCCAAAAAAAAATAGTGAATGTGCAATTTCTCTCATCTTGTCTTATCTATATCAACTTCTCCTCTTCTCTACAGCAATTTCTCCTTTACTTCTCTTGACATATAGACATCAACTTTTCCTCTTGCTAGCAACTTCTCTTTTTGGCAACAATTAATCTTCTCACTCACTCCTTTTAAATTATCTTATGCATTTTTTTATTTGAAATTGAGTATTCTAGGGTTTAACTATGAATGAATTAAAATTTGGGGATTTTGTTGAAATTAATTAGGGCTTTGATTTTATGAATTTTGTTGAGATGTTTGATTTGGTGTTGGTGTTGGTGTTGTTAAGATATTTGATTAAATCCATTGATGCTATTATGAGAATTGGTTTATTTTTGTTGAGATGTTTGATTTCTCTTCTTGGCAAAATCCATAATGAAATACCCTCAAAATCGAGAAGGGAATAGTTGATCCGATTCCCGTATCTTAATTACCCCATCTGTGTTCCTAGTGAGATGAGAATGTGTGCAATTGGAATTATTCTACTGCCCTAAGTACTAGACTAATATTTTGTGACTAGACCAAATGCTTACCTCTCGTGTCAACTAGCAAAAGGTGCCCGTAGCGATCTTTGCGGGTTTTTAAACCAAAGGCAGTTTGTACCAAAAATATATGTCTGAAAAATCAACCCAAAACATTAATCAAATGAAAGCAAAGGCTGTTTATAACAACTCCATGTCCTTTTCATGTTAAAAAGCTCCCTCAAAAAAACAAAACATTTCAAAAAGCCACACGAAAAGGCATTAATATATAATCAAAAGCAATATTATGTTGTTATCACTCTTATCAACAACTCCTCCAAACACATCATATCTTCCATAAACTAAAAGTTAAAAGTCAAAAATATTAATATGTATCTAAGCACGGATCATACATGAAGCATTCGTCATTGGTTCAAACCACATAAGAATTACTTGGCTTTATTTATATCTGTACAACCATAACAATTAGTTCAAATTTATCCCAACCAATTGTCAATTGATGCCATTAGCTAATTACTATGCTTTATTCCTGAGAAGGAAACAAAAATTGGAATTTCAACATAAACGCACCTCTAGCTTAAGAGAACCAAAAACAACCACCAAGCAGTTTTATCTAAAGCAGCAAACACCACCTTACAAAACATCAAAAGGAGACATGGTTAAGAAAGAAGAGGAGAAAAAGCAAGAAAAAATTACAGTTTATGATTTTCTAGTCCCAAAAGCTGTCCAAATATGTTTTTATGTGCGGTGTTTTTATATGAGATGCTTGAACTTCGTTAGTCAACTACTAAAACAAAAGAAAAATCTTGGAAAACAAAAACAAACACATGCTAGTTCATCTTTGCCCATGACTACACATCAATCAACCGCATGATGTGGAGCCACCGATGGGGCACTTTTAGGTAAGCAGTGTCCTTGTTTGTTTAGTGTCTATTTAATTTTATTCTCATATTGTGACGTAGACACCGCTAGTTCATCACAACAAAGTATTATCAAGAAATAGGAAATGAATCTTAAGCTGGTTATGATCAATCGGGTTTCAAGCAGTGTAGCATACTCTAAAATCTAGAAATGGAAACCCTAGTCACATACTTTAAAAAGAGCATGCGGGTTTTGAAATCGTGTGAAATGTGTATAAAGTCGTGAAAATATGCAGGAAGATGGTATTATTTATATAAACATGGAGAGCAAAGCCCAAAAATTGTCCAATTTGCCATAATCAATAGATCTAAAAAATGGAAAGAAATCACTCAAGACTACCCAAAAGAATCAAGATTTTTATATATTTCAATTCCATTTTTGTGTTTTTTCCCCTTTTTTTTCCCTTAAAGCAGATGACAATTTCATATTCTAATTCAACAATTGAGTTTTCTCAAAGTCTCTTCTAACAATCTAAAGGTCAAGCTCCAATTTTGTACTAAACATATATGTCTGAAAATCAACCCAAAACATCAATCAAATGAAACCAAAAGGAGTTTATAACCACTCCATGTCCTTTTTCATGTTAAAAAACCTCCCTCAAAAAAACAAAAACATTCAAAAAAGCTTCAAAGACACGAAAAGGCATTAATATATAATCAAAAGCAAGATCATGTTGTTATCACTCTTATCAACAACCCCTCCAAATACATCATATCTTCCATAAACTAAAAGCAAAAAGTCAAAAACATTAATATGTATCTAAACACAGGATCATACATGGAACAACTTGTCATTGGTTCAAACCACATTAGAATTACTTGGCTTTATTTGCTGTACAATCATAGCAATTAGTTCAAATTTATCCCAACCAATTGTCAATTGATGCCATTAGCTAATTACTATTCTCTATTCACCAGGCGAAAACAATAAATTAAATTTCAACATAGAAACGCACCTCTTGCTTAACAGAACCAAAAACAACAACCAAACAGCTCCATCTAAAGCTGCAAAACACCACCTACAAAACATCAAAAGCGGACATGGTTAAGAAAGAATAGAGAAAAAGCAAGAAAAAACTGAAAAAAATTGCAGTTTTTGATTTTCTAGGCCCAAAACTGTCCAAATATGTTTTTCTTTGCGGTGTTTTTATATGAGATGCTTGAACTTCGTTAGTCCACTACTAAAACAAAAGAAAAATCATGGAAAACAAAAAAAATAGAGACAGAAGAAAACAGAATATCAGCCATCATTAAAATCCAAAGCAAAATTCAAGTTGTTTTTCGAAGGAAAGCCACCAAAATTGATCCATACGTATTACATGTGAGAGGCCGTAACATAGGGAGCAAATAGGCATGAAGGTAGTAACATTTGTGACTACTCGGTTCAATCCCATTACGAGGAACATATCTTTTGTACAAATTTGTTGTGCATATCTGTTTGAATCTACGGGATTTTACTTTAATAATAAAATAAAATCATTCTTTATATTTAACCCAGTAAATTTTTTTTTTTATGGCTTTTGAACCTGGTGGTTTAAGCCAATTAGGAGGAACTTGGTTGGTCAGCTATAAGTAGTCTCTTTTTCCATTTAAATTTGGTTTTATTTTAATCTCAATAGAAGAATACGCATAGGCAATTTGGTCTCCAATTCATAGTTTAACAACACAAACATGTTGTGTTGCCGGACTCGCCCAAAAACACATAATGCTTCTTTGTGCTCCTCTCACAGTTGGTTGTGTTCCTAACCATCCTTACTAAAATTAGCGGGAGTTCTCTAGAGGAGGGATCCCAAAGAAATTAAGAACTTGATTAACATCCCTCAAATATAAATCTTTTACATTGGCAATATCACAATGCATTTATAATCAAGTAATTAATCAAATTAATTATCAATGTTAGCGAGAATTGTAGATCAATGGGCATTGACATAAGTGTTGTTCTATATCAGATTTTCCAATTAACACAAATATTAGAGTCTCTAGAGAGCTTGAATCTAGCTTAGCATAACCAAGTTGAAAAATGGTTCTATAAAGTATCAGGCTGCCTTATCTCTCTGTTCAAGAGGATCTTAATAAAATTAGAACTAACAAACTAAGAAGAAATTGAGAATGGTTACATTCATCAATTATTACAGTATATTTATGCTAAAATACATGTCAGCCAAAAAATACATTGAACCAAAAAAAGAAATGTAATCCTTAAAGCCTCATTAGCAGCCAGGGGACTCTATTTGAGACATCAAAACAAAACTGGTGCTAGCACAAATTCAAACAAATGCAAGACTATACAAAGAAGCCATACCTACAATGCACTTGAATACTAATGCGTAGCCACCATGTATAATCATCAATAAACCGGTAAAAACATGGACACATCGGAACAACATGTTTCTTTTGACAACTATCAAAATTGAGAAGTAAAAATGGGTAAAGCATTGAACATTATTGAAAGTTTCAAATGAGTAGATGTTATAAAGCTTGTCTTTATTAGTAACAAACTTTTTTAATTCAGTCACAATATCACTGTTGTTGAAGCCGATGGAAATTATGTGGAGCCATTTGAGACCGAAAACCTATATATTTACTCTAGTGAGACATATTCTGTCCTAGTAACAACAAACCAAGACCCATCAAGAAACTCTTGGGTGACTACAAATGTAGTTAGCGAAGAAACCTGCAATCCCAAGCTGGCTTAACAATCCTCAATTGCTATCCAAAATATTTCAAGAAATCCTCACTCTCCATGGCCACTCAAAACTGCTCTAACAATTATCATCATTTACCTAGCACCACACATTCATTCATCCAACAACACTCTTATTAGTGCATTGTTTAAGAGGTGGACAATAGCCATGATAGACTAACAACTAACAACTAACAATCAATCTTTTCAAACTCTCTCTCTCTCTCTCTCTCTCTCTCTCTCTCTCTCTCTCTCTCTCTCTCTCTCTCTCTCTCACATGCTCACACATGCAAACACACCCACACAGGCGAGAAACCATGACATCAAATATAAGCACTTACTTGGCGAGGTAATCCAAGATGCGCATAAATAGCTTTCTCGTGCTGGAAATAAAAATACATAAAAACCATTGTTATGAAACATAAAACATAAATAATAAATCCTGAGCAATACATTCATCTAAACTATCACTTACGAGGAAGCGATCGTGGTAGAGATTTGGTGAAATGATAATCTCTCTTTGAATTCAGGATATGAGCAACCTAAAGAAATGTAGTTTTGAAATTTAGTTATCAAAGAATGATATTGCCACAATGATCAAATTTGTGTATACTACCAATATATATTTTCTATAAAAAAATGAAAAATCAGAATATTGTAAAGTGAAAGCTTACCATCTTTTGAGAAATATATCATATGCGGGCCAATATAGAAAGATTTGTGCACAATTGCTCTTTTCTTAACTTCTTCCTCCTTGCTAGAATACGCTCAAATTCCTCAAGTTCATAATTTCTGAAGTTTTTGCAAGTAACAATTCAACTTTAGACACCACCGACTTCAATTTCAAGTAAATATAAATAAGTACCCAACAATTCAAATCACATACTAATTACGAATATTGAGGCTTAAAGTACAAAACTTGTTTGAGTGCTTCTAAAAGCATCTCTTCTTGAGTCAACCTCTTCTCCTCGCCTTCCTTTTTCTCTTTATCGGCTAATGTAAAAGAAAATTTATATTCATTAAAATAGTATGATACATTAATCAAAGCAATGAGCTCACAAACAAATACCACTTTGGTCTTTAATCAGAATTTGGAGTACATTCAACATCAAATGCTCTACGCTTGACCTTCATGGTTGCTTGTAGCGCCGCTGTGCATCCCTCTCTTGAACACAGGGGCAAAAAATGGGAGAAACGATGACCTTTATAAGCACTAACCCATACAACTTTATATTTCAAATGTCAAAGAAAGCCTACAAGCAGTGCATGTCCATACTGCATTTTTGCCCAAAAACTTGAACTCATCAATCCTACAATTTTTCCTATCTAAAACCATCATCCAAAGAGCCACGACCCCTAAAATCTAGTCATCCAAAAAATTTCAGGGTAAAATATTTTCTTCTTGTTGATCAACCTCGGATATTAAAAATTAATTCTTGTTTGGGCGCAAAAGTTTTTAATCACAAACAACATTCCTACAAAGGGATCCAAAAATAGGAACATCATTAATTTTTAATTTTTTATATGAACATAGGAGAGAAAGTCGCATTCATGAGCTTCAAAATACACTTTCATTATCAAAGATTAGAGAGAAAGTCACATTCATGAGCTTCAAAATACACTTTTCAGTTTTTATGAAAAAGAATTACATTTTAGGCTCAATTGAGCAGAGCATTGTTTAGGCAGAGCATTACTTCATGCTAAATATTTATGATGTCCTCCAGTCATTTTAGTTTCTTCTCTTCCTAGAGCTCAGGTGGTATTTCTCACTACAAAAAAATGGGCTAATGTGACCAAATTTAAAAGTGAGGCTTATAAATTCGTCACATTTGGTGGGAATATGTGACAGATTTGTCTAGTCGTCACTTATAAAATGATCAGGTGACTAGGGAATTTTTAAAAAGACCAAATTCGTCACAAACACGAGCGCGGCTCCAGTGGGAAAGAGTTGCAATTATTTGTGACGGCAGTGGGATCACATATAACATTTTAAGGGGTCACAAATTTTGTTCACGTTTTTAAAATTTTTGGACGAATTTTTCAGACTCCCTTGCATATTTTTAGTCTCCTCTTTTTTTTTTGGGAGTGTAAGACTCAGTCCTCTCTTTCTCCTTCTCCTTCTCTCCTCCACCTCCGTTCTCTGTCGCTTCTCTCCTCGTTCTCTTCTCTCTGTGGCTCATCTCTCAATCTCTTCTCTCTCCTCCATATTGGCAGCGATAGATTCTTGCTGATTCCTTAAAATCCAGTGACAAACCCTAATTCTAGATTTGTTTCAATTTTTCTAGAGAATTTCTGAACTTGGGATTGTCAATGGGGCTACAAGAAAAACAAGGTTCTGATCACTTACCGACCTCAAGCTTTTATGGCCATTGGTTCCAAAACCTAATTATCGGATCAGGTAATTGGGTCTTCGATTCATGCGATTCCTATTTGTCTCTGTTTTAGGGTTTTATGGTTTTATTTCTGCTCTGAATTTTAGGATTTGTATATAAATTGGGGTTCGTTTCTTAGTTTTGTTTGAATGGAAAGTATTAGGAAGCGAAGATGTTCTGAGAGAGTAGAACAAAGTTTTATTATTTCGATGATTTACTTCTAAACTTCATAATCAGATCTGAAAAAAGAAAGATAAAAGTTAACTTTTTTCATTGGGAGCTCTATTTTTCTCTAATACTTTAAAAAAATCATTTGAAAAAATATTTGATTCATATGAAGCCAAAAATTTGGTGCTTTGTCTTTCGAACCCCCTTTTTGTTTTTAAGTTTTCTTTTGTTTTCAATTTTTACTTGTAACTAGGTTATGTTTCTGATCAATAGGGAAGTCAGAAATTTAGGGACCAAAGAAACTATGGGATTTTATAAAATTATATGTCTTCTGTATTGCAACTGCATTCGATTTAGAGTCTGTTTATTCCCATATGATGACAAAGTTGACAAAAATAGACTGTTGATTTAGATTTTGTGATCTTTGCTTTTCTTATATTGTTATCAGTTTAATTCTTGGGTTATCTTGGTCAGATAAAATGGTGATTTGGATGTTCTTTTTATGTGATACAAGTCTGAGCATTCTGGTGAGCAGGCCCTCTTAGGTTAATCAACCAAGTTTCATGTCTGAGCTCGTACAGATTCCTACACGCCTTTGGTATGTTCAGTGTTAATTCATAACTCATTTGTGTGTGTTAATTATGCGCTTGCAGGCATGCTTGTAACTCTGTATATGAATTCTTTTAGATATGTTGTTTGATAGCTCTGGGGCATTATATTGGTTGAAAACTTGGATACCTAAATGTAACGGATCATTTTAGACACTGATATGTAAGCGTACTGCAATTTAGAAGGACTGTTGTGTGAGCAATTGGTTTTTCATTGTATATCAACAGATAGTGTCAACTAGTACTCATTGAGCAATTGGTTTTTCATTGATTTTTTTAAATCTTAGATGGTATTTCCCTATCTCATTGGGTAATTTTCCATAGTTTAGTTTTTCTGTATTTTAGAGCAAACCTGGAATTTGGCAGTAAATTCTTCAATGTTTGAAATTTCAGAGCTTGAATGAGGGATTATATTCAAAGGGGATTCGGTGAAGGTGTGAGAGTCTCTGAATAATTCTATAATTCTGCTCTATGGAATCTAGCACTTAGCCACTTATAGCGTATTTAGATAAAACAGACAATTTAAAATTTGAGTTACTTGCATTCACAACTCAAGTCATGAAACCCCAATGCCAACTATTTCAGTTCGGTAACCCAAATTTGGCATAATTATTTAATAAAAACTGGAACTAACAGCCTGAAATTGTATCACATTATTTGGTACATGATTCTCACTTGTCTGTAACTATCAGTTTCAATGACCCAATCATTCCATTCTTCTGTGTTGGACATAGCTAACTCTTAAGAATTTTCCATATTTTCTACTTGGTGAAAAAATGGGAGTTTCACAAACATGGGCATATGTTACGAATGACACAATCAAGGCACAAATAGGACAAACTCAAAGCTTTAGCTATAACAGCATAAATAATGACTTTGATGCCACACACCAAATCAATCATATAAGAGCATAAATTTGACGCCACAACCACATCAATCACAACACTTGCATGTTCATGAATTTTTTTACAACAATATCGATGCATGGTCATGATTCATGACTTATTTGCTGTACAACTTTGACGCCACACCAATTAATCACAAAAGAAATACCCAACACACCTCAAATTCCCCAACGACAAAAAGCGGGGCCATTTCCTTAAAACTCTCTTCGTTGATTGTCGAAAGCTTTCAAATCCTTCTAAAGAATCTCTGACAAATCTAGCATAGTCATGCCTGCATTAAAGAAAAAGTTATAACAAAGCCACTACAAAGTACTTTTGTTTAGAATCAAACAAAGAGCTTACATCATGGGCCTCAAAGTATTTTTGTTTGAATCTCAAAGAAAATCTTCGTTTACCAAACCTTTTCCTTTTCTCCTCTTGAGGCCAGGCATACTCTTTCTCTTTTAAGTCTTTTACAACCAAACCAAAACTACGCTTCATGGCTAAAATCTAGAAATGGAAACTCCTAGTCACAACCCACGAGTAGTCAGGCATATTAAAATTGAGTCCACAATGAAACTTAAACAGCAAAGTCCCAATTTTCAGCAAAGCCCCAATCCCCCAATTAATCAACATTCACAATCACATCCACCAAAACCTAAACAATACATGCAACCCAACAACAGAACCTAAAAACAATCCAATTAATAAGCAAAAGCCTAATCAATTTCCATCAAATAACAAAACCAGAAGCATGCATAAGGTACATGTAAACCCTAAAATCCTTTATTAGGCCTTTCTATTTACCTCGACGCCTACAGCCCAATTAAAATCGAAGTCCCTAATTAATTTCATGACACACAAATTTTAATTTTGAAGAAAAGCCCTAATTTTGTTAATTCAAATTCAGATCCGTGAAGCAATTAGAGGAAGAGGAGATATACCTGATATTGAGATGCGAGCAAGCTTTGAGAATCGAGCAATTTGATGAAGGCGATCGGAGAGTGAGAGGCTGCCAAGTTGGCGATGAGAGCGAGAGTTAGGGGATGAAAGCGAGAGAGGATTGAAGAGATGAAAGAGAGAGAGTGAAAAAGAAGGCGACCTGGTTCGGATTGAGAGGAGAGACCGATGGAGACGGAGGACCACGATCTCTCACGGCTCTCTCTCTCCCACGCCGGAGGCTCTCTCTCTCGCACGCTGAAGGCTCTCTCTCGCATAAGTCGCAACTGATTAGGGAATTACTAGGTTCCCACGTAGAGAAGAGAAGAGGTCTGAGGGCAAAAATGGATGCCTCAGTCGAACCATCCAGAAGGGGAAAGAAGAGAGAGGTTTTAGAGAAGCAAAACCGTAATTTCATTGGAAAAAGACAAAGTGAACAGCTTAGGAACAGTGTCCGAAACTGAGTTTTAGTATATATAGAATTTGTTTTGAATTGGATCACAATCGTATATATATTTTCATAAATAAAAGAATCCAATAGGTGTCAAAAACTCGTTTAAAAAATTTGAGTGGGAAAATTCCTCCAAAACTAAACAGTAATCCCATTAGATAATCGATTGGACCGACATGGTCATTCTGAATGGTCAAATGGAATATAATGAACAAGTCCACATTTTAAACAGAAAAAACAGCACCTTCTTTGCTTCTTCACTAATTCAAAAATCAACCAAGAAGATCCTCGAGATTCTGGACGAAATCTGTCGGATCTTTCTTTCCAAACTGTCAGATTTCCAAGAGGATTTTCTGTATCTCTCTGACTCCGATGGCTTCCCATTTAAAACCCACCCACCCTTTCTTCTCTTTCATCATCTTCTGCTCTTCTTCTTCTTCTTCTTCTTCCTCCTCTTCCGTTCCTGGTGTTATTGCTTTTGATATTACAAGGGTTCATCAATCATGGGTTTGTCTGCAGAGGCTCAATTTCATGTTCTGGCTGTTGATGATAGCCTTATTGACAGAAAGTTGATTGAGAGACTTCTCAAGACTTCGTCATACCAAGGTATTATATGTCAATCGAGTTTTTGGTTTCTTTTAGAAAAAAAGATATTGGTTTTGTTTCAATTCTGCTTTTGAATCATTGTTTTGGCTTTAATTCGGTGCTAAAATCTTTCTGGGTTGTTTTCTTTTTGTCAATTTCTGCAGTTACTGCTGTTGATTCGGGAAGTAAGGCTTTGGAATTTTTGGGTTTGCATGATCTAGATGATCAAAGTGGCGCAGATATTCCCTCTCTGTCTCCAGATAATCATAACCAGGTATATATGTTGTTTCCTGTTTGATTCAATTTTGTGATTTTTTATTTGAATTTATATTTTGCAATTTCATCAATCTGATCTGATTCATTTCCACCTGCCTCTTTTTACAGGATCTGGAAGTAAATTTGATCATTACAGATTATTGTATGCCAGGAATGACAGGCTATGATCTCCTCAGAAAGATTAAGGTAAAAAAAGAGGTCCCAAAACCATTATGCATCTTGATTTCAATTCAGCAAAGTTTTGGGGATCAGTATTAGAATTCACAATTGGAATTGTTTCCAGCCCAAACCCATTTCAATCAAGCTAAAATCATATTAGACTTGTATAATTGTAGTTCTTATTGTCCATGAATGAATGATTAAACTTGGTGCATCATCTAGGATATAGGATTTGATCTTCAAAACCCAAGTTTGTATGGATTGTCTGTGATCCAAAGAATGTGATGTCTAAATTGCATAGTGTTAGAGGCAGTGCTTTGTCAAATTGGACTAATAAAAGCTTACTTGATTTGCAGGAATCCAATGTTCTTAAAGACATACCAGTTGTTATTATGTCCTCAGAGAATGAGCCATCAAGGATCAACAGGTTAGGGAAACTTTCAATATGTTTCCACAGAAATTTCAAATCTCAAATTAGAAATGCTTGGTTCATTTTATGATCATGATCTGACATGTGGCTTGATGGGTTATTGATCAGATGCTTGGAGGAAGGAGCAGAAGAGTTCTTTCTAAAACCAGTGCAGTTGTCAGATGTGAACAAGCTTAGACCGCACATGTTGAAGGGTAGGGCTATGGAAGAACAACCCAACATTAACAAGACACAAACACCAGAGAGAACAAGAACAAAGTATAATGATTTGGAAGTGACTTCATGATCAATTGATGTTTTTACTTTTTTTTCAAGTATTAAGTAGGACACTTATCGACTTACAGAGGATCGATTGTCAACCGTTGATATATGTGGATCTCACCATAGATCAAACATACATCAGCGTCTAACAGTTGAAAACTAAGCTTATCATCTCTATAATATACCCAGAAGATTTCTCTATATTTGTTCTCTTTTTTCCTTTCTATATTTCAAGCTTGATTATACAGGCTCCATAGGGATTTAGATTTCCTTAAAGACAGAAAAAGAGCCATGTTCAGAAATCTTCAAATTTAGATCTAATTGTAAATTAACACAGAAAAATATTCATTGAATTTTGTTGGCTTCATGCATAGAATATTTAACTATTTTTTCTTAGCTTCCTTGTTGTCTTGCCAGTCAATTATGTACGAAATAAAAATATTCGCTGGTTATGACTTTTATAAATGAGCAGATTTTTTATTTATTTTTTAATAATCAAAGCCGGCTTTCATTAAAAAGAGAACAAACAACAAAACATTTTGTAAAAGGAAGCTACGATTTTTTAATTTTTTTGTTGGAGAAGCTAAGAAGTATTTGAAATTGACTTTGGGAAGGTGTGAACAATTACATGATATATAGGTTGACCATTGATCTCAAATGAGAATGTAGTTGATACGTTCATTGTATTAAATAAATTAGGTTGAAACCTAGTCATAGAAGCTAAGATTGAAAGGAAAGATTTAAACCCTTGTAGTTTAGATTATTGTTCGTATTTAAAAAAATGTTGGAATGAAAAATTAATACTAGGCTAGGCGCAAGAGGTTTGTAGCTTAAGTGATTAAGAACATTTACCCCTACACCCGAGGTTCTATATTTCAACAAAGATTTAACCCCTTTTAGTTTAGACTATCGATTGTATTTAAAAAAAAGGAGCTGATTTTTCCACTCCTCGTTTGTCCACTTACACTCTTTTATTATTATTATTATAATAAAAACTATTAAAAACAAAAGAAGTAAAAGTGGATAAAAGGTGCGTGGGAAAATCACCACTCAAAAAAGTGTTGGAACAGAGAAAATTAGTATTAGAGGGTAAGGGGTTTGTAGCTTAAGTGATTAAGAACATTCACCCCTACATCCTAGGTTGTATATTCAATTCCCCATCCTGAATATGGGTTGTATTAAAAAAATCTATATAGCTACTAGGCAAAACTCAAAATTTTGGAAACAACATTGGTTATAAACAAGGAATAAAATATCCATAATATTCTCGATATTTCCACGAAATTTCTGTATTTTTGGACTACCGATATTTCTGATACTATCGATATTTTAGATATCCATGAACCAAAATATCGATAATATTGACGACATGGCCCGAAATATCGATAATATCCCGATATTTCCATCGAAATTTCCGTATTTTTGGACTATCGATATTTCCGATATCATCGATATTTTATTCCTTGGTTATAAAACAAGAAAATTGTTAAATTCAACATGGAAATAAAAAAAATTTGGGAGTTGAGGGTTATTTTCAAATTTCACCACACGCTGATTTTATTTTAGAAAAGAATCAATGAATGTCGTCATCACCATTGCCACCACCATCGTTGTGTTAATTAATTTAAGAGGCTGTAAAATAATAAGTGTGTGCTGTGCTTCATAAAGTGCAAAGCACCAGATTTATGCAAATATATATATTCTAGAAAAGGAAAATACTATAACAATAATCAAGGAATAATTGAGTTCGAGGCTAATGGAGATCGGTAGAGGTAATCATGGTTTTGACAGAGAGTTAATTGACTTTTGCCGTACGGTGTGGCTATCAAATTTAAACATGATGAACTTGGCAACAGAGAATGTGGGTGCATAATGATCAACTAAGGACACATGAAATTGGCTTTCAGATATTGTAGTCTTGTAGAGTGATTGTGGTTGTGTGCAAAGCAGATTATGTTCTTACAAAAGGATTAAAATTTAAAATAAACAGTGCCTAAAGTTTCTACATTTGCAGAAAAATAAATATATTAAGGACTCGTTTGTGAGTGATCATGTATATGCCAGAATCACTTTTAAAAAGAAGCATCTCCCGCATGCTTATCGAAAAAATAGGCAAAGACTCAAACCCCCTTTTTTATCTTTCTCAATTGTAGAAATTTTATGCATTGTTTAAATATATTTTTAATCTTTTTGTAAGAACTTGTTTGGGAGTGATTTTAGGAGGGCCAAAATCACTTATGGGGAGAAGTATCTCGCACATGCTTCTTCATAAAATCATTTTAAACCACTTAAAGTAATTATATGAGGAAGCGATTCTCCATTGAAGTGATTATTGGCATATCCAGAATCACTCCCAAACGAGTCTTAAGATCAAGAATTCGCTCTACCAAAACTCAAAATGGATCATTTTGAATTTTGCTAGAGCAAATTCTTGTTCTTACAACGGAATTAAAAATCTATATAAAAAATGTCTAAAGTTTCTACCTTTGTGGAAAAATAAAAAAATTTGGGTTTGACTCTTGTAAATAGAATTAATTTTTTTATTTTTCTGCAAATGTAAAAACTTTAGGCATCTTTTATATAGATTTTTAATCCTTGTGTAATACAAGAATTCGTTGTAGCAAAACTCAAAATGGATCATAAATAATTCGGGATAAAAAATAATTTAATTTAATTTAAAATATATCTCATCCCGTCCTTCATCTCTCGCCCAAATACCCATATATGGGTTGGCCCTTGTTTGGACCTGGAAAGTTACGCCAGTGGGCCCAAGAAGAATGGGTGGCCCCACCACTCCAACCCAGGAGATAGTGAAGATTTGGGCCTTTCAGAATAGTTAGAGGCTCAAAACATAGACATGGAAAAACATTGAACCCTTATTAAAGTGGCCTAATAACAAAAAGAAACTCGGTCCAAGTATTTAGACGAAGAAGATTTGCCTCACAAATGAGACAAACGATGCTAGTTGAAGAGGATTAAACTATTCACTGTCCAAAGAATTAGAGCTATCCCAATTAGAGAACAAAGCCGCAATATGACTGCTTTTGCTGCCAATCTGTTAGGTTTCCAACCAATTACAAGAAAAAGCTTAAGCCATAAGGGGAGGAATATGGTTGGAGGAATGTCATATGCATTTAAGGTTGGCCGGTAAAATTATTCTCTTGATTCCAACCCAAAGATCTATAAATACAATGGGAGAACCCAGACACAACACACACAAATCAACTAAAAAAACTAGTCAAAAGGCTGCTCCATCCTTCACTTTGGTCGACATATTGTTTGTGAGGCATGCTTTGGAAGATCTCGACAAGAGGAGATGGGCCAAAACCACTAAGGAAACAGGCTAGCAATGACATATGAGTAGGCAATGGAACAAAAATTGATACGATGTTGAGTGGGGTCGAAGTCATCATGATTGAATTAACAAGAGTTGAATGTGGGATGGTGGCATGCAACATCATACTGTGGTCATTTTTGTTGCAGAAGGGTCCATCACCGTCAAAGGCACCGCCGAACTAATGACTGCACTAGATGAATGAGTAACTATTGACACATGCAACCTAGAGACAATCGAAGGCTGCGATGTCATGGCTGGAAACAAAAGTATCACTACTAAAAAATTGGGTAAAAACCACGATCTAAAGGCCACAAAAAAAATGGTTATGTCATTGTTTTTTATATTGGACACATATATTTAGTATTTGTGTCATATGCAGAGAAGACACAATAGTTTCGTGTCCAACTTGAAAAAAAGAAGAAAATTATTGTGCTTAATTAATTTAGCACAACTTTCGTGGCCTTTAGAGAGCACAAATAGACAACTTTTGTGCCTAATAATTCTATATATATTTTTCAAGAAGTAGTTTTTGTGGAAATGCCAATTTTTATTTATTTATTAATATGCTAAATAACTTTAGGACAGGCTTACAACGATTTGTGCTTAATATTATATTTTTTAAAAATATAACAAAGTGCTCAGTTCTATTAACCCTCACTAATAATTTTCATGAGATAATAAGGCATGGAAAACTTTAAACCGTGCCTAAAGCTCTCCCTGTTTTCAAATTTCTTGTCTTTTTTTCTCGCGCTCTCTCGCGCGCTCTCTCTCTCTCTATTAACTCTCGATCCACCTCCTCCCTTCTCTCTCAATCTCTCAATCTCACTCAGATCCTCCTTCTCTCTCTCGGATCTCACTGCATCTGGGATTGAGTCCAAAGGATGGTTTGAATTTATTTTTTTGGGGATTTTTGGATCTAATCTTTGTTTGATTTGGTTTATTGTTTTTTAAATTGTCTCTTGCATATTGATTTTGGCTTAGGTTTCCTCACTCTCTGCTTCTTAGCTCTCTCATTCACAAGGTAAGAATTAATTGTAGCTTTTGTGGGTTCGTAGTCTCATGTATAAGTTTTGACATATTTGTTCGGTTCTGATTTTAGGTTGGGACTTCCTTTTGGTTTTCGAAAAAAGGGTCGTGAAATCCCCGCTTTAATTTTGCTTATATTTTTGCACATTTCTTGGTTGGATTTTTAGCCTTTTTTTTTTAGTGTTTTGAAATTTACAAATTGGTTTGGGTATTTATTATGGCAGGACATTGAATTTCAGTTTGTAGGCTATTTTGATAGCTTGAGAAAGTTGAATTTTGGGGTTTTCTCGGACGTGAGTAGCTCCTTGCTCCTTGCCTTCCTTCTGTCATCCGAATGTTGGGTATGCGGGTAAGCCTCCCTCGTTCCTGGGTAGTGAATATATGAATTTTGTTTAATGAGATTTGAGTGAATATTGTGAAGTCTCTGTAGGCTACCCTGTACTTGAACTTTGAGTTCCACTATGATATGATAACATAATTAAAGTCCGTGTGAGTGTCTTAATCTCATGAGCATAGCCAAAATTAATGGTTGATAAGTGAGTGTCTCTAATAATCAAGTAAAAAGAAAGACCAATTTACAAGAATAAAGTTTACCAACACCGATCAATTCAAGAACATATGCAAAACAAGTTATAGAACCACCAATTTTATGAACAAATCCTGCATATCATAAAGGATGAAGGCCCTCTCAAGACAATGCACACCCTCCTTATTTATCTTCGACGGCACTTCAAGACCGGTGTCCTCATTGTGGTTGGTCTACTACTTCAACTTGATCTTCTCGGTTTGGAACTCTCTCTCTCTTTCGTCTATTCTAGAACTTCATGAAATCTTTCCTTGAATTGATCTAGTTGTAGGATTGTTAACCGCAGGAATTAGTCGTGTTGCATTTAAGTAACTACCTAGCATTAACTAATTGGTTGTACTAGTGTTGTCAGGTTAATAATTTATTAGGCTGATTTGTAGGCGTAGACGAGAAAGATGAGCATATTCCGTGAAGAGGCAATAGATGTTCTCATCTCATGTCTCAAAAATGTGGAGTTCCCCTGCTCAAATTAATCTTCTTTGAGACAATTATGTCACGCAGGGAGGTTCACCATTTACGGAAAGCCTCTTACCAGGGTTTTCCTTCTCAAACATGCTGGCCTTGACAAAAGTTACAAAAGTAGTATGCGAATGGATCAACTTGGCAAACTTCTTTTCTGAGAAGATGAAACCCTTGTGAGACCTATATAAAAATGTGCACCTTTGCTTGCATTGCTTAGTTTTTGTTATTTCCGTAGTTTTGGCAACTTGATCATCTTCATGAATCCATTTCTTGAACAATGTCCTTTTCGATTGACATCGAAGGAGGAAGAGAAGGCGGCTGAGAATTGGGAAAGAAAAATGGCATTTGTTTTAGCAAGCCATGAGTTTGGTCTACTTTTTGAGGCTTTAGGAAGGCTTGACGAGCCAGATATGCAGAATTATGTTCGGCATGCTTTGTGGCAGCTACATGGCTCGCACACATGCTCAATGTTTTCCGGACATTATCAGAAATCGAGCAGCCCGAGTCTGCTTGCTCAACGTTTCTTATCGAGTATATTCAAGTCTCACAAGGACGAAGACAAAGCCCTCTCTATGCTAGCGTTGAAACGACTTCATCCATGATCCTGGTAAGAACAGTCATCCTTGGATTTGAATGGGGCTATTGAAAGCTTCAGTTAATTGTATGAAATTTTACTTTAATAACTTCAACTTAGTTATCCTTATTGTTATACAACTTATCTTGACTATTTTTTTGTTTTTGGCTTTGCATTAACCAGGTTTTTGGAGGATTTCAACTTGGATGGTCTACATGTTCAAAGTTACTCTAGTTAGTTATCCTTATTGTTATACAACTTATCTTTACTATTTTTTTGTATTGTTTCATATTATGTTTTAGATTTGCGTTAACTTGTAAATTTGATTATATAATTGGTTGATATACTTCATCAGATACGGTTTTGAAGAATGGCTTTGTTTTGGTACCAATCTTCAATGATTTTTACTCACACACAATTAATTGTATGAGTTAAGATGTAGATGGGGTGAATCTATATGTGGCGTAAGACCGCCTTTAATTTTTATTTTTTTATAACTAAATTATTCAGTATTGAGCACAATTGTTAAGTTGTGTGGCGCCATTATACTACCCAATCAATGACAAAGTAATTGAGTTAGCTCATCAGAATAATAAGCACAAAGATCACTTTTGTGCTTTACAAAGTTGGACAGACGACAAATTTGTGCCCTATAACCAATGGAAACTTCTATAGAGAGAACCGACAATTTAAAAACGTAGATGCAGCGTGGTTATTAGCATAGAGCACAAATATCTGTGGTTTTTTGCATTAAAGAGCACTAATAAAAATTGTGTCCAAACCCAATTATTGTAGTAGTGTATAAAGGACTCATATTGGGAAAGTGTAGTTCAAAGTCATAAAAACCTCTAGGTGTAAAGATGATACCATTGGGTCAAGATAACTAAACCTCAACCGTTCTCTCTCTAAACCTTGACATAGCAACTGCTTGTTTGGCTACAATCATTTCAAGATTCACCTGTTTTACTAGGTGCCTTTTCTTGCCTAAAAGAAGCCAGATAATAAGTAAACAAAAGTTATCAAAATATAAAGGGTAAAGAGAAACAACATTTCATACATGAATGAGAAAATGCTAACGATAGGATCGTCCCATACAATCTCAATACATCGATTCGGCGCCTAGCCGCTTGCTACCTCCCTCTCTCGAGACATCGATTCGGTGTTCAGTGGTGGGTGGTCATGCCGAGTTGGTTTGGTTGCCCCAACCTAGTTACAAGTCGAAAAGACCCTTCGATCTAGAAAAACATGTTAGATGTATGCCCTAAAAGCCAATATAAAATTGAATATTCTAAGGATAATATCACATAACTATAATCAATATGGTATGAATGTTACTTTAAGAAACTTAAATATACAAACTACAAAGTAACAATTCCATGGATAAGGATATAAATGGAAAGCAATATAAAGAAGTTAGATTCACAAGACATTTCCATCTTAAGAATATCATATCAAAAAATGTTCATGGTCATAGGATCACTAATTGGACAATGGTGATCCGTAAAGACTGGTACACACTATGTCTGCTCAATTGGGAGGATGACTAGTCCCAAGTTATTCGTGTAGAGACACTGTGACAAGTGTGTAAGTGCTCAATAGAGATGGAGTTCACTGAACGCAATCAAACTAAGAATTCTTGTATGGAAGTTTTACTCACAAGTGTCAAACAAGTAATTCTAAGTTGAGATAATGCAAATTAGTCCTCAGACCAGAGACATCCAGTTGTCTTGTGTATGAGTTGTTTGTCCATGAGAACACTATACAATCACATCGAAAGATATGACTTAAATGTGCTCCTCGAGATATCCAGCAAAACTACATAGGCACGTGAATGTACAACTAGGAAACTCTACTCTTAGAAAGAATAGAGAATACTCTAGAGATATGATTCGTTAAATCTTTGGCCAAAGTATAGGATGAGAATTGAAACAAGAATGTTTGCAATCACATCTAAGTGAATCATATAACCTAGAAATGTCATACTAGGGATTTGACACGAGTTAATCATATCCCAACAATATGACATAGAGTATTGTATTAGAGAATGAACGATTTGCATTGCAATCACAAACTGACTAAGTTCTGTAAATGAATTCTATTTAGCTTGGGTAGTCATGACATACTACTAGGTGTCAACCATGGTTTATGGAAGCCTTGTAAGGCCTAATTATAATTAGCCTTCGCCCATAGGGATAATTGTATGGAGGGATACAATTCACATTCGATTTAGAAGAAGTCATACTTACCAACAGCCTTGCTAACTAGAACTATAAGATCGCACACTGAAAATGAGTGGATTGAGAATTAGAAGAGAGAAAAAGATTTTGTGGCTTAGTCAAAGTCAAAGTCAAAGGTCAACCATTGACTCAACACTTGACACGGTCAATAAAGGTTGATTGGGACCAATACTTGTTAGACAAGTTAATGACTTAAATTAAACTAATTAGAATAGTTTAGTTATTCAATTAAAGTTATAAGAACATTAATTGGGTCTCATATGGCTTAAAAGAAAAAAGAAATAGACCATATGACTTTTTTTTGTCGGAATCAAGCTTTATTAGATAGAAGGCAAAAGCTGGTTACAGTAGAGTGAGCTCAAAAACAGAGTTCGACCAACATCAACACATGAAGGCAAAAAAACCTACAACATCATAAAACTTATGGAGGACATAAAGCCCATGAAAACAAAAAAAAAACACAAAAAGCAAAG
This sequence comes from Prunus padus, assembly GCA_024362665.1. NCBI lineage: Eukaryota > Viridiplantae > Streptophyta > Magnoliopsida > Rosales > Rosaceae > Prunus > Prunus padus. The sequence continues at coordinate 28,295,047 of JANFAM010000017.1, forward strand.
AAAAGCAGGCCGGGAAATGCCACACCACCCATAACCAAACAGCAGCGCAACTAATACAAGCCCTCACCTTTCGGAGAAGAACTAGTAACCGATGCTACGAACAGAAAATGGTGGTGGACAAGCCACCATAGCTACAAAGAGCACTACCATAATCCAAGCAAAAAGTGACAACAACACTTTAAAGGCAACCCCAACTGCATAAGAGTCACCAAGTAAAGGAGACCCTCGTGTTGTCGAGGAGCCAAAGATGGTGGTCTAGGGAAGGTGCTGAGAAATAGTTGCTAGTGGTAGGAGGAGAAAATGCATTTAAAAAACATGAAGACACAAATACATAAAAACAAACCCATGAATGAAAGCAAGGGCCCCGCTTATGAGATTTTTGGAACAAGAAAGTTCCTTTGGATACAGAACTATCAAGGGATTCTCCAACCCTTGACAATTCTAGTCACGATGAATCATGGCTCACATGTGGCTGTTGGCCAGCCAGCACCGCCATTGACTGTTCATCCCTTGACTGCTTCACACGTAGTTCCGCCACCTCCAATTCCTTTGATGGGCTCACGATCACATCACATAAATGAGACTCATTACAGGTTCTCGTATCCCCCACAATTTTAGTAACCTGCTTCGTACGAGTGTTACTTCCATTTGGGCAACCTTTGCTCCAATTTCTTCCCCTGTGAGATAATCGAAGAGATCCTCCACTAACATGATTAGGACGACAACTTTTAGTTGACTGGGTGGGCACCGCATTCAACTTATCTTTGCATTTTATATTTTTAACATGTCCAGCACAAATTGATGGTAGTGGGTCTGGGGCCAAGGTGGCCAAGATGGGATCATTGTGAGAGGAAGACAGCTCAAGAGCTAGGGGAGTAGTGCCTTCAATGTTAAACGCTTTTGCATCATGCCATATAGGTACAAGTTCGGCAAATATGGCTCTTGAATTCTAGGGTGTAGTCAGAGCAATTAGGGAATTATCACTGACAACACTTGGGTCATTATCAATATTCCTTGCGAAATTCGATATTGTTGGACAAGAGCCCTGCCCTGTGCCAGACATTACAAGTGGAAGCCCCATCCTATGCTTGTTCTTTACTAAAGTTGCAGGCCCCAAGATTGTCAAGGATGCCACCTGAGTTGACTCGCTATAGGCCCCCGAGTGGAGAGAATGGTTCTGCCCACCAGATTCCGATGTATCACCTTCACGAATCTGCTGAAGACTCCGGTGAGCTTTGTACTGTGCTTCGGGTATTACCCTTGCACGACTTGAAGGTTGGTTAAAGAATAACGGGGTCGACCCAGTGGAGGTGTCAGTGCCCAGTCATGCACCATACGTTAGCCCCTCCCTAATCATGATTGGGCACAAAGGATAGAGGCACGGCCTCTCCTTAAGATCGGTATGTCCAAGGCAACTACACCTAAAGCAGAAACGTCGCAGCTTTTTGAATCGGAGACTAATCCAAGTACGGTCGCCATTGTCTCTAGGAAGCCAGAAACCAATTGGAAGAGGTTTGGTGGTGTTGATCTCGACCTTCATTCGGAGGTACCTACGGGAGCTCGTCAAAACTAGATTCTCCATAGTTAGCACCTTACCAATCCTGCTAGCCACCAAGGTGGCATTTCTAGCGTTCATAAGCCCCAGTGAAATACCATGGGCCTGAACCCAAAAAGAAGCCTTGCATGGCTCAATCTCAGACAGAGATGCAGAGTCTGGCCATGGTTGGATAGCAAAAACATCGTCATGTATGAACCAGGGGCCCTTGTAGATGAGTTTTTATTGCCGCAACTTCCAAAGCCACTGTGACGACGTAGACGTTGGGGCTGGACCAAGCAATCTTCACATCATCCTTGTGAATTGTGTTACACCACTCTCTACTAAGGGTGTTTCTTACTGCACTTAGCATAGGTTCCTTATCAGAAATAAGGAAGCCTAAAAGGCTAATTCCACATCTGTTGTTACTAGAAGGGTTCAGAGAAGTCTCTAGTTGGATAGTAGTAGATTACCCTGCAAAGCTTCGGAATCCATGGGATTTTAGCATTCCATGTCCTCTAGGATGATCCTAATCACATAGATGATAAAGTGCTTTTCCAATTTCAAAAAGGTTGGTGAGTTTCAGATGAAAGAGGTAGAAATTTGGGACCACGAAAACTAAACCAATTCGAAGAGTGAATTAATACCCATAAAAAAGTAAAAAAATAGAAAGAAAGAAAAATTTAGGAAATGAGAATTACAGAATTGCAAATTTTGATGGAGGAAAAGATGGACTTTGCTGAAAGAGGGAGGAAGGATGTTGTAAAAACAGTTTGGTTCAAAAAAAAGGAAAACAATACAACTAGATTGGAACTTGGGGTGGGTGAGAAGGGGAAAAGAGAGAGGAGGTGGGGTGGGTGGTGTGGCTGGCAACGGTGGTTGGGTGGGGGGTTCATCTTCACTCATGGTATCTCAATCTTGGGACTGTGTGTGTGTGTGTGTGTGTTGGTTGGTGAGAGACCATAGGAATTTAGACACATGTGAAACATTATAGGATAAATGTGAAGGACCAAGATGGCCTAAAATTAGGCCACCAAGGGGAGGGTGCGGCAAACATGTGAAATTGTGAACTTAAGTTCACATGTGTCACATGTATGGGTCCATATAATGTAAACCATAGCAGCATCTCATTTACGATTTTCAAGTTGGTAAATTGGAAGAGATGAAATATCAAACCTCTCTCTCAACACCCCATTGGCCGGCCAACTTGGAGGAGAGCTTGCTAGCACTCTCATCTCTTCCAAGTTTCTTCTTCTCTCATCTCAATCATCATTGGTGAAGAGCTTTGGGGAGGTACACATCATTGTACCTATTTGAAGAGCCATAGTGGAGCATCATCAAGCAAGAGATCAAATTCATTACTTGAACACGTTAATAGGTTTGCAAGATTCGCTCCAAGGGTAACCATTCATTATCCCTCTCTTTGTAAATAGATTGAAGAGTTAAATATGCAATTTTTTTTTTATAAACCTACAAAGATTGGGACTTTAAAGAATTGCATGAGTTTCTAGTTTTTGTATTTGCTTATGCTAATTTAATATGAGATATGTTTATGCTAGATAACTCATTTTCTTATACATAATGGGTTTTGAGAAATACCCAACACAAAGTTTTCCCTTCAAAACATTGGGCCTTTATGAAAGTGGCCTAATAACAAAAAGAAATATAATTGGGCCCGAGTCTTTCTCCGAAGAAGATTTTCCTCACTGAAAAAATGTGGGAAACTCACGGTCACTCATATCCAGTAACCATTGAAGTTCAGTTAACATATTGGTGTCAAGTATGCCATAGGATTCGCTTTATCTATGCACTCCCTCAATTATGCGTAATGGCCGTCTTCGGCAACAAAAGACATGCTCCCCAAGAAGAAACCATTAAGGTCTTGGAGGACCATTGAGCTTTAGGCTCAATGACAATTGGTGTAGAAAATCTCCTAGTTTCTTCAGTCAATCTAGCCCACAAAGCGTCCATATTAGCTGGGGTAATTAGGCCACCTAAGGTTGGGTCAGAGGTTGTGTGATAAAAAAAAAGGAGTTGAAAGAAGCCTAGGCGACCAAAAGAGAAGATATAAGAATTTGAATAAAGGAGTTCATTCGACAAAGTTTGATGACATTCAAGATAACTCACTGAAGGAGGAGGCATGCTTTGGAAAATGTTGGCATGAGAAGATGGGCCAAGACCACTAAGAAAACGGGCTAGCAATGACATGTGAGCAGGCAAGGGAACAAAATCTGATATGGTACTGAGTAGGAAGCAAGGCTGCATCTTTGGATCCATTCAACTTCTTTGAATAGTTAGCAGATAAAAACACCAACAACACGTCATTTGGTGATTTTTTGGTCTGCTAATGGAGCTGGGTGAAGCTGGGTTTGGGACGGTGGAAATAAGGTCCGAATTTACCCTTCAAACAAGTGGCCAAATTGATAGAATGTGATGATAGGACCCAACTGCAATGGATGGTCGAGTTGGAAGACTTAATTGCCGCAAGAAAAGTTCGAGAACCAAATTGAAACTCGGGGCTAAATTTAGGGACCTCTGAAGTTAAAAACCCTTTATTTGTATTTTTATGCCAAGGTAGAAAATTTAGGCATTCTCTTGACAACATAATTAGTTCTTTTATTTAAACGCAAAGGTAGAAAATTGAAGGCATTGCATATATAGAATTTTAATCTATAAAACCAGTCCTTAAGCTCTAAATGCCTACAGAGGGGGGGTGAAGTAGGCTAGAGGACAAAAACCTACTTTTTAAAATTTTAAGTTCTTTAAAGGCACACAAGCACAAACACAAACACAAACAATTTAGTGGTTAATAAATTAAAACTAGTAATAGCGGAATGTAAATAACATACAAGAATTGTTGACCCAGAAGACCTAACAAGAGGACTGGAGGCACCAAGCTAGGAGAGATCCAATATACTCAATTAAGAAATACAAGAAAATGGAAGAAGACTTAGCTCAATCTATCACTTATAAGCAGCTACAGTCTAACCTTTCAGCAGGCACCTTTTGTTTATCTCTTAGCAGCAAATCGTCTCAAGAGCACCAAGCTTAGGTTGCATGTAGTTTGATGTACAAAGTGAGTTATGGTTTCACTGATTCATACATCTCAATCACAAAGTATGATTGAGCTAGAAAAATGAAACCTAAGTATTGTGATGATTAAACTAGAAGTAATGAACTTGAAGCATATAGTTTAAATCAACATAACAACAATGAAACAAAAGACTCAGCCGAAATCAATGTGAATATACTTGGAGGAATTTTATGTGTATGCAATCATTCATACTCATACTCTCAAGTAATTAACAATGGCTGAAACAATAAAGTAGTTTTTGAATGCTCAAGAGAAAATATAAAATGATTTCAAAAACTAGAACTGAGTCTGCATCAAAAATGCATATTTTCTGTTTTTACATGCCTAGCATGAATGGTTCATGTGGAAAACTTATAAAATGAAGCAAGTTCAAATGAACTTCTTGACCTATTCCTTACGTCTAGTGTAGTAAATATAGAAACATGATTTGAATGAAGAGAAGATATTTCAAAGATGAAAACAAGTTACAAAGGATAAAATGTGGGCAGACAACTTGTGTCAAAGATAATTATATAATATTATATAAAGAAGATACTTTTGAAAAGAAAAAAAAACAACATGAAATAAGAGTTTTTTATGCAGTCAGTGGACTGCTCAAGAAATAAAGATGGGAATGAAATATAGTCAACCCATGCTTTTGTCAGATACACAAGCTATGTTGCACGGATACGGAAACGCGACACGGTGACACTGAAAATCTCAAAAAACTAAAACACGGACACGACTAGGACACGTCAATTAAAATAATAATAAACTTATATATATTAAAAAAATTCATACACAATAATACTTTTTTTGTTAATACACAAAACTAAAATAATAATAATAATAACCCAACAATCATCACCACATAGCCCAAAGCCGTCCATTCCACCCCAAATTAACAGAGCCCATCACCATATAGCCTTTGGACTCTATAGAAGAAAAAAATGATTAAAAATTTGTATTATTTTATAAACATTTAAAATTAATAAAGTTAAAATTTTAAAATCAAGTTTCTCTCTCTCTCTCTCTCTCTCTCTCTCTCTCTCTCTCTCTCTCCACAACCATTAACGCTCGTCTTCTTTGAAAGTTGAAAGCCAACATCCACCAAACTCTATTTGCAACAACAAGACCAAACTTTTCCGGTGCATCTCACTCAAGCCCGTCTCTCTCTCTTCTTCTATAGTTCAACAACAAAACCCACATCCCAAATTCTTCAATTCTCTAAACCCATTGAAGAAAAACCATAATAAATTAGCTGGTTTGTTGAAATGGGTTCGGATTCGTTGCCCATGAAACCCACATCAATCCCAACCCAAGACGAAGAGCTTCAAAACCCTAAAGACGACGCAAGATGAGCGGCTTTGGGAGCCCATCGGACCAGGCATAGGGCTAAAATTGGTTGCAGCCACTTATATCTGTGGTCCTCGCTCTCGACGACTTTTGTCGATGTCACTCCCCGCTGTGTCTTGAACATGAGTTTGCCTTGTCAGGGAGTGTCTTGACTGTGTCCGGGAAGTGTCTTGATCGTGTCCTAGGTGTTGGTCCGTGTCCAAGGCATGTCGGAGGCATGTCCGTGCCGTGTCCTAGTGTCGGAGTGTCGGACACGCCAACACTTCAGCTCACTGCCGTGTCCGTGCAACATAGTACACAAGCACACGTTTTGCTCAAAAGCATAGATGAGATGAATGTGCAAAAGACGTTAGATAGTAATATGTTGCAGCATGAAAGAATGAATGTTTGGATCAATGCACGTGAGCATGTATTAATCCAGTGAACGTATGCAATGAATTTAAGTTTAAATTGCAAAGATGACGCCTTTTAATCTAGCATGCACATTTAAATAGACTTAAACCAATATAGGAAACTCAGCAAAATACATTCGTTTTTGTCATAAGATAAGAGCCAAAATATAATCCTTACATAATCATTTGTAAAACAAGAATCTGTTGTAGCAAAACTTCAAATGGATTATAGTCCATTCGGGTTCGACTACTGATAGTGGAATTAGATTTTTTATTTTTCTGCAAGTGTAGTAACTTTAGTAATTGTTTATATAGATTTTTAATCCCTTTTATAAAACATGAATCCATTGAAGCATAATTCAAAATGGATCATAGTTAGTCAATTCGGGATCGACTCCTGGCAACGAAATTAGTTTTTTCATCTTCACAAAGGTAGGAAATTTAGGCATCATGTATATAGATTTTTAATCCCTTTGTAAAATCCGTTGTAGCAAAACTCAAAATGGATCATAGTCAGTCAGGGTTTGACTCCCAGCATCATAATTATAATTTTTTAAATTTTTTCACAAAGGTAGAAACTTCAGGCATTGATTATATAAATTGTTAATCTCTTTGTAATACAAGAGCATGTTGTAGCAAAACCGAAAATGGATCATAGTAAATCCGAGTTTGACTCCCGACAACTAAATTAGCTTTTCTATTTTTCCACAAAAGTAAAAACTTTAAGATAGCAAAATTCAAAATGTATCATACTCAAAATGGATCATACTCAATTTAGGTTCGACTATTTCGACCAAAAATAAATATAAGTTCGACATCTAGTAGCAGAGTGTTTCAAATGAATGCAATCACTAGTTGCTCGAACACTCCACTGAGCCCAAGTGTCGGAGTATTGGACACTCATACACTTCTCGGACACTCGTGTCCAATGGTCAATGCCTTGTCCACAGTCAAGACGCTCCCCATTCACGGTCAAGACACTCTCCGGACATAGGTCAACTAATGTGTTTTTTCAATTATAATTCATATACAATTAATAAACTACATTTGAAAGGCTTGGAAAGCTTGAATTTCACTATATATGGTATTGTGAAATTGAAGCATGAACATCAATATTTTATTTTTTTTAACAATATATAAGTATTATTATAACTTGCTTTTAATTGTCGTGTCCATGTGTCCTAATTTTTTAAGATTTGCCTTTTCCCTGTGTCCTAGTGTCACATTTCCGTGTCATCGTAAATTTCTTGTTTTTTACTTTAATTTATTTTTATATTACTCCATTTACTTAAGTTTTCAATGTAAATAAGGAAGTACCTCCCATTTGGATTTAATTAAAAATACTAGAAAATCATATTCCCAACCAATCAAATTATGGAAATCCAGTTTTAGTATAATATACAGTTTATACTAATATTGATACCTCAATAAGTCAATGTATACTTTATACTAAAATCTCATAAAATCGTGTTTGATTATTTAAGATATAAGGAATATAAACCGCCAAAAATATCATTGAAAACATTAATATTTCGAAAGTCCATTTTTCATACTTACTCAAATTTTGAAAGAAAACAATTTTTCAAGTATGATATGTAGTCAAATTTTGATGCACAATAATATAAATTACTACATATCATACTTAAATGGAGTAATATTAAAATAAATTAAAGTAAAAAGACAAGACATTTACTTATATATTAAATAATCAAACACGATTTTATAACGCAAAAGAAAAAAAAAAGGCAATGGTCGGCCTGTGAGTGACCCTGCCCGAAAAGCCCACTTAAACTTTGCCCAATAGATGGACTCGGACCGATCCCTTTCAAGCATTGCCCCGACTAAAAAAAAAAGAGTAAAAACCCGACAAGACCCAACCCGACCCAATGATGAACCCTATAATCACCAGTGAGTCGTAAATTCAATTAATAATATTAATAGTGCATATACCTGAAAGTGTAGATGCTATTTCGGCAAATTTCTATTCTAAAAAATAAAAAGTTATTGTTTTTATTTTATTAGTGTGTAAAATGCATTTTTGTCACTCTATATCTATGTTGTTGGAGGAGGAAAAAAATGCAGAATAATACAAAAAACAAAAAACAAAAAACGTAGTGTTCCCCTTTGTTTCATGCGATCGTGGCAATTTGTGAATGGCTCATTGACCACAATAGTCAGTAATTGACTTCACAGCTAGAAAATAAAAATATCAAAAAAGAAATGGAAAAAAGAAAAAAAAACAAGGTAGCCAACGACGCCTCAGTCTCAGTCTCCCACCGGATCAATCAATCACTTTCGACACCATCACTCACTCAGATACTCTGTCTCTCTAACTCTCACTATTTCCCCCCGCTTTTTGGCTCTTTCCTTTTCTGCAGAGCCCAAATTTCTCTCCCATACAAGCACAGAGCCTCGAAGTAACAAATTTCTCTCCCATACAAACACAGAGCCTCGAAGTAAACGAGCCGAGAATCTTGGAAATCGCCAAATTCCTACAGCCGTTTTGGTCACATTGGCTCGTCGTTTAGGGATATAAACTCAGTCCTATTTCGCCGCCAATGTTATCGTTCGGTCCTCCTCTTCGAGCTCGATTCTGAGCTGCGTAGCCTTAGCAAATTGAGCATCTATTCGAAAATGAACTTCAATTCGATCAGTGATTGATCTCCATGGAGCAGTTTAATCAACCGCTGTGATTGAGTCTCTCCACGAGAGGGAGAGGGAGAGAGAGGGGGAGCTGTCGAAGGAGGCAATGGGAGGCGTATTTGGTGCAATGGAAGTTAGGGTTTCGGAAGGGAAAGGGCGATTGATTCGTTGATGTTGCGCATGGAGAGGATGACTGCGGATCAGGCAAAGGCGGGCCCACTCGAAAGGGACATTGACTTGGTGAATTTTCATTCACTTTGGAATTTATTTATTTATTTGTTTTAATTTATTTTCTGGACGCTTTGCCCCCTTTAAGTTGGAAGCGTTAGTTAATGAGTGAACGAGAAGCTTCATTAATGATCATTTTGGTGAATTGTTAACTTCATTCATATTTATAGTTTTCATTTTTGTTGTTGTTATTTTTGTATAAATTTTGCAAGGTCTTATAGTTGAGAAACCTTGGCTGTGTTGATGAGAAATGCAATGCATGCAGCCAGTGGATTACTAGTTGTTCATCAATATAGTCTCATGTAGCATTTATTGTTGGATCGTCTTATTGAATATTCAAGGAGTTATGTATTCTCTTAGGAGATAGCTCAATCTTCGTGTCTACATTGCCATATTACATGGATTATTTCCTATTATTATGTGCCGAACATGTTTGTTTGTTTGTGCCAAAGACAAAGAAAAATGAATGAGAAAAACTTTAGTTCATTGTTGCAACCATTTTGCCACAAATAAAGCTCTTGGCTAATATTAATGAACTTAGAAGATGTAGCTTGATGGCCCAATTAAATTAAACTCAATGAATAGCCGTGGACATATGCATCAAAACACAGATGCTCAGATAAAAGTAACATGATAGGTTATTGCACAAGGACATAATTTTCTGATGTGCCAATATCTGCCTCAGCAGAAGGAAGGGAAGGCTTCTTGGATGCCCTAAATATGTTTAACACTCACACATTTAGTATCATGTTCTTGTAATAAACAGTGTACTGTCTTCTCTTCCCCACTGATTCTTCTTGCTTTACGGTGCTATTAGTATTGTTGTTTTCCATACAGTTACCAGTTTGGAGAACATTTGTAGTTTGTTCTAATTCATGTTCTCTGCTCATTTCAAAGCAGGCCATCACTGCTTTGAAAAAAGGTGCACAGTTACTCAAGTATGGACGCAGAGGAAAACCCAAATTTTGTCCTTTCAGGCTGTCCAATGTATGTCTTTTAAGACTAAAGTACTTTCTTAATGTTTTTGCATGCATATTTTTCTGTATTGCTTATCGTTCTTTATGCTGGACTTTCAAATGTAAATTTGAGTTTTTATGAATAGCTGCTCTTGCATTCAAGTTGATTAGTGCATATTTATTAATTATTTCTTGCTTCGCTTAGTTTATGTTACAACTAAAGGTTTGTCAAAGGGATCTGCAGTGAAATATTTGATGGCTTTAAAATGTATAAGAATTATATATAGAGGAATCGTTTCTTGTCATATTTTTGCCATGTTATGCTACTAGATTGTGAATCAGGGCTGCACTTTCAGACACGATTCTACCTCACCAACTGTATGTTGCAGTAATTATTTATCTGAAGCACTTTTGTTCGGAATTACATGGCCTAATAAAATTCTTATACCTTTTATGATCACTTTCTTAAGCTTTAAGGGATCTGATAATCATACTTTGTATGAGTCATTTATCGCAGTTTCTTGTGATGTAGCGAGCAAAGAAATCTTGCAGTGAATTTCCTTTTTTTATTTTTTATTTATTTTTATACTTAGGTTTTGAATGTTCTTCCGCATTACTTCTTTCAGGATGAATCTGCTTTAATATGGTACTCAGGGAAAGAGGAGAAATATGTTAAACTGAGCCACGTCTCCAGAATTATACCTGGTCAGCGAACAGTAAGTTCTTCATGTTGAGATCTCCTACATCTCCTTAATGGTGAATACTGCAATAAATATGCCAATTATAGATGACAAGAGCATATGAATATAATATGATAACTTCACAGCTGATACTTTTAGGTTTGTATCTGTTGATTTCATTTGCAATGTCTAGCTTATCTAAACATTGACCAAGTTAGTAGCATGACTGTAGCATAACTAAATGCAGTATGAAAACTTTTAGGCTTCAATCTTCCATTCATACGATTGCAGCACTAAATTGCACCTAGGTTTAAAATGGGTGGAGACAAAACCTACAGGGTATAATTGCCTTATTGCTAATCATCTGAAGGCCTCAAAGAAGTGAAAAATAGTCCAAGAATTATATGCCATAACAGAACATTTCAATTACTGAATCTATTCTGGCTAGACAACCTGGAAAAGAGGAAAGGTTCATCAAGTTTTTGGGCATATTTCTTTGGTCAATGTTGCTTGTATGAAATTATAAATTTTATAATTAAATATGAACCATTTACTTCTTAGAATTTTGTTGCTTGGCATCAGTACATCAACTATGGAGGACTCATGCCGGAAACTTGTGTATCCCATTTGTTAGAGAACCATAATCATCATCTGGAGTGGTTAAAGTCTCTGATATGGTATACTGTATGTGTTTGCCTATGTGTGTCTGGACTATCATATATGGTTGCATGGTAGGCTGTGGTTTGAGTAGTTATAAAGTTCAGGAAAAGAAGAAAAGGGACCTTACACCGTGGCTTGGATGCCGGGGTAGGCTGGTGTTTTAACTTGGTTCTAAGCTTAGACCTTATACTTGCTTGACTAATCTGTAACTTTTAAGTTAGATGTTTCCAACTGTGTGCCGTCAGAATTTAAGGTTTTATTTTTTTTATTTTCGGGAGACTTATCTTTATATCTTTCTGAAACCATATTCCTCCAGACGATGTTGGGTTTCCTATTGATAAGGATTTTTTGATGCTGCAATACTTCTTTAATTCGCTTTCTCATTTATTCTCAGCTACGACTTAACATAACGTTCTTTCATTTGATATCACTGCAGCAAACCTTTCAGAGGCATCCTCGACCTGAAAAGGAATATCAGTCATTTTCTCTTATGTATAATGATAGGTCTTTAGATTTGGTAAGCATCTTCTTTGTTGGTGATTTCTGCTGTATTTGATTCTTGGATATTCTATTTCTATGCTCAACTAGTCTTCCCCTTTATATTAAACTGTTATATGATAATTATATTTTGCTTTCGCGACTTTCATTTGTCTTGTCATTGATATATTTCTTTCTTTACGTTTAACTTTTCTATGTATAACTTCGGTGTCTACCACGCCCTCTATGCTCTTCCATAACTTTCATTTACTTTTTGCTTATGCCAGATATGCAAGGATAAAGATGAAGCTGAAGTTTGGTTTACTGGTCTAAAAGCATTAATATCACGTGGCCTTCATCAGAAGGGGAGAGCAGAATCAAGAAGTGGAGTTACATCTGAAGCAAATAGTCCGAGATCACATACCCAAAGAAGTTCTCCTTTGAGCTCTCCATTTTGTAGCGGTGATAGTTCGCAGAAGGTGTTCTATTTTCGTCTCTCTTGTTAATTCCGTGTGTAAAACTGTAATATACAAGTAAATAGTCTTCTTATAACTGATGCAGGATGGTGTGGAACCCTTTCATCTTCATGCTACATTTGAAAGCCCTCCTAAAATTGGTTTGGAGAAGGCTTTATCAGATGTCATGTTATATGCCCTGCCTCCAAAAATTCCATTTCCTTCAGATGCTGCTTGTGGCTCGGTCCAGTCTCTGTCATCAGGAGGCTCAGATGGAATGAATGGACGAATAAAGGGCGCAGGTGTGGATGCTTTTAGAGTAAGTTTATCAAGTGCTGTTAGCTCATCAAGTCAAGGCTCTGGTCATGATGATGGTGATGCTTTAGGGGATGTTTTCATTTGGGGGGAAGGCATCGGTGATTGCTTTCTGGGTGGAGGATCACATAGAGTTGGAAGTTCTTCTAGTTGTAAGATGGACTCTTCTGTGCCTAAAGTCTTGGATTCTGCTGTAGTACTTGATGTTCAAAGTATAGCTTGTGGTGGACGACATGCTGCTTTCGTAACCAAGCAAGGAGAGGTATTTTCTTGGGGCGAAGAGTTAGGAGGCAGACTTGGACATGGTGTGGATGCTGATGTTTCGCATCCGAAGCTCATAGATGCTCTTAAAAATATCAATGTTGAATTTTTAGCATGCGGGGAATACCACTCTTGTGCTGTAACACTTTCCGGTGACATGTACACATGGGGTGGCAGTACTTGCAATTTCGCGCTCCTTGGCCATGGGTTTCAATCAAGTCAATGGATCCCAAAAAGGCTAAATGGACCTTTAGAGGGGATTCATGTCTCATCGGTTTCTTGTGGACCATGGCACACAGCTGTTGTGACCTCTGCTGGCCAATTGTTTACTTTTGGAGATGGAACTTTTGGTGTTCTAGGTCATGGGGATCGAAAGAGTATTCCGGTACCCAGGGAGGTTGAGTCCCTTAAAGGTCTCCGCACTGTGCGAGTAGCTTGTGGTGTTTGGCACACAGCAGCAGTGATTGAAGTTATGGTTGGGTCATCAAGTTCCAGCAACTGTTCTTCTGGAAAGCTTTTTACATGGGGAGATGGAGATAAAGGTCGACTTGGACATGGTGATAAGGAAGCAAGACTTGTGCCCACTTGTGTTGCTGCTTTGGTTGAACCCAACTTCTGTAAAGTTGCTTGCGGACAAAGTCTGACTGTTGCACTTGCAACTACGGGCCATGTTTACACAATGGGAAGCCCTGTTTTTGGTCAACTAGGGGTCCCTCAAGCTGATGGGAAACTTCCGTGCCGTGTTGAGGGAAAGCTAATGAAGAGTTTTGTTGAAGAAATTGCTTGTGGTGCTTATCATGTTGCAGTTTTAACTTCGAGAACTGAAGTTTACACTTGGGGAAAGGGTGCAAATGGTCGATTAGGTCTTGGGGATACAGAAGATAAATTTTCACCGACATTAGTTGAAGCTTTGAAAGACAAACAAGTCAAGAGTATTGTTTGTGGCACTAACTTTACAGCAGCTATCTGTCTTCATAAATGGGTCTCTGGTATTGATCAATCGATGTGTTCTGGATGTCGCCTTCCATTTAATTTTAAAAGAAAAAGACACAATTGTTATAATTGTGGACTTGTGTTATGCCATTCCTGCAGCAGCAAAAAGTGTCTCAAGGCTTCCATGGCACCAAACCCTAACAAACCCTATCGTGTCTGTGATAACTGTTTTAGCAAAATTAGGAAGGCCACCGAAACCAACTCTTCATCTGGGCCTGCTTTTAGTAGAAGAGGAAGTATGAATCAGGGATTCAATGAACTAATTGAAAACAATGTTAAGGAAATGGAAAGCGGATCTTCCAAAAGAAACAAGAAACTGGATTTTAGCAGCAATTGCGTTACTCCCATTCCAAATGGAGTTTCTGAGCACCGTGCAGTCAATGCGACTAAATCTTTCAACCCAATGTTTGGATCATCCAAAAAGTTTTTCTCAGCTTCGCTTCCTGGATCCAGAATTGCATCCCGAGCAACATCACCAACATCAAGACGATCTAGTCCACCTCGTGCAACAACCCCAACCCCAGCTCTTTCGGGGCTTACTTTGCCAAAAATTGTGGATGATGCTAAAAGGACAAATGACAGTCTGAGTGAAGAAGTTCTTAAATTAAGAGCTCAGGTATATTGATTGTTTATTTATTTATTTAATGTCAATTTGTGTGGAAAGTTGCTTCTTCTGTTCAGTATATAGCTATCCATGTTGGTAAAAAATAAGAATAATAAATTCACTTTGTCCTGAGGATAACTTGTCCGGCGGTAAGTAACAATTTGATGTTGTTTGCAACTCCTGAGGTGATATCTAACTGTCTTTTTTACTAATTGGCCGTGAAATGAAATATTATATCCTTTCCTGTTGATTATAACTTGTAGTGGGTCTGTTTTAAAAAAAAAAGGGTTGTAGTGGGTAATAACTATGATGCTTATAGTTATATAACAAGTTTTGGGCTATGAACAGCAACAAAGTATTTCAATTATCTTTTCTTGTTTTCTTAAAGTTGTTTCTTTCATGCTAACTTACCATGGAGATTAGGTTTCTAGAGTTCAGATTTCTGGTCGAACGGACTATGCAAGATTACAATTTCCGCACCGTCTGTGCTTTTTATTCTGTTTCCCTTGCCTTCACTATGCAAAATTACATGGACGAGTCTCTAACTTCATGCTTTTCAACTAATCAATCTCATGATGTAGGTTGAAGATCTTACTCGTAAAGCTCAACTTCAAGACGTTGAGATGGAAAGAACTACCCAACAGTTGAAGGAGGCTCTCACGGTAGCAGGGGAAGAAACTACTAAATGTAAAGCAGCGAAGGAAGTAATTAAGTCGCTCACAGCCCAAGTAGGTTTCATGCTCATGTTTATAGTGTTTATGCATGAGGAAGGATGTTTAGTGTTTGAAACAGGGTGGTATTGTGGTCAGGAAGGATGTTTAGTGTTTTAAACTCATCTGCCTTATTTATAGTTTATAACCAATAACATGGCAATTCTATTAGGACTCTCGTACTAAAATCTAAGTTTTGTCGGTGATGCGTCTTATCCAAAAAAATCCAGGACATGGTGCAAACGGAAGTTAAAATTATTATGTAGTTGTTAAGAAAACTGCAACTTTATTCCTTAGCGCAGTGCAGTCCCTATCATGTGTAGGGCGTTTTATACTTCTTTTCTTTCAAGGATAAACTTTTGAAATATTAAGTTCTCTGTGGTTAAACTCTATACACCTCTTTACGTTTATAGTAAGCATTACCCGTTACTTCACTAAGCCTTTTGCATTCCAGGATAGGATAACATTCTTTTTGACAATGCATTAGCCACTTAACCATGTAGCTGAAATATCATTGTCTCAATAATCTGAATTAATGCCTTGTTTTATTTATGTTAGTTAAAGGAAATGGCTGAAAGGTTACCGATTGGAACAGCAAGAAACATTGATACTCGTCCATTAGACTCTCCCAGTCCCACTCATGAAGTTTCTACTGCAGCCATTGAAAAAGCAAGCAGTCCGTTGACTTTCCATGAACCATATTCAGTTGTATCAAACAGCTTGACGATTTCTGACTTGCCAAAGTCCTGCAATAACCACACTTCAAATCACACTGAAGTGACACATTCAGAAGCAACAGCTAGGCATAAGAACAGGGGAACAAAAACTGAAGCAACACATGGGGTTGAATGGGTTGAGCAAGATGAGCCTGGTGTATATATTACCCTTGTTTCCTTGCCTGGAGGAGTCAAAGATCTCAAGCGTGTCCGCTTCAGGTGCGCATCTTTTTTGTGATTATGTCCTGCAGCCACTTTTTAGCAAAAGATTCTCCTAAATCTGTTCTGAAGTAAATTTGTGTCTGTTTCCAAAGGTGGGATTTAATAGTGTCATCGTATGCATATGCATGTGGTTGCATACCACAAATTAGGAGCTGTCTAATCTACTCTAGGGCTAATGGAACTAATAAAATTCCACAACTTATGTATTGCATACATGGTAAATTTCAGGGCCTGTTCATGATATTAGGTTTTCATATTGACATTCATAAATTTGAAGTTTCACATTATCGAAGAATATAACCTTTAAGTCTAAAGGTTGATGTGTATTTAATCACATCTCTATGTTAACCTTTATCTTTTATTTCTTTTCATCTTGCTGCTAGTAACTCTTCTTCACGGGTTCCTGTATGTCCTTTGCTTAAACGGCCTAAATATTTTCTTAGTAACGGTAGATGACATCTGTGTACCCAACTATAATTTTTGCCTATACTATCAAATTGTAATTTGTATTTAACTGACAATGACTAACTTTAGTGCCTGAATTCTGTCAGTCGAAAGCGGTTCAGTGAGAAACAAGCAGAACAGTGGTGGGCGGCAAATAGGGGTAGAGTGTATCAGCAGTACAATGTTCCGGTGGTTGAAAAATCGGGTATTCCCATGGGGAGAGAAGGGTTAGCTCATTGAGCTGCTAATGTGAAGATATAAGTGGAAAGGCATGGGCAGAGAGAATGGTTAGCTCATTGCACCTTTAGTTTTTCATTTTAAGGAGGCAATGTTTTGTTTTTCCTTCTTCCCTTGAATTTTGTCGTTACCCTTCGTATTCTTTGGCCCTTGAATGTATTGTCAACTCACCTATGCCCTTTTCTTTTCTTTTTTTGTTTTCTTCTTTTGGGGAGGGAAGTGATTAAGAGTAGGTAGGCCATGTATATTCTTTGTAAGTACTCGAGTTAAATTCAAAGTAGCTTTCCTTGTAAATCCTTACTGAAGAACTTTTTACATAAAAAGCTCAAAAAGAAGAAGAAAAAAAATTTCAAATACAAAGGTTTCAGAAAATTTTCTTTTGCTGGTTAAAAGGTGAAATTTTCTACTTTTCCTTGGATTTCTGATGTCCTATTTCCTCATTCTTGAAATTGTCTCAGTTTAATCCCTCTATGCATGAAACCTACATATTTAAGGCCCATTTGATAATCATTTCAATTTTAGTTTTTAGTTTTTAATTTTAATTTTTTGTGCTAGAGGAAAGTAAGAGAGAATGAGTGATGAGATTGAGAGAGGATGAGAGGGAGGTGTAACAATAGTGTAAACAAAACCTTGAAAGTGAAAACAATTTGAAATAGATTTCAATTTTTAGTTTTTGTTCACTTTTGTTTTCAATTTTTTATTTTTAAAAAATAAAGATTTTAAAAACTCTTTTTTCTTTTTATTTAACTGGGCTGTCATGTTCTTGTGGATCTTCTTCCTTACCAGGGAACGTCAACGGAAATGCTATAATAAGGGAGTTGTGAGAGGGGGTTCAATTCCACTATGACTATCCAATAAGAGAAAATATTTGATGTTTGGATCACCCCTCACTGTAGAATCTTCAGGAAGGTTAATCTTTTGACGATTTCGTTTGGGCTTCAGCCCTCCAAATTGCCCACACAAAAAAAGCCTTGGAACGATTAGGATCATGGAGTGAAAATCGGCAATAAACATTACAAGCATTTTCTTTTACGGCCTTGTGTTAAACTAGACCTGAGCACTTGTAGACTGCATTTGATTCAATTGTGGGACTTCTTGACGAAAATGGCATCGGCAAGATATCAGCAAAAGGCAGGTTATCCATGCAAAAGTTGTCAATTGTTCTTGATGACTATATTAAATGACGGTCAAATTCCTGGACAGGGAAAAAGAATAAATGAGCAAACCGAACCATAAAATAAGTCGATAGAAACTAAATAAACATGCTACATTGAAGAAATTCTGGTAAATGCCTCAAACAACCACAGGTTAGCAATCATTTCATTCTCCATATAAAATCACCCTAAACCCTAAACAAATAACTTTCCAAGAAAATGACAAATTACATTCAAGTCAAAACTCCCCAATCAAGAGAAACTATACTAAAATAGAATATCTTCAAAATGTTTGGACAAAGATGCCCAGGGAGAAACGAAAAACGTATCCTATCCCAAGGTGCTTCCACTTCCTCCTTGGCATCAAAGATCTATTCATTTCCAACCAAACAGTCCTTATAGTGACCACCTTCTTGTGATTAGAATGACTTAACTGTGATCTCACTGTTGAGTATCTAGAGTAGATAAAAACCCATACATAGTACACTCAACAGTAAGATCACAATTACTTTTTTAAATGAAGACAGAGGGGTGGAGCCGGGACTTGCAAGATCAGTGCAATCCTGGAGTCCACTCTTTGCTCATCAAGAAGCATTGAGTTTACCAAATTTGACCACATAAAGTTATATTCTAGATTTTTCCATATCTAACAGAAAGAAGGGAGGGAGTGCAACTTCCAACAATAAAACTATCCTCACAAAACACAAATGTCAACCACGATTGCTGTCCCAAAGCAAGCAGGTGTATTTTATGGTAATTCATGCTATAACTACACAGATCTAGCACAATGATATACCATAAAACATCATGCACAAACCTTTTACATAGGATTTGTCCGCACAAAGCTAATGTGAGACAGATAATTGCTCTCAGCAAAATCATGTAATGAACGGTGAGTTCGTGCCCCTTTAGGGTCAGATTTTCCAACCTCTTCCTTTAAAAATCTTCTGCACTCATCAGCATCCTGAAGCAACATAAGTAAGTATCTAGCTCACAAGTTAAACACTACAAACTGAAACCATTGCTAGAGTTTACCTGTAAGAACTCCAGCATTTGCTCTTCAATTGTACCATGCATTGCAAGAGTCTCCACGTGTATTGGACGAGTAGCACCCATCCGATGAGCACGACTAACAACTTGTTCCTCCATGCTAAAGAAGTTTCAATCAACAGAACAAATTAATGTCATGTGGAAACAGAAACATTTTGACTATGGTCTTTATAAATTATTAAAGTGACTATGTAGTGAATCAAATAAAAAGCTTTGATCTGTGAAATAGGCTGATTAGAACAGAAAATGAAAGTTCTTTTCCAAATAGCACAGAGTTGTTATTTATTTATTTTTTGTGAAATGGGCGTATGACATTTTTTTTAGAAAAAAAAAAAAGGGAAACATGATATTAGGAATTTGAGAATGACAACCTTCTGTCCCATATTGGTTCCATTAAAAATACATGTGTTACAAAGCTCAGATCGAGACCCAGTGCAGCACTTCCATCCATCAAAAGAACTGTGCAACTAGCATCATGCTGGAACATCGCCAGTGACTTCATCTGAACCAATGAAAGTAAATTCGTTTTACACCCAAAAAAAAAAGAATTTGAATTACTTAAGAGCATATGACAAAATAAACAAATACATAATAAAAGAGGAAAAAACATGTACCTTGTTGCTAGAATGCATTGGACTATACATCCCAGCATATTTAATACCAGCGATGGTCAACTGACAAAAAAAAGAGTGAAGTTGAAATCCCATTACTTGTACAAACACACACACAACGACATAAATCCATAACAAGGTATGGTATACAATAGTCACCTGCTGTTCAATGACATGTATATGCTCAAGAAATTGAGAAAATATCAACACTTTTTCCAAATTTGTTTCAAGAGTCTTGGTGGTCCTTTTAAAGTCAAGAACTTGCCTCAGTCCTTTTGAATTGCTCATCTCAGACAGACAAACCAAATTGTCAGTGTGCATGGCATTATTGTTGTCATCCAGAGGGCAATCAACATTGCTATTAGCTTCCTGCAGTGCCTTCAATTTCTGTACAACATAGGCAACTTTACTGCTAGATGTTGACTGCCAATCAGGATCCCAGTTATCCTGCATAAACCAAAAGGCAAACATCGGTAAAGTTGATACAAAAAAAAAAGCATAATGAAAATAGTTAAACTTGTCTTGAGGGTCAAGCTTGCCTGTTTATATGAGGGTTGTAACTCAATAAGATCTTTGGGAACGGGCCATTTAGGATTGGGATTTTCTGGCCGAGTTAGTGCATCCGGAGTTTCCATCTCATATAAGTGACCACAGCCAGGATATGTACACCTTTCACTGTCCAAAGCAACACAATCGAGGCACAAAAGATGCCTACATGTCGTAATGACAGGTAAACGACACCATTCCTTGCATCTAATAAAATAACAATGCAATCAATAATCAGTAATCAAAATTTTCTGACAAATCTATAATTTTGTGGCAGGAGTGACAACAACTAATATTACCTTATACAGTTGCCACCATAAAGGAGATTATATTTTATAAAAGTATACTCCTCAGATGTGGGATCTAGACCATTTTCAGCTAGAATATCCATAGTTTCTTGAATATCTTCACCAGCATCTGTTACTTTTATATGCCCAGCCACACAGCAAGATAGTCTGACATTTTCAATAGTTGTACTTCGAAATTTCCACTGTTTTGGATTCAAAAGACTCTCAACATGAGAAGGATCATTCCAGTCAGCCATTAATATATTGCGCCGCACTGTAACTACCAATTCGTTGTAACTTCTTGCATGCTCCTCTGTAAAATCAAGAAAAGTTACTTTCTTGATGCAGGGTGGAATAGTCTGCAAATCTACCTTTCTTGCACTAATCATGCACCTATGCAGTAAATGCAACAAACGAGATCGTCCTTCTTCCATCTTTGCTTCAAAAGGCCTAAGAATCCCAGCTTCCCATGACTTATGATTCTTCCCATAAGCTTCCTCATGAAGGAACCTGAGCAATGGTTGAAGATGCGACAGCTGACTGTTGGGTGTATTAGGAGTTGGAGTTCCAGTTAATATCCAACGGTTTGAAGCCATCAATGAAACTGCCATCTGCATTTTGTTTGTCAAGCTAAGACTTGAGCCCAGGGTATGCCCCTCATCTAACATGACTCTAAGCCAATGCACTTGCATCAATGCACTTTTCTTACGAGGGCCCCACTCTGCACTTAAACGATTGAATGTGGTTATGACAACATCGTAGTCCCAAGCTAGACTATGTGCAGAAGGCTTCCTATGGTCATTCCAAACATAAACCCGTAGCTGACCAGGTCTTACATGCTTCTGGATTTGAGTTTTCCAATGATCAACTAAGTTGGTTGGAACAACAATTAGGGTTGCTCTTGAAAGATACAGCCTGACTGAATCCAATGGTGCACAAAGAGCGATTCTGAGAGCAGCAACATCAAAACTCATATTGTGAAGATTTTGTGGGTAATACCACCTATTAACACCCTTTTCTACTCTTCTTTTGAGACCAAATGCTTGAAATATTTTTTGAAACCCATAGGCATCTTCACCAGGCGTTACACAAGTGCTTATGAAAGGACTACGCAAACCAATTGTCTCCATTGCTGAGAGCTTGTCAGAAGGAAGTTTAGCCAACCAATTTAAGGATTTCTTTGTTATGGAGTTTATCAAGGCATAATGCTCTTTAAGTACACTAATGAAGAAAGAAACGTTTTGTTCCTCTCCTCCAGATGTCTCCTTTGTGTAAAATCCCAGTAAATATGTTATTGGCCGGCAATTATCCCAGGATTCTTCAGGAACACTACAACTCTGGTAGAAAGGATCTGCATTCATGCTACAAAACCATGCTGCACTAGCATCAGAACTACTACTTTCTGGAAGCTTCCGCCACTTGCGGCAAGCATCACACTGAACCCAGGTGTCATTATAATCATAATTATCTCCATTAACCTTCCCAAGCCTCTTGTGACCGTTTGAAAGTCCATGGGGCATACCAGCTCGTTTTTTCTGAGTGACATGTCCTGGACCATCAGAAACATGCTTCATTCTACTAGAGTTTTTCCCCGCTTTTCTTTTTCTGGAATTGCTAGATGCTACTTCAAATGTGGGGAAAAGATTTTTACTGATGCGACTCAAGTTTCTGGTGCATGGAACTACACACATTGCGGGATCAGAGTTTGCACCTGCTAGTGTTTCTATTAGTTTACCAGAAGGTCCAGGACATGAATGATTGAATCCTGGAATTTGCTCATCAAGAAGTACCCTGGCTCTTTTAGATCGGTAGTATTTGGAATACCCAAGAATATTTTGAGCATTCTGACCCATGCCCCTCTTTTCCGATAGCATGTTCCTATCAGTGACATGAACCCCATTAAGCTCATAATAACCACATCTCTGGTCTCCATTATGCGTACACCAGTTAACATGTACCCCATCTGGTGGATTTGACAGTGTTCCTTGTGTCTTCAGAATAAGGGAAAGAGCAGTTATAGTCTTGCCTAATCCAGGCTCATCACAGAACATTCCCCCGTGAAAATCATTGACAGTGGGAGCTACCCCAGTGATTATTTCCCCAGATACGGTGTTTATGTAGAAAGAAAATCCATCTTCAGTTGAGAAAGCCATGTACAACGGATGTGGCAAGATGTCAGCATTTCTCTCACGTTGTAGCATCCACTCAACTGCTGCTTGTTGATGAGGAAACAGTTTAAGTTTCATGCATGGCATGATTGAGACAGCCAGCAGTCTCAGATGGCGGCAGGTTGCCGACACCCTAACAAGGTCAATTGGGCTAAGCACAGCAAGAATACCAAGTAAAATGTCATCAGATATCTCCGAAATACCAGATCTACAAGAGTCATCACATGATTGTATTCTAGAAGAATTAGGTTTGCCTGTCGTTGCAACACTAGGTAAGCTCTTAAAAATTTCATGAAGCTCAAATAGCCTTTTCTTCGAAGAATCAGAGAAATTATGATGCAGCTTGCAACCAAAAACATGGCAATCAGAAAGATTCCATATGCTTCTATTTGTGCCTACAGTATTTTCTAGATTCGCTCCATTAATGAGCATTGAGCTTCTCTCTCCCCAATCAGAACTGCAAAGTGATGTTGTTGAACTTGTTAGGGTGAGAAGAACGATATAGGGGTTTTCAATTTTAGGGTAAAGGATCCTTCACTGAATTTGAATAGACCAACTGCAGTAAAACATATAAATAATAAAAAGAAAACAAATTGAAAACTACAACAACCATTTTCTTAGTTAAGGCAACTGAAATTGTGTCCAGGAGATACTGCAACAGACAAGAATAACTAAGATTCATAACAAGGCATAACAAGCAAACATCATCTCTCTTAAGCTGACCAATCAAAACCTAAATTGTACACATGCCAGCCAGTACTCTGTACCGGCATATTAATAGTAGAAAAGACAAACGTAGACATGGGTGAATGGCAAAGGACATCCTATTTCTGGGGTGTAAACCAATGATTACCATCAACGACAACAAAAATTGTGAGTTCTGCAAGTTTAACCAACTCACGCCAATGTGATACTGACACCTCACTGGTAAGGAGGAACTTTCATTAATCCATGTTGTTTTCTTAAGTATACATATCTAATTCCATATATAAATATATGGTCATGTTTCTTGCAAGAATGTAAATGAGGCACTCTTATTAATCCATGTTGTTTTATCAAGTACAAATGTCTAATTCCACATATAAACATATATGGTAATGTTTCTTGCCGAATGTAAATCAGGATGACTGTCTAAGTGTCTTAGTGAGGAGAGTCTAACATGTAAGATACAAAGTTTATTTCTCCCCTAAAATTCAACATTTCCAAACTAGCTAATCAACATCTAATTGATATACACAGATATACATATATAAACGCATATATATATATACGAAAAACGAAAGAGTGACGTCCTGCATGTCACCTCAAATGTCGGAACAGAGCACCGGCAAGGGAGCCGGATTTCGGGAACTGCCAACCAGACATTAATGCAATTGGGAGATAGACATCAACCAGCAAAACAGCCCTGACTTCTCCATTGGCACCGGCCTCAACCCGAACCAATCGAGCATCAATCATCAAGCACTTGTTCATAACCAAAGAGTGAAGCTGGTGCAGCACGCTTATGCTCCCATTCACCAGCCCTATACTCCTCTTCCGCATTCCTATCTTCTTCGAGACCTCCGGGGCCTTCCTCTTCTTCCCCAACTCCGAAGAAGAGGAAGCCTCGCATTGCTCAGAATCATTATTCGTCGAATAATCGGCGTTGG
The DNA here is from genome assembly GCA_024362665.1 of Prunus padus. NCBI lineage: Eukaryota > Viridiplantae > Streptophyta > Magnoliopsida > Rosales > Rosaceae > Prunus > Prunus padus. Next base: position 28,319,468 of record JANFAM010000017.1, read on the forward strand.
GGTTTTCGTCTATGGGAGAGAGGACGACGTCGTTTCGTGACCTGAAACTCACGCTGGTTTGGGAGAATTGGAAGCGGGTGCCGAAAGGTAAGATTTGGCGGAGGTGAGGGTGGTCCGGGGAAGTAACAGTGAGAACGGCAGTGAGGAAAGCGCAGAGCTTGTGGTCGGAGAACGACGCCGTATCCTCCTGCTCCTCCATGGAATTGACAGAGGGATGGATAATGGATTTACAGAGATTGAGAAGAATTTAAATAAGTAAATAAGAAAATTAGTGCATGCAAATTGCAATTGGTTAGGGTTGGGAGTGCGTGCGAAGGTACATTGGTTGACAAATCAGGGTTTTTGAATAACGAATACTGAATTGAATTGAACAGGGAAACATGGGAATCGGGATGATGATCAGACTTGTTTTGGTCTGATGAGGAGAGACTCAGTCAGCAGAGGAGACTGTTGTAACTGTCGGTTGGGGTTTGCTTTTCGGGTAAGGGCTTTGTTTGTGGCCCAATTTGGGAGGTTTGTAAAGGTAAGGGCTTTGTTTTTAAAATTACTTCTAATTTTGAATATCTTTTCTTGTTCGATATTTTAACAACAATGGTCCCTGAATTTATATTTGAGTTTCATTTTGATCCTCTAACTCTCTTGTTCCAAACTTCCAATTTAGTCATTTGTAATATTTTCCATTAGTTTGTAAGGGGTAATTGTATCATTGCACTTAAAAACCCTTTCTTTTTATAAATATCAAAAGTGTGTGGAATGGTGTCATGAAAATTAAATAGGGAAATTTAGAGATTTGTAATTCAAGTGGTTAAGAGCAGTTACCCATCACTCGACGTCATATGTTCGAATCACCCTCTCCCAATATCAATTATATAAAAATAAAAGATTTATTAGGGTTTAGCCAATAAAAATAAAAATATTTAGGAAAAAGCCAAAGCACAAGGCAAATTGTGGATTAGATTTTGCCCTGTGCTTTGGCATTTCCTAAATATTTTTCACTTTCATTGGCTAAAAACGAAAGATCCCAAAAATAAATCCATAATAAGGAAAAAAAATTGGGAAAAAGATTGGTATTTCTATGATACTACGAAGGAATAAAATATCGATGATATTGGAAATATCCGTAGTTAAAAAATACGGAAATTTAGATGGAAATATCGGGATATTATCGATATTTCGGTCCATGTCGTCAATATTATCGATATTTTGGTTTATGGATATCTAAAATATCGATGGTATCGGAAATATCGGTAGTCCAAAAATACGGACGTTTCGATGAAAATATCAGGATATTATGGATATTTTATTCCTTGGATACTACTACATAATAAATGTATGGTGAAGGCATATGCCGAAATCTACTTTGCATCTTGCTTTTTATTTGTTTACCGTTTGTGGACGAGCTTGGTCACCATCGATGTTAAAAGATCCCATTTAGCAAAAACATTTGTGCACATGTTGTTTTGACTCAAAAGTCGTCACTGGCGGCCGACAGGTGGGTTTGTTTGCCTTCTGTCTTTACTTTGGTCTCTCTGGATTTAGAAACCATCAGCAACATGGCAATTGGAGAGGCCTAAAAATATAAACTCATAACTGCAGCTAGCGCTGCTGGGGTTCGAATCCCTACCCTGTGCTGCTTGGTTTTCTTCCACTTTACCATCATCCTCTTGGTCAGTTTGTAATTATTATCTCTCAAAACTCATATTTATATATGTTTATACAAGCTGTTTCTGAAAATAAAAATTAAACTACTCCCCACATTTGAACCTACACTACTTACTCTACCATTCAACCACTCACCTAAACTAACTACTTAGTTGTAGTCCTATTTCTATATATACAAATAAAATCAAATGCTCCCATGGCATCTCTTATTTCTCAACATTCCTAGTGAAATTTCTAGTAAGTTATTCTCATTCGTTATTGTTATTTAATGTGCATGTTTATTATTATCTATTCCAAATGTTTGGTGGTATTATATTTTAAATTATGGCATGTGGTTTTTAATTTTTCTATTCTTTATTTGGTCACGTACATGTGTGTTTATTATCTCTTAATACATCATGCAATGCATTTCTTTCCAATTTTTTGTGATAAACTAATAGATAATTGACTAAATAAACATTCTCTAAAGTTTCAATAAAAATTTCCAAGTTTTTCTTACAATTTCCGTGGTTTTTATCCAATTTTTATCGATATCGATATCGATATTTTCCCGATATTTCCATCGATATTTCCATATTTTTGAACCACTGATATTTCCGAAACCTTCGATATTTAAGACATTGCTCTCAGTCTATCTAGTAGAGGGATAGAATATAAATTGGTAAAGATAATTGAGAGGCTAGAATTGATTGCCAGATATAAAAATGTCTTGGGTTTGAAAGAGAATGTTGGAGGCAGGTTGTTTGGCTTTAGAAATAGATTACCAACAACTTCGTTGATAGACGAATCGTGTGTTTATGGCAGGAGCTGTGATAAAGAGGAGATAATTCGAGTTCTTTTATGTGATGAACCAACTAGTAGTAAAGTTGGTGTAGTTCCCATAGTTGGGATGAGTGGTATTGGTAAGACAACTCTTGCTCAACTAGTTTACAATGATGATAGAGTGGACGAGCATTTCGATTTGAGAATTTGGATGTTTGTATCTGATCATTTTGATGCAGTGAGGGTGACAAAAACAATTCTGGAGTCAGTGAGTTCAGAAAAAGTAGATCTTGATGACTTGAATCTGCTTCAAGTTTGTTTGAAAGAAAAATTGGCTGGAAAGAGATTCTTGCTTGTTTTGGATGATGTTTGGACCAAGAGAAATGATGAATGGGATCTCTTGTGGATTCCATTGAAATCAGGAAAAAGTGGAAGCAAGATAATAGTAACAACACAGAATAGTGATGTTGCATCGAGCATGGGTACAGTTCGAGCTCACAATTTAAGAGGCTTGTCATTTGAAGATTGCTGGTTATTGTTCAGGAGTCAAGCATTTGAGAATAGAATCATAGATGTTAATTTCGAGGCCATCGGTAAGGAGATTGTCAAAAGGTGTGATGGCTTGCCCTTGGCAGTGAAAAGATTTGGAATCCTATTGCACCCTAAAATGGAAGAAGAAGAATGGAAAGACATTGGGTAGGAAAATTTGGGATCTACCAGATGATGAAAGTAACATCCTTCGAACTTTAAGATTAAGCTACAATGACCTTCCTGCACATCTGAAGCCATGTTTCGCATATTGTTCCTTGTTCCCAATGGAATTTGAATTTGACAGGGATTCAGTTGTTTTGTTATGGATGGCAGAAGGTTTTCTTGAGCAACCTAAAGGAAATAAAAAATTGGCACCTGTTGGCTGTGAGTATTTTCAGGAGCTGGTATCCAGATCATTCTTTCAACAATCAATTCACGATACATCACGATTTATAATGAACAACCTAATGAAAGAGCTAGCTCAATTTGTTTATGGAGAATTTTGTTTCAGGTTGGAGGATAAGATGAAGGACAGTGAAGCTTTTGAGAAGGCTCGTCATTCTTCATATATTCATCATCAGCGTGAGGTAACTACAAGGTTTGAGTCCTTCAGCAGACTTGAGTACTTACGCACCTTCCTTTCATTTGATCCAACGGATGGAATTGGAGTCAGCTATTTGGCTAATAAAGTTCCTTGCGATCTGCTGCCAAGGTTACGATATCTACGAGTGTTGTCTTTCAATGCCTGTCGTATTACTGAATTGCCAGAGACAATAGGAAATTTAAAACATCTACATTATCTGGACCTTTCTCGCACTGCAATTAAAAGGTTGCCTGATTCAATAAGTTTGCTTTGCAATTTACAAACTTTGTTATTAGTGGAATGCCACTCTCTCACTAAGTTGCCAGTAGAGACGGGGAACCTAACAAGCCTACGTCATCTTCATATTACTGGAAGCAGATTAAAAGAGATGCCACCGTGAATGTTTATGGTGTGCAGAGACAGTGGATGGGGAATTAGAGACTTGAAGGACATGCTGCAACTCAAGGGATCACTTCTCATTTCTAGACTACAGAATGTTGTGAATTTTGTAGATGCAATGGAGGCTAATCTGAAGGGAAAGGAGGAACTTGATAACTTGGTATTCCAATGGAGTGACATGCCACAACTTCATAGTAACCCAGAAGATCTCAGCATCAGAGGTCAAAGTGTTAAAAGATTTCCAAGTTTTAAGGAAACCATGGATGCTTATACGCAAGAAGCCATTGAGTGCAGATTGAGACAGAGGATTTTGGATGATTCAAGAGATGAAAGAGTTGAAATGGTTGTGCTTGAGATGCTTCAACCTCATAAAAATATAAAAGGAGTTACAATCAAAGACTTTGGAGGCACAAGATTTCCTAGTTGGATTGAGTCTCCATTGCTCTGTAATATCATATTTTTAAAGCTTAGTAATTGTAAGAAGTGTATGCAACTACCGGCACTTGGACAACTACCTTCACTAAAAGATCCCATTGTTGAAGGAATGGAGGGGATAAAAAGTATAGGACCTGAGTTATATGGCGACTGTAATTCTCCTATCCTTCCATTTCTGTCATTGGAGACTCTAAAGTTTGACAACATGATAAACTGGGAGGATTGGTCATCCTCTGGGGTTGAAGGCAAGGAAGGCTTCTGTCGCCTGCAGAAGATTGAAATTTTAAACTGTCCAAAGCTAAGAAAGGTTCTCACAACACTTTTCTGCCTTGAGGGAAATGAAAATTAAGTGCTGTGAAGAATTGATTGCTCTTCCAAACCTTTCAAGAGCTTACGACAGCTTAGAACAAGGCACAGAATTCCCTTACCTCCGCGAACTTTCTATATGGACTTGTCCCAACTTGAAGGAGTTACCTAGCCTCTTTCCTTCTCTGCAAGTACTTGAGATAAATGAAGGTCAAGAATTAGCAGAACTGCCCAAACTCCCTTCAATCCGGGAGTTGGAATTGGAAAAGTGCAACAAGGGGGTACTACAAAATATAGTTGGGCTTACCTCAGTTACCGACTTGCATTTGAATCAAATTCCACAGATACCATGTCTACCTGAAGGGTTTCTGCAACACTTGACGTCTCTTGAAGAGTTGCAGATTGCACATTTCAGCGAGATTACCACTTTGTCTAATGAGATTGGATTTCACAACCTATTACACCTCAAACGCTTGGAAATTTTAGGATGTCCATTCTTACATGAGTTACCACAATGCTTGCACAAACTGTCGTCTCTCAAGGAGTTTAAAGTCTTGAGATGTTCTTCACTTGTGTCTTTTCCTGGAACAGGCTTGCCGTCCATGCTTAGAGGCCTTGAGATCAAGGGTTGTGAGGCATTACAATTCCTACCTGAGTGGAAGATGCAAAACAGTAACAAGTTGCTGTTTCCACTTGAGTATCTGGTAATCGAAGATTGTTCTTCTCTGAAGTCTTTACCAAGAGGAGAGCTTCCTAGTACACTTAAACAACTTGAAATTCAAAACTGCATAAATTTGGAGTGCCTTCCCAAGGATATGATTCACAACAATACTTGTCTTGAAATTCTAAAGATTTCTGGGTGTCATTCTGTTTACCTCCTTTCCGAAAGGTACTTTTGGTATCCCTGCAGTAACATCTGCAATGGTCATGAACCTTAAACAGCTCATCATCAACAACTGCACCAACTTCTGGTTGTTACCTGAAGGCCTACAAAACCTTATGCATCTCCATCACTTGGAAGTTACTGAGTGTCCACTTCTCCAGTCTATCACAGAATTTGCCCTGCCAAACTCCATGCTGCAATCAATTAAAATTTCTGGTTGTGGAAGCCTCAAGTCCCTACCAAATCGTATGCACAGCCTCACATCCCTTCAAGAACTATGCATAGAGAGTTGCTCTAATCTTGTGTCATTTCCAGAGGGTGGATTACCAACCAATCTATCTTCGCTGTCGATCGTGGACTGTGAGAATTTCAAGCCTTCATTTGAGTGGGGACTGCACAGACTCACTTGTCTCAACAGCCTTGCCTTTGGTGGTTGTCAAGGGCTGGTGTCCTTTCCAGAGGAGCAACCCAAGCTGCACAGAATTCAAACTTTTCTGAAGAGGAGCAACCCAAGATGCTTCAAAATTTTGAAATTTTGGGATGCCCTCTGACCAGCGGTTTTGCGTAAAATTTTGGGATGTCCAAAACTGAGACTCTGTATGTAGAAATTATCAGCTCATGCAAGAAATTCATTCACTGATTTGTCCAGAACATTAGGTTAAACTTGCAGTAGCCTAATTGAGATTGAAGGTTAACAACAAACCCAAAGAGAGATCAAGATCAGTTGAGGGTTGATAATAACGACAACTTATTTGTTCTGCTTTTTGATAATCACGTTTAACATGAAAGAAAGAAATCCTTCAAAAGGTGTTCATCAATAAAATAAAATAAAATCCTTCAAAAGGCAGTTCTTCAAAAGGAAATTAATTCGATATCAAATAAGTCATTTTCAAAACAACATACTGTTTCCCATTTCACAGTTAAAAACACAATTCCTAGCGGTAATGCCAAACATCTCTCTCTCTCTCTCTCTCTCTCTCTCCAGAAAGAAGCATTGTGCTAATTAAGGCCAACCTCAACATCTTTACTGATCAGAAGATGTGCTGATATTGCTTTTTTGGCAATCCACGCCGTTGCTTCTACAGGTAATACAATAATAGCCAAAAAGGGCATACGGGAATTTAAATGATTTTTGCTTGCTCAACCAAAGCCATCACAATGAGGTCAATTCTAGGCCTAAGTACATAACAACAAAATTGAACAGAACAATTTTCGGTACTCCAGTTTTGTAGCTTCCACTGTCTGTCCAGGGTTAACCCTGAGATTTGATGGCTTTACTATAGATGCTTTACGCCAAGTCACTCCTAATAACTCTTGCAATTTTGTTTTCTGTTAGCTCAACGAAGCCATCTCTATGCTAAAGTACAAACAAAGCTACAAGGCAAAGGTGAGGATTTACATGCAAACAAGCTGTCCTGAAACAAGGGGGAGAAAGAAGAGGGAGGGGGGCCTAGATAAGTGAAGTCGGATAGAAAATGGTCTACTGAGGTGTTTGCCCGTGCGGTGGCGGCCCTGGTGGAGGTTGAGGCATACCAGATTGACCCCTAGTCTGCAATAAGCAAAGACAAGGACACAAAAGCTTCAGCTAAATAATGTTGAAATTATGAATAATCTCTACCATAGATGTTTAATAGTCTGCAGTGCATAGAGGTACAAATAATTCTGTCTTACCTGGTAGGGATTATACCCTGGATGCATTGGAATTTGCCCAGGTTGACCCCGATTAAAGGCGCCACCCTGAGGATACATTTGGCCTCCACTTGCATTTGATGGGCCCTGCATGTTTGGCATACCATTTGCAAAGCCTCCAACAGGTGCAGATGCTCCACTTGTAGGTAGGGATCCTGAGTGCATTGGGTTCATGCCCATGTAATGACCTTGCGGCAATGGATGAACCATCTGGTTCATTGTACCTTGCATTCCCTAAAGAACCAAACAAATGCTCATTACCATTATAAGATTTGCCAATGAAAGTTTCTTTTATTAGTTTTAGTTATTGCTATTGGTTAAATTTTAAATTAATAACACTAGAATTTTCCTTTTCACTAGTTATGTTATGGAGGGTCTGCATTAAGAGTTTCAATTTGTCACTTAAAAAATTAAGAGAGATGTCATCTATGTTTAAAATTCTAAATATATCAAAAATACTATTAAAAATTGTCATATGGCATGCACATCCTCATCATCCAAGAATATTTCAGTAATTTTAAAAATGAAAACATAAGAAACATAAAATAAATAACTTTCAGAAAATAACAAAAGAAAGGGAAACCCATTCCTTCCCCAAACCATCCCCAACATCCATAGCCACCTGACTCCCCCACCCACGACAACCCCTTTTCCTCATCCTCCAAGGATATTTCAGTAATATTACAAATAAAAACATTAAAAAATACTTTCAGAAAATAAAACCCATTCCCTTCCCTAACCATCCCCGACATCCGCAGCCACCTCCCTCCCCCACCCACGCCAACCCGCTTTCCCTGCACCGACCACTTCCCAACCTAGACATCACATATGGTATGGACATGAGAACAGCATGGGGTTGCTGCAGCGAGTCTAGAAAGATCTGAAGCAAAAGCTCTAAGCTATCATTCCTGTCTTGAATAATGCTGGTGGGTTTCCAACAAGCCGTGTGATGCACAAGTGCCTTCAATTTAGAGCCCCTTTTGTAGGTTATGGGTGATTGTGAAGGCAATGTTAGGGTAAACAATGCCTGCCAAAACCACCTTGGTATGCACAACTGGGTCTTAGGGTGAGAACTAAGGGAGGGTTTGGTTGAAAGGATTGTGCAGAGGGTGAGATATTGTGCTGATGATGGTCATTGTTTCAGAGAAAATAACTAATTGCATTAGTACTAGGTCAACCTCAAGTCCGGCTTTTGGGGGTGGTTGTATAGATGGTTGGGGAGGCAAGGGAGGAGGGGGAGGGAGAGGGAGGTAGCTGGGGATGTCAGGGAAGGGAATTGGGGTTCTAAATTATTTTTCTGAGAGTTTTTATGTTTTTAAGGTTTTTAAATTTTTTTAAAGTTTTCATTAGTAAAATTACTGAAACATCCATAAAGTATGGGGCATGTGCACAGTAAATGACAATTTTTAACAGAATTTTGGATGGAGTCAGTGTCAGGTGCCATATTTAGAAAATTTTTAAAGTTGAGATAGACATCTCTACATATATTATATATTTTTACAGGTGACAAATTGAAACACATGTATATGTTCAGGCATATTTAAAATTTTCTCATTTCTTAATTGAAGCTTTGGCAATAAACATGGAGGGAAGGCTGACTTTTGAATTGAAAGCAAGCCAAATGGATTGCGAAGCAAACTTCCCTAGTTCTTACTTCAAATAAGAATCTCTAACTTATAAAGCAATCTCCCTTGGTGGATCCCACTTATACAATGAAAACAAGAGGTGAATAAAGTAATAAATAATTCTCTGTGCGAAGAAAAAACATACCATTTGCATTGAATGTGAGGTAGGAACTGATGAAGGCATAGGCAAAGATCCAGGCACTGATGGTGGCATACCAAGTGGGGGCATTTGGGGTGGCGGGCGATGTAAATGAGGATGGGGCAGCAAGGGTAAATGGGATGGAGGCTGTAGATGTGGCATATTTGGAGGTGGCATAGGCATAGGGGGCATTTGCTGTGGGTGAGCTTGATGCTGTTGATGTTGCTGTTGTGGGATCTGTTGAGGATTTTGCTGATATTGTTGCTGCTGATTAGCAGCAAGAAGAGAGGGGTGTGGACCAGGAGGGAGAGGAGGAGCCCCTAAAGGCATCGAAAGTGCATGAGATTGCTGTTGCTCTCCCTGAGTTGATGCATCAAGAGATAACGGCATAGCAACTCCAACACCTGGAATTGTTCCTTCATTTCGAGTCAACCCAGGAGGAAATGGTCCTGGAGTTGGTGGTCCTTCAGGTACTGGAAAGTTGCCAGTCATGCGACCACCAAAAGCAGGGTTCTGCTCACCAAAACCTGAGAGAAATAAAAGTAGCATTGATGCTTTGCTCAAGTTGGGCCACATCCACCTCAATTTAAACTACAAATTCTTATGCAAGGTGTCAGTGGGTGGGTTTTTGAGTGTGTGCACGTATATATATCACCCCTAGTATGAAGCACATAAAGCATTAAGAACAGAATAAATCCAAATTTCAGATTTACATCCAAGTATGCTGGCATAGTAATTATTTATGAAATCACAAAAATACCCGTAAAGGGGACATTAACCATGCTTGCTGCTGCACAGGTAAAACTGAGTATGCTTTAAAAATAGCATTCTATTTGTTAAGATAATGAACTATATAGTTTTCACATTTTGATTTTGAGTTAGGCAAAGTACAACCTTGATTCTGACCAATGTTAAATTTATCACGACCGGTGTCTCCCGGCCTATTTCTGCACCAAAACTTCGTAGTGTGATCATTGCTACCACTGCAGAAGAACATACAAGGGAATGAAGCCATTGCTAATCTTGTTGAAAGCGTACTAAAACTATCCCATATAACAAATCCAAAACATCAAGATGCCTAGCTTACAGGTAGGAAGTTCAATTTGGACATGCAACTTGCCAAAAGTATATAGGTTTAGGTGGTCCTTTTGTTGGTCCTTAGCCCAACATTAGACATTTCTAACCAAAGTCCAATCATTACAAAGAATTTGGACTTGGGTAAAGGTAGACAATACAAAACTCAAAGCTGAACCAATAAGAGCCAATCCATGAATTGTGTGAGAATCCAGGGCACAAAGAATGTTTGTATACCAGAAACATCCCTCCTCTGACAAACCACAAGGTTTCCAAATACGTTACTCCCCTTGATCTAAATTCTACAACGGTTGCATGTCAATTACGATACTATAAGGAAACAAACTTACATTTGGACGTGTTCTGCTCCTCTTTCGAATAAAAGTTTACATTTACAAATCCTTTTACAACAGCATCCCCTAGCTGATGCCCAGCATAGTAACTAAGGACAAACTCTAGCCAACAACCTCTATAGTAATTAAATAAGTTTCAACTCTTCAGCTGGTTTCCTTTATGATTAGTTCCCTTAAAATTCATTAAATGAAAATAATAATAATTTCATCTGAGCATCTTGGGTCTACTACTATATCATAAGACATAGTGCTCTGTCATTGCATGCCTTAATCAGATGGCTATAGAAGATCATAGCTTTCAAAATAAGTTTGCAAAACTAGGCCACCATAGAAAATCATTTTATAAGTATAAAACTCTTCTTAAAGTGAATTTTTTAGAGAGCATTCCACCAGTTTTTGGCGACTTTCACATGTATAACAAAACTGTTCAAAACGGGTTAGGTCTTAATAATGAAAGAGATAATACACTACGAAAAGCAGTAATACATACCTGCAGAGAAGATAACCAATAGGATGCCATGCAAGATCCCACACACTGTTTTCATGAGCATTAGGAATTTCAACCTGGGGAGTATCATGCCTGTGCATCAAAATAAATTTATTTCAGATACAAGAACTATCTAAACTTCGAAACAGAAAGGACTAACAATACTGAAAATTTGCTATGAGCATCAGTCATTTTTCTCCAGTCATCCAAAAGCCAATGGAGAATGCAATACAGTTTTATGAGGGTTTCCTTACTTTGTACAAAGTTCATTTCCTTCTTGAAAATACATACATATTGCACCAAAGACAAGGCAAAAATAATAGGTTCATGAATATTCGCTTAATGTATTAATAATTAAACCATGCAAGAAACTGAAAAAAGCTTTCTTCTTTTTTTCCCATTTCTGATGGGGTAAACTGTAAAGAATGAAAGACATGAGTGTAAACTATTCTATAACGACGATTACCCAAAGAAGAATAAACCCATAGAAGGGTAATAGATTTAAGGAATAGAATTTACCCAACAAGCCAATGGTAAATGGATCCATCATAACTCCCACTGACAAAATATTCTTCATGGAACGGATGCCAAGCCAGAGCTAAAAAATTTCAAAGAATGGTAACCATAAGCATTATACTCATACAAAACTTTAACAAATATAATGAGTGCGATAACTTTGGCCCACCAATGGCCAGGCATGAGCAATAAAGAGGGAAGGAGGAAGTTCTGCAGATACAGAAATTTTCTACTATACTAATAATACAACTGGGGCTTTGGAATAGAAGTTTTGCAGACACATTGAAAGTGGCACCTACTAATGATAAGAAAAAGATGAAGTAAGCTTAGGTGATATGAGAGGAAACTTCACTAACCAGTCACGTCCTTTCGATGACCACGAAAAGATTCAAGTTCCTTCATAGCCCTTATGTCATAAACCTGAGAGCATGTGGTGCAATAATATGATCAGCCATGGGAGGAAAATTATAAATTTTGCGAGGAAAAATAAATCCCATGTCAACTTATGTGACCGCAGAGAAGCAAATAATTGGCCACCAACCTTAATGATTTGATCCTTGGAAGCCGTTAGCACCCAGTTACCATTTTGGTTCCATTTAACAGAGAGCACCATATTTTTGTGCCCATGACTGCAAAAACATGCATAACATCTATAAAGATTTTCAACTAATAAAACTAACTTATAGGTTTAACTGCCATATTTCTCTACTTACAATGAACAGAGTTCTCGCCCTGACTTAGCATCCCAAAGTTTGACAAGATTGTCTTTCCCACCTAAGTACAAACCAATTATATGAAATAAATACTCGAAGACTAACTTCCAAAAAGATATTAATATAAACTCAAAAGGGAATTGTTGCAAACACCTGAAACTAGTAGAGATTTTGTGGGGTGCCAGTCAACACTCTTCACATCCCAACCATGGCCTGCCTGAGTTCAAACCACATAGAGAAATTCTAAGGTTACTCCATGCACTTCTTAAGCATGCAAAGCCCAAGAGCATGATGTCAAAATCTATTAAAGAAGAAAACTTAATGCAATTATGAAACTAAAATAACCTGTTCATAGATTTTATGCTTTGAAATCAATAAATTACACTACCAAGAGACCTAAAGTATCCCTAAAACTGAGAACACAACACGCTTGTATATCCAAATGGTTCTAATCAAAGTAGTCCCTAACCCTCCATTCACAAACTTGTGATTTTCAACCAGCCATAGTATACGTTTAACTTGGTGATATAAAATATCCCACGTCCTACACAACCCAGGTTAAATAAATAAGTTTTCAAGAAAACTAAACATAAATAAACAAACAAAGTCTCAACTAACACCAGTCTAATGGGATGTTATAATTTGTAATGCAGATCATAAGGAATCCCCACAAACAACATAACACTTCAAAATAAAGTGTAGTTTCTAGAACAACATTCCAATCCACTGCCCAAAATAGATCAATTCTGGAATACAACAAGGGCTACCAATTATGGAAAAGCTGCTGAATGTGTATTAGATATTAAATCTCACTTCCTCTCAATGATACTGAGGGATCTGTTTCTTCATCACTAAATCAATAAAGATGAACTCACATAGAAAGTGGATGTTTACGTGTTCAGAACTTATGGATGAAGGAAAAAAAGGCAGGTATTGCATATTTTTTATAGTCAGATAACATATCACTAAATCAGTACAGTATGGGATCGAGCTACCGAATTAGGATCAACAAGCTCATTTCATATCTGTTGTGTGGTCAAAGCACTTTACCAGTCAATGTGCGCTCTTCTTGACAACGTGCAAAATCCCAAACTTTAACAGTAGTATCATCAGAACAGGAACAGAACTTCAAGTCAGTCTTACAGAAGCTGTAAAAAAGGGCCAGTTAAGACATGCCTCAATCAGAATGAAGAAAAATACACATATGTAAACACTTACCTTAAATCACGAACAGATTCTTTATGAGCAGATTTATTGGCCTTCACATTATTCATGTTGTTCTGCCAATACCTAAAAAGTACACCCATATGCAAGAATACATTAGGTTTATTATGATTTTGATTTAAAAAAACTTCTTCACAATTGAAATTATCTGTAATTCTAATTACTTTATTGAGCCCCCATCATCACCAGAGACCATCCAATTGTCATTATGACTCCATACCATAGACCTGATTGCTTGATCATGCGCCTACAAATTGAATTAATGAAAATATCAAAGGCTCTCATTCTGACATCCATCATAACTGCAATTTAGAAAAGAAAAAAAAATATATATATATATGGCTATTTAATATCTATAATTATTAACCTGAAGAATCATTTCAAAGTTAAATGATTGTCCATTCCAAAGAGTGAATTCCCCACTTTGAGAGCCGGTAATAAGACGTCTCCCTGTAGGAGTCCACTTTGAAAAAAGAGGGGGGGTCAGCCAAATTTAGAATGATAGCTCAACTAAAAACAATAAAGTAACGTCAGAAAATCCTATTATCACCCAAACAAGTTGAACATCTTAACCCAATACTATATGAGAGCACTTAAAATAAAGTTTTGCCTGGCTCATGGCCCAATAAAACAGTCGGGCCTAATTCATGTATATAGGAAAAATAACTGGATGAATAGTTTACCCACTACCCCTTTGAATATTCCTTGCATTGTAATGGTAGAGAATAGTGTGATGGAATACATTTGAAGCCTAGAAAATAGCAAGTGATGTTACTATGTTAGCTATTTCAACACAACCAAGACAGTAGCATGTATTCTTGTCCAACACGTAAAAACTCAGAAACCAGTACAAAGCCTTTCAAACCAACTGGGGTCTACATGTCATTGATTTCAAATGCCAATCCAGCTAAACAATAAGATTAATCATTACTCAAAAGCGGTTGGGACATAGCCCAGCTGGTAGCCACACACCTCCCTACAAATAGGAAATTCCCAAATACCACACTTTCCGAAACAAAATAATAATAATAATAATAATAATTCATAAGTCACACAACAATGTAACTTCAAAAACCAAAAAAAACATCAATATGTTCAATGCATAATGGTTGGAAAAACATAAATAAGTACACATATAGAGAGAGGATTTAAATGTACTTCTGACCAAAAATGGATCATATGTAACTTACCAAGACCCGATTAATCGAACAACGATTTTTGTTTAAGGACGTATGTACAAACTTTGCAGCAAAACTAGTGGATGGATTATCTGAATAGGCAACTGTCGGCAACATCTACACCAGAAGGAAAAATATTCAAGTAAAATGAACACATGCACCAGGTTCAGACCAAAATTTGACTACCATCATATCATGCTTCAAGTTAACCATATTTTATGCACAAAGAAAATACAATATAAATAACAAGGCCACTGACATCAATTGCTGCTGCTGGTGTAGGTTGCAATACTGTCCTATCCCTTGCATCACGCTGCCACATTCGAATCTGGAAAACAATGATATGTAGTTTTAAGATACTCAATCACCGATATAATTTTGCCAGACTAAGAAACAATGGCAACCAGAATCTTTCAACGCTCTCTCTCTCTACATATAAAAATGAAATAGATATATCCAAAGGACACACGTGTACTGATGTTTTGTGAGGTTGACATCTATTTTAGAGTTTCTTTTATAGTTTTACTGCGATGTTTGCTGTTCCACTCTGTACTTCGTAGGGTTCTGCTGAGGTTGTTCAGTGGTTGGGTCGTTACTTTAAGTTTTGTGATACTGTTTGCTGCCCTGACTTTGTAAGCTCTCTAAGGAAACCCTGTTTAGGCATTAGTTTGGTTGGTTGGTTTCTAACCAATTTTCTTAAATATAATTATTTTCAGTTTTCTAAGAAAAAAGGGCGCACATGTGGGTCCATGTTGACAGCATATTATTCATATCATTTGAAAAAGGACAGGATAAAGAATTTGAATGCTGCAAAACAAGGAAATTCGTGACACTGACATACAATACTTAAACGTAGTATCATAACTTCTGAAGTCCTGACAAACATACGAGATTAGGATAGATTAGAACATTATACAACATGTCTAATCTACACCACTAGAATACCGAAAGAGATAGCATTGAACACCACATGTGATATGGTAGTCAACCCAGAACCAACATGTAAGAATAGAGACATGAAACGCAATTAGGTTCGTGAGGCCAACATCTAAAGAACATAAAACACATTTGGTTGTTTTTCCCCAGCGTTGTGTTCTGTGCATAAAAGGAACGCAAAGAGTGCTTCATTGCCAGTTGGTTTATTTTTTAAGGTTAAGGTTGTTAAGGGAGCCCAATCTGTGCTGGGTTATTCCAGCTTCAAGTGGTACTGTATTTTGTGAGAGGCTTATTCTTAAGTGGGAGGTATAGAAGTGTGGTTCTAGGAATATGTGATATGATAGTAAGCTTCCAATAATATCAGTGGAATGGATTATTTAGGGGAGGAGAGCTGTTTTCCGGATTGGAGAGCTGCTCATTCTTAGATCTTTTTATGCTTTCACTGACTTTTTTTGTTGGTTTGAAGTTATTGAGTGTGGTTATATTTACATCTAAATCATGGGAGACCATGTCCCCAATTATGTAAATTTCCAGTTTATTAGTTAAATCTTGTTTTTTATAAACAGGGTTTTAATAGGGAAAAAAATAGAGTTAGTATGAACTTTTCAACTATAACCAAGAGCAACCCCAGAAATTAATTAGCTACAAATAAGAGGCGGCAGGTTCACTTGTACTGAAGTGAACCTGCCGCCTCTTAGCTAGGACCTGGGATTTCGAAGAAATTTGAATGATGTTGAAATTGAAGAGGCTTCTAATTTGTTGTCAAGATTGGAATCAGTTGTGTTTACTCAAAACAAAAGTGATCGCAGAGTTTGGAGCTTAGATTCTTCAGGCGTGTTCTCTGTGAAATCGCTCTTTTTGCATCTAATTGATAGTCCCTCTTCTCCCTCTCTCTCCTCTCCCTTCCCTGCGGTATGGAAAGCTAAAGTACCGCCCAAGGTAAGATTGTTAGCTTGGCTAATTGTTCATGGAAAGATTAATACCTGTGATGTGATTCAAAGGAGGAGACCTTATCTCCAATTTTCTCCTAGCTGGTGTATTATGTGTAAGAATGCTAACGAAACTGTGGACCACTTATTTTTGGCTTGCCCTGTTGTGTATTCTTTGTGGGCAAGACTGTTTCAGGTGGCTGGGATTCTGTGGGGAAATTACACGTCCTGGGGTGAAATGCTGGGAGATCATTTGTATCTCTTTGGAGGAAAAAGGAGGGGAGTGGTGTTGGGGTACTGCGTGATTATGGCAGTATTTTGGGTTGTTTGGGGGGAGAGAAATAGAAGAACTTTCGAGAATAAATTAGGGATCGATAGTGATCAGTTATGGGACAGAATCAGACATTGGGCGTCCCTCTGGGCTTCAACCTCCTCAGAGTTCAAGGGGATAAATTTTCAACTTATCCACCTAGATTGGAACACTGTAGTCTTGTAGTTTAGAGTGCTTTTACTTTTCAGTTTTCTTCTGTTCTCTGTGGCCTCCCCGGCCACTTGTTTTCCTATACCTTTTGTTTCTTTTTTGCAATAAAATTTCGTCTCTTTTCAAAATATATATATATATATAAATCATGGTCATCTTAAAACCTTTCCTTAAGCAGAAACAAGACCAGTATTGTAGAATTTCAGCAAAATGTAAAGATACACTGGGTCAGATAACATAAAATGTTAAGATTCGAGGATGATTAGTTGCTGAAATGATAACTGCAGGAAGGTTTAAAGAAAGAAAAACCAAAATATAATGCAAACAATTAAACTTCACCTGCATATATCGCACCACAGTGCTAGTGTAATCAACTGCTCTCCTCTGGGTAAGCTTTCTCATCCTTTTTGCAGCAAAACCGTCAGGATGAGCTGCAACAGACATGCCATTTGTCATCCACTAAGAAAGAAACGGAAAACTCATTATCTACACTAAACTTCTAACAAAATTCTACTGCCACTTTCCAACCATTGTTTACACCTTCAGCCTCACTGGCACGCCATTGTAAATTGCCAATTTAAAAACTTTAGGATCGAAAACCAGGTCTAGGGGTCTAATTTACAACTCATTTCTTCAAAACCGTGAAGCTTTAAAGATGTAAATTTGAAAGTTGAAAACCCCGTCAATAAAAGAAGTAAAATGCAACCAAAATATTTTCTAGGATTTCCTAACATACTTGACTTCACAAGGTAAAACACTTCCATACACTTGAAATTCTTTTATTTTCTTTTCCTTTCCGTTTTCCAAGAAACCAAACAGAACAAAACCAAAATAAGAAAGCCAAGAGGCATAGTTTGATACAAACCATCGTAAGGAGGAAGAGGAGGAGCGGGGCCTGATGGGTGGTGATACTCTGGAGCCATATTAGTCGAAGAGGCCGACGGTTGACGCATCATTGGCGCTGCCGGCGGGGCCCCTGTGAAATTCTCCACCTTGCTGCTGATGCTGCTGATGCTGATGCTGCTGTTGGTGGTGTTGCTGTTGAGGATCAGGGTACATCATTGTCGCCCCAAATCGAAGAACTGACCCTAACCCTAATCCTAAAAGATAGAGAAATGCAAATAAAGAGTGAATGCAGCAGCAAATAAATAGTGGGTTGACAACAAAACCTGAGAGTCCAAGTTTTCAACAACTGGGAAAAACCCTTAAGCCAAAACAAGAGAATTCAAGAAGAGAATTCAAGATAAGCAATTATCGATGTCTCTTAAATTAAATGCCTTTTTTCAATTCCAATTTTACAATTAACAATAAAACCGAAGAACTAGTTTAACAAAAAATGCACCATCCTCTAAATTTAAAAGAAAGAAAGGAAAAGAAAAAAAACCAAGTCCTCGTGACGACATCAGTACCCATAGCAAGCTGAGAAATGGAGAAATATGTACCTTTCTTATGCTGAATAAACCTCCTTTGACTGAAGCGGGTTTACGAAAAATGCTAGTGGTTTGATTCTTGCAGACGAGGAGTGAAGATGAAAATATCCAAGAGGGTTCAAATTTGAAGTAACAAACTGAGAAATTTGAGCATGCTGAATAAAAAAGTTTGAGCCAAAAGGGAGCGTGGGTCTCTCTGTTGAAGCGGGTTAGCGATTCTCTCTGTTGAAGCGGGTTAGCGATTTCGAACCCAAAAAAAAGCGGGTTAGGGCGATCAGAAGCATCATGTTTTACTTGGGTCGCTGTCTTCAAGCGGGTCATGTTCAGTAAAAATGGGCTGAGATTTGCACTTAAATCTAAGCCGTTGTTTCCATCCAACGGTGGAAATTACAACTCCGCAACTGCTACTAGAAATTCAATATGAGATTTGCCCATAAAGTTCTTGAAGTGGTTACGGTCCGATTTGGTTTGGTTCAGTTCAGATTTTATTTAAAATTGAAACTGAAATTGGTATTGTTCATCTTATTCGGTTTAGTTTGATTTTTGTAAAAATTTATTAACTAAATCGAACCAACTCAGACCGATTTAGATCCAATTTGGTTCCAATTTCCCGATTTAGACCGGCTCTAAGGCCAATTGATAGTTTCTTTTCCTTTGTATTCTTAAATAATGAAAATAAAAAAAATTATCATAATAATTGTTAGATCAAGATCAACCAGCAAACCAACACAACCAACAATGCTTTTTCAAAAAGCAATGAAGCAAATCGACGAACCGTTCAAGAAAAACTAGATTTGAACCTTCTTCGCCAAAAGATACCCAAAAAAAAGAGAAAGAATCTATCTAGCAAGCCATTCTTTGAAACCAGAAACAAAAATTGACCTTCCAAGAGTTGAAATAAAAATGAGAACACTAAAAGACCAAAACATATCTAATCAATGCACAAAAAGAGAGTAAGAAATCAAATAAGAAATCAGATAGAGAGGAGAAGAGAGGTCTGGCTCCCTCTTCCTCTCTCTTGTTTCTACTACACCATATCCAATTTTAAGATTTTCTTCAAGTTGATCTTGATTCGAGAGCCACATCATTCTCTTTTCTTATTATGTTATGTGTAGACCTATAGTTGAAACTGAAAAATCAAATTAATTATGGTTCTTGAAAATGAATTAGTTGGGGAATTGTTATATTGAAAAGGCTTAGAGGGATAGGGAGAGAGAAAGAGATATAGAGAGAGAGAGAGAGAGAGATGAAGGGAAGCTTGGCCAGCAGCAAGGAAGGTAAGGAATTGCAGCCAACGGGTGTAGTGGTTCAAGTTTTTAGCAATTTGGTTGGTTGTTGTTTTGGTGTGGACTAAAACCCACTTCAAGTCATGGTGGAACCTAGCTCCAAGTTGATTTGGAACCCTGTTCCAAGTTGAGGTGGAGCACTAATCAGTCGAATCGAGTCAAGCACCTTTGGTAGCCGGGTCGGGTCCACACGAAGGTTTCTCACAACAAGAACATCAAGGACAAACCTTACATCCAATTAGATTTTTTAGATGACGACGGCAAGGTTGAGGCCTTCCTCTTCTATGCGATTTCGATTGATGAACTGAGCTGGGTTTGTTGCGTGTTATCCCTACAATTTTGGTTGGGCTTTCTTCATTGATCGTCTTCTCAAGCCAAGTTTGAGGAGCGATGATGGCTGATCTTATGATTGATTGGTTAGTTTTTTAGCACAAATACTAACCAATCAACTCTAAAGTTGATTGGTCAATATTATGCAATCTAGTCAACTTTGTGGATGGATGGATATAGACGAATGAGAGAAAATAGACTTGGTTTTCAAATTTGGCTCATCCCGACTCTACTCAGTGCACTTGAGAATTTGATCACTTTAAGTTTTTTTTTGGTCAAAGATGATAATTCATAAACGAAGGACAAAGAGCCCACGGAAATGAGAACAACATACAGGGAAAGTCCCAAAAAATCAGGACAATCAGAAGCAAACAAATACTTAAACAAAGCAAACTGCAAAGAAGCAAATAATAGAGATGCCACCCACACAAAGGCTATAGCGTCCAACCTTGCAGACTATAAGCAAGCAACTAAGAAGGAGGGCAAGGAAGGCCATCATTGTTAAGAACATGCACCAACGAAGATGGTGGTCTGATGACCCAGGTCACAGGGCTCATCCTCGCACTTGCCAGAGTCGCAGTGTGATATGCTACCACATTAACTGTTCTTGGACACCAAGCCTAGCTAGCATCAACAAAATTTGGATGGCCAAGTTGCTCCTTAATCTTGCATAGGAAAGGATACAACTCCCACTGTCCTCTCGAAATATTTCCTTGCACTCCACGGATCACCTCTCTACAATCCATCTCGAACTGAACATGACGAAATTGATGCTCAATGGCAAAGGAACATGCCTCAACAGCAGCCATTGCTTCTACTTCTAATGCCGAATTTGCCTTATAGGGACTTGCCTTGGCTACAATAAAATCTCCAAGATGATTTCTAGCAACTAATTTGATGCCATCACGTTGAGAATTGGCATACCAGGCTGCATCAACATTTATTTTTATCTTTGGGGCAGGAGGGGGCACCAAGTATCAATTCTCTGTTCGGGAGAGACAGAAGACCTTCTAATCACCACAATGTGAGCTTTCGTCATCAGAAAATCAGAGAAAGCAGAAGAGGATGCAATCACAGTCGTCGTTGGGGATGGAACATAGCCTTCCATGATTGCCTTACAACATAACTTCCAGATGTTCCAAACAGATGAAGGCCAAAGAGGATGCAATTTAAGCTCTCACCTTATCCAGCCCATCATGAAAAAGAATATTATAAAGCCACACATTCAATGTTGTGATCTCATGTCTGTAAATTTGAATGTTGAGACTGCTGCCAAACCAAACAGAAGTGACCCAAAGGCAAAGAAGCAAGAGGTGTTCCACATACTCAACACCAGAGCTGCAAAGTCTACATGTAGGTGAAACAATGGTTTTCCTTTTAAAGAGGTTCTCATTAGTTGCCAGGCTATTTCTTAAAGCACGCCAAAGGAAATTCCGAATATGAGGAGGACAATCAATTTTCCAAATAAATTTCCACATCGCAGGATCAATGGAAGAAGATGATGAGGCGCCATCATTACCCTCACTAGTAGAGCACCGATGAAGCCAGTGGTAACCAGACTTAACAGTATACTTCCCAAATTTTTCCCACGGCCATATCAATCTATCACTAACAGTAGCAGACCCAATCAGGATATTCACAATGGCCGCAACTTCCTTGTCACTTATCAAACTCCTTATAGAATCCAAGTTCCAGGTGCCGGAAGAGATATCCAATACTAAAGCAACCTTCAAATTTGGATCGAAACCAGAATGGGATGTACACAGAGGGTGCAAATTTGGGAGGGACAGGACCCAACGATCAATTCATACCCTAGTCTTCGACCCATCAACAATCTGCCATAGAGCACCATTAAGAACGAGGTCCCGAGCATCAAGCAAACTCGACCAAGCCCCAAGAAGCTCACTGCCTTTTTTCGCCTCCATGAAGGTGGAATGGGGAAAATATCTGCTCTTAAGAATTTTTGACCACCACACAAAGCAGAAGAAGTAAGAAGTAAGTTTAGAGAGTCCTAAGAATTTAAACCAATGAAATATGCTAGCTTAGGGGATTGAGATACACCTTGAAGGGATTGAGATACACCTTGAAGGGATTGATGTTGGACTAGCTTAGACAAAATAGTAAGACTAGCTCAAAGAAAATAGATAAAAGTTGAGAGAAAGTTGAGAGTCACATGAATAAATATGACTATTCTTGAATCTTCATCATTGTCGAGATCTAATACACCTAACTTAAAGAAAGCTAGGTTGCATCATACCTTTCTCCCTCCTTGATGAGGAGAAATTAGAGGTCACCTTTCTTGGTGATTCCTTGGTGAACCAAATAAGGTCTTTCCTACAAGTTGATCAAGTCAAGAATGTCATTCTCGAGTAGTGTTTCAACAGTAAAATCTTAACTTTCTTCTTCTTTAGGTGTAGGGTGTTTAGAATGTAACAATCTAAACTAACCCTAAAAGTTACTTGTGGTTAGTTTTTGTTTAAGCTCAAAGATTCAATCTTTGCTTCCCGTTGCCTAGATATTATATGTAATCTCACCTCGTGGCTTAATGCAACTATTTTTTTTAAAAAAAATTTCCTTCATCTATGGCACAACAAGTTGGTATGAGAGCTTTGGTTCTGACTTGGGTGTTGACTGTGAGTGGATTTGATGGCTAGAGACAAAGAGGAAACAGTTAAGGTGAAGTTGTTGACTTTGTTTTCATCTTCATCTAGATCTATATACAGTTGCTAATGCGAGGTTAGAGGTTGATAGATTCAATGGCTCTAATAATTTTGGCATGTGGCAATGTGAAGTTATGGATGTATTATATCCACAAGAGCTGGATATTGCTTTGAAGGATAAACTTGAATATATTGATAATAAACTAGGCAATGCCCACCCGCTGGAGGAACATCCTTGTTGTGAGGATTGTGTTTAGAGGTTGTCATGTTCAAGTTGGAAACGTGGTATTGGAGGCTAATCTAATTCCCATAGAGATTGTGGACATTATTCTAGGAATGGATTGGTTGGCGAAGTTGCAAGGAGGTTGTGTTTCGGAGCCTAGGGAAACATGAGGTAACTTTTAGTGCGGAGGGTAAAGTTC